>LR738710.1:566253333-566371670 GCA_902687465.1 Secale cereale | reverse complement strand
GGGGGGGATTTGGAGGCATGAGGATGTTTCACAGGCGCCATTTAAGCAATCAGGCCAGGGACGTGATAGAGATCGGTGGGTTACCTGACTGGATCTGAGCAAAACGTAGATGTGGTTGAAGCTGTGGATGCAGCAGCGGCGGTTTGAGATGCCGCTAGGGGAGGCACGAGGGAGGGGGGATACTGAGGGGAAGAGGATGTGGTTGGAGGAATAAATTCTAAAATCGCGTGCCTAATGAAAATTTCGGTGCAAAATTTGAAACTTGGGCGGGGGAAACACACAACGCAGACGAAGCGCGTAAAATACTCATGTGCGAGAAAAAAGAAAGTTGGCAGATCCTGTCTCCAAAAAATGTACACATGTACTTGATTTTTTCGATCAATGGTACGCCTGGTTTATAGGAAATATCGCACAGGTAACTGTCTTATGGGTCACTAACGCAAAAAACGCACACGGGTACAGCATAGAAACCATGTGTTTTGCGATCTTCTAATGATTAATGCAAAAAAACGCACACGGGCACACATGCTAATCAACGCTCAAAGCCCTCAAAGGATGCTCTTACTGACATTGTACGTTAATACTACAAACTTAAAGTATTACTGATAATTTGCTCTAATACTACAAACTTAAACTATTTCTCACATGTTGCCATCAGGGAATGCTGGCCAGACGCCGACGTTCTCCTTCCCTGCCTTGTAGGCGGCAGCCCACCGTGCTTCGATCTCCGCCAAGCTTTCCTCAGCATGGCGTGTGGCCTCTTTTTTCTTGCGGCGGCGGGTCTCTCTTTGCTTAGCTGCTTTCTGCCTTTTCCGCTCCTTCTGTGCGGCTTTGGCCGCCTCTAGATCCACCACCCATTCGGTCATGGCAGCCTCAAAGTCCACCCATGTAACTATCTGGCCGCCGGCGGCGATGAACTCGGTGCGACAAGATGCCATCGCTTCCTTACCATGTGTGCGGCCGCGGGCGGCAAGGAACGTGGCGTGGCGGGATGCCATCGCTTCCTTACCAGTTACTGTGCGCCGCGGTGCCATGGACGACGCCTGGAGAGTGCTCTGGGATGGTGGGGCCGGGCAGCCGTACAGTGCGGTGCTATTCAAGAGCTAACCACAAACAACACCAAAAATTTGGCTTCCCTTACAATTTTGCTCGTTCATCATCGCACACGATTCATCTCCGTCGCTTCCGGAAACAGTGCGCGCTGAGCCTATTGTGTGTTGTGTTATGATTGGCTGGAACCCCAGCCACGCGGATCGCGTGTGTGCACCGTTGGATGCGCCGCGGTCGAACGGCAATCGACGTCCCTCATATCACACCCGTGCACTTGTAGCTGGATTGGATTTATATGCGCTAAATGCCTAGAAAATGAACATAATCCCCTAAATATGGTAAATGAGCCCGGAAAATGCCAAATTAGAACACGGTGATTTGCAGGGCGTATGCTCATCATAGAAAAAACTCGTGGACAAAGAATGAAGAAAATTTGGATTCCCCTTCAATCTTGAGGATTTCCCTTTCGAAAGCATGGAACTTCCTCAGTGACGGTTCGATTTAAGAAGGGCGTGCATGACAACATAAGCCAAACCTTCTCAATTTTTTACCAAGGCATGGTGAGGTCATACCATGGCACCATGCCAGGTGTCATGTTTTTAAGCATTTATTTCATTTTTCTATAGTTGAAAACCCAACAAACAGACATTTGTGGTTGACTATTGCCACACATTTCATCAAAATATCTGTCCATTCTTTGAAAAAGGCATGAGAATTTACTAAATGGCACGAGCATGGCTTTCGAGGCCGTTCTTCTGGACCCTTTCATGCATCGATTGTTTGAACTTGAATTATGCGCATTAATGCCTAGGAAATGCACATAATACCCTAAATATGGCAAATGAACACGAAAAGGTGCCAAATTTGAACAAGGTGATTTGCAGGTTGTATGTTCATCGTAGAAAAAACTCGTGTACAAAGGACAAAGGAAATTTGGACCCCCCTTCAATCTTGGTGATTTCCCCCTTGAAACCATGAAACTTCCTCGGTGATGGTTCGATTTATGAAAGGCGCGCATCACAACATATGGAAAACATTCTCCAATTTTTACCAGGGCATGGTGAGGCCATACCATGGAACCACGCTAGGCGTCATGTTTTCCAACCATGTGTTCCATTTTTTGTATAGTTGTTAACCGAGTAAACGACGTGTTTACGATTGACTATTGCCACACATTTCCTTGAAATATCTTCCCATTCCTTGTAAAAGGCATGAGAATGTGCTAAATAACACGAGCATGGTTTTCCAGACCGTTCTTGTGCACCTTTTCGTGCACCGGTTTTTTGAATTTGAATTATGTCCAGTAATGCCTTGAAAATGCACATAATCCCCTAAATATGGTAAATGAGCTCGGGAAAATGTTAAATTTGAACACGTTGCATTTGAGGAAGTATGTTGATCGTTGGAAAAAAACTAAATGACAAACTAGGAAAGAAATTAGGATCCCCCTTCAATATTGGGGGTTTTCCCTCTCGAAAGCATGGAACTTCCTCGGTGATGGTTCGCTTTATGAAGGGCGTGCATGACAACATAAGACAAACCTTCTCAAATTTTTACCAAGGCATGGTGAGGTCATACCATGGCACCATGCCAGGCATCATATTTTTTAAGCATTTATTTGATTTTTTCTACAGTTGAAAATCCAACAAACAGACATTTGTGGTTGACTATTGCCACACATTTCATCGAAATATCTGTCCATTCCTTGAAAAATGCATGAGAATTTACTAAATGACACGCGCATGGTTTTCCAGACCACTCTTGTGCACCTTTTCATGCACCGATTGTTTGAATTTGAATTATATCCTTTAATGCCTAGAAAATGCACATAATCCCCTAAATATGGTAATTGAGCCCAGGAAAATGTCAAATTTGATCACGATGATTTGCAGGTTGTATTTTCATCATAGAAAAAAACTCGTGGACAAATGACAAAGGAAATTTGGACCCCCTTCAATCTTCGTGATTTCCTCCTTGAAACCATGAAACTTCCTTGGTGATGGTTCGATTTATGAAAGGCACACATCACGACATAAGGAAAACATTCTCAATTTTTTTCCAGGGCATGGTGAGGCCATACCATGGCACCACGCCAGGCGTCATGTTTTCCAACCATGTGTTTTGTTTTTTGTGTAGTTGTTAACCAAGTAAACGACGCGTTTATGGTTGACTATTGCCACACATTTCCTTGAAATACCTGCCCATTCCTTGTAAAGGCATGAGAATGTGCTAAATAACACGAGCATGGTTTTCCAGACCATTCTTGTGCACCTTTTCATGCATCGATTGTTCGAATTTGAATTATGTTCATTAATGCCTAGAAAATGGACATAATCCCCTAAATATGGTAAATGAGCCCAGGAAAATGTCAAATTTGAACACGTTACATTTGAGGCAGTATGTTGATCATTGGAAAAAAACTGAATGAAAAATTAGAACGGAAATTAGGACCCTCCTTCAATCTTGGGGATTTTCCCTCTCGAAAGCATGGAACTTCCTCGGTGATGGTTCGATTTATGAAGGGCGTGCATGACGACATAAGAGAAACCTTCTCAAATTTTTACCAGGGCATGGTGAGGTCATACCATGGCACCATGCCAGGCATCATGTTTTTCAAGCATTTATTTCATTTTTCTATAGTTGAAAACCCAACAAACAAACATTTGTGGTTGACTATTGCGACACATTTCATCGAAATATCTGTCCATTCCTTGTAAAAGGCATGAGAATTTACTAAATGGCACTTGTGGACCATTTCATGCATCGATTGTTTGAACTTGAATTATGCGCATTAATGCCCAGGAAATGCACATAATCCCCTAAATATGACAAATGAACCCGAGAAAGTGCCAAATTTGAACACGGCGATTTGCAGGTTGTATGCTCATCATAGAAAAAACTCATGGACAAAGGACAAAGTAAATTTGGATCCCCCTTCAATCTTGGTGATTTCCCCATCGAAACCATGAAACTTCTTCGGATGATGGTTCGTTTTATGAAAGGCGCGCAACACGAGATAAGGAAAACATTCTCCAATTTTTACCAGCGCATGGTGAGGCCATACCTTGGCACCACACCAGGCGTCATGTTTTCCAACCATGTGTTTCATAATTTGTATAGCACAAGCATGGTTTTCCAGACCGTTCTTATGCACCTTTTCATGCACCGATTGTTCGAATTTGAATTATGTGCATTAATGCATACAAAATGCACATAATCCCCCAAATATTGTAAATGAACCTGAAAAAGCGTCAAATTTGAACACGGTGATTCGCAGGGTTTATCTTCATCATAGAAAAAAAACTCATGGATGAAGGACAAAGGAAATCTGGATTCACATTCAATCTCGGTGATTTACTATCGCACACGTTTCATCTCCGCCGCCTCTGCGAATCGTGTGTGTTCACTCACACATGCAAAAGGAAAAGAAAACCCTCGCCCACTTCGTCCCCACTCACTCGCCGCGGACTCCTCCGCAACTCTGCACCCTAAGCTCGATGGATGTTGGCGGCGGGCGTAGGTCGCGCTCCAAACGACACCGGATTTCGCCTCCATCGCTTTCCGCCGCCTATCTGCACCGACATTCCAGACTCTGGTCGACTGGGGTTTTCTGCGTGATTAGGCCGGGGATTTTTCTCGTGGAGAAGGTAATCAACTTAATTAGCAAAATATTCACTCATCTCTTATCGCAGTCTGTCCGTCGCTGTTAATCAACCGGAGGAAATCGTCATGGAATCATTGATGTTCTAGCTGATTCGTGGGTGTTCATTCATGTGTGCACAGTGCGAGCACAAATCGGGCAACTGTGGTCGTGGCCAGTCGGAAACAAAGTTCTATCTCACCATTCCGGATGACTTCAGGGAGCGCTCGGTATGTTCAATCTCAACCCACCACGGTCGGCATGGCCTAAATCTATGAACATATACCGTCTGTTGCTACATTATCTATATATTTGCATCAAATCTTTGTTACATTTACTATTTTTAATTCTATATTTTTGAACTTTGCTTGCATCTATATATGGATATGTTCTATCAGTTACTGACATATTTGCATCTTGTTCGGTTATTTCAATATATGTAATTTACGATCTTAATTTTTATTTCAAGCAGTACATCACTTGCTTTGCAAGAACATGAGTAGAAGGAAATCTTGGACTTTACTTTGCTGATGACTCCCAGGATGTCATATTGACAACGCAACATGGATTTACAGTGACGGTTGGCGTAAAACTTGATAAAGATGGTCACTCCTATTTTAATGCGGACCTTTGGAGAAAAATGCCTAAGTGCTATGAACTAAAAGCTGGCAATAAAATTCTAGTGCGCGCACCACAGCCTGGTCTAATTAATATGGATGTTTACTTCCCCAACGTCATCAGCCGATCAAAGTCTGATCGAGGTTAGTGTCCTTTCAACTTTCTCCATGCTGTCATATTACTATTTAAGCAACCAATTGATCACTATTTAAGAAACCAATTGTGATATCATATTTTGACTCCGTTCCTAGGCAGTAACAAATTCTATTTGCTAATTTATGCGCACTATATATTCTTCTGCCATGTTTTGAATAAATAATACCTTTCCACCTTTTAAGCAGGATATGTTGGATGCATACTGAACGATCTGTATGTTACTAAGCGTACCAAATTTCACTGGAAGGACTTGAAGCATGTCATAAACTATGTTGATAATCTGATCAAGATAGCACAACGTATGAACGCTAGATTTTGGATGGGATTAATTAGACCTATGATGCACAGACTGAACAAGACCAATTGTGTGCACAAAGCGCTGATAAAAAGGTATTATTTTAATGTTGGTGCTCATAAACTATATATATCTTCAGAGATATGTTACAATTGTTTTTTTATTCTACATGTCAACAGAAATTGCCCCCTGTATCCGTTACTGGATCAATTTCCTGGCGTGGTCGAATTACACTTGTGCCTGCTAATAACGCAAAAGTGATTGCAAGGTACTGCATTTCCCGCAAAAATGGAACCATATTGGAAAATTGGAGACACTGTTCTACTCCTGCTCTACCAAGGCATAGGAGGGCTCTTCCTTTTCATTGACGAGATGCCGAGCTGCCGTGATCAAGCTGCTTCCAGTGGATAGTTGTGGTTGTTGGCTCTAAGCCTCTTAAAATGTGCTAGCTGTTACTATATATGTTAAGTATGTAGATATCGACCATATGGTTGCTGGCCCTTAGCCTCTTAAAATGTGATACTTGTGACTATGTTAAGTTTGTAGACATGGACCATATGGTTGTCAAAACCATGTTACGAAGATCATCCTTTTGTCGAATAGTGTAACCACTATATATATGTTACTCAAATGTTGTTACCCAAGCTCATAGATTTTCATGGAAAGTATTAGTATCGTACACAATTCATTGAGTTTAAGCGTGTGCCCGATGTCCATAAGGCATTTGCATATTAACTATCCATATTGCAAATTCGCACACATGTTCACATATGGAAACGTATGTGTAACATACTAATCATCGCACACGAGTACTCGCAGACGCATCGTGTGCGATACTCCTAGCCACCGCAAGCAACTAGTTTGCATTTTTCAAAGTTTTTTGTACACACAGAATCACACACGAAGTAACTATATTGACCATCCGTGTTGTAATTTCTTATCGCAAACAGTTCATCTGAGTCGGCTGTTTGCCACGTATCACACACATCTTGTTTACACGACTCATTTGTGTTCTTTTGGCTCATCGCAAACATTCATCCGAGTTAACCGTATGCTGTATATCGCACACACATTGATATGGATGCCCATTTATGTTGTTCTACCTCATCGCAAACCATTCGGATGGATTAACCGTGTGTCCTGCATCACACACACATTGTTATGGCTGCCCGTTTCTGTTGTTCTACCTCATCGCAGAAAGTTTGAATGGATTAACCGTATGCCCTGTATCGCACACGCAACTCAAATCTTAACCGTGTTTGATGCATCCATCATCGCAAACTTTTTGCACCTTTTGACGGGTTTTTTACACCATCATTTGCGATTATTGCATTGCACATAGTTTCGACAAAGGGTCTCTGATCGTAGTGTCGTGTTAGCAGTCTCCTGCAGTAGTGTTTTCAAAGTGACGGTCAAACGTTCAATGGGCAAAAGCATAAGTGGAGCATAGTGGCTTGGACAAAACGGATGGTTTTTCAAAACTAGGGGTAAAACGGCCGAGTGGGACACAACTAGGGGCATAAAATTAATTATCCATAAAGATATTTCATGGCACCATGCATGTAACCCGTCTATTTCCTTCGTACTTAGGAGTACATGGCCTACTTATTTCAATCTAAGTTTGACAATTCTAGACCTAGAATACAATTGACGTGTCATAATTCATTTCATCAAGGGGATATCTCCGGTGTGACATTTTGACCATGGGTTTCATTGGGAATATGTCATTTCTACAGAGTAAATAAATTATGAAAGCATATTTTCATGATGGGTAACATAATAGTATGATTTCATTGTTGGTGTCTTTCTACATTGATAGTCAACCTAAAAATGTTTGGCTGCCGCCGTTCTACCTCATCTCTTGTGGTCGGACTATGGAGGTGCGGTGGATCCATGCCTTTGCCGGTGGGAGGGCTCTGTTTTTTGGATGTTTTTTAGTTTCATTAGTGCTTCTGTCCTGCTCGGAGAGGCGAGACGATGGTGGCTCTCTGAAGATGGATTAAGGTTCTCTTGCCTAGCCCCCATCCTAGCGGTGCTTCTAGCATCGTCGGATGTCTTGTGGAGGTTTGTCTACAGTGGATCTCACGGGGTTCGATCGGTGTTTGTCTTTAGTGGATCCATGTAGATCTAGTCTTTGTTCGTGTGTGCTCGTGTGTCTACATGTTGGATCCTTCCGAACTATGCTTGTCTTCATTGGCGGCGGTTGCTATTCTCATGCGCTAGTCCATATGGCCTTAGCACGACGACTTCCCAACTATATACTACAACACATTTGCCTGGCTATAGTGAAGGAGGGGTAATGACAACGGCATGCCTTTGGCTCACTCAAGTGCTTTCATTGCTAGGTTGTCTATGGACCTGGATGTAATTTTTTTACTTATGGTGTTCTTTGTACTACCTTGATAGTTGATGAATAGATTAGAAGTTTTTTCCACAAAAAAATGTCTCACTAGCTCGTAGCCTAGTATAGAACATGTCATCATTGTTGGTCCAAAAATTCTATCTATGGCGGTTTCACCACTTATCAAAGGTGATGGGTTAGTGATGTATTGATCCATCAAATACAGTTACCAGACCGCCGGAGATAGGCCACATCTACAACATGTTTTTTGTGTGACGCCCTCGATTCGACCATACACTAATCATCCATGCAAATGTGTACGACAAAGATGAGAGACTCATGGGTAGGTATCACAACACAACTCTAGACACAAATTAAAGATTATACAAGCTTCATATTACAAGCTAGGGGCCTTGAGGGCTCGAACACATAAGATCGATCATAAACGAGTCAGCTGAAGCAACAACATCTGAGTACAGACATAAGTTAAACAACTTTCCATAAGATGGCTAGCACAAACATGGATACAGATCGAAAAGGCAAGGCCTCCTTCCTGGGATCCTCCTAAACTACTCCTGGTCATCGTCGGCCTCCACGTAGTAGTAAGCTCTGGCGGGGTAGTAGTAGTCGTCGGCAGTGGCATCTGGCTCCTGGGATCCATCATTTGGTTGTATCATCCGAGAAGAAGGGGAAAATGGGAAAAGGGGGAGCAAGGCAACCGTGAGTACTCATCCAAAGTACTTGCAAGCAAGGATCTATACTATATATGCAATGGTATCTGTATAAAGGGGTAATATCTATGGGCTAAACTACAGAATGACAGAATAAGAGGGGGAAAGCTAGGCCTATCGAAGACTATGCTTCTGGAAGCCTCCATCTTGCAGCAGCAGAAGAGAGTAGCTAGTAAGTTAACCAAGTAACATCATATAGCTTAAACCTACCCGATGATCCTCCCCTCGTCGCCTTGTGGGAAAGCGATCACCAGGTTGTATCAGACATATGAAAGGGTGTGTTTAATTAAGTATACGGTTCTAGTTGTCATGAGGTCAGAATACAACTCCGGGTCATCGTGTTACTGTGGACACATCTATTTGAATAGATTACTTCCCTGCAGGGGTGCACCACATAACCCGACACGCTCGATCCCTCTGGATGGGCACACTTTCCTGGGTCATGCCCGGCCTTGGAAGATCAACACGTCGCAGCCCTACCTAGGCCCGATAGACAGGTCAGCACGCCGGTCTAAATCCTAAGCGCGCAGGGGTCTTGGGCCCATCGCCCATTGCGCTCCTGCATGTTGGGAGGGCGGACGGTGAGCAGACCACGCAACCTCCATTACAAAGGAAGTTGCGTTACGGTACGTCCATTTTGCATCGTGCTTTTATGTTGATATTTATTGCATTATGGGCTGTTATTACACAATATTTCACAATACTTATGCCTTTTCTCTCTTATTTTACAAGGTTTACATCAAGAGGGAGAATGCCAGCAGTTGGAATTCTGGACTAGAAAAGGAGCAAATCTGAGATACCTATTCTGCACAACTCCAAAAGTCCTGAAACTTCATAGAGAATATTTTTGAAATATATAAAAAATTGTAGCGACCCGACCCGAATGAATCAAGTCTTTGTGCTTCAGTGTCATCCCTGGATCGGTAATGCTGACACGGTACTCGAAGGATTTATAACAGAGTGCAATCACACACACTTATTACATCGAATGTCTCAAAAGAGAACTTATTACAATAAATATGGCTTAAGGCCATCTAAATAAGATAACAACGGAAGGCTTGGATGATAAAGTGGGTCCATCAACTCCAACGGCATAGCTGAGTGCATGACAATGACCTAACACACCTTATTCTTTGTTTGAAAAGTCTGCAACATGATATGTTGCAGCTCGAAATGGGTCAGCACATGGAATATGCTGATAGTATAACACATTAGAGCAAGAACATGATAAATGCTATCACAACATGCATATATGGCTAGTGGCAAGCTCTAAGGTCATAACGTTTTGCGAAAAGCCAATTTTTCCCTACTGCAAAAGAATATAATTTATTTAACTATCATGGTGGTTGATAAAATATTGAGAATGGTACCCCCATCTCAATCCCAATTAAAAGTAATTAATAACCCGACAAAATTAATTTAGAGTGTTGAGATTAACATGATAATCCAAGAACCAGATACTCAATATGTCCAAAACCGGGGACATGGCTAACCAAGATTAGTTTGTACACTCTGCGGTGGTTTGCGCAC
Source organism: Secale cereale (assembly GCA_902687465.1). NCBI lineage: Eukaryota > Viridiplantae > Streptophyta > Magnoliopsida > Poales > Poaceae > Secale > Secale cereale. Next base: position 566,361,309 of record LR738710.1, on the reverse strand, counting down.
TTTTCCCCATAAGACTCGATCTCCATCGTTGGATTTCTCGCACTACCTGGTGTTTGAGAAATGGATGACTGAGACACAGTCTTTCCGAAGAGGTCCCCTTAACCAATAGATAGGCCGGTACACCTACAATCCCCTACATCTGCTAGCCCATCATGGAAATGATTCCCACGGCTTACTCAACTATGCACACGGAAGTTTCTAGCATGAATAATCTTATGATCCCTTTGAGCCTTGGTGTCGAACCAAAAAGAAGCAACCAATCCACCCAGATGTGTGTTTAAGTAGCCACCTTAAGTTAACCATTAATTAACAATCTCACATCTGTGGTGGAATACACTCAAACCCAAACCACATCTACGAGCATAGCATAGCAGTATAAGCATAACATATAAGTAACTCCCAAGGGTTTGATATTAAACAGGTAATAGGTTCTACCTCATCAACTACTTCCCAATACCCACAAGTTAAAGACATTATAATCATGCAGTGTTTGAGGGTTGTAACTAATGCATAAAAACTGGGTTTGAAAAGAGTATGATCAATGTGTTACTTGCCTTGTCAACGATCTGCAAACCCTAGAGACTCGTAGTAGCACGCTTCGCACTCCGGGAATTCTATCGCAATCAAACAATAGCATACATAAGCACTCAAGCATGGATGCAAGGCTAAACTCAATTAAGAAGATCAAATTTGAAAGTTCAACCGGAGAGATTCGATCTGCAAAAAGAATCAATTGAATCGGAGCTACGGTCAAAAGAACTTCGAAAAAAAAACTGCTTGAAACCAATTTTTTTAAAATTTTCAAAACCTTGTTCAAAAAGATTAAACAGAAAGAGGGACTCGAGGCGAAGATCTAGGAACTTGTTTCACCTGATTTTGATAAACGAGCGAAAAGATAAACTAAAACGAAGATCAGGGCAGAAATCGCGATCGAAAATAATCACGGAAAAACCCTGGAAAATAAAATGAGACAAATAGGCTAACGAACGAATGTTCGCTGTCTGCGGCTAACGGACGAACAAAATTCGTTAAAACAAACGTACAGACGAATGTCCGCTATTTAACTAAATCGAGAAAAAAACCGAACCGAAACTAAAAAAAAACTAGATCTAGAGTTTCGAAAAATCGATAAACTAAACCGAGTCGGCGGCGGCGGCTACCTTGGCAACAGCGGGCGGCGGCTCCGACGGAGGGGAGTCCGGCGACGGCGGGGAACGGCGGTGGCGGGGCGACGGGGTGGCGGCGGCGGCTTCGCGTGGCGGCAACGACGGGGTACGGCGGTGGCGGCGCTAGGGTTTGCGGGGGCGGGGCGGCTGGGCTGGCGGGGCGAGGCCACGGCCTTTAAAGGCCCGGCTGGGGCGAGGTGTCCGGGACGGACACGGCCCGTTAGGTCGGTTCACTTTAAAAAAAATCGTGACGCGGAAAAACTAATAAAAGAAATACTAAACAGAGTCCAAAAATCCCGAAATAAATATTCACGGTCTTCTAATAATATTGTGGACAAAGCGAACATTTATTTGGGCCTCTAATGCAATTTTGAAAAACGCATATTTTTCCTAATTCAAATAAAATAGCAATAAAATCCAAATAAAATTATTTATTTGATTTTAACATTTTTCCTCCAATATTTCTTTTATTTTGGAGAAGTCATATTATCTCCTCTCATATATTTAATATGAAATATTTTCGGAGAGAAAAATAATTAAAATCGATATGATCATATTTTCAATATTTGAGAATATTTCAAATATGAAAATCGTGAAATCCCCAACTCTCTCCGTAGGTCCCTGAGTTGCTGAGGATTTTTAGGATCACACCCAAAATGCAAATAAAATATGATATGCACTGATGACCTATGTATAACATTCCAAATTGAAAATTTGGGATGTTACAAACCTACCCCCCTTAAGATGAATCTCGCCCTCGAGATTCGGGTTGGCTAGAGAATAGGTGTGGGTGGTCTCTGCGTAGATCATCCTCACGTTCCCAGGTAGATTCATCCTCGGTATGGTGGGTCCACTGAACTTTGCAGAGCTTGATAACCTTGTTGCGTGTGACTCGGCTGGCAAACTCGAGGATCTTGACTGGTTTGTCCTCGTAGGTCAGATCACTATCCAACTGAATTACTTCCAGGGGCATTGTATCTCTGAGAGGAATATCAGCCATTTCAGCATGGCACTTCTTCAACTGGGAAACGTGAAACACATTATGAACTCCTAACAGTCCTTCGGGTAACTCCAACTTATAGGCTACCTCTCCCATACGTTCCAAAACTCGGTATGGTCCTACAAATCTCGGGGCTAACTTTCCCTTTACTCCAAAGCATTTAACTCCTCGCAGAGGTGACACACGAAGATATGCTCTATCTCCGACTTCATAGACTACCTCCTTGCGTTTTGAGTCTGCGTAACTTTTCTGCCTGGACTGAGCCACCTTCAGTCTTTCTCGTATCAACTTAACCTTCTCTTCTGACTCTTTGATCAAATCCGGTACAAACAACTGACGGTCTCCAACTTCATCCCACATCAACGGTGTTCTGCACCTCCTTCCATACAAAGCTTCAAACGGTGCCGTCTTCAAACTGGCCTGATAGCTATTGCTGTATGAGAACTCCGCGTAAGGCAAATTGTCTTCCCAACTAGATCCATAATCTAGCGCACAAGCTCTCAACATGTCTTCCAGAATCTGATTGACTCTCTCAATCTGTCCATCTGTCTGCGGATGAAAAGATGTTCTGAACTCTAGTCTTGTCCTCAAAGTCTAGTGCAGCTGATGCCAAAACTTTGAAGTGAACTGTGTTCTTCTATCTGATACGATGGTCCTCGGAACTCCATGCAGGCATACGATCCTGGTCATATATATCTTGGCCAACTTCGCACTTGTATAGGTGGTCTTTACTGGGATAAAGTGAGCTACCTTGGTTAGACGATCCACTACTACCCAAATAGAATCATATCCCGATCGGGTCCTGGGTAATCCGGTGATGAAATCCATGCCAAGCTTATCCCACTTCCATTCGGGTATCAACATAGGCTGCAGTAATCCTGCTGGCTTCTGATGTTCTGCCTTCACTCTCTGACATACATCACATACGACTACATACTTGGCAATATCCTTATTCATACCAGTCCACCAGAAACGTTATTTCAAATCCAAATACATCTTGGTTTTTCCGGGGTGTATCGTGTATGGCGAATCATGTGCCTCCTGAAGTATCAACTTCCTGATCTCTGCATTATTGGGCACATAAACACAGTCCTCAAACCACAAGGTGTCATGCTCATCCTCACGAAAACCTTTGGCTTTTCCTTTACTCATCTTCTCCTTTATCTCGGCAATTTCTTTGTCATCCTTCTGAGCTTCTCGAATCTTTCCCAACAATGTTGACTGAACCTCCATTGCTGCAACAAAACCTCTAGGGACTATCTCCAAACGAAGCTCCCTGAGATCCTCGGCTAACTCCTTTGGCAATCCTCCGCTTACGAGGGTATTGGCATAACTCTTCCGGCTCAAAGCGTCTGCTATGACATTGGCCTTTCCTAGATTATAGTGCAAATTCATATCGTAACCCTTTATGAGCTCCAACCATCTCCTTTGCCTGAGATTCAACTCCTTCTGGGTGAAAATGTACTTCAAACTCTTGTGATCCGTGTACACATCACAAGGGTGTCCAATAAGAAAAATCTCCAGGTCTTGAGTGCATGCACTACGGCTACTAACTCCAAATCATGTGTGGCATAATTCAACTCATGCGGCCGAAGCTGACATGAGGCATATGAGACAACTCTTCCGTCTTGCATAAGTACATCTCCAAGTCCTAGGCGAGAAGCGTCGCAATACACTTGGAAATCTTTGCGTATATCTAGCAGAATCAGCACTGGGGCTGTAACCAAACGTTTATTCAGCTCGTGAAAACTCTCCTCACATTCTTCAGTCCATTTGAACTTGGTGTCTTTCTTCAACAACTCCGTCATGGGCTTCGCAATCTTGGAAAAATTCTCAATGAATCTCCGATAGTATCCTGGAAGTCCAAGAAAACTGCGGATCTCTCCAACTGAGGTGGGTGCCAACCACTCTGTGACTGACTGAACGTTGGCAGGATCTACTGCTATACCTTCTCCTGATATAACATGTCCAAGAAATCCGACCTCCTTAAACCAAAACTCACATTTGCTGAACTTGGCATATAACTGATGTTCCCTGAGCCTCCCGAGAACTAAACGCAAATGCTCCTTGTGTTCCTCTTCATTCTTCGATAATACAAAAATATCATCAATGAATACCAGGACAAACTTATCCAGGAACTCCATGAACACCTTATTCATCATACTCATGAAATAGGCAGGGGCATTAGTCAATCCAAATGACATAACCGTATACTCATATAGCCCATACCTTGTGGTGAATGCCGTCTGAGGTATATCTTGTTCTCGGATCTTCAACTGGTGGTATCCTGAACGTAGATCAATCTTGGAGAATAATTTAGCTCCTTGCAGCTGGTCAAGCAGATCATTGATTATCGGCAGTGGGTACTTGTTCTTGATCATCACTTCATTCAACGCACGATAATCAACAACCATCCTCAACGATCCATCCTTCTCCTCAACCAAGAGCACCGGGGCTCCCCATGGTGACGAGCTTCGTCTAATGTAACCTTTCTCCAATAACTCCTTAATCTGCTTCTTAATCTCCTCCAGATCATTTGCAGGCATCTGGTATGATCTCTTCGATATCGGTCCGGTGTCGGGCAACAACTCTATCAAAAACTCAATGTCTCGATTCGGTGGCATGCCTGGTAACTCCTCTGGAAATACATCTAGGTAATCCTTCATTACAGACGCTTCCTCCTAAACTGCATCTGGCTGCTCTTCAACCTCCTCCACGTTCACGTGGTTCACTTGTCCCTTTTGAAAGGGTTGGGTTTCTTTCCAGAGCTTCCATTGCCATTTCCATTCTTTGCTTCGGGCCACTCTTTGGCATAATGTCCATTCTTCCCGCACTTGAAACAAATAACACGACTTAGGTCCTTCTTGGCGGGCGTTGCTGGGTTGGAACGGTTCTGGTTGCTGCTTGCTCCATTTCCATTCCTATTCTCGGGGCCACTATGGTTATGCGAACTCCCTCCATTGTGAGTATGGCCTCCATGGTTATGGGTGAATCCTCCCAAGTTCGGGGTAAAATGAGGCTTCTGCTGAGCTCCTAAATTGTACTTCCCTTGTCCATACTTCCTCTTGCGGCTCTGTATATGCTGTTGCTTCCCTTCAATCATAAGAGCCTTGTCTACCAGATCCTGGTAGTTAGCGAATGTCGCTATCATCAACTGCATAGTCATCTCATCATTCATCCCTTCCATAAACTTCTCTTGTTTTGTGGCATCTGCGGCCACATCATCAGCGGCATAGCGAGCTAACTTACTAAACTCATCCATGTACTGCCCCACAGTACGATTTCCTTAACGTAAGTTGCGAAACTCACACTTCTTCATGCTCATTGCTCCAGTTGAGACATGTGCAGTGCAGAATGCTTGCTGAAACTGATCCCAAGTGACATTGGCTATAGGGAAGGTGGCGGTGTAATTTTCCCACCATGAGATTGTGCTACTACTCGAGCTTGCGTTATATTCCCTCGAAGAAGAAAGGGTGATGTAGCACAGTAGCGTAAGTATTTCCCTTAGTTTTTGAGAACCAAGGTATCAATCCACTAGGAGACCATGCGCGAGTCCCTCACACCTACACAAACAAATAAGAACTTCGCAGCCAACGCGATAAGGGGTTGTCAATCCCTTCACGGTCAGTTACGAAAGTGAGATCTGATAGATAGGATAGGATAATATTTTTTGTATTTTGGTATAAGAACAGAATGTAAAGAAAGCAAAGTAAAGTAGATGAAAGATTAATATGATGAGAATAGACCCGGGGGCCATAGGTTTCACTAGTGGCTTCTCTCATGATAGCAGAATTCTACGGTGGGTGAACAAATTACTGTCGAGCAATTGATAGAAAAGATCATAGTTATGAGAATACCTAGGCATGATCATTATATATAGGCATCACGTCCGTAACAAGTAGACCAAAATGAAACTGCATCTACTACTATTACTCCACACATCGACCGCTATCCAGCATGCATCTAGAGTATGAAATTCATAAGAACAGAGTAATGCTTTAAGGAAGATGACATGATGTAGAGGGATAAACTCAAGCAATATGATATAAACCCCATCTTTTTATCCTCGATGGCAACAATACAATACGTGCCTTGCTGCCCCTGCTGTCACTGGGAAAGGACACCGGAAGATTGAACCCAAAGCCAAGCACTTCTCCCATTGCAAGAACTATAGATCTAGTAGGCCAAACCAAACCAATAATTCGAAGAGACTTGCAAGGATATTATAATCATACATAAAAGAATTCAGAAAAGAATCAAATATTGTTCATAGATAATCTTGATCATAAACCCACAATTCATCGGATCTCGACAAACACACCGCAAAAAGATTACATCGAATAGATCTCCTCGAAGATCGAGGAGAACTTTGTATTGAGATCCAAAGAGAGAGAAGAAGCCATCTAGCTAAAAACTATGGACCCGAAGGTCTGTGGTAAACTACTCACAACTCATTGGTGAGGCTATGGTATTGATGTAGAAGCACTCTATGATCGATCCCCCCTCCGGCGGAGCTCCGGAACAGGCCCCAAGATGGGATCTCACGGGAACAGAAGGTTTCGGCGGTGGAATTAGGGTTTTCTCTGTTTCCTCGATGTTTTCAGGGTACATGGATATATATAGGAGGAAGGAGGGCATCGGGGGAGCCAGAGGGGGCCCACGAGGGTGAGGGGCGCACCCTGGATCCTCGTGGCCGCCTCTCTCGTTCCCCCGCGTGTATTCCAAGTCTTCTGGGTAGATACGGTTCCAAAAATAACTCTCCCGAAGGTTTCATTCTGTTTGAACTCTGTTTGATATCCCTTTTTTGCGAAACACTGAAATAGGCAAAAAAACAGCAATTTGCACTAGGCCTTGGGTGTAATGCCCAGGATGGGATTATACCTCCTACGTGTCGAGGCACGACTTAAAGGTATAAGCCCATTCTAGAATGATCTCAAGTTTGGTATCTTTGCACGACTCATGTAAAAATAGGGATGAAATTGCAAAAGGATAGTTGGCTTACACTCGCCATGTCACACAATACATTACATAAGCAAATAATCATCCAAATAACATCACAACCCGACTACATGCGAAGATCCAAATGAAAGATACAAAATACATTAAGCCACAAGGTCCGAATTGCCCCTAGTAGAAACCACTACTGATCATCGGGATAGTGCACATAGTATCGACTACGTTCTTCATCGAACTCCCAGTACAGCTCCGTGCCGTCACCTGAGTAGTTCACCATAGTACCTGCATCTGGTGTGGTGTAGAATCTGTGAGCAACGGAGGACTCAGCAATCCCGTTCCCGGGTAGCAAAACTATCTAAGCCTTGTGTGTGGAACAAGGCTGAAGAAAGATAAAAAGTTGCAGCTGCACTAGCACTAGCTTACGTGTTTAGAGCGAGAAGAGAAATGCCACGAGCGTCAAAGTGATCACGAAGTGATCCTATCTAAGCACGTCAATCATAACCCCACCGTGTTCACTTCCCGAACCCCTTTCGGAAAATGACTGTCACGGTTACTCACGCTGGTAGTGTGTTCTAAACATGGTGTCAAGTTTTCTACAACCGGATATTAACAAATTCCCATCTGCCACATAACCGCGGGCACGGCTTTCGAATGTTCAAAACCCTGCAGGGGTGTCCCAACTTAGCCCATTACAAGCTCACAATCCGCGGAGTCGCAACTCCAAGGTGGGAACGCCCGAGTATTCTCGGAATCCCGTGCTCAAGATACTCCGACTAAGGTAAGACTAATCCAGCAAATCCTCCCGGCGTGCCGACACCCTAATAGTAGCCGCGCGTATCTCGTCTCAGGCCACGACCGGATGGGCGATGCTACAGCTTTTTACCAGCCCTCGGGTTCCCCCAAGGTGGCCCTGCAGGACCCCTAGTTTGGACCAATACTCATGTGGAGCACTAGCCCGGGTTTTTGATTATGAAGAGGGTTTAGGCAAATGTAGTACCAATGTTGGGACTTGCTGGAAAAGACTTAGCGCTAAGCGGTTTATCGAGGGGTCCCATAACCCCAACCGTGTGAGGAACGCAAAATAAAGGAACATAACACCGATTTATACGGTTCCTAGGGCGGCATGAGTGGAACAAATCACCAAGCAAGAGGCTTAGCCTTCCACCCATTACCAATATATAGATGATTTAGTTTAAGAGTTTATATAGTGTGATATCCCAACAATAACTTCAACATGAAGCAAGAATCTTCAAATCTTCTCCTGCAACTAGCAATGCTATAAGATGGGCTGAGCGAAGCTTACTTAGCCAAACAAAGGTTTGCTAGGTTGGGCGGTTAGACAGGTTCATGGTTACAATAGGAGGCTGACAAACAAACATGGGCATCGAGGCAATAAGCTAAAGAGCGAGGCTTCTAGCAATAGGCAAAGATAGTAATGATATCTGGGTCAGGTCATCTTGCCTGTCGAGTCGTCAATGGGATCGTAAGACAGCTCCTCGTACTCAACCTCGGTAGTAACCTCGTTCTCGTTCTCGGTCTCGGCTTCCGGCTCTACTTAACACAAGAACACAACGAGGCACGAAATCAAACAAGGTGCAATGCACAATCAACATGATGCATGTATGATGCATGTATGATGCAATACATGTCAAGGGAGGAAGCACACAAGAACAACACAAGACAACAAGATTAAATGAGGCCGGAATCCACATTTAGCGAATCTGGTAAGTCCTCAAATGCATATGTTGAAATTGGTCCAGATCTGAACAAACCTTAAGTTAAAGTTGTTAAACAGCAAGTTAACATGCATCATGATGATCTACACGAAATTCTAGTCAAGTTTCATATAAAGTTTGTTTAAAACGGAGCTACGGTCTAGAAGATATGAGCAAAACAAGACAAACATGGCAACGGTGCGAGATGCACCCAAACATCAAGCAAACATACTCCAAACATGTAAACAAGATGATATTATGATTCTACATGCAAAATCACTCAAGTTTCATATAGGGCACGCTCAAAACGGAGCAACGGTTCAACACTTACACACGAAACAAGATTCAATGCCAAGCTGAAATTAACAGCCACATAGCAACTTTGGAGCAGAAAATATATACTCTACAGCACTCAAAAATGGTTACAAGAAGCATGGACATGAAGTAGACATATCCTACAGCAAACAACTCCATTGGATAAACTCCATAGGAGGCATGGATCAATAGCAACAAGCTACGCCATTTTGATCATGACGTTAAAAACGTGACAGTAATATTTTATAGCAACTTGGGAGCAAGAAATAAATAAGCTACAACAAGCCATATGAGCAAGTGAGGGCATGGATGGATAGACAACAACATGTACAACAAGGAATGATCAATGGCCACCTCAAAACTAACATGGATTTGCCTAGGGCATCAAGCAAACATAACATCAGGATATCACAGATTCCAGACTTAGTAGAAATTTCACTAAGTATAAAACAGTTAAGATGGCATGGCATGTTTGCAAGCATGTTTAAGTCACCTCAAGGCATATCATGGAAAATGGTTTGCACCATAGCAAATACCACATGATGGAGATTCTAAAACATATTGTCATGTGACAAGGGGACAAACACATCAATAGCAACGAGCTCTTCAAATCAGCATCTCATAACATGTTACAAAACTTAACAACCACATGCACTTTTGCAACAGAGATTACCATGGCAATATGAGCCCAAACATGCATGCTACAGCAACCATCATGTAAAGCATCTCATGATGAACATTTTGACATCTCATTTGCTTCATTTGGATAAACATGCACCAAGTTATCACATCTCAAACATGGCATGAAAATAACAAGTAGAAGCAGTTTATATCAAGTAGAACTCTTGTCACGAAGATTAATACCTCTAGATGAAGTCAAACAAGCAAGGCACAATAGAACAAAGTGTAGAGCATATCACCACGGTCATTTTGACATATCATATGCACAATTTGGATAAGCACACAATTAGTTACAGATGGTCAAACATGCAACATTATAACACATGCCAGGGACTAAACGGTAATTAAGTAGTTTTCGAGAAAAAGAAAAAAACGCCGGGCGGGAAAAAAACACATGGGCCAGATCTGGGGTTACTGGGCTCACCGGAGGCCCACGCGGGGTAGGGTTGCGCGGCCCACGGGGAAGGAAGGCCTGCGAGGCCTTCGCGACGGCGGCGTTGTGCTCGACCTCCTCCAGGAGACCGAGCGAGGCGGCGAAGCTGACTACCGCTCCGGCGACGGCGGGGTTGGTCGGAGGAGTCTTCCGGCGGGCTGGGAAGACGGGACCCCGGCGGATCTCGGCGGCGGCGGCCGGATCCGAGTGGACGAGGTGTGCGGCGGCGGGATCTGTGGCTTCCGGCGGCGGCACGACAAGGCGGCGAGGGAAGGCGATTAGCCGGCGGCGGCGCTGTGCTCCGGCGCCGGTGGCGGTTGTCCGGCGAGGCGCGGCCGGCGCGGAGGGAGGAGGCCACCAGACGAGGCGGCGGCGGCTGGGCTCGCACGAGCCTGATTCGGGCCCCGCGGGCCATGGCGGCGGGAGGCCAGTGGGAGGACACGTGGCAGCTCCTAAGTGGACGGGCGGCGGCGGGTGGACGCGTCCGGTCCTTCCGGACGTGTCCGACGGCGGTGGAGGAGGTGGAACTAGGGTTTTGGACGCGAAAATGGCGGGTGTGGACGATTTTATAGGCATAGGGAGCTAGGAGACTCCAAATGGGGAGCGGTTTTCGGCCACGCGATTACAATTCAACGACCGAGATGATGGGTAGGGTTGTGCTGGGTTAATGGGCTGTTGTGGAGGGGGTCTTGGGCCTTAAAGAATAGGTTCTTTTAGCCCACTAGGTTAACCGTTGGAGTACCAAACGAACTCCAAACGCGACGAAACTTGACAGGCGGCCTACACGTACCAAAACAACATCGCACGACAAGTCTCACGTCATTCCGGAAACGTTACACGGCCACACACGAAAGAATGACTCGGGGATGCCACGGGCACGTGGGTGAGCGTCGGAACTCGAAACGGACAACGAGAAGAGACGAGTGGGACCGGATGTCTGACGCCCGAAGACCAACGTCCCAGAAGATCCCAGAAGATTCCAGATGTTCCGGGTTCTCCCGTGTGTTTCTTTTGTGCTTGTGTTATTTATTTGTGCATTGCATCATGTCATCATGCCATCATGTCATTTATCTTTTGCATCTCAACTTAAATAAATCGTGTGGACCTTCGGTCCATTTAAATCGAGGGAAGGATGACTTCTCTTTATAATATATCCTTCCAATATCTAGGGAGCTATATAAATAAATATGCCATTGTTTGGGATCACCGTAACACACTTGCATTTATTCTCCAGACCTCTTTTGCTTCAAGTTTCACCGTCAAAACCCTCCCTATATTTCTTTTCTCGTTTATCGAGGTTCCTCCAAAAACCCTCCAACAATTTTAATTAATTCCTTACATTTTTGTGAGTCCAGGGAATTTTACCCTATGCCTTAATCTTATTCAGATCACCTCCTTCCTTTTCTTTCTCCTTGTTGTTTTCTGTTTTTTTGGGAAAACAGCAGCAGTTAAAAAAAAAAGAGCCCAGCTCGCAGCCAGGCTTTCCCTCCTCCTGGCCTAGTCCGGCCCATCTGGCCTCCAGGCCTAGCCGCTCCCAGGCGGCCTAACCTAGCCGACAGCGTGCACCATCTCTCACCCCTCGCTCCTCCCTCTCATGTACCCCCCGCCGCCAGCTTGTCCCACCGATCCCTCGCTTCTCCCTCAGTCGCCGCACTCATCCCGCATCCCTCGCTCGAGCAGCGACCCCATCTCCCTTCGAGCCCGACCATGGAGCCACCTAGCCCGACCGATCTCCCTCTCATATCCCCTCGATCTCCTCCCCGTCCTCCCGCAGCGCCCCAAGCCCTCTTCCTCCAGCGAGGCCGTTGCCCCGCGCGTGCCTCCCGACCTCTCTGACGCCTGAGCTGCGCGAGAGACAAGCCCCTCGCGCGCTGCGCCATCGCCTGCAGCCGCCGAGACCCCGCAGCCTTCGCCCTTCCCCGCCTTCGTGCGCTCCTCCAGCGCCCCGCCGGTGCCCGACGTGCTGCCCGTGGCTGTCGCGCAGGCCCTTCCTCCTCTGCCGCGCAAGCCGCCCCTCCGGCCACCTTTTTCCTCCGCGCCTGGCGCCCCTCCAGCAGCCGGCGAGGAGCTGCTACAACCTCCAGCACGCCGACTGCCTTTTCCTCCGCGCCCGAGCCCCGAGCTCCTCCCGACGACCAAATGCAGACGGCCGGCCAGGGCATCCTCCCCGTCGTCCCCGCCCCTCCGGCCGATCTCCAGCGCCGGCCGCAGCTTCCGCCGTGGGAGCCGCACCCTAGCTGCCTCGCAAGGTCGCCCCCGTCGGCCTCGTCCTTCCTCTGCGCAGCTCCTCGCCAAGGCCTCGCAGCGCCCCGCCTTGACAGCCGCGCCGGCCGGGGATGCGTCGCCCAGCACCGAGCATCCCCCGTCCCTGCTGCCTCGCCAAGTTCAAGCCCCGTTGGTCGCCTCTGTTTCGGCTGCTGCCACCGAGCAGCTCCCCGATGACCATGGAGTCCCGAGACCGCCATGTTCTTTTTGTTGTTGTTTGTTGCTGTTGTTTTTCGCCAAGTGCACCGCAGGCAAGACCCGGTGTCCGAACGTCAAGTACCACTACGAATCCGAAAGAACAAGGATGCGCCAAGTTCGTCTACCGCCGCCGTGGAACCGCCAAGACGACATGAAGAACTACCGTCGCCGAGACCGAAGTACCTCTACGAACGAGTACCACTACGTCCGATGCCGCGACAAGTACCTCTACGACCCGTGTACCACGACACGATAACGGAACGACTACGTCCCTCGACGACTCGAACCCCTCCGAGAACGAACGCTTCGGAGGTATAACCCCGAGACGATGACCCGTTGGGCGAGTGGGGCAGAAGAAACCGTGGAGCATCTCTTTTTCAACTGCAACTTCAGCAGAACCTGTTGGGGGAGGCTAGGGATAGTTTGGACACACACTGGAGACCGCATGCAGATCGTACACTCTGGGCGACGGCGATGGACCAAAACCATGTTTATGGAGATTTTTCTCACGGCGGCCTGGAGCATATGGAAGGAACGTAATGGCAAAGTGTTTAGGGCGACCCCCCCCCTCGGTTGCCTCCTGGCAGGAGAGGTTTAAGAAAGATCTTGGCCTGCTTGTACACCGGGTTAAACCCGCCCTAGGACAGTTTGTAGGAGACTTTTTAAGAACTCTAGACTAAAGCTAGGAAACTTTCTCTAAACAGTTGGGTCTGGGGGGTGATTGGCTTGATGGAAGGCCCCTGAACTGGGGGCCCACATCCTGCCCTGCGACACCCTGACAATATGTAACCTCTATTTGTATATGGAAAGTCAGTAGGATACTCTCCTACTGTCATTAATGATAAAAAAAATGACCCGTGGAATGCATGTGTTGTATGAGATGTTTTCCCTTGTGTGCACCGTGTCCGTATCATCTTTTGTCGTGCTCCTCGGTTGCCTCGTCGCCGACTCATGGGAACCCGGTGACGGGATCACCCCACCTTTTTCATCTTGTCCGACTCCCTCACGCCATCTTTCTTTTGCACCGGTCTCTCAACGAGTTACCGGAACCGAGATGTTGCCGTTGCATCATTTTCGGATCGTTGCCGAGGCACCCTTTCCTTCCACCACGGTTACAAAGGCTCCATATCTTCTTCATGTCAACTTTTAATAAAAATTGCATAAAACTTGATCATGTCATCCGCATCATGTTAACAACATTAAAAATGTGTGAATTGTTGTTGCTTTAATAATTGCTAAACATGCTCATGGGGATTTTCCGGAATTGTTGTTATTTTTCCGACCTCATTTAAAATGTCTAAATAGGTAGTTTGTTTTTGCTTCACCTCTTGCCATGTTAACAAACATTCAACCTTGTCTTGTAAATAAACGAGAATCAACTAAATAAATAAATGTGGTGTTTCGTCAGTATGCAACTCGTTGCATATTGAGCTCCACTTAACTTGTAGTTTTGTTTGTGCACATTGCCATGCCATGCATAATTAAACCGGACATGCATCATACTTGGATGTGCATCGTATGCCATGTTTATGCTTGTGTGTTTACCGTGTTGTTTGCTTCTTTCCGGTTGCTTCTCTTGTTAGCTTCGGTTTCGTTCCGGAGTTGTGAGGATTCGCTTGACTTGTTGCTCCGTCTTCTTCAATGACCCGTTCTTCTTCCTTGCGGAATCCCAGGCAAGATGATCATACCCTTGGATACCTTTACTACCATTGCCATGCTTAGTTGTCTCGATGCTATCGTTACATGTTGCGCTACCCATCTTTTATGTCAGCCTCTCCTTGTTGCCATGAAACCTCTAACCTTGAAACCTTCCTAGCAAAACCTCTGTTTGGCTATGTTACCCGCTTGCTCAGCCCCTCTTATAGCGTTGTTAGTTGCAGGTGAAGATGAAGATCGTTCCAGGTGGGAACTTATTGTTGGAATATCACAATATCTATAATTATTATTAACACACCTATATACTGGGCATGCGTGGAAGGCTTGGCCTTTTGCTCGATGTTTTGTTCCACTCATGCCACCTTAGGCTCCGATAAACCGGCATTATGTTCCTTGATTTTGCGTTCCTTACACGATGGGTGGATGGGGACCCCTTGACAGTTCGACTTTGAATAAAACTCCTCCAGCAAGGCCCAACATTGGTTTTAATTTGCCTCGTAATAACAACTTAATTAATTAATTAAATTTGCATAGGGGGTCGCGTCCCCGGGTTCTTAATTCTACATAGCAGGGGGGGGGCAGTGCTGATGGTGTTGGTCCCAAACGGGGAGTATGCGGGGCCACCACGGGGAAACTCGAGGTTTGGTTTTACTCGTATAATCGCCCATCCGGTCGTGGCCTGAGACGAGATACACGCGGCTACTATCAGGGTGTCGACACACTGGGAGGTCTTGCTGGACTTGTTTTACCATTGTCGAAATGTCTTGTGCACCGGGATGCCGAGCCTGATCGGATTTCCCTAAGATAAGGGGTGATGATATTATATTCATCACTTCAGCTAATCGTGAGAGCTTGTGATGGGCTAAGTTGGGACACCCCTGCAGGGTTATAATCTTTCGAAAGCCGTGCCCGTGGTTATGTGGCAGATTGGAATTTATTAATGTCCGGTTGTAGATAACTTGTCAGAGGATCCGAAGTAAAACACACAACTGTGTGAGTAACCGTGACTGTCTCTTTTCACTTGGAGAAGAAAACACGGTGGGGTTATGTTTGACTCGTATGTAGTTCAGGATCTTTAGCGATCACTACTAGTTGCGACCGTTTGCGTAGAAGCTCATCTTATTCTTGTACTCGTAAGTTAGCCACCATATTATGCTTAGCCGCTGCTGCAACCTCACCACTTTACCTCTTCCTACCCATAAAGCTTTGCTAGTCTTGATACCCATGGTTATGGGATTGCCGAGTCCTCGTGGCTCACAGATACTACAACACCAGATGCAGGTTCAGCCGAGTATGAAGCAGGAGCTGGTTCAAGTACTTCATCGGGAGTTCCATGAAGAGAGTGGCCGTATACTTGTGATGTTTTCGACGATCAATAGTGGTTTCTACTAGGATTCGATCTAGACCTGTGGCTTTATGTTGTTTTTTGGTATCTTTCTTTTGGATCTTCGCCCGGAGTCGGGTTGTGATGTTTTGAATGATGTTTTGCTTATGTAATGTATTGTGTGAAGTGGCGAGTGTAAGCCAACTATCTCCTTTTGCATTTTAATCCCTCTTTTACATGAGTCGTGCAAAGATACCAAACTTGAGATCATTCCAGAATGGGCTTATACCTTTCAGTCGTGCCTCGACACGTAGGAGGTATAGTCCCATCATGGGCATTACAAGTTTGTATTCAGAGCCTTTTCCGACCTAGAAGCCCCCACTGATTGATCGAATCGTTGACGGTCGAGTCTAGGCACACACTGAAAATGTTTTGAGTCCTATATATATCGGAGAGTAGGATTTCTTTTGCTTATCATCTCTTTTCACTCTGGTGAGGACTCGTGACGATTACTTTTATCTCTTCTACTCTCAAAAATTCACCAATTTTTTTTTAGGATCACACGAGTATTGTTTGGATTGTTCCGATGTCTTTGTGACGAGAACATTGTTCTCGATGCCTCCTGTCATTAGGTGTTGTGGCAGTGTCCCGGGGAGTTGAGCTCCGAGGTGTTGTCATCACAAATATATCGCATCAGTTCTAGAATACTTAAGACAGCCGACATAAAAAACTCTCCTATGCGGTTAGTGGCAAGATAACCCCGACATCACCCAGTACTGGGGAGGTAGTTCGGGAGTATTGCCATAGCTTGTATAGTGGATGCGTTTCGAAGGTCCGAGGTAAACGGTTTCCGAGAACAACTGGTTATGTGTTGAAGGATGGATACAGCTGGATGTAGGATTAGAGTTGAGTGCGCGATGCTTCCCCTGTATCCCCAACACCTGATTGCATAACTGGAAACTTTCAGAAATTAATAGGTGGGTTCATCTAGTAGTTCTAGGCATTCTTCCAACGAATGCATGATATGAAGTTCGGGGTTCTACATTGAGTGAAGTGGTTTATGGGCTTGTTCCGATCGGGAGTTGCATCTTAAAGGGTCCTTGGCTATGCTGATCCGGGGATTGCAAAACCCTTTCGTAACACGTTCCATGAGCTTTCAGCACGAATATGTTGGACGAAGCTTCTATCTTGTATTTGTTCTATCTGCTCCTTGTTGTTTTTATTTATCTTTTGTTCTCCCAAGTGGATTCTCGACAAGTTGATGTACCTGCGGAATTCATTCGTTCAATCCTCTGTTCGAATGATATTGTGAAGATTATGCTGCAACATATCTATCCTTTATTCTTGTTTTGATTCTGGTATTCGAGTTACTTTGATGTCAAATGTTGATTCCATACCCTTCCTAATCGGTGTTCTCATATTTCTATGGGAGTGCTAATTCTTCTTGACCATCGAGATCTTCATGTTAATCCTTTTCAACCGGTGTGCCTTCTCTTCAAGTTATTCCATACGGACGCCGTTGAGAAATCTGACGATTTGTCTGTTTCATTCATCCCAAGTTGTCTTTGTTTTCCCCACCCTCCCACCCTTTTCTTTATGGAGCCAGCAATTCTCAAATGAAGTACCCATTTTATTCCTGTGATATTTCTTCATTCATTTCCTTCAATGTTCTTATCCGGTGATTTATCATCAAGATGCTCAAGAGCTTCAAGTTCATCATTCTTTTGTTCTCAAATTCTGCCGGTGGATGTAATTCAAGATTTCGGTGTTGATCTTATCCTTTTCCTCATTTCACAATGCTTTCTTATTCCGGTGCACCAATTAATCATTCTCCTCTTGCTATTCATATCCGGAGTGTTGAAGATATCTTAGAAGATTCGTGTTTCCATTCTTAATCCGTTCAAGCTATTTTGAGATTGTCATCTTATTCTAGCCATTTAATTCAACCGGTGCAGTATCTCTTAAGCAATCCTTTTCAACGGTGATTTCTTTAGTGGGCCCCATCCCACAGGTCTTTTTCCAGGATCTTACCTGACTCTTCTAATTATTTCCGGAGTTATTCTTAAATTCTTTTCAAAGTGTGACGTAAGTATGATTTCCATCAATCACATGCCTTCTCCAAGCTTGTTTTCAATTATTTCCATCTTTAGCTCCACCTTCCTCTTGTCATTCGTCCGGAGTATCTCGAAATTCTTCATGGCACTTCTCGTCTTCACTCTCAACATTTGAAGATCAGAGAAGAGTTTCTCTTAATCTTGGCCCGTTCTCTTCAAGATTCGTGGTTCTAGCTTCATGCCATCCTCATTATTGTTCAGATTGTGAGGAATTTTTTTATACCCGTCCGAAGCATTTCATGAATTCTTCTTATTGTGATCCTCCGAAGGCCATCATTTCAGAATATTTCTTCGTTCTCAGTTTTCAACTTCGTTCTCCAAATATTCTTCATTGATGCCTCTTCGTTCGTCTCCAATTCTTATGGTGGTTCATTCAAGTTTACTCTTCCGTTGTTATCATTTTAATTCATTTGTTCTTTTCATAATCCTATCGGTGCTTCGTTGAATATTTACCCAAGCTTGTGCGAGATCTCTCTTTAATTCTTTCCAACGAGAATAAGTAGTATGCCAAATCCTTTGGTTGTCATCAATTTAAATCGGTGAAGGAGTTGCATGACATAATTCTTATTCTTATTCCTTCAAGGTGATTCAATTCTTTTGTCTGGAGCTTGTTCATCATATCATATTCTCGGTCCTAGTTGTTCATCTTGTTTTCCAGAGCTCCAAGTTATTTCAATTATATCATTTCAAAGCTCCATCTAATTCATCGCAGGCCTTGAATCTTATTCTTTTCATCTTTCACTTCTCATGCTTTCATTACCGGAGTTCTCATGGTGGTTCATCAAGATTTAATTCATCCTCGAAGTCTTCATCAAGATTCTTGTTGGAGCTCAAGCATTCTTCATCATGCTTTCCAAGTGCAATTCTTTCTACCTTATCTTTTCAGATGGTGTTATGTCATTCTTGACAATTCCTTCACGTTTCATGATTCACGAGTTATCAAGAATGAGATAATTAAAACCATCATTTCGCTCTCTTTAGGAGATCCTTTCAACCCCTCATTTTTATCTCTTGGAGTTATCTTGGGTTGTATTTCACCAAAAAGCTTTCCCTGAGAATTGTTGCTATTATGGTGCTTATAAATGACCCAAGTTCTTCATTTATCATTCCGGTGAAATAAGTTTATCGTCTCCTTGTTGATCTCAATCCAATCAAATGTTTCGTAAATGGCCGGTTGTCACCTCATAATTTTGAGATGTTTTCCATAAGCCCACAACAAGAGCTTATTCGTTTCGTTGTTGATTTTCCATCAAACTCCGTTCATCCCTTCTTCGTAAGGATGCTCTTCCAAATTCATTTGTGGGAGAAGTTGTCATTTTCTTCTCCATTCTTTTCTTTCCACCGACCTAGCATATATTCTTTCATTCTGGAGGCATTGTGATGTTGCTCTCTCCAAACCATCATATCATTTTTTCAAGATCATGTTATTTCCCTTGCTTATCATTTAACCGGAGTGTTGTATTCTTCATTCAAGTTCTCTCATCTTTTCATGTTTTGCCTCTCATTTTTACCGGAGTGCTGTCTGAATCTTTCTTAACCTTGTGCCATTCTTTTAATTGTTTAGGAGGCAATATGTTGTTGATTTCTTCAAGTATCATTCCATCTCCTCAAGCTCATGTTAATTCCTTCCATTTTCAGTCGGAGTGCTGTCCAAATTATGTCATTCTTATTCCTTGGCTGTACCGTTGCGATTTCATATCCTTTTGGTTCGTAAGCTCTTGTTTCATGTCTTTCAACCTACAAGGTTCTCATAATGTTCCTTGTTCCTCTTTTCTAATGGAGTGTTTTCTTATTCGTTCATATCCGTTGTGTTCTTCTTTCATTTTGGTCAACCTCTCAGGCTTGTGGTTTCACTCGTTTGTCGAACAAGCAACTTTGTTTTACCTCTTCCTCTTCCGTTTTTACCCGGTGCTATCTCTAGGATCTCGGGTCGAGATCCTCTGTTAGTGTGGGAGAGTTGTGATGCCCGAAGACCGACGTCCCAGAAGATCCCAAAAGATTCTAGAAGATTCCAGATGTTCCGGGTTCTCCCGTGTGTTTCTTTTGTGCTTGTGTTATTTATTTGTGCATTGCATCATGTCATCATGCCATCATGTCATTTATCTTTTGAATCTCAACTTAAATAAATCGTGTGGACCTTCGGTCCATTTAAATCGAGGGAAGGATGACTTCTCTTTATAACATATCCTTCCAATATCTAGGGAGCTATATAAATAAATATTCCATTGTTTGGGATCACCGTAACACACTTGCATTTATTCTCCATACCTCTTTTGCTTCAAGTTTCACCGTCAAAACCCTTCCTATATTTCTTTTCTCGTTTATCGAGGTTCCTCCAAAAACCCTCCAACAATTTTAATTAATTCCTTACATTTTTGTGAGTCCAGGGAATTTTACCCTATGCCTTAATCCTATTCAGATCACCTCCTTCCTTTTCTTTCTCCTTGCTGTTTTCTGTTTTTTTGGGAAAACAGCAGCAGTTAAAAAAAAAGAGAGCCCAGCTCGCAGCCAGGCCTTTCCTCCTCCTGGCCCAGTCCGGCCCATCTGGCCTCCAGGCCCAGCCGCTCCTAGGCGGCCTAAACTAGCCGACCGCCCGCACCATCTCTCACCCCTCGCTCCTCCCTCTCCCGTAGCCCCCGCCGCCAGCTCGTCCCACCGATCCCTCGCTTCTCCCTCAGCCGCCGCACTCATCCCGCATCCCTCGCTCGAGCAGCGACCCCATCTCCCTTCGAGCCCGACCATGGAGCCACCTAGCCCGACCGATCTCCCTCTCGTATCCCCTCGATCTCCTCCCCGTCCTCCCGCAGTGCCCCAAGCCCTCTTCCTCCAGCGAGGCCGTTGCCCCGCGCGTGCCTCCCGACCTCTCTGACGCCTGAGCTGCGCGGGAGACGAGCCCCTCACGCGCTGCGCCATCGCCTGCAGCCGCCGAGACCCCGCAGCCTGCGCCCTTCCCCACCTTCGTGCGCTCCTCCAGCGCCCCGCCGGTGCCCGACGTGCTGCCCGCGGCTGTCGCGTAGGCCCTTCCTCCTCTGCCGCGCAGGCCGCCCCTCCGGTCGCCTTTTTCCTCCGCGCTTGGCGCCCCTCCAGCAGCCGGCGAGGAGCTACTGCAACCTCCAGCACGCCGACTGCCTTTTCCTCCACGCCCGAGCCCCGAGCTCCTCCCGACGACCAAGTGCAGACGGCCGGCCAGGGCGTCCTCCCCGTCGTCCCCGCCCCTCCGGCCGATCTCCAGCGCCGGCCGCAGCTTCCTCCGTGGGAGCCGCACCCCAGCTGCCTCGCAAGGTCGCCCCCGTCGGCCTCGTCCTTCCTCTGCGCAGCTCCTCGCCAAGGCCTCGCAGCGCCCGAGCGCCGCCCCGCCTTGACAGCCGCGCCGGCCGGGGATGCGTCGCCCAGCACCGAGCGTCCCCCGTCCCTGCTGCCTCGCCAAGTTCAAGCCCCGTCGGTCGCCTCTGTTTCGGCTGCTGCCAGCGAGCAGCTCCCCGATGACCATGGAGTCCCGAGACCGCCATGTTCTTTTTGTTGTTGTTTGTTGCTGTTGTTTTTCGCCAAGTGCACCGCAGGCAAGACCCGGTCTCCGAATGTCAAGTACCACTACGAATCCGAAAGAACAAGGATGCGCCAAGTTCGTCTACCGCCGCCGTGGAACCGCCAAGACGACATGAAGAACTACCGTCGCCGAGACCGCAAGTACCTCTACGAACGAGTACCACTACGTCCGATGCCGCGACAAGTACCTCTACGACCCGTGTACCACGACACGATAACGGAACGACTACTTCCCTCTACGGACGTGTACCACGACTCTCGTGAACGACTACGTCCCTCGACGACTCGAACCCCTCCGAGAACGAACGCTTCGAAGGTATAACCCCGAGATGATGACCCGTGGAATGCATGTGTTGTATGAGATGTTTTTCCTTGTGTGCACCGTGTCCGTATCATCTTTTGTCGTGCTCCTCGGTTGCCTCGTCGCCGACTCGTGGGAACCCGGTGACGGGATCACCCCACCTTTTTCATCTTGTCCGACTCGCTCACGCCATCTTTCTTTTGCACCGGTCTCTCAACGAGTTACCGGAACCGAGATGTTAACGTTGCATCATTTTCGGATCGTTGCCGAGGCACCCTTTCCTTCCACCATGGTGACAAAGGCTCCATATCTTCTTCATGTCAACTTTTAATAAAAATTGCATAAAACTTGATCATGTCATCCGCATCATGTTAACAACATTAAAAATGTGTGAATTGTTGTTGCTTTAATAATTGCTAAACATGCTCATGGGGATTTTCCGGAATTGTTGTTGTTTTTCCGGCCTCATTTAAAATGTCTAAATAGGTAGTTTGTTTTTGCTTCACCTCTTGCCATGTTAACAAACATTCAACCTTGTCTTGTAAATAAACGAGAATCAACTAAATAAATAAATGTGGTGTTTCGTCAATATGCAACTCGTTGCATATTGAGCTCCACTTAACTTGTAGTTTTGTTTGTGCACATTGCCATGCCATGCATAATTAAACCGGACATGCATCATACTTGGATGTGCATTGTATGCCATGTTTATGCTTGTGTGTTTACCGTGTTGTTTGCTTCTTTCCGGTTGCTTCTCTTGTTAGCTTCGGTTTCGTTCCGGAGTTGTGAGGATTCGCTCGACTTGTTGCTCCGTCTTCTTCATGGACCCGTTCTTCTTCCTTGCGGAATCCCAGGCAAGATGATCATACCCTTGGATACCTTTACTACCATTGCCATGCTTAGTTGTCTCGATGCTATCGTTACATGTCGCGCTACCCATCTTTTATGTCAGCGTCTCCTTGTTGCCATGAAACCTCTAACCTTGAAACCTTCCTAGCAAAACCTCTGTTTGGCTATGTTACCCGCTTGCTCAGCCCCTCTTATAGCGTTGTTAGTTACAGGTGAAGATGAAGATCGTTCCAGGTGGGAACTTATTGTTGGAATATCACAATATCTATAATTATTATGAACACACCTATATACTGGGCATGGGTGGAAGGCTTGGCCTTTTGCTTGGTGTTTTGTTCCACTCATGCCACCTTAGGCGCCGATAAACCGGCATTATGTTCCTTGATTTTGCGTTCCTTACACCATGGGTGGATGGGGACCCCTTGACAGTTCGACTTTGAATAAAACTCCTCCAGCAAGGCCCAACATTGGTTTTAATTTGCCTCATAATAACAACTTAATTAATTAATTAAATTTGCATAGGGGGTCGCGTCCCCGGGTTCTTAATTCTACATAGCAGGGGGGCCAGTGCTGATGGTGTTGGTCCCAAACGGGGAGTATGCGGGGCCACCACGGGGAAACTCGAGGTTTGGTTTTACTCGTATAATCGCCCATCCGGTCGTGGCCTGAGACGTGATACGCGCGGCTACTATCAGGGTGTCGACACACCGAGAGGTCTTGCTGGACTTGTTTTACCATTGTCGAAATGTCTTGTGCGCCGGGATGCCGAGCCTGATCGGATTTCCCTAAGATAAGGGGTGATGATATTATATTCATCACTTCAGCTAATCATGAGAGCTTGTGATGGATAAGTTGGGACACCCCTGCAGGGTTATAATCTTTCGAAAGCCGTGCCCGCGGTTATGTGGCAGATTGGAATTTGTTAATGTCCGGTTGTAGATAACTTGTCAGAGGATCCGAAGTAAAACACACAACTGTGTGAGTAACCATGACTGTCTCTTTTCACTTGGAGAAGAGAACACGGTGGGGTTATGTTTGACTCGTATGTAGTTCAGGATCTTTAGCGATCACTACTAGTTGTGACCGTTTGCGTAGAAGCTCATCTTATTTTTGTACTCGTAAGTTAGCCACCATATTATGCTTAGCCGCTGCTGCAACCTCACCACTTTACCTCTTCCTACCCATAAAGCTTTGCTAGTCTTGATACCCATGGTTATGGGATTGCTGAGTCCTCGTGGCTCACAGATACTACAACACCAGATGCAGGTTCAACCGAGTATGAAGTAGGAGCTGGTTCAAGTACTTCATCGGGAGTTCCATGAAGAGAGTGGCCTTATGCTTGTGACGTTTTCGACGATCAGTAGTGGTTTCTACTAGGATTCGATCTAGACCTGTGGCTTTATGTTGTTTTTTGGTATCTTTCTTTTGGATCTTCGCCCGTAGTCGGGTTGTGATGTTTTGAATGATGTTTTGCTTATGTAATGTATTGTGTGAAGTGACGAGTGTAAGCCAACTATCTCCTTTTGCATTTTAATCCCTCTTTTACATGACTCGTGCAAAGATACCAAACTTGAGATCATTCCAGAATGGGCTTATACCTTTAAGTCGTGCCTCGACACGTAGGAGGTATAGTCCCATCCTGGGCATTACAGGATGCAAGTGACAACACAAATGCAATGCAATGCACATGACAATATGACATGGATGAAATGCACACACGCACACGACAAAACGAAGAAACCGAAAGAAAAGGAGAGCCCGGAATGGAATTGACGAAGTCAAAGTTAATATATTGCCATATTTGGAAAGTGTTACATCTGGGGCATTACATTGGGTTAGTAGGTTAGTGCCAAAAATAATATAAAAGTGTATAATAAAGCCCATTAAACATCCAAAACAGAATATATAATAGCATGGAACAATCAAAAATTATATATACGATGGAGACGTATCAAGCATCCCCAAGCTTAATTCCTGCTCGTCCTCAAGTAGGTAAATGGTAAAAACAATTTTTTTGATGTGGAATGCTAACCAACATAATTCTCAATGTAATTTCTTTATTGTGGCATGAATGTTCAGATCCAAAAGATTCAAGACAAAAGTCTATATTGACATTAGAATAATAATACTTCAAGCATACTAACAAAGCAATCGTGTCTTCTCAAAATAACATGGCCAAAGAAAGTTTTCCCTACAAAATCATATAGTATGGCTATGCTCCCTCTTCATCACAAAAAATATTTAAATCATGCACAACCCCGGTTTCAGCCAACCAATTGTTTCATACTCAGATTTTTTTCAAACCTTTCAACTTTCACGCAATACATGAGCGTGAGCCATGGATATAGCACTATAGGTGGAATAGAGTGGTGGTTGTGGAGAAGACAAAAAGGAGGAAGATAGTCTCACGTCAACTAGGAGTATCAATGGGCTATGGAGATGCCCATCAATAGATATCAAAGTGAGTGAGTAGGGATTGCCATGCAACGGATGCACTAGTGCTATAAGTGTATGAAAGCTCGTCAAAAGAAACTAAGTGAGTGTGCATCCAACTTGCTTGTTCGTGAAGACCTAGGGCATTTGAGGAAGCCCATCATTGGAATATACAATCCAAATTCTATAATGAAAATTCCCACTAGTATATGAAAGTGACAAAACAAGATATTCTCTATCATGAAGATCATGGTGCTACTTTGAAGCACAAGAGTGGAAAAGGATAGTAGCATTGTCCCTTCTCTCTTTTCTCTCATTTTTTGGAGGGACTTCCCTTTTTTTATTAGCCCCTCTCTAAATTTTTTTGGGCCATCTCTTTTTTTTTGGATTTTCCTCACACGGGACGATGCTCTAATAATGAAGATCATCACATTTTTATTGACTTACAACTCAAAGGTTACAACTCGAAGCTAGAACAAAATATGACTCTATGTGAATGATGATGAAGCATGTCATATGAACGGAATGGTGGAAAGTTGCATGGCAATATATCTCGGAATGGCTAAGGAAATGCCATGATAGGTAGGTATGGTGGTTGTCTTGAGGAAGGTATATGGTGGGTGTATGGTGCTGGCGAAAGTTGTGCGGTACAAGAGAGGCTAGCAAAGGTGGAAGGGTGAGAGTGTGTATAATCCATGGACTCAACATTAGTCATAAAGAACTCATATACTTATTTCAAAAATCTACGAGTTATCAAAACAAAGTATTCAACGCATACTCCTAGGGGAAGGGTTGGTAGGAGTTAACCATCGCGCGATCCCGACCTCCACACAAAGGATGACACTCAATAAATAAATCATGCTCCAACTTCATCACATAACGGTTCACCATACGTGCATGCTATGGGAATAACAAACTTTAACACAAGTGTTTCTCAAATTCACAATTACTATACTAGCATGACTCTAATATCACCATAATCATATCTCAAAACAATCATCAAGTATCAAACTTCTCATATCATTCAATGCACTTGTATGAAAGTTTTTACTATACTCATCTTGGATGCCTATCATATTAGGACTAGTTTTATAACCAAAGCACATTACCATGCTGTTCTAAAAGACTCTCAAAATGATATAAGTGAAGCATGAGAGATCAATAATTTCTACAAAATAAAACCACCATCGTGCTCTAAAAGATATAAGTGAAGCACTAGAGCAAAACTATCTAGCTCAAAAGATATAAGTGAAGCACATAGAGTATTCTAATAAATTCTAAACCAAATTTATCTCTCTCAAAATGTGTGTCCATCAAGGATGATTGTGGCAAACTAAAAAGAAAAGACTCAAACCATACATGACACTCCAAGCAAAACACATATCATGTGGTGAATAAAAATATAGTCCCGAGTAAAGTTACCGATAGATGAAGACGAAAGAGGGGATGCCTTCCCGGGGCATCCCCAAGCTTAGGCTTTTGGTTGTCCTTGAATTTTACCTTGGGGTGCCTTGGGCATCCCCAAGCTTAGGCTCTTTCCACTCTTTGTTCCATAGTCCATCAAAGCCATATTCAAAACTTGAAAACTTCACAACACAAGACTTAGCCAAAAATCTCGTGAGCTCCGTTAGTATAAGAAAAGAAACCACCACTTAAAGGTACTGTAATGAACTCATTCTTTTTTTATATTGGTGTTAAACCTACTATATTCCAACTTCTCCATGATTCATACCCCCCGATACTACTCATAGATTCATGAAAATAAGCAAACAACACACGAAAAACAGAATCTGTCAAAAACAGAACAGTCTGTAGTAATCTGTAACTTTTGAATACTTCTATGACTCTTAAAAATGAAATAAATTGGTAAAAGTGAGTAATTTGTCTATTAATGATCTGCAAAAAGAATCAACTAAAAAGAACTCTCTAATAAAAAATTACAGCCAATCTCGTGAGCGCTAAAGTTTCTATTTTTTACAGCATGATCACATAAAATTCACACAAGTCTTCCCAAAGGTTCTACTTGGCACAAACACTAATTAAAACACAAAACCACATCTAAACAGAAGCTAGATGCAATATTTATTCCTAAACAGAAGCAAAAACAAAGAATATAAAATTGGGTTGCCTCCCAACAAGCTCTTTCTTTATAGCCATTAAGATAGGCTTTTCGAATTCAATGATGCTCACATGAAAGACAAGACTTGAAGCACAGAAAGAGCATCATATAGCATGTGAAAAACACATCTAAATCTAACATACTTCCTATGCATAGGCATTTTATAGGAAAACAAATTAGCAAGACAAGCAAGATCTAACATATGCAAGGAAGAAGATAGAAACAAGATCAATCTCAACATG
Source organism: Secale cereale (assembly GCA_902687465.1). Classification (NCBI taxonomy): domain Eukaryota; kingdom Viridiplantae; phylum Streptophyta; class Magnoliopsida; order Poales; family Poaceae; genus Secale; species Secale cereale. Next base: position 566,333,996 of record LR738710.1, on the reverse strand, counting down.
AAGAGAGGTAATTTAGTAACATGAATATTTCTACAACCATATTTTCCTCTCTTATAATAATTGCATGTAGGATCATAAGTAAATTCAACAATATAGCTATCACATAACATATTCTCAACATGATCCACATGCACACGCAGTTGACACTCTTCCAAAATAGTGGGATCAATATTAACTAAAGTCATGCCCTCTCCAAACCCACTTTTATCAAAAAATTCATAAGATTGAACATTCTCCAAATATGTGGGATCTAAAGTTGACACTCTTCCAAACCCACTTCCAATACTATTGCAAACACTATTATCAATCTCATATTCATCATGGGGATTAAATAAATTTTCAAGATCATAAGAAGAATCACCCCAATCATGATCATTGCAACAAGTAGTGGATATAGCAATACTAGCATCCCCAAAAGCTTAGGGTTTTGCATATCATTAACACAATTGACATCAATAGAATTTATAATAACATCATTGCAATCATGTTTTTCATTCAAAGAGCTATCGTGAATCACTTCATAAATTTCTTCTTTCAACACTTCATCACAAATTTTAGATTCACAAATTTCAAGCAAAACCTCATAAAGATAATCTAGTGCACTAAACTCACTAGCAATTGGTTCATCAAAGTTGGATCTCTTAAAAAGATTAGCAAGTGGATGAGGATCCATAATTTAGCAAGCAAAGATGCAAGCTGATAGAGGGCACATGGCAACACAAGCAAACAAGAAGCAAGCGAAAAGAGGCAAATAGAAAAAGGGCGAATAAAACGGCAAAGGTGAAGTGGGGGAGAGGAAAACGAGAGGCAAATAATGTAGTGCGAAGGATAAGTATTTGTGATAGGTACTTGGTATATGACTTTTGCGTTGATCTCCCCGGCAACGGCGCCATAAATTCTTCTTGCTACTTCTCGAGCTTGCGTTGTATTCCCTCGAAGAGGAAAGGGTGATGTAGCATAGTAGCGTAAGTATTTCCCTCGGTTTTTGAGAACCAAGGTATCAATCCAGTAGGAGACCACGCGCGAGTCCCTTGCACCTGCACAAACAAATAAGAACTTCGTAGCCAACGCGATAAGGGGTTGTCAATCCCTTCAAGGTCGCTTACGAAAGTGAGATCTGATAGATAGGATAGGATAATATTTTTGGTACTTTTGGTATAAGAACAGAAAGCAAAGTAAAGTAGATGGAAGATTAATATGATGAGGATAGACCCGGGGGCCATAGGTTTCACTAGTGGCTTCTCTCATGATAGCAGAATTCTACGGTGGGTGAACAAATTACTGTGAAGCAATTGATAGAAAAGTGCATAGTTATGAGAATATCTATGCATGATCATTATATACATGCATCACGTCCGCAACAAGTAGACCGAAATAATTCTGCATCTACTACTATTACTCCACACATCGACCGCTATCCAGCATGCATCTAGAGTATTAAGTTCATAAGAAAAGAGTAACTCTTTAAGAAAGATGACATGATGTAGAGGGATAAACTCAAGCAATATGATATAAACCCCATCTTTTTATCCTCGATGGCAACAATACAATACGTGCCTTGCAGCCCCTGCTGTCACTGGGAAAGGACACCGCAAGATTGAACCCAAAGGCAAGCACTTCTCCCATTGTAAGAACTATAGATCCAGTAGGCCAAACCAAACCAATAATTCGAAGAGACTTGCAAGGATATTATAATCATACATAAAAGATTTCAGAAAAGAATCAAATATTGTTCATATATAATCTTGATCATAAACCCACAATTCATTGGATCTCGAAAAACGCACCGCAAAAAGATTACATCAAATATATCTCCTCGAAAATCGAGGAGAACTTTGTATTGAGATCCAAAGAGAGAGAAGAAGCCAGCTAGCTAATAACTATGGACCCGAAGGTCTGTGGTAAACTACTCACAACTCATTGGTGAGGCTATGGTGTTGATGTAGAAGCACTCCGTGATCGATCCCCCTCCGGCGGAGCTCCGGAACAGGCCCCAAGATGGGATCTCATGGGAACAGAAGGTTGCGGCGGTGGAATTAGGGTTTTCTTCGTTGCCTCGATGTTTTTAGGGTACGTGGATATATATAGGAGGAAGGAGGGCATCGGGGGAGCTAGAAGGGGCCCACGAGGGTGGGGGCGTGCCTGCCCCACTGGGCGTTCCCTGGACCCTCGTGGCCGCCTCTTTTGTTCCCTCGCGTGTACTCCAAGTCTTCTGGGTAGATACGGTTCCAAAAATAACTCTCCTGAAGGTTTCATTCCGTTTGGACTCAGTGTGATATCCCTTTTCTGCGAAATACTGAAATAGGCAAAAAAACAGCAATTTGCACTGGGCCTTGGGTTAGTAGGTTAGTCCCGAAAATAATATAGAAGTGTATAATAAAGCCCATTAAACATCCAAAACAGAATATATAATAGCATGGAGGTTGCGGGTCCGTCCAATTGATGTGCAGCAAAGCGCACCTTCTCAGCATCTGTGCAACCTGCGGTGGGCAACTCCCTTCCAATCCTACGTAGCCAGTCATCAACAACTATTGGCTCGGTGCTACTTGAAAACACCGGCGGTTGCAACCTTAAGAACCGGGTCAAGTTGTCATGGGGTGGTGGTGGTGGGTTGTTGTTGCTGTTGTTGTTGTTCTAATTCTGGACAAGAAGTTGCATCAAAGTGTTCTGTTGCTGGAACAACTGGGTGAGCTCAGGGGGAAACTGAGATCCGGGCTCACGTCTCGGAGGCATCTGGTGGGTTTTAGAGGGGAGATATTAGAATAGAATGAGGTCTAGGGGAAATCACTACCCAAATGCACATGAGGCAAACACATTCATATCACACCAAATCAATTCAAGCAAGGGCATACAATCGATCTAACTATCATTACAGTGCTCAGACTACTACTATATACATGGGGAATACTACTAATAATAGGATGGTCTACTAGAAATTTTGATCGGTGGAAGACTCCATGATATCTGCTCTAGCTTCATCTTCGTAATCATCATCACTGGGGTCGGAGTCGGTGTCGTCGATGATGATGTAGTTCTCGGGCTGGTTGTCATCTCCTCCTGGCGCGGGGTCTCCCATGAATACTCCTAGCTTCCTTGTCGGGTCGTCTTTCTTCTCCACAAGTATTGTGATTTCCTCCTCATATTCGTTGCGTGTAGACTTGAATTTCTCTTCAAGCTCCGTGTTCCTAGTCATCGCCTTCTTCAGATCTATCTTGTTGGCCTACATTTGGTTCTCCTGACGTCGAATGTGATGGTTTAACTCCTGCATGAAAGCTGCAATGGACCTGTCCCTCCTGGTGCTGATCATCTCCCATTGCTCATCTCGGCGCCCACATATCTGGTAGATAGTGTCCTTAAGATCCTTGTGATTAAATTCGCCGATGCGTCCCATGGCGATGTGGGTTGCCATGCTCTTATCTAGACTACAGGTTGGTGCGTCAAAGGAAAACTCTATAGGCTCAGTGACTGGTGTGAACGTCCTTCCTGGAACTTGAACTCAAATCATCCAACGCTCCTCTTCTGGTAAAGTGGCGGTGTAGGTCCCGGTGAAACTTGGTATTCCAATGTTCAGGTACCTAGTGACTTCCTTCAAGTGTCGTCCTTGAGTCCGCCATCCTAAAGAGTAGAAAATGGAGAGGAGTCAAAAATGAGTAGAGAAGAGTGACCTATGGCTTATCTTAGTGGTCGTGTCCTTCATTCAGCGTGTGCTCTGATACCATCTTGTAGCGACCCGAACCGAATGGATCAAGCCTCTGTGCTTCAGTGTCATCCCTAGATCGGTAATGCTGACACACACAGTACTCGAAGGATTTATAACAGAGTGCAATCACACACACTTATTACATCAAATGTCTCAAAAGAGAACTTATTACAATAAATATGGCTTAAGGCCATCTAAATAAGATAACAAAGGAAGGCTTGGAATATAAAGTGAGTCCATCAACTCCAATGGCATAGCTGAGTGCATGACAACGACCTAATGCACCTTACTCTTCATCTGAAAAGTCTGCAACATGATATGTTGCAGCCCGAAACGGGTCAGCACATGGAATATGCTGGCAGTATAACACAGTAGAGCAAGAACATGATAAATGCTATCATTACATGCATATATGGCTGGTGGAAAGCTCTAAGGTTATAATATTTTGCGAAAAGCTAATTTTTCCCTACTACAAAGGAATGTAATTTATTTAACTGTCATGGTGGTTGATAAAATATTGAGAATGGTACCCCCATCTCAATCCCAATTAAAAGTAATTAATAACCCGACAAAATTAATTTAGAGTGTTGAGATCAACATGATAATCCAAGAACCAGATACTCAAGATGTGCATAACCGGGGACACGGCTAACCATGATTAGTTTGTACACTCTGCAGAGGTTTGCGCACTTTTCCCCATAAGACTCGATCTCGTCCGTTGGATTTCTCGCACTACCTGGTGTTTGAGAAACGGATGACCGAGACACAGTCTTTCCAAAGAGGTCCCCTTAACCGATAGATAGGCCAGTACACCTACAATCCCCTACATCTGCTAGCCCATCATCGAAAGGATTCCCACAGCTTACTCAACTAGGCCAAATCCCATAATGGCTTGTGGCTGCACAAAGAAGTTTCTAGCATGAATAATCTTATGATCCCTTTGAGCCTGGGTGGCGAACCAAAAAGAAGCAACCAATCCACCCAGATGTGTGTTTAAGTAGCCACCTTAAGTTAACCATTAATTAACAATCTCACATCTGTCGTGGAATACACTCAAACCCAAACCACTTCTACGAGCATAGCATAGCGGTATAAGCATAACATATAAGTAACTCCCAAGGGTTTGATATTAAACATGTAATAGGTTCTACCTCATCAACTACTTCCCAATACCCACAAGTTAAACACATCCTAATCATGCAGTGTTTAAGGGTTGTAACTAATGCATAAAATTGGGTATGAAAAGAGTATGATCAATGTGTTACTTGCCTTGCTGACGATCTGCAAACCCTAGAGACTCGTAGTAGCACGCTTCGCACTCCGAGAATTCTACCGCAATCAAACAATAGCATACATAAGCACTCAAGCATGGATGCACGGGTAAAACTCAAATAAGAAGATCAAATCTGAAAGTTCAACCGAAGAGATTCGATCTGCAAAAAGAATCAATTGAATCGGAGCTACGGAACTGAAACTACGGTCAGAAGAACTACGAAAACAAAACTTCTTGAAACCAATTTTTTTTAAATTATCAAAACCTTGTTCAAAAAGACTAAACAGAAAGAGGGACTCGAGATGAAGATCTAGGCGCTTGTTTCACCTGATTTGAATAAACGAGCGAAAAGATAAACTAAAACGAAGATCACGGCAGAAATCTCGATCGAAAATAATCGCGGAAAAAACCCTGGAAAATAAAACAAGATGAACAGGCTAATGAACGAACGTTCGCTGTCTGCGGCTAATGGACGAACAAGATGAACCTACGGAGGAACATCCATTGTTTAACTAAACCGAGAAAAAAACCGAATTGAAACAAAAAAAAAACTAGATCTAGGGTTTCGAAAAACCGAAACTAAACCGAGTGGGTGGCGACGGCTACCTCGGCAACGGTGGGATCAGTGGCGGCGGGCGGCGGCTCTGGCGGCGGCGGGGAAAGGCGGCAGCGGGGCGACGGGGTGGCGGCGGCGACGTGCGGCGACTCCGCCAGTCGGCGGCGTCGCGTCGGCGGCGTCGCGTCGGCGGCGGGGAACGGCGTTGGCGGCGGCGGCGGGGTACGGCGGTGGCGGCGCTAGGGTTTGCGGGGGCGGGGCAACTAGGCTGGCGGAGCGAGGCCTCGACCCTTAAAGGGCCGACCGGGGCGAGGTGTCCGGGACGGACACGGCCCGTTAGGTCGGTTCACTTTTTTTTAAATCCTGACGCAAAAAAACTCATAAAAGAAATACTAAAGGGAGTCCAATAATCCCGAAATAAATTTTCACAGTCCTCAAATAATATTGCGGACAAGGTGATCATTTATTTGGGCCTCTAATGCAATTTTGAAAAACCCATATTTTTCCTAATTCAAATAAAATAGCAATAAAATCCAAATAAAATTATTTATTTGATTTTAAACTTTTTCCTCCAATATTTTTTTTATTTTGGAGAAGTCATATTATCTCCTCTCATATATTTAATATGAAATATTTTCGGAGAGAAAAATAATTAAATTTGATATGATCATATATTCATTATTTGAGAATATTTCAAACATGAAAATCGTGAAATCCCCAACTCTCTCCGTAGGTCCTTCAGTTGCTTAGGATTTTTAGGATCACACCCAAAATGCAAATAAAATATGATATGCACTGATGACCTATGTATAACATTCCAAATTGAAAATTTGGGATGTTACAAAAATATTGGGCAAAAGATGCACCAGAGGGGGGCACCTGCCGTCTACAAGGGTGGGGGCGCGCCTACGGGGCCTTGTGGGCCCCCCTGACAGTCCCCCGACGTCCATCTTCTACTATATGATGTGTTTTGACTTGGAAAAATCATAAGGATGTTTTTGGGACGAAGCGCCGCCGTCTTGAGGCGAAACCTGGGCGAAACCAATCTAGAGCTCCGGAGGGCTGTTCTGCCGGGGATACTTCCCTCCGGGAGGGGGAAATCAAAGTGTAGCGACCAAACCTCAAATAGTCTGATCTCTGTGCATCAGTGTCATCCCTGGATCAGTAATGCTGACACACACAGTACTTGAAGGATTTATAACAGAGTGGCAATCACACACTTATTACATCGATAGTCCAATGATGAACTTATTACAATAAATATGGCTGAAGGCCATCTAACATGATAACAGCGGAAGGCTTGGAAGATAAGTGAGTCCATCAACTCCAACGGCATCACTGAGTATAGAACCACGACCTAAAAAGGCACCTTACTCGTCATCTGAAAAGTCTGCAACATGAAACGTTGCAGCCCAAAAATGGGTCAGCACATGGATTATGCTGGCAAGGTAACACAAGAGAATGCAATGAAAGTAAGCTATACTACATGCATATTTGGCTAGTGGAAAGCTCTATGGTTAAGTTTTTGCGTAAAGCCAATTTTTGCCTACTTCAAAGGAATAGATTTTAATTAAACTATCATGGTGGTTGAAACATCGTTGAGAAGATAGACATCCTCTCAACCCCAATTAAAAATAATCATTAAACCCAACAATATTAATTAGAGTAACATGATGAGATTCACATGATAATCCAAGTACTAGATACTCAAGACGTCCATAACCGGGGACACGGCTAATCATGATCAGTTTGTACACTCTGGAGAGGTTTGTGCACTTTTCCCACAAGACTCGATCGCCTCTGTTTGGTTTCTCGCACTTCATGGTGTTTGAGAAACGGATGACCGAGACACAGTCTTTCCGAAGAGGTCCCCTTAACCAGATAGATAGGCCGGTACACCTACAAACCCTCTACATCTGCTAGCCCATCAAGGAAAGGTTTCCCACAACTTACTTATGCCAGAGCCCATATTGGCATGTGGCTGCACACGGAAGTTTCTAGTATGAAAAATCTCATGATCCCTTTGAGCCTGGGTGGCGGCCCAAAAGAAAAACGGGCAATCACTACAATACCCAGATACCTCAATCCACCCAGATGTGTGTTAAAGTTGCCAACTTAAGTTGAACCATTAATTAACAAACTCACATTTGTCATGGATACACTTACCCAATCCACGTCTACGAGCATAGCATGTCCTAACAGCAAACGTAGAAGTAACTCCCAAAGGTTTGAATGTATTGCAGGTAATAGGTACTACCTCAATCTACTTCCCAATCCCACAAGTTAATTGATCCTACTCATGCAATGTGTGAGGGTTGGACTAATGCAATGAAAACTGGGTAATTGGAAAGTATGATCAAAGTGTTACTTGCCTTGCTGATGATCCGCAAAACCTAGAGACTCAAAGTAGCAAGCGACGCACTCCGGGTACTCTATCGCAATCAAACAATCACACAATAAGTACTTAACTAATGCACGGGTAAAACTCAAATAAGAGATCTAACTAGAAAGTTCAACTTAAGAACTCCGGTTTGCAAAAGAATCAACTCGAAAGAAGCAACGAAACTCAAACTGCGAAAGAAACGAGCTCCGGTTACTAATTGGCCTAAAGTCAAATTTTACAGTAGCCAAAACTTTGTTCATATTGATTAAACGTAAAGAGGGCATCGAGACGAAGATCTGGGATTTTGAATCACCTGATTCTGACTCTTGAGCGAAAAGAAAAACGAAAAACAAGATCATGGCAGGAATCGCGATCGGAATAATCGCGGATAAATACCCCGAAAAGAAAAACGAACGAACATGCTAACGAACGAACGTTTGCTGTCTGCGGCTAACTGACGAAAACCATTCGTTAAAATGAACGTACGGACGAACGTCCGCTAAACAACTAAACCGACGAAAAACCGAACCGATCTAATCTAAGAAAAACAGATCTACGGTTTTACTAAACCGATCGGTTCTTTAAAAAAAACCGATATACCTCGGCGAACTCCGGCGGGAACCGGCAGCGGCGGCGGCGGTACGGCGACGGCACCGGGGCGGCGAGGCGGTGCGGCGGCGCGGGCGGCGGGCGGCGGCGTGCGGCGGGCGGCGGTGGCGCTAGCTAGGGCAGGGGGGGCGGGGCGCTGGGCTGGGGTTGTCGGGCCGGGGGCGCTAGCTTATAAAGCCAAGAGTCCTGGGCCTCTATGACTCCAAGTCGGTTACGCGTTTTTATTTTTTTTTCTAAATAGAGTCCTGGCGCAGAAAAACTAACGAAAGAAATACTAAAAGGACTCCAAAATTCCCAAAATAAATTTTCACCATCCTCTAATAATATTTAGGACAAAGTGAAAAAATTTCCCGGACCTAAATGTAATTTTGAAAAACGCGCATTTTTCCTATGCAAATAAATTTGCAAATAAATCCAGAAAAATACCAAAAGTGATTTTAATATTTTTCCTCCAATATTTCTGTTATTTTGGAGAAGTCATATTATCTCCGCTCATGTTTTGTATTTAGAAATATTTTTAGGAGAGAAAAATAATTAGAATCACACTGTCCTCGTACCGGTATTCGAGCGAACTCAAATACGAAAACGGTAAAATTTCCAACTCTCTCCGTCGGTCCTTGAGTTGCTTAGAATTTCGAGGAACGCCACAAACAAAAATGCAAAAGCATGAAATGCAAATATGATCTATGTATAACATTCCAAATTGAAAATTTGGGATCTTACAAACCTACCCCCCTTAGAATGAATCTCGCCCTCGAGATTCGACTTGGCTAGAGAACAGGTGTGGGTGGTCCTTGCGTAGATCATCTTCTCGTTCCCAGGTGGCTTCTTCCTCGGTGTGGTGACTCCACTGAACTTTGCAAAACTTGATAACCTTGCTGCGAGTAACTCTGCTCGAAAATTCGAGAATATTAACAGGCTTCTCCTCGTAAGTCAGATCACTGTCCAACTGAATTGCTTCCAGGGGTACTGTGTCTCTAAGCGGTATAACGGCCATCTCCGCATGGCACTTCTTAAGCTGCGAAACGTGAAACACGTCGTGCACTCCTGACAATCCTTCGGGCAATTCCAACTTATAGGCAACCTCTCCCGTGCGTTCCAAAACACGGTAAGGTCCCACAAATCTCGGGGCTAACTTCCCTTTAACTCCGAAATGTTTAACTCCTCGCAGAGGAGATACTCTCAGATATGCTCTATCTTCGATCTCATAGGCTATCTCCTTGCGCTTCGAGTCTGCATAACTCTTCTGCCTGGACTGAGCTACCTTCAATCTATCTCGAATCAACTTCACCTTCTCCTCAGACTCTTTGATTAAGTATGGTCCAAACAACTGTCGGTCTCCAACCTCATCCCACATTAACGGTGTTCGGCATCTCCTTCCATTCAATGCCTCGAACGGTGCCATCTTCAAACTGGCTTGGTAACTGTTGTTGTATGAGAACTCTGCGTAGGGCAAGTTGTCATCCCAACTAGATCTGTAGTCTAATGCACAGGCTCTCAGCATATCTTCCAAAATCTGATTGACTCTCTCCGTCTGTCCATCTGTCTGCGGGTGAAAAGCCGTGCTAAACTCTAGTCTGGTACCCAAAGTTTCATGTAACTCATTCCAAAACTTTGAGGTAAACTGGGTTCCTCTATCTGATACGATGCTCCTCGGAACTCCATGCAGACATACAATTCTGGTCATGTATATCTTTGCCAACTTTGCACTGGTATATGTGGTTTTCACAGGGATAAAGTGGGCTACCTTCGTCAATCGGTCCACTACTACCCAGATTGAATCATATCCTGCTTTGGTCCTGGGTAATCCAGTGATAAAATCCATGCCAAGCTTCTCCCACTTCCATTCGGGTATTGGCATAGGTTGTAACAATCCTGCTGGCTTCTGATGTTCTGCCTTTACTCTCTAACATACATCACAAACTGCTACATACTCTGCGATATCTTTCTTCATACCGGTCCACCAGAAAATGTCCTTCAAATCCAAATACATCTTAGTATTTCCTGGGTGAATCGAGTATGGTGAATCATGGGCCTCCTGTAGAATCAACTTCCCGATCCCGGGGTCATTTGGCACATAGATTCGATCCTCAAACCATAAGGTGTCGTGTTCATCCTCACGAAAACGTTTAGCTCTTCCTTCGCTCATCCTCTCCTTTATAGAGACAACCTCCTTGTCAGTTTTCTGAGCTTCTCTGATTCTATCCATTAGGGTAGACTGGATTTCTAGTGTTGCTACATAGCCTCTCGGAACTATCTCCATACGTAGTTCTTGTAAGTCCTGGCTAACTCCTTTGGAAAATCCTCCATCATTAGGGTATTGACATGGCTCTTACGGCTTAGCGCATCGGCAACTACATTAGCCTTTCCGGGATGATAATTCAATCTCATGTCGTAATCCTTAATGAGTTCCAGCCATCTCTTTTGCCTAAGATTCAGCTCCTTCTGAGTGAATATATACTTCAAACTCTTGTGATCCGTATATACTTCACAATGGTTTCCAATAAGAAAATGTCTCCACGTCTTCAATGCATGCACTACGGCTGCTAACTCCAAATCGTGGGTGGCATAGTTTAGCTCATGATGTTTTAGCTGTCGTGAAGCATACGAAAACTCTTCCTTCCTGCATAAGGACTGCTCCAAGTCCTCGACGTGAAGTGTCGCAGTACACCTCATAATCCTTATGTTGATCTGGCAGAATCAACACAGGGGATGAGACCAACCTTTTCTCTAATTCCTGGAAACTGGCCTCACATTCTTTTGTCCAACTAAACTTGGTGTCCTTCTTTAACAACTCCGTCATTGGCTTTGCAATCTTCGAGAAATTCTCAATAAATCTCCGGTAGTATCCTGCAAGTCCAAGAAAACTCCGGATCTCTCCAACTGTTGTTGGTGCTTCCCAATGGGTCACAGTGTCCACCTTAGCGTGATCTACTTCTATTCCTTCTCCAGATACAACGTGTCCGAGAAATCCGACTTCCTTCAACCAAAACTCGCATTTGCTAAACTTGGCATATAACTGATATTCTCTGAGCTTCTCCAATACCAAACGCAAATGCTCTGCATGCTCCTCTTCATTCTTCGAAAAGATCAATATATCATCTATGAACACTACGACGAACTTATCCAAATACTGCATAAACACTTTGTTCATCAGGTTCATAAAGTATGCCGGTGCGTTAGTCAGACCAAAAGACATAACGGTAGACTCGTACAACCCTTACCTGGTGGTAAAGGCCGTCTTAGGTATATCCTGCTCTCGGATCTTCAATTGATGGTACCCTGATCGTAGATCGATCTTGGAAAATATCTTAGCTCCTTGCAATCTATCGAATAGATCATTGATCATCGACAGTGGGTACTTGTTCTTGATCGTTACTTCTTCAGCCCTTGATGTCTACTACACGCTTCTATTCCTGTAGACAGTGTTGGGCCTCCAAGAGCAGAGGTTTGTAGGACAGCAGCAAATTTCCCTTAAGTGAGTAACCCAAGGTTTATCGAACTCAGGGAAGTGGAGGTTGAACGTACCCCTTTCAAGCAACCCTGCAATCAAGATACAAGAAGTCTCTTGTGTCCCCAACACACCTAATACACTTGTCAGATGTATAGGTGCACTAGTTCGGCGAAGAGATGTTAAATGGCAAGTGATATGGATAGCAAAAGATGTATTTGTAAATCTGAAATAAAAAGTGCAGCAAGCAAAGATGTGGTAAACGTGAGCACAAATGGTATTGCAATGGTGGAAACAAGGCCTAGGCTTCATACTTTCACTAGTGGCAACTCCCAACAACATTAACATAATCGAATCACATGATATTTCCCATAAAACATGCAATGGAGACGCACTCGGAGGTCATTCCTTTGTGGTCAAGAGAGGACGAGAATTATGTAGGGCTACAAAAGCACACCTCTAAGTTCGTAGTTCTCAATCTATGGATTTCCCAATGTCACCTCGGCCATCCAAAGAGAGTACCACAATCACCACAACATATCTCAAGGATAGTCAAAGACAAGCACCAAGAGACTCTCAATCTTCAATCCACACACAAAAGAGGAAATCACTCATGAAAATATTCTTCTAATCCATGTCCAATAGATCGTTGTCACCTTGGTCTCGGAGATTATACTAGATAAAGTCAAGTGAGTACATCAATCCAATACATAGAGGGAGGGGAAATATCATGGGATCACCCTAGATTAACATAGCCTATGATCACAACGAAGATCACATCATGGGAGAGAGAATTGACCACATAGCTACTGGTAGAAAACCTCAGCCCCGAGGAGGAACTACTCCCGTATCATGGAGGGAGGAAGCAACGTCGATGGAGATGAATCCGGGGGCACTTCCCCGTCCCGACAGGGTGCCGGCACAGGAATTCTGGTCCCTCGAAACTTGGTGGCAATGGCGGCGGAGATCGGAATAGCTTCTGGAGAAAAGGGTTCCGGAATCAGGGTTTTCGCGACGCGTGGTAAATATATGCCAAAGGGGGTCACCAGAGGAGGTAAGGGGGGCCCAGGCGCCCCCCCGGCGCGGCCAAGAGGGGGGCCGCGTGGGCAGGCCGCCTGGGCTGCCCCTGGCTCCCCTCTGGCCCCACTTCTGGCGCGTGGAAGCTTCTGGAGCGCTGATTTTTTATATATTTTTCCCGGAATTTTTCTGGCAATTTAAGTAATGGGAAAACCTGAAATAGAAAAACAGCAGAAAACAGAAACTGGCACTGGGGTGCACTGAGTTAATAGGTTAGTCCAAATATGATCAAAAGTGTATGGAAGTGCATAAATATCATAGCAATATCACACAAAAGAAGCATGGTGCAAGCAGAAATTATAGATACGTTTTGGACGTATCAACATCCCCAAGATTAATTCCTGCTCGTCCTCGAGTAGGTAAATGATAACAAGCATAATTTCTGTGGTGACATGCTATCGACCATATAAGAACTTTTCACAGTCACATGACAAATGCTTACTGAGATAATGAATCTTTAGTAATTAAGTTGCCTCATTAGAATATCACAAAGAACTGGAAGTTTTACAATATGATACTGAAACACCCAATAGATTTGTAGTGAGCATGGTGTGCAAACATGACAAAGTGATACCTCGCTTGCTCCCTTTAGTGAAGCAAAACATAAATGCAGGAGCACCTCCGAAGTTTATGTGACGACTAGATACAATGATTTCAGAATAAGCGATGTCACAATCATGCAGAAGACAATGGTACTTTGGGACAATGCACATTACACTCAGAATGACAATCATGCTCTCAATAGTTGGTGCTTTGAAGAAAGAAGGTGGAGACTCTCGAACCGTGGAATTTGATGGCGAGGTTAAAAATCCGTGGTTGGAAGCAAAGACTAAACATGTACCAGAGCTCTTGGTTTTGAAAACAGAGGTAAAAATGATTTTTGGGAGGTGCATATTTTGTCAACGAATGTTAGTAGATAACCCAATTACTTCTTATGCTGGACAAGGTTTCGAGGAACGGCTCCCACGCGGGGCCGATCACATCCCCTTAATCTCCTTTGTTTATCACTGCCAGAGTTTCTGATTTCTCATGAACAAAGCGTGAAAGAGGGTTTGTTTGTTTGTTGCTATTATCTTTTGTGAGCTGGGCGCACTCATGCCAGTCCCTCCTCGTATTAGGGGTTTGCAGATTAGACATGCAATCCCGGGGTAAAATTTGTCCAACACAAGAAGATCATGAATTACCTACTATTTCCTCATGAGCTAAAACAGAGGCACAAAAGAGAAATGCTTTTGAATAATTTTGAGATGGTACAAGAAAGTCTTCGTTAGGAATGGCAAGTAAATACCATATATAGGAAGGTATTGTGGACTCATATGGCATAACTGGTTTCAAGGATTTTGGATGCACAAGCAGTCAGTCCGCTTAGTACAGGTGAAGGCTAGCAAAAGACTGGGAGCGACCAACTAAGAGAGCAATGACGGCCATAATCATGCAGAGCGACAAAGCAACATTGAATCGGGCATGGAAGTTATATCACTACTCAGAAATTAAAGATCATCAAGGCTTGATAGACTTTCTTTACAGTCTTAAATATGCGTGAGCATATGCCAAGTCAATCAAAATAAATTCTTGGAGGAAGATATCACTTAACCATACCACATCATAGGCAAACAAATCATGTTGGTACTTCAATAACACATTAAGAACCCCCAGCTATTTGAGACTAACCATAAGAAAACATGAACTACTAAGCACCCTTATGCACATATCATTTTTATCATAGACCTATCAACCAGTGCCATAGAAGCCAACTCTCTTAACAAGATAAGCATGATAACTCAAGAGAGTTCCAGAAGCAACAACCTAAACAAAAGCTCTTAAAAAGATAAGCATGAAACTAAGAGCTAAGCATGACAGCAGCTATGAAAAGATAAAGAACACACACAAGAAGATACGCATGCAAGCCTATGTTGTGTTCTACAGTGGAGTGGAGCGTATTTCTATCCCAAACAATGAAGGCTAGGATCTAACTTATTATGAACAACAAGCAAAGCTAAATAAAACTAAAAAGGAAACTAAGATCAAGACGCTCCAAGCATAGCACATAACGCATGAAGTGATTAAAATATAGTGGAACGAAAGACGAACTGATAATTGTTGATGGAGAAGGGGATGCACGGGGGCATCCCCAAGCTTAGACACTTGAGTCTTCTTGAATATTTCTTGGGGGTGCACGGGGGCATCCCCAAGCTTGAGCGTTTGACCCTCCTGAATCTTCTGTTATCATCTTCCCTCGCACACTTGAAAACTCCCTTCATACATAACTCATCATAATCTGATTAGCGAGGTTAGTACCCACAATAAAATATTTTTTACCTACTGGAAATAAGGATAATCTTGAAGAGCTACTGTTTCTCAAGATTGCCAAAAGTTTTTTGCAAAGAAAAAGCAAGCTCAAGGTTTGCAAAACGAAGAAAAGGCAAAACAGGACAGAATCTGTGAAAAACAGACCAGCAGGTAGTAAATAATTTTTTCGGGGCACTTATGCGACTCAAATTAAAAAAAACTCAGAATAGACGCCCGAAAGCCAATTGTATAGAGCACACTGTCAAAAAAATTCAGATCAAAAAGATGATCTGGTGATTTTATACTAATTTTTCTGTCCAAGGACAGAATCTGTTTTCTGGACTGCACGTCACAACTTTTGAACTTTCTTGCAATCGGAGGCTAAACTTGGCACAAAGCTGAAAAATAAAGATACAATGATGTTGCTACAGTAGTAACAAACATCAAGACCACTAAAAACTGAAATAACAAACTGAAAGCAAAGATAACAAGGGTTATCTCCCTAGAGCTCTTTCTTTATAGCCATAAAGATAGGCTTAAGACTTTAATGATGCTCTCGTAGGAATAAGAGTTGAAGAAGCAAATACCAAATACATTTAAGCCTAACATGCTTCCTATGCATAGGAATAATGCAATAGAATAATTCATTGAAGCACAAAGCAATAAGCATAGGAAGACAAAACAAGTGCAGCTTCAAAACCTTCAACATAAAGAGAGGGAACTTAATATTATTGAAATATCTATAAGCATATGTTCCCTTCTCATAATAATTTTCAGTGGGATCACAAATAAACTCAACAATATAAGCATCACATAAAGCATTGTTACCATGATCCACATGCAAAAAGGTACTCTTACTCTCCACATAAGCATAATCTTTCTCATTGGTAATAGTGGGAGTAGGACTATCATAAACAACTTGAACACTATAGATTAATTGTGTATTAGGAAGATGGTGTTCAACAAGGGAGTAATTCCCTCCATGATTATGACAAGTTTCACAAGGATAATTTCTCCTTATGTCATAGGTACCTTTATAATCACTATGGATTGGAGTTATAACATCATCATAGTAGAGAAGAGCATTATCATTGCTAGCAACTATATTTGTAAACATGTTGTCTTTATTCTTACTAGCAAAAGAATTATCAATTGTCACATCACTAGTGGGTAAAGGATTTGCAATCCTATCATCCCCAAGCTTAGAGCTTTCCATATCATCACTTTCAGGGTTGGTACCAAAAAGATTGTCAAGATCATATGTAGCATTATCATCATTTTCCCAATCACAATAAGTAACATGCATATCATAATCAAAATCATCTTCAATAGTACCTACGGACGTATCATCAAGATGATAATTAAGGCAATAAACTTCACCTTCTTCTTTAAACTTACAACCGTTAGGATAAAAGTTGATGGGAGGAATATGCTCAGGCCAGGTTGATACCCATTCTTCTTCCTTCTTGCTCCTCTTCCTCCTCCTCTTCTTTTTCTTCTTCTTCACCTTAGGAGGGAGTGGTTGAAGATGAAGCTTCTCCACATATCCTGGTTTATCATTAGAAACAATAGGGGAAACTTGGGAGAAACTCTCCTTTTTATTAGCAGAAATATAAGAGACATTTTTATACTTTGGTAAAGTTCCCTCCTTTCTAATCTTACTTATGTAATCATTTTCATGGCAACTAACAACACAATAGAGATGGCAATTTTGCAAAGTATTTTTTATTCCTATGGCATTAAAATCTAGCCAAGAAGTCTTTTCTGATAACTCTTCACACAACAAAAATAACATAAGCTCATCATAAAGATCAGGGGTGATCATGTTATCACACAACTGGGTAACAGTTATGTTTTGAAAGTGCATGCATTGAAAATTAAAGTGACCCTCTATACGGCAAAGTTCACAAGTAAAAGGATAAAGGTCACACAATTCTCTAGCAATTTCATTTAAATCTTTGACCCAAGTGATTGTTCTTTCATGCTTATGTTGCTTACAATACTTCTCTTCTTCAATCATAGGCCTTTCACAAGGTCTATCCACTCCACAAAAATTAACATGCTT
Organism: Secale cereale; assembly: GCA_902687465.1. Lineage (NCBI taxonomy): Eukaryota > Viridiplantae > Streptophyta > Magnoliopsida > Poales > Poaceae > Secale > Secale cereale. Next base: position 566,316,593 of record LR738710.1, on the reverse strand, counting down.
ATATAAAACTTCATTTTTAGGAATTGGATCATGCATGTTGCAATCATCATGAACAATTTCATTTTCTTTGCAAATCTCTTTAAAAGGTTCATGATGTTGGATCCAATCCTCCTTAGGCATATTAAGATGTGAAGCAAAAGATTTGAGGAAATCAACAAGGAGTTGAGAATCAAGCCCAAACTTAGCACTAAACTTATTAAAGCTTGTAGTTTCAACAAAGGACTTAATGCAATCATACTCATAAATTATACCTGACTCTTTACCTTTGTCGATCTCCCAATCTTCAGTGTTGCGTTGAATTCTTTCAAGGAGTTCCCATTTAGCATCAATCTTTTCGTTTGTGAAAGAACCCATAGAGGAAGCATCGAGCAAATCTTTATCCTGTCGAGAAAGCCTCGCATAGAAATTAGTAATAATCATATCTTTGGGGAGCCCATGGTTAGGACATTTTAGCATTAACGTTTTCAGTCTCCCCCAAGCTTGAGCTATGCTCTCTCCGTCATGAGGATAGAAATTATAAACATAATTCCTATTCTCATGGACTTCATGAAGAGGATAAAACTTGGAGTAAAAGAGAGACTGGATCTCTTCCCAATCCAGCAGGTGAGAGTCATCTAGTAGCCTATACCATTCCAATGCTTTTCCTTTCAGTGACAAGGCAAATAATTTCCTCATGACTCCATCTCTTGTCAAACCTGAAATCTTGAACAACTCACAAAGTTCTGTAAGTTTCAACAAATGAATACTAGGATTGGCCGTCCCATCATAACAATCATTCAAAATTATTTCAATTATCCCAAGTGGTATTTGGAACGGGATACATTCAGTAGGTGGAGGAGACTTCTCTACCACGGGTGTGGTAAAGCGGCCTTCCCCAAGCAGCGAACTAAGAGTGCGGTTTTCCATAAACATAACTAGTGAAACTAAAAACAAGAAACGAAAAGATTTAATTGCAAGATCTAGAGAAGGTACCTTCACTTACCTCACTTCCCCGGCAACGGCGCCAGAAATAGTTTGATGTCTACTACACGCTTCTATTCCTGTAGACAGTGTTGGGCCTCCAAGAGCAGAGGTTTGTAGGACAGCAGCAAATTTCCCTTAAGTGAGTAACCCAAGGTTTATCGAACTCAGGGAAGTGGAGGTTGAACGTACCCCTTTCAAGCAACCCTGCAATCAAGATACAAGTAGTCTCTTGTGTCCCCAACACACCTAATACACTTGTCAGATGTATAGGTGCACTAGTTCGGCGAAGAGATGTTAAATGGCAAGTGATATGGATGGCAAAAGATGTATTTGTAAATCTGAAATAAAAAGTGCAGCAAGCAAACATGTGGTAAGCGTGAGCACAAATGGTATTGCAATGGTGGAAACAAGGCCTAGGCTTCATACTTTCACTAGTGGCAACTCCCAACAACATTAACATAATCGAATCACATGATATTTCCCATAAAACATGCAATGGAGACGCACTCGGAGGTCATTCCTTTGTGGTCAAGAGAGGACGAGAATTATGTAGGGCTACAAAAGCACACCTCTAAGTTCGCAGTTCTCAATCTATGGATTTCCCAATGTCACCTCTGCCATCCAAAGAAAGTACCACAATCACCACAACATATCTCAAGGATAGTCAAAGACAAGCACCAAGAGACTCTCAATCTTCAATCCACACACAAAAGAGGAAATCACTCATGAAAATATTCTTCTAATCCATGTCCAATAGACCGCTGTCACCTTGGTCTCGGAGATTATACTAGATAAAGACAAGTGAGCACATCAATCCAATACATAGAGGGAGGGGAAATATCATGGGATCACCCGAGATTAACATAGCCTATGATCACAATGAAGATCACATCATGGGAGAGAGAATTGACCACATATCTACTGGTAGAAAACCCCAGCCCCGAGGAGGAACTACTCCCGCATCATGGAGGGAGGAAGCAACGTCGATGGAGATGAATCCGGGGGCACTTCCCCGTCCCGGCGGGGTGCCGGCACAGGAATTCTGGTCCCCCGAAACTTGGTGGCGATGGCGGCGGAGATCGGAATAGCTTCTGGAGAAAAGGGTTCCGGAATCAGGGTTTTCGCGACGCGTGGTAAATATATGCCAAAGGGGGTCACCAGAGGAGGTAAGGGGGGCCCAGGCGCCCCCCGGCACGGCGAGGAGGGGGCCGCGTGGGCAGGCCGCCTGGGCTGCCCCTGGCTCCCCTCTGGCCCCACTTCTGGCGCGTGGAAGCTTCTGGAGCGCTGATTTTTTATATATTTTTCCCAGAATTTTTCTGGCAATTTAAGTAATGGGAAAACCTGAAATAGAAAAACAGCAGAAAATAGAAACTGGCACTGGGGTGCACTGAGTTAATAGGTTAGTCCAAATATGATCAAAAGTGTATGGAAGTGCATAACTATCATAGCAATATCACACAAAAGAAGCATGGAGCAAGCAGAAATTATAGATACGTTTTGGACGTATCAGCCCTCTGTAATCAACAACCATTCTTAACGATCCATCCTTGTTCTCCACTAAAAATACTGGCGAACCCCAAGGCGAAGAACTTGGGCGTATGAATCCTTTATCCAGTAACTCCTGAATCTGTTTCTTTATCTCCTCCAAATCCTTTGCGGGCATCCTATATGGTCTCTTAGAAATTGGCCCGGTGCCTGGCAAAAGTTCAATCAAAAACTCTATATCTCTATCCGCTGGCATGCCATGTAACTCCTCTGAAAAAACATCCGGATAATCCTTCACTACTGGCACTTCCTCCTGAACAACTCCCGTGAGAGAATGTACTTGAGTCCTTATTGGCAAATGCCTAGATACATACTTAATCCTTTTTCCCTCCGGGGTGGTGAGAAAAATTGACTTACTGGCATAGTCAATGTTACCTCCATACTTTGATAGCCAATCCATACCTAATATCATATCCAATCCTTGTGACTCCAGGACTATTAGGTCAGAGGGGAAAATATGGCGTCCTATGATCAATGGCGTCTGAAAACATCCTTGGTGTGCCATATAATCTGCTCCTGGTGAACTTACTAACATGGGGTTCTTAAGAACTCGGGTGGACATCCTATGTCTATTTACGAATCCCCATGAAATATATGAATGCGATGCACCAGTATCGAAAATAACTATTGCGGTAAATGTCTTAACCAAAAACATACCGACAACAGCATCTGGTTGTTCTTCTACCTCCTCCACGGTCACGTGGTTCACTTGTCCTTTGTTGAACGGGTTGGGCTTCTTCGCGGTGCTTCCATTGTCGTTCCCATTCTTAGCTTCTGGGCATTCATTGGCATAATGTCCATTCTTCCCGCACTTGTAACAAGTGACATGGCTGAAATCCCTCTTGGTGGGTGTGGACGGTGTAGGGCGGCTCTGGTTACCATTTGCTCCATTACCATTTCCATTTCCATTCTTGGTGCCATTGTGGTTGTGCGAGCTACCTCCTCCATGGGTATGTTGAAACTGTCCTGCCGTTTTAGGGGTAAAACGGGGCTTCTGCTGAGCTCCAGAATTATACTTTCCTTGTCCATACTTCCTTTTGTGACTTTCAATATGTTGGTGCTTCCTTTCAATCATTAGGGCGCGGTCAACCAGCTCCTGGTAGTTATTGAAAGTTGCCACCATCAACTGTACACTCATCTCGTCATTCAGCCCTTCCATGAATCTCTCCTGCTTAGAGGCATCTGTGGCCACATCATCTGGGGCATAACGAGATAGGTTACTAAACTCATCGACGTACTGGGCCACAGTACGGTTGCCTTGGCGCAAATTGCGAAACTCCTGCTTCTTCATACTCATAGCTCCAGTTGAGACATGGGCGGTACGAAAAGTTTGCTGAAACTGATCCCAAGTCACATTGGCTATGGGGTAAGTGGCTGTGTAATTCTCCCACCATGATGCGGCTGGTCCAGACAACTGGTGTGCGGCAAATTGAACCTTCTCAGCATCCGAGCAATTGGCGGTGGTCAAATCCCTTCCAATCTTGTGTAGCCAGTCATCAGCCACTATTGGTTCGATGCTGCTAGCAAACACGGGTGGTTGCAACCTTAAGAAACGTGTCAGGTTGTCCACGGGTGGTGGTGGTGGAGGGTTGTTGTTGTTGTTGTTCTGGTTGTTCTGAGTGTTCTGGACAAGAAGTTGCATCAAGGTGTTCTGCTGCTGGATCAACTGGGTGAGCTCAGGGGGAAACTCAAATTCACGTCTTGGGGGCATCTGATGGGTGTAGAGGGAAGAGATTAGAATAGAAAAGAGGTCTAAGGGAAAATCACTACCCATATGAACATGAGACAACACAATCATATCACACCAATCAATTTCAAGCAAGATCTTACAAATCAAACGATCGTTACAAAAGTGCTCTAAAACTAATATATGGGGTAAACTACTAGTCACAGGGTGGTCATCTAGAAATATTGATCGGCAGAGGATTCCATAATATCTGCTCCAGCTTCATCTTCATAGTCTTCGTCCTTGCTATCATCAGCTTCCGAATATGTGTCATCTATGATGATATAGTATTCCGGTGGAATCTCCTTGGGTTCTTCTTCCTCGTCTTCTTCTCCCATGAGTATCCCTAATTTCCGGGTCAAATAATCATTCTTCTCCACAAGTATTAGCATCTCCTCCTCGTATCCGTCGCGTGTAGACTCGAGTTCTTCCTCTAGCTCCAAATTCCTATTTAGGGCTTTATTCAAATCTATCATCCCTGCACACATCTGGTGCTCCTGGCGACGAATGTGGTGGTTCAACTCCTGAATGAATGCTGCAATGGATCTATCCTTCCGGGTGCTGATCATATCCCAATTCTCATCTCGGCGTCCACAAATCTAGTAGATGGTGTCCTTTAGCTCCTGCTTGTAGACTTCTCCAATCCTTCCCATAGCAATGTGGGTTGCCATGCTCCTGCCTAGGCTCCATGTAGGCGCATTAAAAGAAAATGCTATGAGTGAGGTGACGGGTGCGAACGTCCTTCCTGGAACTTGGGCTTGAATCAACCAACGCTCCTCCTCAGGTAGAGTGGCGTTGTAGGTTCCGGTGAAACTTGGTAGTCCAATGTTTAGATATCTTGTGACTTCCTCCAGGTGTCGTCCAAATGGTGCATCGTCATCCGGTTGCATGAACTTGTTCTTTGCATCCACCATCCTAAAGAGTAGAAAAGATGAGGAGTCAGAAAAGAGAAGAGTGAATAGTGCTCTAGGGCTTTAGCTTAGTGGTCGTGTCCTACAGTCAGCGTGTGCTCTGATACCATCTTGTAGCGACCAGACCTCAAACAGTCTGATCTCTGTGCATCAGTGTCATCCCTGGATTAGTAATGCTGACACGCACAATACTTGAAGGATTTATAACAGAGTGGCAATCACACACTTATTACATCGATAGTCCAACGATGAACTTATTACAATAAATATGGATGAAGGCCATCTAACATGATAACAACAGAAGGCTTGGAAGATAAGTGAGTCCATCAACTCCAACGACATCACTGAGTATAGAACCACGACCTAAAAAGGCACCTTACTCGTCGTCTGAAAAGTCTGCAACATGAAACGTTGCAGCCTGAAAATGGGTCAGCACATGGAATATGCTGGCAAGGTAACACAAGAGAATGCAATGAAAGTAAGCTATACTACATGCATATTTGGCTGGTGGAAAGCTCTATGGTTAAGTTTTTGCATAAAGCCAATTTTTCCCTACTTCAAAGGAATAGATTTTAATTTAACTATCATGGTGGTTGAAACATCGTTGAGAAGATAGACATCCTCTCAACCCCAATTGAAAATAATCATTAAACCCAACAATATTAATTAGAGTAACATGATGAGATTCACATAATAATCCAAGTACTAGATACTCAAGACGTCCATAACCGGGGACACGGCTAATCATGGTCAGTTTGTACACTCTGCAGAGGTTTGTGCACTTTTCCCACAAGACTCGATCGCCTCCGTTTGGTTTCTCGCACTTCATGGTGATTGAGAAACGGATGACCGAGACACAGTCTTTCCGAAGAGGTCCCCTTAACCAGATAGATAGGCCGGTACACCTACAAACTCTCTACATCTGCTAGCCCATCATGGAAAGGTTTCCCACAACTTACTCAACTATACCAGAGCCCATATTGACATGTGACTGCACACGGAAGTTTCTAGTATGAAAAATCTCATGATCCCTTTGAGCCTGGGTGGCGGTCCAGAACAAAAACAGGCAATCACTGGAATACCCAGATGCCTCAATCCACCCAGATGTGTGTTAAAGTTGCCATCTTAGGTTGAACCATTAATTAACAAACTCACATCTGTCATGGATACACTCACCCAATCCACGTCTAAGAGCATAGCATGTCCTAACAGCAAACGTAGAAGTAACTCCCAAAGGTTTGAATGTAATGCAGGTAATAGGTACTACCTCAATCTACTTCCCAATCCCACAAGTTAATTGATCGTACTCATGCAATGTGTGAGGGTTGGACTAATGCAATGAAAACTGGGTAATTTGAAAGTATGATCAAAGTGTTACTTGCCTTGCTGATGATCCGCAAAACCTAGAGACTCAAAGTAGCAAGCGGCGCACTCCGTGTACTCTATCGCAATCAAACAAGCACACAATAAGTACTTAACTAATGCACGAATAAAACTCAAATAAGAGATCTAACCAGAAAGTTCAACTTAAGAACTCCGGTTTGCAAAAGAATCAACTCGCAAGAAGCAACAAAACTCAAACTGCGAAAGAAACAAGCTCCGGTTACTAATTGGCCTAAAGTCAAATTTTACAGTAGCCAAAACTTTGTTCAAGTTGATTAAACGTAAAGAGGGCATCGAGACGAAGATCTGGGATTTTGAATCACCTGATTCCGACTCTCGAGCGAAAAGAAAAACGAAAAACAAGATCAGGGCAGAAATCGCGATCGGAATAATCGCGGATAAATACCCCGAAAAGAAAAACGGACGAACAGGCTAACGAACGTACGTTTGCTGTCTGCGGCTTACTGACGAAAACCGTTCGTTAAAACGAACGTACGGACGAACGTCCGCTAAACCACTAAACCGACGAAAAACTGAACCGATCTAATCTAAAAAAAAGATCTACGGTTTTACTAAACCGATCGGTTCTTAAAAAACCGATATACCTCGGTGAACTCCGGCGGGATCCGGCGGTGGCGGTGGCGGTCCGGCGACAGCGGCGGGGCGGCGAGGCGGTGCGGCGGGGCGGCGGCGCGGGTAGCAAGCGGCGGCGCTGCGGTGGCGGCACGGGCGGCGAGCGGCGGCGCGGGCGGTGGCAGCGCTAGCTAGGGCAGGGGGGCGGGGCACTGGGCTGGGGCTGTCGGGCCGGGGGCGCTAGCTTATAAAGCCCAGAGTCCTAGGCCTCTACGACTCCAAGTCGGTTACGCATTTTTTTCTCTAAATAGAGTCCTGGTACAGAAAAACTAACGAAAGAAATACTAAACGGACTCCAAAATTCCCGAAATAAATTTTCACCGTCCTCTAATAATATTTAGGACAAAGTGAACATTTTTCCCGGACCAAAATGCAATTTTAAAAAATGCGCATTTTTCCTATGCAAATAAATTCGCAAATAAATCCAGAAAAATACCAAAAGTGATTTTAATATTTTTCCTCCGATATTTCTATTATTTTGGAGAAGTCATATTATCTCCGCTCATGTTTTGTATTTGGAAATATTTTTAGGAGAGAAAAATAATTAGAATCACAATGTCCTCGTACCGGTATTCGAGCGAACTCAAATACGAAAACGGTAAAATTCCCAACTCTCTCCGTAGGTCCTTGAGTTGCTTTGAATTTCGAGGAACGCCATAAACAAAAATGCAAAAGCATGAAATGCAAATATGATCTATGTATAACATTCCAAATTGAAAATTTGGGATGTTACACAAAGCCATCGTCATCACCAACAATCCTCTCATTGAGAGGGGGTCAATCTTCATGAACATCTTCACCAGCACCATCTCCTCTCAAACTCTAGTTCATCTCTTGTATTCGATTTTTGTCTCAAAACCTCAGATTGGTACCTGTGGGTTGCTAGTAGTGTTGATTACTCCTTGTAGTTGATGCTAGTTGGTTTATTTGGTGTAAGATCATATGTTCAGATCCTTAATGATATTCAATACCCCTCTGATCATGAACAGGAATATGATTTGTGAGTAGTTACTTTTGTTCCTGAGGACATGGGAGAAGTCTTGTTATAAGTAATCATGTGAAGTTGGTATTCGTTCGATATTTTGATGAGATGTATGTTGTCTTTCCTCTAGTGGTGTTATGTGAACATCGACTATATGACACTTCACCATTATTTGGGCCTAGGGGAAGGCATTGGGAAGTAATAAGTAGATGATAGGTTGCTAGAGTGACAGAAGCTTAAACCCTAGTTTATGCGTTACTTCGTAAGGGGCTGATTTGGATCCTTGTATTTCATGCTATGGTTAGATTTATCTTAATACTTCTTTCGTAGATAAGGATGCTTGCGAGAGTGTTAAATCATAAGTGGGAGGCTTGTCCAAGGAAGGAGAGCACCCAAGCACCGGTCCACCCACATATCAAATTATCAAAGTACCGAACGTGAATCATATGAGCATGATGAAAACTAGCTTGACAGTAATTCTCATGTGTCCTCGGGAGCGCTTTGCTTTATATAAGAGTATGTTGCTACTTCTGGAGCTTGCGTTGTATTCCCTCGAAGAGGAAAGGGTGATGCAGCATAGTGGCGTAAGTATTTCCCTCAGTTTTTAAGAACCAAGGTATCAATCCAGTAGGAGACCACGCGCAAGTCCCTTGCACCTGCACAAACAAATAAGAACCTTGCAGCCAACGCGATAAAAGGGGTTGTCAATCCCTTCTCGGTCACTAAAAAAAGTGAGATCTGATAGATATGATAAGATAATATTTTTGGTATTTTTGGTATAGAGATTGAAAGTAAATAATGCAAAGTAAAGTAAATAGTTGATGGTAGATGATGAGAATAGACCCGGGGGCCATAGGTTTCACTAATGGCTTCTCTCATGATAGCATAATTCTACGGTGGGTGAACAAATTACTGTCGAGCAAATGATAGAAAAGCGCATAGTTATGAGAATATCTAGGCATGATCATTATACATAGGCATCACGTCCATAACAAGTAGACCAAAACGATTCTGCATCTACTACTATTAATCCACTATGACACCCCGAGACCGGTGCGCCAGGTGTCAGCCAGTTATTCGTTGTCAGTGCCATGTCATCTGCTTGCGTGTTGCATCTTGCCATGTCATCATGTGTGTTGCACCAGCATGTTTTCAAAACTTGCATCCGCCCGAGTTCCCTTGTCCTCTCCGTTGTCCGTTCTGAGCCCAGACACACTTGCACACGCCCGCGGTGCCTCCGAATATTAATTTTATGAGTGGCCGAAAAATATTATCGGAATGGGTTGAAACTTGGCGTGTGGTCTTATTATAGTGTAGACAGTCCGCCTGCCAAATTTCATCGCATTCAAAGCTTGTTTGTTAGCCCAACGGATATATATAGCGGCACTAGTAGCCGGTTATTTCGTCGGACGTTTTCGGTCTCCGAAAACCCAGCGGGCCTCTTTTCCCTTCTCTCCTCGTAGCCCGAAACCTCTTCTACACAGCCCACCTAGCCCATTCTAACCCCTCCATGCTCTTGGCCGTTCGATCACGATCGCGTGGCCGCAAACGGCTCCTCATTTGGACACTCCTAGCTCCCTATGCCTATATAAACAACCTCCCCCTCCATTTTTCGCGGTGCAAACCCTAGCTTCCTCGAAATCCGTGCAGCCGCCAGCCTCCTCCCACCTCCACAGCCGCCACCTTCTTCCTCCCACCGCGCGGGCCCGCGAAAGCCCAGATCCGGCCCGCCCGGGCCCGGATCCCGTCCGCCGCCGCCCGCAGGCGCTCAGCGCCACGCCTCCCGAGCATCCCGCACGCCGGCTCTGCCCCGCCAGCGCGGAGGCCGCCGCACCACCGCCTCCAGTTCGCTGCCGCTCCGGCAAGAGCTCGCCGGAGCCCAGCCGCCACCACCTCGCAGCGCCCCGCCGCCGTTGAGCCTTGTCGCCTCCGCAGAGAGCCGCCCCGGCCAGATCCGGTGCGCAGGGGCCACATCTGCTGCCTTCCTCCTCGTCCGGCGCCGACCTCGCCGTCCGGCCCCTTCCCCGCCGCCGTACGCGCCATGGCCGCCGGCGCCCCTTCCGTCGTGGGCGCTGACCCGACCGGGTCGACCTCCTCGCCCGTTCCAGCGCTTCGTGGGCCGGCCACCCCGCCTCCTGGGCCGGCCTCCTCTGGCCTCGTGGGCTCCGCCCGCGGGAGGACCAGCTCCAGGCCCCGCGCCGGCCTCTTCTCCTGATGGGCTCGGCCAATCCGGTGAGAGCTCACCTGTTCCCCTCGAATGTGCGTGTTTTACAATTCTTCGCCGCTCTGTTGTTTTTTCTTAAGTCTTAAAAATTCTGCTAAGTCCCTATTAAACTGATTGTCTGATGCATTCTCGTGGAGCTAATAACTTTTTGTGTGCTTATCCAAATTGAGTGAATAATATGTCAAAATGATCATGGTGATGTGCTCTACACTTTGTTCCATTGTGCCATGCTCATTTGAGTTCATCTAGATGCTTAAATATCTGTTGCAAGAGTGCTACTTGTTATAAACTGCTGCTACTTGTTATTTTGTTGCCATGTTTGAGATAAGATAACTTGGTGCATGTTTATCCAAATGATGCAAATGATATGTCAAAATGTTCATCATGAGATGCTCTACATGTTGGTTGCTATAGCATGCTTGTTTGAGTTCATATTGCCATGTTAATTTCTGTTGCAAAAGTGCATTTGGCTGTTATGTGCTGAAACTTGTTACGAGATGCCTAGTTGAGGAGCTCGTTGCTATTGATGTGTTTGTCCCCATGTCACATGCCTAGATGTTTTAGAATCTCCTTGATGTGTTCTTTGCTGTGGTGCAAACCATTTGCTATGATATGCCTTGTGTTGACTTAAACATGCTTGTAAACATGCCATGTTGTTATTGTTGTTTTAACACTTAGTGAAATTTCACTAAGTCTGGAATCTGTAATATCCTGATGCTATGTTTGCTTGTTGTTCTAGGCAAATCCATGTTAGTTTTGGGGTGGCCATTGATCATTCCTTGTTGTATATGTTGTTGTCTATCCATTCATGCCTTCACTTGCTCATTTGGCTTGCTGTAGCTTATTTATTTCTTGCTCCCAAGTTGCTATAAAATATTGCTGTCAGGTTTTTATTGTCATGATCAAAATGTTGTAGCTTGTTGCTATTGATCCATGCCTCCTATGGAGTTGCTCCAATGGAGTTGTTTGCTGTAGGATATGTCTACTTCATGTCCATGCTTCTTGTCACCATGTTTGAGTGTTGTAGCATATATATATCTTGCTCCAAAGTTGCTATGTGGCTGTTAATTTCAGCTTGTTGTTATATCTTGTTTCATGTGTATCTTTTAGCCCGTTGCTCCGTTTGGAGTGTTCCTTATATGAAACTTGTGTGGTTTTGCATGTAGAATCATAATATCATCTTGTTAACATGTTTGGAGTATGTTTGCTTGATGTTTGGGTGCATCTTGCACCGTTTTCATGTTTTGCATCATACCTTGCCATGTTATGCTTCCTTTATAGACTTGTTGTGCTTCCTGTATAGTCTTGTCATGCATCATACCTTGCCATGTATTGCATCATATATAAACTTGTGTTGTTTTACTGTGCTTCCTACCTTGCCACGTTATGCTTCCTGTATAGACTTGTTGTGCTTCCTGTGTAGTCTTGTCATGCATCATACCTTGCCATGTAATGCATCATATATAGACTTGTGTTGTTTTGCTGTGCTTCCTACCTTGCCATGTTTTGCTTCCTGTGTAGACTTGCTGTGCATCATAAGTAGACTTGTTTGGCATCATACTTGGTTGAGCATATTGTTATGTTCTTGAGTGGTTTGTTTACCGTATTGCTTGCTTCTTCTCATTAGTGCTTGTTCTGTTGTGTTCGTGAGAATTCGTTCGTCTACCCGTGGTTCTTCTTCAAGGCTTCTTCTTCGTCTTCTTCATGGATCCGTTCTTCTTCCTTGCGGGATCTCAGGCAAGATGACCATACCCTTGGATACCTTTACTATCATTGCCATGCTTAGTGTCTCGATGCTATCGTTACATGTCGCGCTACCCATCATTATTGTCAGCCTCTCCTTGTTGCCATGAAACCTCTAACCTTTGACACCTTCCTAGCAAAAACCATTGTTTGGCTATGTTACCCGCTTGCTCAGCCCCTCTTATAGCGTTGTTAGTTGCAGGTGAAGATGAAGATCGTTCCAGGAGGGAACTTGTTGTTGGAATATCACAATATCTATAATTATTATTAACACACCTATATACTGGGCATGGGTGGAAGGCTTGGCCTTTTGCTCGGTGTTTTGTTCTACTCATGCCACCTTAGGCGCCGATAAACCGGCATTATGTTCCTTGATTTTGCGTTCCTTACACGATGGGTATATGGGGACCCCTTGACAGTTCGTCTTTGAATAAAACTCCTCCAGCAAGGCCCAACATTGGTTTTAATTTGCTCATAATAACAACTTAATTAATTAATTAATTTGCATAGGGAGTTAGCGCTACCCGAGGATTCTTCTACATAGCAAGGGGGCCAGTGTTGATGGTGTTGGTCCCAAACGGGGAGTATGCGGGGCCACCTTGGGGAAACCCGAGGGCTGGTTTTACTCGTATAATCGCCCATCCGGTCGTGGCCTGAGACGAGATACGCGCGGCTACTATCAGGGTGTCGACACGCCGGGAGGTCTTGCTGGACTTGTTTTTCCATTGTCGAAATGTCTTGTGCACCGGGATGTCGAGCCTGATCGGATTTCCCTAAGATAAGGGGTGATGATATTATATTTGTCACTTCAGCTAATCGTGAGAGCTTGTGATGGGCTAAGTTGGGACACCCCTGTAGGGTAATGATCTTTCGAAAGTCGTGCCCGCTGTTATGTGGCAGATTGGAATTTGTTCATGTCCGGTTGTAGAAAACTTGACAGAGGATCTGAAGTAAAACACACAACTGTGTGAGTAACCGTGACTGTCTCTTTTCACGTTGAGAAGAGAACACGGTGGGGTTATGTTTGACTCGTATGTAGTTCAGGATCTTTAGCGTTCACTACTAGTTGCGACCGTTTGCGTAGATGCTCATCTTATTCTCGTACTCGTAAGTTAGCCACCATATATTGCTTAGCCGCTGCTGCAACCTCACCACTTTACCTCTTCCTACCCATTAAGCTTTGATAGTCTTGTTACCCATGGTTATGGGATTGCTGAGTCCTCGTGGCTCACAGATACTACAACATCAGTTGCAGGTGCAGGTTTCCGATGTCTTGACGTGAGAGCGTTGTTCTTTTGTTGGAGTTCCTCTTCTTCAGTCTTGGGTTAGGTTTCGGGTCGGCAGCCTGGGATAGCAGATGGATGTCTTTGTGCTTTTCATGTTTGTATCCATAGTCGGATACTTTGTATTGATGTTGTTGTATTCATGTGACTCGTATGTATTGTTGTATCCCCCATGTATGTATGTAATGGTACGATGTAATGATATCCATCTTGCTAAGCGCCCGAAATGCGGTTGTGCCCCGATCACGTAAGTGTCACGTGATCGGGATAGAATCGCATCTTGGGCTTCGACCAACCATAGGAGCCCCCTTGATTGATCGTAGCTTGGCCGTTGTTGAGTCTAGAATAAAACTTTTCGGAGTCTAGTTATATAGGAGAGTAGGAATTCTTTTTACTCCTCAGTCCCTTCGTCGCTCTGGTGAGGAATCTTGACGTAGGTGTTTTGAATTACTCCTCTTCCCCTTCAATTTTTTTTAGGATCACGTGGTTAGTGTTTCGTTCTTTGCATTCTTAGTTCTTTCATCTGGTGCATCTCTCGTCAAGTGGATTCAACCCTCTTCTTCTTTGCAAGTTCAACCCTCGGTTCTTTTCAACCGACGGTGTTTTCCTCATCTGTTGTGTTCTTTCTTTTTCCCACCCACCCACCCTTTTTTTCTTCTCGGACCAGAGTCCTTAGTCGAGTATCCGTCCTACTCGTGTGATCCTCTGCATTCTTCCTCTGTTATTCCAACTGGTGAATTCTCGTCTAGCTCATCATCATTCTCTTCTTTTCTTCTCCGATGAGTTCTTCTCTCGCTTGATATTCTTCATCTCGTTTCTTTTCCGGCGGATTCAACTCAAGTATTCGGTGTTGTTCATATTCTTTTCCCTCGGCTCAGATATTCCTCTTGCTCGTTCGCCTCTCGCCATTTAATTATTCCGGAGTTCCAAAGAAATCTCAGGATATTCGTCTGTCTTCCGATTAATTCGAGGTTGTCACCTCATTCGACTTTTTCATTCGTTCCGGTGCATTATCTCCTTTGCATTCCATTTCAACGGAGTTCTCCCTTCGGTGGGCTCATAACCCACAGGTCTTTTCCAGGATCTTACCTGACTCTTCTTATTTTCCGGAGTAATTCTCAAATTCTTTTCAAGTGTGACATAAGTATGGATTCCATCAGTCATATGCTTTCTTCAAGATCGTTTTTTAATTCTTTTCATCGTTGGTTCAACCTTTCTTCTTTCATTCTTCCAGAGTATGTCATGAATTCTTTTTCATTGTGTTCCTCCGAAGGCCATCTTTTCAGAAGATTTCTTCGTTCTCAGTTTTCAACTTCGTCCTCCAAATATTCTTCAGTGATGCCACTTCGTTCGTCACACATTCGTCCGGTGCTTCGTTCAAGTATTCTTTAATCAGTTCACGATCTCTTCGTTCTCGTCATCCTAATTTCCTCAAGTGCTTTATTCTTCCCGGACATTCATTCTCTTGTGTTCACTCAATCTCAATTCTTCACGGTGCCTTGTCCTCTTGCGTCGTTCAATTTCATTCCTTACGGTGGTCATTCTCGTTCTTCACTCGATTTTAATTCTTCCCGTTGGATCGTTCCATTTCTTCACTCGGCTTCAATTCTTTACGGTGGTTCGCTCAAGAATTCTTTTCAGTGTCATCATATCAATCCATTCATTTCTATTTCAATCCTACCGGCGTTTCATGAAGATGTCCGCAGTTCGCGAGATATCCCTCTTTAATCAATTTCAACGAGAATAAGAGATATGCAAATCCATTGCTTCCTATCAATTTAATTGGTGGCGGATGAGCATAATATAATTCTTATTCTTCTTTGTGGAGTTGATTTAATTTCTTCCTTCGGAGTTTATTCTTCATGAATAAATTCTAGTTCCAAGTGCTTTAATCTTTTTTCCCGGAGTTCAAGTTTTTCTCGGCTATCTCGTTGGAAACCCCTTCTAATCATCGCAAGGCTTTAATCTTATTCTTTCGCCCATCATTTCTATATCATCATCCTTTCATTTTACCGGAGTTCTTCATGGTGGTTCTCCATCATTTAATTCGTTCTTCAAGCGTTCAGCTAATTCTTCCGGAGCAGCTCAAGCATTCTTATTATTTTGCCTCTCGAGTGCAAATAATTCTCCGTATTCTTTTGAAGTGGAGTTTTGCAATTCATCATTCTCAGATAATCCTTCTTTTCGTTGCGGCGGTAATTCACCTCAAGCTTTGAGATGTTTACATAAGTCCACGACAAGCTTATTCTTTTGTGGTTGTTTTTTTCAACAACTCCGTTCAAGTCTTTCCTTTTTAATTCTCGTTCATGTCACTTGTGCTCAAGTTGTCATCTTCTTCTCCATTCTTTTAATTCCATCATTTCAATTCTTCCGGAGGCATTGAGTTGTTGCTCTCGTCGAGTATCATCTCATCTTTTCGAGTTCTCGTTCTATTCCATTCATGTTCAACCGGTGTGCTATTTTCTTTCAGTTAAGCCGGAGTGCTACCCGAATTCATTCGTGGAGATTCCTTTTCTATCTCTTTTAACCGGAGTGGTTTCGAATTCATTCTTATTCCTTCAACCTTTTGGGTTCTCGTCGTATTCCTTCTTCCTCTTGTCTAACGAAGTGTTCGCAACTTCGTTCATCTCCATTATATTCTTTCTTTCGAAGTTGTTCATCCTCTCAAGGTTCTTTGGTTTCACTCTTTTGACCTCGAAGAACTTGTTCTTCCTTTTTCCCATCCGTCTCGTTCCTAAGATCTCGGGACGAGATCTCTTGTTAGTAGGGGAATGTTGTGACACCCCGAGACAGGTGCGCCAGGTGTCAGCCAGTTATTCGTTGTCAGTGCCATGTCATCTGCTTGCGTGTTGCATCTTGCCATGTCATCATGTGTGTTGCACCAGCATGTTTACAAAACTTGCATCCGCCCGAGTTCCCTTGTCCTCTCCGTTGTCCGTTCTAAGCCCAGACACACTTGCACGCGCCCGCGGTGCCTCCGAATATTTAGTTTATGAGTGGCCGAAAAATGTTCTCGGAATGGGTTGAAACTTGGCGTGTGGTCTTATTATAGTGTAGACAGGCCACCTGCCAAATTTCATCGCATTCGGAGCTCGTTTGTTAGCCCAGCAGGTATATATATAGCGGCACTAGTAGCCGGTTATTTCGTCGGACGTTTTCGGTCTCCGAAAACCCCGCGGGCCTCTTTTCCCTTCTCTCCTCGTAGCCCGAAACCTCTTCTACACAGCCCACCTAGCCCATTATGTAGCGACCAGACCTCAAACAGTCTAATCTCCATGCATCAGTGTCATCCCTGGATCAGTAATGCTGACACGCATGGTACTCGAAGGATTTATAACAGAGTAGCAATCACACACTTATTACATCGATAGTCCAGTTCTCATCTCGGCGTCCACAAATCTGGTAGATAGTGTCCTTTAGCTCCTGTTTGTAGACTTCTCCAATCCTTCCCATAGCAATGTGGGCTGCCATAGTCCTTCCTAAGCTCCATGTGGGTGCATTAAAGGAAAATGCTATGAGTGGGGTGACGGGTGCATACGTCCTTCCTGGAACTTGAGCTTGAATCTACCAACGCTCCTCCTCAGGTAGAGTGGCATTGTAGGTTCCAGTGAAACTTGGTAATCCAATGTGTAGATATCTGGTGACTTCCTTCAGGTGTCGTCCAAATGGCGTGTCATCATCTGGTTGCATGAACTTGTGCTTTGGTTCCACCATCCTAATGAATAGAAAAGATGAGGAGTCAGAAGAGAGAAGAGTGAAGTGTGTTCTAGGGCTTGTCTTAGTGGTCGTGTCCTACAGTCAGCGTGTGTTCTGATACCATCTTTGTAGCGACCAGACCTCAAACAGTCTGATCTCCATGCATCAGTGTCATCCCTGGTTCAGTAATGCTGACACGCATGGTACTCGAAGGATTTATAACAGAGTAGCAATCACACACTTATTACATCGATAGTCCAATGATGAATTTATTACAAATAATATGGCTGAAGGCCATCTAACACGATAACAGCGGAAGGCTTGGAAGATAAGTGAGTCCATCAACTCCAGTGGCATCACTGAGTATAGAACCACGACCTAAAAGGGCATCTTACTCGTCGTCTGAAAAGTCTGCAATATGAAACGTTGCAGCCCGAAAAACGGGCCAGCACATGGAATATGCTGGCAAGGTAACACAAGAGATGCAATGAAAGTAAAAGCTATACTATATGCAATATGGCTGGTGGAAAGCTCTATGGTTAAGTTTTTGCGTAAAGCCAATTTTTCCCTACTTCAAAGGAATGTATTTTAATTAACTATCATGGTAGTTGAAACATCGTTGAGAAGATAGACATCCTCTCAACCCCAATTAAAAGTAATCATTAACCCAACAAAATTAAATTAGAGTAACATGTTGAGATGCACATGATAATCCAAATACCAGATACTCAAGATGTCCATAACCGGGGACACAGCTAATCATGATCAGTTTGTACACTCTGCAGAGGTTTGTGCACTTTCCCCACAAGACTCGATCGCCTCCGTTTGGTTTCTCGCACTGTAGGGTGTTTGAGAAACGGATGACCAAGACCCAGTCTTTCCGAAGAGGTCCCCTTAACCATATAGATAGGCCGGTACACCTACAAAACCCAACTACATCTGCTAGCCCATCATGGAAAGGTTTCCCACAACTTACTCAACTATGCCAGAGCCCATATTGGCATGTGGCTGCACACGGAAGTTTCTAGCATGAAAAATCTCATGATCCCTTTGAGCCTGGGTGGCGGTCCAAAAGAAAAGCAGGCAATCCTGGAATACCCAGATGCCTCAATCCACCCAGATGTGTATTAAAGTTGCCACCTTAAGTTGAACCATTAATTAACAACTCACATCTGTCATGGATTTCACTCAAACCCAAACCACGTCTACGAGCATAGCATGTCCTAACAGCAAACGTAGAGTAACTCCCAAGGGTTTGAATGTAATGCAGGTAATAGGTACTACCTCAACTACTTCCCAATCCCACAAGTTAATTGATCCTATTCATGCAATGTGTGAGGGGTTTGACTAATGCAATGAAAACTGGGTAATTGGAAAGCATGATCAAAGTGTTACTTGCCTTGCTGATGATCCGCAAAACCTAGAGACTCAAAGTAGCAAGCGGCGCACTCCGGGTACTCTATCGCAATTAAACAACAAGCATACAATAAGTACTTAACTAATGCACGGGTAAAACTCAAATAAGAGATCTAACCAGAAATTTCAACTTAAGAACTCCAGTTTGCAAAAAGAATCAACTCGAAAGAAGCAACGAAACTCAAACTGCAAAAGAAATGAGCTCCGAATTACTAGTTGGCCTAAAGTCAAATTTTACAGTAGCCAAAACTTTGTTCAAGTTGGTTAAACGTAAAGAGGGCTTCGAGATGAAGATCTGGGATTTTGAATCACCTGATTCCGACTCTCGAGCGAAAAGAAAAACGAAAAACAAGATCAGGGCAGAAATCGCGATCGGAAAAATCACGGATAAAATACCCCGAAAAAGAAAAACGACGAACAGGCTAATGAACGAACATTCGCTGTCTGTGATTAACTAACGAAAACCATTCGTTAAAACGAACGTACGGACGAACGTCCGCTGTTTAACTAAACCGGCGAAAAACCGATCTAAACCGAAAAAAACAGATCTAGGGTTCTTCCTAAAAAAACCCGATCGGATCTAAAAAAACCGATGCGGCATCTACCTCATCTCCGGCGGGGCTGGCGGCGTCAGGCGGGGCGGCGGGGTCCGGCGGCGGCGGCGGGGTCTGGCGGCGGCGGCGGGCGGCGCGGCGGCGGCTGCGGCTGGCGCGGCGGCGGCTGCGGCTGGCGCGGGCGGCGGCGGCGGGCGCTAGGGTTTGGGGCGTCGGGCGAACGGGCTGGCGGGCAAGCGGGCCGGCTCTGGTGCTTTTTAAAGCCCAGAGTCCTGGTCCTTTACTAGTCATAGTCGGTTACCTTTTTTTTAAATAGATTCCCGGCGCAATAAAACTAACGAAAGAAATATCAAACGGACTCCAAAATTCCCAAAATCAATTTTCACCGTCCTCTAATAATACTTAGGACAAAGTGAACATTTTTCCAGGACCTAAATGCAATTTTGAAAACCGCGTATCTTTCCTATGCAAATAAATCCGAAAATAAATCCAGAAAAATACCAAAAGTGATTTTAATATTTTACCTCCAATATTTCTATTATTTTGGAGAAGTCATATTATCTCCGCTCATTTATTTTATTTAGAAATATTTTTAGGAGAGAAAAATAATTAAAATCACACTGTCCTCGTAACGGTATTCGAGCGAACTCAAATACGAAAACGGTCAAATTCCCAACTCTCTCCGGAGGTCCTTGAGTTGCTTAGAATTTCGAACAACTCCACAAACAAAATGCAAAAATATGCAAATGCAATTATGATCTATGTATAACATTCCAAATTGAAAATTTGGGATGTTACAAACCTACCCCCTTAGAATGAATCTCGCCCTCGAGATTCGGCTTGGCTAGAGAACAGGTGTGGGTGGTCCTTGCGTAGATCACCTTCTCGTTCCTAGGTGGCTTCTTCCTCGGTGTTGTGACTCCACTGAACTTTGCAAAACTTGATAACCTTGCTGCGAGTAACTCTACTCAAAAATTCGAGAATCTTAACGGGCTTCTCCTCGTAGGTCAGGTCACTGTCCAACTGAATTGCTTCTAGGGGTACTGTGTCTCTAAGCGGTATATCGTCCATCTCCGCGTGGCACTTCTTCAATTGCGAAACGTGAAACATGTCGTGCACTCCTGACAATCCTTCGGGCAACTCCAACTTATAGGCAACCTCTCCCATGCGTTCCAAAACACGGTAAGGTCCAACAAATCTCGGGGCTAACTTCCCTTTAACTCCGAAATGTTTAACTCCTTGTAGAGGCCATACCCTCAAGTACGCTCTGTCTCCGATCTCATAGTCTATCTCCTTGCGCTTCGAGTCGGCGTAACTCTTCTGCCTGGACTGAGCTACCTTCAGTCTATCTTGGATCAACTTCACCTTCTCCTCAGACTCTTTGATTAAGTCTGGTCCAAACAACTGTCGGTCTCCAACTTCATCCCACGACAACGGTGTTCGGTATCTCCTTCCATATAATGCCTCGAACGGCGCCATCTTCAAAATGGCCTGGTAACTATTGTTGTATGAGAACTCCGCGTAAGGCAAGTTGTCATGCCAACTAGATCCATAATCTAATGCACAGGCTCTAAGCATATCTTCCAATATCTGATTGACTCTCTCCGTCTGTCCATCAGTCTGGGGGTGAAATGTTGTGCTAAACTCTAGCCTGGTTCCCAAAGTTTCATGTAACTGATTCCATAACTTCGAGGTAAACTGAGTTCCTCTATCAGATACAATACTCCTCGGTACTCCATGCAGACATACGATTCTGGTCATGTATATCTTAGCCAACTTCGCACTGGTATATGTGGTTTTCACCGGGATAAAGTGGGCTACCTTCGTCAATCGGTCTACTACTACCCAGATTGAATCATACCCTGCCTTGGTCATGGGCAATCCAGTGATAAAATCCATACCAAGCTTCTCCCACTTCCATTCGGGAATTGGCATAGGTTGTAACAATCCTGCTGGCTTCTGATGTTCTGCCTTTATTCTTTGGCATACATCGCAAACTGCTACATACTCCGCAATATCCTTCTTCATACCGGTCCACCAGAAAGTATCCTTTAAATCCAAATACATCTTAGTATTTCCTGGGTGAATCGAGTATGGTGAATCATGGGCATCCTGTAAAATCAACTTCCTAATCTCCGGGTCATTGGGCACATAGATTCGATCCTCAAACAACAAGGTGTCGTGCTCATCCTCACGAAAACCTTTAGCTTTTCCTTCGCTTATCCTCTCCTTTATAGCGACAATCTCCTTGTCAGCTTTCTGAGCTTCTCTAATTTTATCCATCAGTGTAGACTGGATTTCTAGTGTTGCTACATAGCCTCTCGGAACTATCTCCAAACATAGTTCTCGTAGGTCCTCGGCTAGCTCCTTTGGAAACTCTTCCATCATTAGGGTATTGACATGGCTCTTACGGCTTAGCGCATCCGCTACTACGTTAGCCTTTCCGGGATGGTAATGTAATCTCATGTCATAATCCTTAATGAGTTCCAGCCATCTCCTTTGCCTAAGATTCAACTCCTTCTGAGTGAATATATACTTCAGGCTCTTATGGTCCGTATATACTTCACAATGGTTCCCTATGAGAAAATGTCTCCACGTCTTCAACGCATGCACTACGGCTGCTAACTCCAAATCGTGGGTGACATAGTTCATCTCATGAGGTTTTAGTTGTCGTGAAGCATACGAAACAACTCTTCCTTCCTGCATAAGAACTGCTCCAAGTCCTCAACGTGAAGCGTCGCAGTACACCTCATAATCCTTATGTTGATCTGGCAGAATCAACATAGGGGATGATACCAACCTTTCTTCAACTCCTGGAAACTAGTCTCACATTCTTCGGTCCAACTAAACTTGGTTTCCTTCTTCAACAACTCCGTCATTGGCTTGGCAATCTTCGAGAAATCCTCGATAAATCTCCGGTAGTATCCAGCAAGTCCAAGAAAACTCCGGATCTCTCCAACGGTCGTCGGTGCTTCCCAATTGGTCACAGTCTCCACCTTGGCGGGATCTACTGCTATTCCTTCTCCGGATATAACATGTCCGAGGAATCCGACTTCCTTCAACCAAAACTCGCATTTGCTAAACTTGGCATATAGCTGATGCTCTCTGAGCTTCTCCAATACCAAACGCAAATGTTCCTCATGCTCTTCATCCTTCGAGAAGATCAAAATATCATCTATGAACACTACGACGAACTTAGACAAATACTCCATAAACACTTTGTTCATCAGGTTCATAAAGTAGGCCGGTGCGTTTGTCAGACCAAACGACATAACGGTATACTCATACAACCCATACCTAGTGGTAAAGGCTGTCTTAGGGATATCTTGCTCTCGAATCTTCAATTGATGGTACCCTGATCGTAGATCGATCTTCGAAAATACCTTGGCTCCTTGCAATCTATCAAACAGATCGTTGATCATTGGCAGTGGGTACTTATTCTTGATCGTTACCTCATTCAATCCTCGGTAATCAACAACCATTCTTAACGATCCATCCTTCTTCTCCACTAGAAGTACTGGCGAACCCCAAGGCAAAGAACTTGGGCGTATGAATCCTTTATCCAGTAACTCCTTAATCTATTTCTTTATCTCCTCCAAATCCTTTGCGGGCATCCTATATGGTCTCTTTGAAATTGGTCCGGTGCCTGGCAAAAGCTCAATCAAAACTCTATATCTCTATCCGGTGGCATGCCAGCTAACTCCTCTGGAAACACATCCAGATAATCCTTCACTACTGGCACTTCCTCCTGAACAACTCCCGTGAGAGAATATACTTGAGTCCTTGTAGGCGAATGCCTAGATACATACTAAATCCTTTTTCCCTCTGGAGTGGTGAGCAAAATAGACTTACTGGCACAGTCAATGTTACCTCCATACTGTGATAGCCAATCCATACCTAATATCACATCCAATCCTTGTGATTCCAGAACTATTAGGTCAGAGGGGAAAGTGTGGCGTCCTATGGTCAATGGCGTCTGAAAACATCCTTGGTGTGCCATATAATCTGCTCCAGGCGAACTTACTAACATGGGGGTCTTAAGAACTCGGGTGGACATCCTATGTCTATTCACGAATCCCCTTGAAATATATGAATGCGATGCACCAGTATCGAAAAGAACTATTGCGGTAAATGTCTTAACCAAAAACTTACCGACAACAGCATCTGGTTGCTCTTCTACCTCCTCCACGGTCACGTGGTTCACTTGTCCTTTGTTGAACGGGTTGGGCTTCTTCCCGGTGCTTCCATTGCCGTTCCCATTCTTAACTTCTGGGCATTCATTGGCATAATGTCCAGTCTTTCCACACTTGTAACAGGTGACATGGCTAAAATCCCTCTTGGTGGGTGTGGATGGTGCAGGGCGGTTCTGGTTTCCATTGGTTCCATTCCCATTCCCATTACCATTGCCATTCTTGGTGCCATTGTGGTTGTGTGAGCTACTTCCTCCATGGGTATGCTGAAGCTATCCTACTGCTTTAGGGGTAAAGCAAGGCTTCTGCTGAGCTCCAGAGTTATACTTCCCTTGCCCATACTTCCTCTTGCGACTCTCAATCTGTTGATGCTTCCTTTCAATCATCAGGGCTCGGTCAACCAACTCCTGATAGTTATTGAAAGTTGCCACCATCAGCTGTACACTCATCTCATCATTCATCCCTTCCATAAATATCTCCTGCTTCTTGGCATCTGTTGCCACATCATCTGGGGCATAACGAGATAGGGTACTAAACTCATCCACGTACTGGGCTACTGTACGATTCCCTTGGCGCAAGTTGTGAAACTCTTGATTTTTCATACTCATGGCTCCAGTCGAGACATGGGCGGTACGAAAAGCTTGCTGAAACTGATCCCAAGTCACATTGGCTACGGGGTAAGTGGCTGTGTAATTCTCCCACCATGCTGCGGCTGGTCCAGACAACTGGTGTGCGATAAATCGCACCTTCTCAGCATCCGAGCAACTGGCGGTGGTCAAATCCCTTCCAATCTTGCGTAGCCAGTCATCAGCCACAATTGGTTCGATGCTGCTAGCAAACACAGGTGGTTGCAACCTTAAGAAACGTGTCAGGTTGTCCACAGGTGGTGGTGGTGGAGGGTTGTTGTTGTTGTTGTGGTTGTTCTGGGTGTTCTGGACAAGAAGTTGCATCAGGGTGTTCTGCTGCTGGATCAACTGGGTGAGCTCAGGGGGAAACTCGAATTCATGTCTTGGAGGCATCTGATGGGTGTAGAGGGAAGAGATTAGAGTAGAATAGAGGTCTAAGGGAAAATCACTACCCATATGCACATGAGACAAACACACAATCATATCACACCAATCAATTTCAAGCAAGGTCTTACACATCTAACGATCGTTACAAAAGTGCTCTAAATCTAGTACTTGGTGGTAAACTACTGGTCATAGGGAGGTCATCTAAAAATATTGGTCGGCAGAGGATTCCATAATATCTGCCCCAGCCTCATCTTCATAATCTTCATCCTTGCTATCTTCAGCTTCCGAATCCGTGTCGTCTATGATGATATAATCTTCTGGTGGAATCTCCTTGGGTTCTTCTTCCTCGTCTTCTTCTCCCATGAGTATCCCTAACTTCCGAGTCAAATCATCATTCTTCTCCACAAGTACCTTCATCTCCTCCTCATATCCGTCGCGTGTAGACTGGAGTTCTTCTTCTAGCTCCAAATTCCTATTTAGGGCCTTCTTCAAATCTATCATCCTAGCACACATCTGGTGCTCCTGGCGACGAATGTGGTGGTTCAACTCCTGGAGGAATGCTGCTATGGATATACCCTTCCGAGTGCTGATCATATCCCAGTTCTCATCTCGGCGTCCACAAATCTGGTAGATAGTGTCCTTTAGCTCCTGTTTGCAGACTTCTCCAATCCTTCCCATAGCAATGTGGGCTGCCATACTCCTTCCTAGGCTCCATGTGGGTGCATTAAAGGAATATGCTATGAGTGGGGTGACGGGTGCAAACGTCCTTCCTGGAACTTGAGCTTGAATCTACCAACGCTCCTCCTCAGGTAGATTGGCATTGTAGGTTCCAGTGAAACTTGGTAATCCAATGTGTAGATATCTGGTGACTTCCTTCAGGTGTCGTCCAAATGACGTGTCATCATCTGGTTGCATGAACTTGTGCTTTGGTTCCACCATCCTAATGAATAGAAAATATGAGGAGTCAGAAGAGAGAAGAGTGAAGTGTGTTCTAGGGCTTGTCTTAGTGGTCGTGTCCTACAGTCAGCGTGTGTTCTGATACCGTCTTTGTAGCGACCAGACCTCAAACAGTCTGATCTCCATGCATCAGTGTCATCCCTGGTTCAGTAATGCTGACATGCATGGTACTCGAAGGATTTATAACAGAGTAGCAATCACACACTTATTACATCGATAGTCCAACGATGAATTTATTACAAATAATATGGCTGAAGGGCATCTAACACGATAACAACGGAAGGCTTGGAAGATAAGTGAGTCCATCAACTCCTGTGGCATCACTGAGTATAGAACCACGACCTAAAAGGGCATCTTACTCGTCGTCTGAAAAGTCTGCAACATGAAACATTGCAGCCCGAAAAATGGGTCAGCACATGGAATATGCTGGCAAGGTAACACAAGAGATGCAATGAAAGTAAAAGCTATACTATATGCAATATGGCTGGTGGAAAGCTCTATGGTTAAGTTTTTGCGTAAAGCCAATTTTTCCCTACTTCAAAGGAATGTATTTTAATTAACTATCATGGTAGTTGAAACATCGTTGAGAAGATAGACATCCTCTCAACCCCAATTAAAAGTAATCATTAACCCAACAAAATTAAATTAGAGTAACATGTTGACATGCACATGATAATCCAAATACCAGATACTCAAGATTTCCATAACCGGGGACACGGCTAATCATGGTCAGTTTGTACACTCTGCAGAGGTTTGTGCACTTTCCCCACGAGACTCGATCGCCTCCGTTTGGTTTCTCGCACTGCAGGGTGTTTGAGAAACGAATGACCGAGACACAGTCTTTCTGAAGAGGTCCCCTTAACCAGATAGATAGGCCGGTACACCTACAAAACCCAACTACATCTGCTAGCCCATTATGGAAAGGTTTCCCACAACTTACTCAACTATGCCAGAGCCCATATTGGCATGTGGATGCACAC
Organism: Secale cereale; assembly: GCA_902687465.1. Taxonomy (NCBI): domain Eukaryota; kingdom Viridiplantae; phylum Streptophyta; class Magnoliopsida; order Poales; family Poaceae; genus Secale; species Secale cereale. The sequence continues at coordinate 566,290,394 of LR738710.1, read as the reverse complement.
GGAAGTTTCTAGCATGAAAAATCTCATGATCCTTTGAGCCTGGGTGGCGGTCCAAAAGAAAAACAGGCAATCCTGGAATACCCAGATGCCTCAATCCACCCAGATGTGTATTAAAGTTGCCACCTTAAGTTGCACCATTAATTAACAACTCACATCTGTCATGGATTTCACTCAAACCCAAACCACGTCTACAAGCATAACATGTCCTAACAGCAAACGTAGAGTAACTCCCAAGGGTTTGAATGTAATGCAGGTAATAGGTACTACCTCAACTACTTCCCAATCCCACAAGTTAATTGATCCTATTCATGCAATGTGTGAGGGGTTTGACTAATGCAATGAAAACTGGGTAATTGGAAAGCATGATCAAAGTGTTACTTGCCTTGCTGATGATCCGCAAAACCTAGAGACTCAAAGTAGCAAGCGGCGCACTCCGGGTACTCTATCGCAATCAAACAACAAGCATACAATAAGTACTTAACTAATGCACGGGTAAAACTCAAATAAGAGATCTAACCAGAAAGTTCAACTTAAGAACTCCGGTTTGCAAAAAGAATCAACTCGAAAGAAGCAACGAAACTCAAACTACAAAACAAACGAGCTCCGAATTACTAGTTGGCCTAAAGTCAAATTTTACAGTAGCCAAAACTTTGTTCAAGTTGGTTTAACATAAAGAGGTCTTCGAGATGAAGATCTGGGATTTTGAATCACCTGATTCCGACTCTCGAGCGAAAAGAAAAACGAAAAACAAGATCAGGGCAGAAATCGCGATTGAAAAAATCGCGGATAAAATACCCCGAAAAAGAAAAACGACGAACAGGATAACGAACGAACGTTCCCTGTCTGCGATTAACTAATGAAAACCGTTCGTTAAAACAAACGTACGGACGAACGTCCGCTGTTTAACTAAACCGGCGAAAAACCGATCTAAACCGAAAAAAACAGATCTAGGGTTCTTCCTAAAAAACCGATCGGATCTAAAAAAACCGATGCGGCATCTACCTCGTCTCCGGCGGAACTGGCGACGTCAGGAGGGGCGACGGGGTCCGGCGGCAGCGGTGGGGTCCGGCGGCGGCGGCGGCGGCTTGCGCGGGCGGCGGCGGCGGCGGACGCCGGCGGCGGCTGGCGGCGGCGGGCGGCGGCGGGCGCTAGGGTTTGGGGCGTCGGGCGAACGGGCTGGCGGGCTAGCGGGCCGGCTCTGGTGCTTTTTAAAGCCCAGAGTCCTGGTCCTTTACTAGTCCTAGTCGGTTACCTTTTTTTTAAATAGATTCCCGGCGCAATAAAACTAACGAAAGAAATATCAAACGGACTCCAAAATTCCCGAAATAAATTTTCACCGTCCTCTAATAATATTTAGGACAAAGTGAACATTTTTCCCGGATCTAAATGCAATTTTGAAAAACGCGTATTTTTTCTATGCAAATAAATCCGAAAATAAATCCAGAAAAATACCAAAAGTGATTTTAATATTTTACCTCCAATATTTCTATTATTTTGGAGAAGTCATATTATCTCCGCTCATTTATTTTATTTAGAAATATTTTTAGGAGAGAAAAATAATTAAAATCACATTGTCGTTGTACTGGTATTCGAGCGAACTCAAATACGAAAACGGTCAAATTCCCAACTCTCTCCGTAGGTCCTTGAGTTGCTTAGAATTTCGAGGAACTCCACAAACAAAATGCAAAAATATGCAAATGCAATTATGATCTATGTATAACATTCCAAATTGAAAATTTGGGATGTTACACATTCTAACCCCTCCATGCTCTTGGCCGTTCGATCACGATCGCGTGGCCGCGAACGGCTCCTCATTTGGACACTCCTAACTCCCTATGCCTATATAAATAGCCTCCCCCTCCATTTTTCGCGATGCAAACCCTAGCTTCCTCGAAATCCGTGCAGCCGCCAGCCTCCTCCCACCTCCATAGCCGCCACCTTCTTCCTCCCACCGCGCGGGCCCGCGGAAGCACAGATCCGGCCCGCCCGGGCTCGGATCCCGTCGGCCGCCGCCCGTAGGCGCTCAGCGTCGCGCCTCCCGAGCATCTCGCACGCCGGCTCTGCCCCGCCGCCGCGGACGCTGCCGCACCACCGCCTCCAGCTCGCCGCCGCTCCGGCAAGAGCTCGCCGGAGCCCAGCCGCCACCGCCTCGCAGCGCCCCGCCGCCGCAGAGAGCCGCCACGGCCAGATCCGGTGCGCAGGGGCCACATCCGCCGCCTTCCTCCTCGTCGGGCACCGGCCTCGCCGTCCGGTCCATTCCCCGCCGCCGTACGCGCCATGGCCGCCGGCGCCCCTTCCATCGTGGGCGCTGACCCGACCGGGTCGACCTCCTCGCCCGTTCCAGCGCTTCGTGGGCCGGCCACCCCGCCTCCTAGGCCGGCCTCCTCTGGCCTCGTGGGCTCCGCCCGCGGGAGGCCCAGCTCCAGGCCCCGCGCCGGCCTCTTCTCCTGATGGGCTCGGCCCATCCGGTGAGAGCCCACCTGTTCCCCTCGCATGTGCGTGTTTTACTATTCTTCGCCGCTCTGTTGTTTTTTTCTTAAGTCTTAAAAATTCTGCTAGGTCCCTATTAAATTGATTGTCTGATGCATTTTTGTGGAGCTAATAACTTTTTGTGTGCTTATCCAAATTGAGTGAATAATATGTCAAAATGATCGTGGTGATGTGCTCTACACTTTGTTCCAATGTGCCATGCTCATTTGAGTTCATCTTGATGCTTAAATATCTGTTGCAAGAGTGCTACTTGTTATAAACTGCTGCTACTTGTTATTTTGTTGCCATGTTTGAGATATGATAACTTGGTGCATGTTTATCCAAATGATGCAAATGATATGTCAAAATGTTCATCATGAGATGCTCTACATGTTGGTTGCTATAGCATGCTTGTTTGAGTTTATATTGCCATGTTAATCTCTGTTGCAAAAGTGCATTTGGCTGTTATGTGCTGAAACTTGTTACGAGATGCCTAGTTGAGGAGCTCGTTGCTATTGATGTGTTTGTCCCCATGTCACATGCCTAGATGTTTTAGAATCTCCTTGATGTGTTCTTTGCTGTGGTGCAAACCATTTGCTATGATATGCCTTGTGTTGACTTAAACATGCTTGTAAACATGCCATGTTGTTATTGTTGTTTTAACACTTAGTGAAATTTCACTAAGTCTGGAATCTGTAATATCCTGATGCTATGTTTGCTTGTTGTTCTAGGCAAATCCATGTTAGTTTTGGGGTGGCCATTGATCATTCCTTGTTGTATATGTTGTTGTCTATCCATTCATGCCTTCACTTGCTCATTTGGCTTGCTGTAGCTTATTTATTTCTTGCTCCCAAGTTGCTATAAAATATTGCTGTCAGGTTTTTATTATCATGATCAAAATGTTGTAGCTTGTTGCTATTGATCCATGCCTCCTATGGAGTTGCTCCAATGGAGTTGTTTGCTGTAGGATATGTCTACTTCATGTCCATGCTTCTTGTCACCATGTTTGAGTGTTGTAGCATATATATATCTTGCTCCAAAGTTACTATGTGGCTGTTAATTTCAGCTTGTTGTTATATCTTGTTTCATGTGTATCTTTTAGCCCGTTGCTCCGTTTGGAGTGTTCCTTATATGAAACTTGTGTGGTTTTGCATGTAGAATCATAATATCATCTTGTTAACATGTTTGGAGTATGTTTGCTTGATGTTTGGGTGCATCTTGCACCGTTTTCATGTTTTGCATCATACCTTGCCATGTTATGCTTCCTGTATAGACTTGTTGTGCTTCCTGTATAGTCTTGTCATGCATCATACCTTGCCATGTATTGCATCATATATAAACTTGTGTTGTTTTACTGTGCTTCCTACCTTGCCATGTTATGCTTCCTGTATAGACTTGTTGTGCTTCCTGTGTAGTCTTGTCATGCATCATACCTTGCCATGTAATGCATCATATATAGACTTGTGTTGTTTTGCTGTGCTTCCTACCTTGCCATGTTTTGCTTCCTGTGTAGACTTGTTGTGCATCATAAGTAGACTTGTTTTGCATCATACTTGGTTGAGCATATTGTTATGTTCTTGAGTGGTTTGTTTACCGTATTGGTTGCTTCTTCTCATTAGTGCTTGTTCTTGTGTTCGTGAGAATTCGTTCGTCTACCCGTGGTTCTTCTTCAAGGCTTCTTCTTCGTCTTCTTCATGGATCCGTTCTTCTTCCTTGCGGGATCTCAGGCAAGATGACCATACCCTTGGATATCTTTACTATCATTGCCATGCTTAGTGTCTCGATGCTATCGTTACATGTCGCGCTACCCATCATTATTGTCAGCCTCTCCTTGTTGCCATGAAACATCTAACCTTTGACACCTTCCTAGCAAAAACCATTGTTTGGCTATGTTACCCGCTTGCTCAGCCCCTCTTATAGCGTTGTTAGTTGCAGGTGAAGATGAAGATCGTTCCAGGAGGGAACTTGTTGTTGGAATATCACAATATCTATAATTATTATTAACACACCTATATACTGGGCATGGGTGGAAGGCTTGGCCTTTTGCTCGGTGTTTTGTTCCACTCATGCCACCTTAGGCACCGATAAACCGGCATTATGTTCCTTGATTTTGCGTTCCTTACACGATGGGTATATGGGAACCCCTTGACAGTTCGTCTTTGAATAAAACTCCTCCAGCAAGGCCCAACATTGGTTTTAATTTGCTCATAGTAACAACTTAATTAATTAATTAATTTGCATAGGGAGTTAGCACTACCCGAGGATTCTCTACATAGCAGGGGGGCCAGTGCTGATGGTGTTGGTCCCAAACGGGGAGTATGCGGGGCCACCTTGGGGAAACCCGAGGGCTGGTTTTACTCGTATAATCGCCCATCCGGTCGTGGCCTGAGACGAGATACGCGCGGCTACTATCAGGGTGTCGACACGCCGGGAGGTCTTGCTGGACTTGTTTTACCATTATCGAAATGTCTTGTGCACCGGGATGCCGAGCCTGATCGGATTTCCCTAAGATAAGGGGTGATGATATTATATTTATCACTTCAGCTAATCGTGAGAGCTTGTGATGGGCTAAGTTGGGACACCCCTGCAAGGTTATGATCTTTCGAAAGCCGTGCCCGCGGTTATGTGGCAGATTGGAATTTGTTAATGTCCGGTTGTAGAAAACTTGACAGAGGATCCGAAGTAAAACACACAACTGTGTGAGTAATCATGACTGTCTCTTTTCACGTTGAGAAGAGAACACGGTGGGGTTATGTTTGACTTGTATATATATTTCAGGATCTTTAGCGATCACTACTAGTTGCGACCGTTTGCGTAGATGCTCATCTTATTCTTGTACTCGTAAGTTAGCCACCGTATATTGCTTAGCCGCTGCTGCAACCTCACCACTTTACCTCTTCCTACCCATTAAGCTTTGATAGTCTTGTTACCCATGGTTATGGGATTGCTGAGTCCTCGTGGCTCACAGATACTACAACATCAGTTGCAGGTGCAGGTTTCCGATGTCTTGACGTGAGAGCGTTGTTCTTTTGTTGGAGTTCCTCTTCTTCGGTCTTGGGTTAGGTTCCGGGTTAGCAGCCTGGGATAGCAGATGGATGTCTTTGTGCTTTTCATGTTTGTATCCATAGTCGGATACTTTGTATTAATGTTGTTGTATTCATGTGACTTGTATGTATTGTTGTATCCCCCATGTATGTATGTAATGGTATAATGTAATGATATCCATCTTGCTAAGCGCCCGAAATGCGATTGTGCCCCAATCACGTAAGTGTCACGTGATCGGGATAGAATCGCATCTTGGGCCTGACATCCACACATCGACGGCTATCCAGCATGCATCTAGAGTATTAAGTTCATTAGAACAGAGTAATGCTTTAAGCAAGATGACATGATGTAGAGGGATAAACTCAAGCAATATGATATAAACCCCATCTTTTTATCCTCGATGGCAACAATAAAATACGTGCCTTGCTGCCCCTGCTGTCACTAGGAAAGGACACCGCAAGATTGAACCCAAAGCCAAGCACTTCTACCATTGCAAGAACTATAGATCTAGTAGGCCAAACCAGACCAACAATTTGAAGAGAGTTGGAAGGATATTTAAATCATGCATAAAAGATTTCGGAAAAGAATCAAATATTGTTCATAGATAATCTTGATCATAAACCCACAATTCATCGGATCTCGACAAAGACACCTCAAAAAGATTACATCGAATAGATCTCCTCGAAGATCGAGGAGAACTTTGTATTGAGATCCAAAGAGAGAGAAGAAGCCATCTAGCTAATAACTATGGACCCGGAGGTCTGTGGTATAAACTACTCACAACTCATCGGAGAGGCTATGGTCTTGATGTAGAAGCCCTCCGTTATCGATGCCCCCTCCGGTGGAGCTCCGGAACAGGCCCCAAGATGGGATCTCATGGGTACAAAAGGTTGCGACGGTGGAATTAGGGTTTAGTTCGCTCCCCCGATGTTTTCATGGTATGGGAGTATATATAGGCTGAAGAGGCATGTCAGGGGATCCACAGGGGGCCCACGAGGGTGGGGGCGCGCCTACCCCCTGGGTGCGCCTCTGCCCTCGTGGACGCCTCTCTTGCTTCCTGGCGTGTACTCCAAGTCTTCTGTGTTGATATCGTTCCAAAAATAACTCTCCCGAAGGTTTCATTCCGTTTGGACTCCGTTTGATATTCCTTTTCTGTGAAACACTGAAATAGGCAGAAAACAACAATTTGCACTTGGCCTTGGGTTAGTAGGTTAGTCCCAAAAATAATATAAAAGTGTATAATAAAGCCCATTAAACATCCAAAACAGAATATATAATAGCATGGAACAATCAAAAATTCTAGATACGTTGGAGACGTATCATACGTCCAGGCTTGTTCTTTGCTACAAAAAGGATTGGGCCACTTTGCTACACCTTGTTTACTTTTGTTACCTGTTACCTATTACGAATTATACTATCACACAACTATCTGTTACCAATAATTTGAGTGCTTGCAGAGAAAACCTTGCTGTAAACCACTTGTCATTTCCTTCTGCTCCTCGTTGGGTTTGACACTCTTACTTATTGAAAGGACCATGATAGATCCCCTATACTTGTGAGTCATCAAGACTCTTTTCTGGCACCGTTGCCGGGGAGTGAAGCGCCTTTGGTAAGTGGAATTTGGTAAGGAAACATTTATATAGTGTGCTGAAATTTACTGTCACTTGTTACTATGGAAAATAATCCTTTGAGGGGTTTTTTCGGTGTATCTTCACCCCGACCGGAAGAACAAAGAGTTGCTCCTCAACCTACTGCACATACTGAAAATATTTACTTTGAAATTCCTTTGGGTATGGTAGAGAAACTGCTAGTTAATCCTTATGCAGGAGATGGAACATTAAATCTCGATTTACACCTAATCTATGTGGATGACGTTTGTGGATTATTTAAGCTTGCAGGTATCCCAGAGGATGTTTTCAAGAAAAATGTCTTCCCTTTCTCTTTGAAGGGAAAGGCATTGACATGGTATAGGCTATGTGATGATATTGGATCATGGAACTACAACCGATTGAAATTAGAATTTCATCAGAAGTTTAATCCTATGCATCTAGTTCATCGCGATCGGAATTATATATATAATTATTGGCCTCGTGAAGGAGAAAGTACCGCTCAAGCTTGGGGGAGGCTTAACTCAATGTTATATTCATGCCCCAATCATGAGCTCCCAAGAGAAATTATTATTCAAAAAATTTATGCTCGACTTTCTCATAATGATGAATCCACGATCGATACTTCTTGTACTGGATCTTATATGAATAATACTATTGAATTCAAATGGAATTTATTGGAAAGAATTAATCGCAACTTTGAAGATTGGGATCTTGACAAAGGTAATGAGTCAGGTATAAACCTTAAGTTTGATTGTGTTAAATATTTTATGGATACCGATGCTTTTCATGCATTTAGCACTAAATATGGACTTGACTCTGAGATAGTAGCTTCTTTATGTGAATCATTTGCTACTCATGTTGATCTCCCTAAGCAGAAGTGGTTTAAATATCATCCTCCCATTGAATTTAAAGTAGCTGAACCAATTAAAGTTGAAGAAGAAACTATTACCTATAATGTTGATCCTATTATTCCTACTGCTTATATTGAGAAACCACCTTTTCCTATTAGAATAAAGGATCATGCTAAAGCTTCAACTATGGTTAATAAAAGTAATATTAGAGCACCTAGACCACCTGAACAAATCAAAGTTGAACCTAGTATTGCTATGGTTAAAGATCTCTTAGCTGATAATATTGATGGTCATGTTATTTATTTCTGTGATGAAGCTGCTAGAATTGTCAAACCCGATATTAAAGATAAACATAGAACTGTTGTTGCCATGCATGTTGTTTCCATTAAAATAGGAGATCATTGTTATCATGGCTTATGTGGTGTGGGTACTAGTGTGAGTGCAATTCCTTTTACCTTATATGAAGAAATTATGAATGAAATTGCACCTGTTGAGTTAGAAGAAATTGATGTTACTATCAAACTTGCTAATAGAGATACTACATTACCAATTGGGATTGTTAGGGATGTTGAAGTCTTGTGCGGGAAAATAAAATACCCTACTGATTTTCTTGTTCTTTGTTCCCCGCAAGATGATTTTTGTCCCATTATATTTAGTAGACCTTTCTTAAACACTATTAATGCTAGAATAGATTGCGAGAAAGATATTATTACTATCATTCTAGGGGATATGTCTCATGGTTTTAATTTCTTTAAATTTCGTAGACAACCCTATGATAAAGAATTTCCTCGTAAAGATGAAATTATTGGTCTTGCTTCTATTATCGTGCCACCTACTGAACCTTTAGAACAATATTTGCTAGAACACAAGAATGATATGTTTATGAATGAAAGAAGAGAAATAGATGAAATATTCTTTAAACAAGGGCCTATTCTGAAAAACAATTTGCATGTTGAAATCCTCTAGGATCCTCCTCCACCTATGGGTGATCCCGTGTTTGAGCTTACACCATTACCTGATACTTTGAAATATGCTTATCTTGATGAAAAGAAGATATATCCTGGTATTATTAGTGCTAACCTTTTAGAGCATGAAGAAAAGAAACTATTGAAAACTCTAAAGAAGCACCGTGCTGCTATTGGATATACTCTTGATGATCTTAAGGGCATTAGTCCCACCTTATGCCAACACAAAATTAAGCTGGAACGAGATACTAAACCAGTTGTTGATCACCAACCTCGATTAAATCCGAAGATGAAAGAGGTGGTAAGAAATGAAATACTAAAGCTTCTGGAGGCAGGTATTATTTATCATATTGCTGATAGTTAGTGGGTAAGTCATGTCCATTGTGTCCCCAAGAAGGGAGGCATTTCTGTTGTTATTAATGATAAAGATGAATTGATCCCGTAAAGAATTGCTACATATTATAGAATGGTAATTGATTTTCGCAAATTGAATAAAGCTACTAAGAAAGATCACTACCACCTACCTTTTATTGATCAAATGCTAGAAACACTATCCAAACATACACATTTTTGCTTTCTAGATGGTTATTCTGGCTTCTCTCAAATACCTGTGTCAAAAGAGGATCAAGAAAAGACCACTTTTACTTGCCCTTTCGGTACTTTTGCTTATAGATGTATGCCTTTTGGTTTATGCAATGCACCTGCTACCTTTCAAAGATGTATGACTGCTATATTCTCTGACTTTTGTGAAAAGATTGTTGAGGTTTTCATGGATAATTTCTCCGTTTAAGGAACTTGTTTTGATGATTCCTTAAGCAACCTTGATCGAGTTTTGCAGAGAAGGGAAGAAACTAATCTTGTCTTGAATTGGGAGAAGTGTCACTTTATGGTCAAGGAAGGTATTGTCTTGGGGCATAAGATTTCTGAAAGAGTTATTGAAGTTGATAAAGCTAAAGTAGATGCTATTGAAAATATGCCGTGTCCTAAAGATATCAAAGGTATAAGAAGTTTTCTTGGACATGTTGGTTTCTATAGGAGGTTTATTAAAGACTTCTTTAAAATTTCTAGGCCTCTCACTAATCTCTTGCAAAAAGATGTTCCTTTTTTATTTGATGATTATTGTGTAGAAGCATTTGAAATACTTAAGAAAGCGTTGATCTCTGCACCTATTGTTCAACCACCTAATTGGAATTTACCCTTTGAAATTATGTGTGATGCAAGTGATTATGTTGTTGGTGCTGTTCTAGGACAAAGAGTTAATAAAAAATTGAATGTTATTCATTATGCTAGTAAAACTCTAGACAGTGCCTAGAGAAATTATGCTACTACTGAAAAGGAATATTTAGCATTTGTCTTTGCATGTGATAAGTTTAGAGTAACTGTTCACATCGATCATGCTGCTCTTAAATATCTTATGGAAAATAAAGATGCTAAACCTAGACTTATTAGATGGGTTCTCTTGCTACAAGAATTTGATTTGCATATTATTGCTAGAAAGAGAAATGAGGACCTCGTTGCAGATAACTTGTCTAGGTTAGAAAATGTTCTTGATGACCCACTACATGTTGATGATAGCTTTCCTGATGAACAATTAGCTGTCGTAAATGCTTCTCGTAATGCTCCATGGTATGCTGATTATGCTAATTACATTGTTGCTAAATATATACCACCTAGCTTCACATACCAACAAAAGAAAAAGTTCTTCTATGATTTAAGACACTACTTTTTGGATGACCCACACCTTTATAAAGAAGGAGTAGATGGTTTTATTAGATGTTGTGTACCTAAGCATGAACAAGAATAGAGCCTATGCAAGTGTCACTCTGAGGCCTATGGAGGACACCATGATGGAGATAGAAATGCACACAAGGTATTGCAATCTGGTTTTTATTGGCCTACTTTCTTCAAAGATGCCCGTAAGTTTGTCTTGTCTTGTGATGAATGTCAGAGAATTGGTAATATTAATAGACGTCAGGAAATGCCTATGAACTATTCACTTGTTATCGAACCATTTGATGTTTGGGGCTTGATTATATGGGACCTTTTCCTTCCTCTAATGGCTATACACATATTTTAGTTGTTGTTGATTACATTACTAAGTGGGTAGAAGCTATTCCAACTAGTAGTGTTGATCATAACACCTCTATTAAGATGCTTACAGAAGTTGTTTTACCAAGGTTTAGAGTCCCTAGATATTTAATGACTCATGGTGGTTCACATTTTATTTTTATTCATGGGGCTTTTCGTAAAATGCTTGCTAAATATGATGTTAATCACAGAAGTGCATCTCCATATCATCCTCAGTCAAGTGGTCAAGTAGAATTGTGCAATAGAGAGGATAAATTGATTTTGCAAAAGGTTGTTAATAGATCTAGAAAGAATTGGTCTAAGAAACTTGATGATGCATTATGGGCTTATAAAACTGCTTATAAAAACTCTATGGGTATGTCTCCGTATAAAATGGTTTATCGAAAAGCATGTCACTTACCTCTTGTAGAACATAAGGCATATTGGGCTATTAAAGAACTCAATTATGATTTCAAACTTGCCGGTGAGAAGAGGTTATTGGACATTAGCTCACTTAATGAATGGAGAACGCAAGCCTATGAGAATGCCAAGTTGTTTAAAGAAAAACTTAAAAGGAGGCATGACAAGAGAATACAAAAGCATGAGTTTAAAGTACGTGATCATCTTTTGATATACAACTCTCGTTTAAGAATTTTTGCAGGAAAACTTCTCTCTAAATGGGAAGGTCCTTACATTATCGAGGAGGTCTATTGTTCAGGTACCATCAAAATCAACAACGCCGAAGGCACAAATCCAAAGGTGGTAAACGGTCAAAGAATCAAACACTATATCTCAGGTACTCCCTTAAATGTTGAGACAAATATAATTGGCACCGTGACACCCGAGGAGTACATAAGGGACATTTCCAGAATCTTTCAGACTCCGAAAAGGAATAGGTATGTGGTATGGTAAGTAAACCGACTCCAAAACATTTTTTCTCCGTTTTGGAATATTTAAAAAATTAGGAAAATTGAAACTAGTCCGAAAGGGACACGGGGCGTCCATAAGGGTGGAGGGCTTGCCCTACCCCCTGGGCGCCCCCTACCTTGTGGCCACCCCATGTGCCTCCCAGACTCCGTTTCCTTGCACATTACTTCTTTTTGTCGGTAATATAACCTCCCAAAGGTTTTGACCTCCGCACCTCGACAAAATCCTCTGTTTTCGTTTTTGAGTTGTTTCTGCAGCAGATTTAGAACAAGATGTCGTCTCAAGAGTCGGTTGGGGAGAGTCGTGTCTCTCATCCGACACCGGAGCACTTCCATCCAGCAACATAAGAGAAGATGGAGGCTGACCTGAAGCAGATAGATGCCATGGAGGAGGATCAAGAAGTTACCTCTCGCCTCCAAACTAAATTCATGATGGAGGAACTTTAGAGCGCGGCGATCCCAAACTCGGTCATCCCTCCCAATGCTAAATTTCTCTCTTATTAAAATATGAAAAGGAGCGTTGAATATTCTCCCGCAGCTATGAAACATCCATGGGTAGTTGGAGCTCTAGCCGGGCAAACTTCGCAAGGAAATAATGGATCTTATGCAGCACATCAATAAGTTCGAGGAGGAGAATCGCATCATTAGGGGCATCATCGCCAAGAATATCACACCAACACCACCTCCGAAGAAAGAAACATAAATATATGGGTATGGGCACTCCCCTTGGCAACTGTCAAGCTTGGGGGAGGTGCCCCGGTATCATATCACCATCACACCTTTATGTTTACCGTTTTTCTTAAGTTCGATCCTTTTGGTTATATCTTGATCTAGTATAATAAAGTTTTAGCATGATTTAGCTTTGAGTTTTTCTTTGATCTCTATCTATGTAACCGAGTACTCGAGTTATATAATAAAGAATAGTTTTGAGTGAGGGCTTTGCTATGTTACTATGATCTTGAGGGAATAATTAAATAAAGAAAAGAAGGTAATAAAAAGAAATAAATAAAGATCATAGGTTGATCTTATGTGAAGTAATGACTTCACATATGAAGAGTATGATGAATAGAAGTTGTTGAGTGTCGACAAACATAGTTTTGGTCATTGTTGCAATTAATAGGAAGTAATAAAGAAAGAGAGGTTTCACATACAAATATACTATCTTGGACATCTTTTATAATTGTGAGCACTCATTAAAATATGACATGCTAAAAAGTTGAAGTTGGACAAGGAAGACAACATATTGGGTTATGTCTTCTTACATCCTAACAGAAGCTATATTGTTATAGATCCTCCAACATATTGAGCTTGCCTTTCCCTCTCATGCTAGCCAAAATTATTTGCACCAAGTGGAGATACTACTTGTGCTTCCAAACATCCCTTAAACCCAGTTTTGCCATGAGAGTCCACCATACCTACCTATGGATTGAGTAAGATCATTCAAGTAAGTTGTCATCGGTGCAAGCCATAAAAATTGCTCTCTAAATATGTATGATCTATTAGTGTGAAGAAAATAAGCTTTATACGAGCTTGTGATGTGGAAGAAATAAAAGCGACAGACTGTATGATAAAGGTCCATTATCACAAGTGGCAATATAAAGTGACGTTCTTTTGCATTAAGATTTTGTGCATCCAACCATAAAAGCGCATGACAACCTCTGCTTCCCTCTGCGAAGGGCCTATCTTTTACTTTTATCTCCTATCCTCATAAAAGAGTCATGGTGATCATAACTTTTCCTTTTTACTTTTATCCTTTGGCAAGAACAATATGTTGGAGCTAGATCTAGATATATGTACCCATGTGGATGTAGAGAGCTATGAACCATTATTGTTGACATTACCCTTGAGGTAAATCGTTGGGAGGCGAAACTATAAGCCCATATCTTTCTCTGTGTCCGGTTGAAACTTTATACTCATTAGTATCGTGTGAGTGTTAACAATTGTGAAAGATTAATGATAATTGAGTATGTGAACTTGTTGAAAAGCTCTTATATTTGACTCTTTCCGATGTATGATAAATTGCAATTGCTTCAATGACTAAGATCATAGTTTGTTGGCTATCAATGAAGTTTCTTATTCATACTTTACCTTGTGAATGAATTGTTACTTTAACATAAGAACCTATATGACAAGTTATGTTGTTGTCCTGAAGATGATCATGATGCACTCATGTCCGTATTTTATTTTTATCGACACCTCTATCTCTAAACATGTGGACATATTTTTCGATATCGGCTTTTCACTTGAGGACACGCGAGGTCTAAGCTTGGGGGAGTTGATGCGTCCATTTTGCATCATGCTTTTATGTTGACATTTATTGCATTATGGGCTGTTATTACACAATATGTCACAATTCTTATGCCTTTTCTCTCTTATTTTACAAGGTTTACATGAAGAGGGAGAATGCCGGCAGCTGGAATTCTGGACTAGAAAAGGAGCAAGTCTGAGATACCTATTCTGCACAATGCTAAAAGTCCTGAAACTTCACAGAGAATGTTTTTGGAATATATAAAAAATATTGGGCGAAAGAAGCACCAGAGGGGGGCCACGAGCCATCCACAAGGGTGGGGGTGTGCCCTACCCCCTGGGCGCGCCCTACTACTTCTCGAGCTTGCGTTGTATTCCCTCGAAGAGGAAAGGGTGATGCAGCACGGTAGCATAAGTATTTCCATTAGTTTTTGAGAACCAAGGTATCAATCCAGTAGGAGACCATGCGCGAGTCCCTCGCACGTGCACAAACAAATAAGAACTTCGCAGCCAACGCAATAAGGGGTTGTCAATCCCTTTACGGTCAATTACGAAAGTAAGATCTAATAGAGATGATAGTTTGATATTTTTGGTATTTTTGGTTATATAAGAACAAAAAGTAAAAGTGGAAAAGTAAAGTAGATTGTAGATTGATATGTTGAGAATAGACCCGGGGGCCATAGTGTTCTCTAGTGGCTTCTCTCATGATAGCGATATTCTATGGCGGGTAAACAAATTACTGTCGAGCAATTGATAGAAAAGTGAATAATTATGAGACTATCTAGGCATGATCATTATATATAGGCATCACGTCCGAGACAAGTAGACCGAAACGATTCTGCATCTACTACTATTACTCCACACATCGACCGCTATCCAGCATGCACCTAGTGTATTGAGTTCATAAGAACAGGGTAACGCCTTAAGCAAGACGACATGGTGTAGAGGGATAAACTCAAACTTAGTGATATAAACCCCATCTTTTTATCCTCGATGGCAACAATACAATACGTGCCTTGCTGCCCCTACTGTCACTGGGAAAGGACACCGCAAGATTGAACCCAAAGCCAAGCACTTTACTTTGCTTTGTTTACTTTCTGTTCTTATATCCAAAAATACCAAAAATAATATACTATCCTATCTATCAGATCTCACTTTCGTAAGTGACCGTAAAGGGATTGACAACCCCTTATCGCGTTGGCTGCAAAGTTCTTATTTGTTTGTGAAGGTGCGAGGGACTCGCGCATGGTCTCTTACTGGATTGATACCTTGGTTCTCAAAAACTGAGGGAAATACTTACGCTACTGTGCTGCATCACCCTTTCCTCTTCGAGCGAATACAACGCAAGCTCGAGAAGTAGCAAGAAGAATTTCTGGCGCCGTTGCCGGGGAGGCTTACGCAAAAGTCATATACCAAGTACCTATCACAAACCCTTATCCTTCGCATTACATTTATTTGCCTCTTGTTTTCCTCTCCCCTACTTTACCCTTGCCGTTTTATTTGCCCTTCTTCTCCCGTTGTTTACTGCTCGCTTGCTTCTTGTTTTCTTGTGTGTTGGATTGCTTGCTTGTCACTATGGCTCAAAACAATACCAAATTGTGTGACTTCTCCAATACAAATAATAATGATTTTATTAGCACTCCGATTGCTCCTATTACCGATGTTGAATCTTGTGAGATTAATGCTGCCTTGTTGAATCTTGTCATGAAAGATCAATTTTCCGGCCTTCCTAGTGAAGATGCCGCTACCCATCTGAACAACTTAGTTGATTTGTGTGATATGCAGAAGAAGAGGGATACGGATAATGATATTGTTAAATTGAAGCTATTTCCGTTTTCACTTAGAGATCGTGCTAAAACTTGGTTTTCATCTTTGCCTTGAAATAGTATTGATTCATGGAATAAGTGCAAAGATGTCTTTATCTCTAAGTATTTTCCTCCTGCTAAGATCATCTCTCTTAGAAATGATATTATGAATTTTAAGCAACTTGATCATGAGCATGTTGCACAAGCTTGGGAGAGAATGAAACTAATGATACGTAATTGCCCTACACATGGTTTGAACTTATGGATGATTATACAAAACTTTTATGCTGGCTTGAATTTTGCTTCTAGAAATCTTTTAGATTCGGCCGCAGGAGGCACTTTCATGGAAACTACCTTAGGAGAAGCTACCCAACTCCTACATAATATTATGGTTAACTACTCTCAATGGCACACCGAAAGATCTACTAGTAAAAAAGTGCATGCTATTGAAGAGATTAGTGTTTTGAGTGGAAAGATGGGTGAACTTATGAAAGTATTTGCTGCTAAGAGTGCTTATTCTGATACTAATGATATGCCTTTATCCACGTTGATTGAAAATAATAATGAATCTTTGGATGTGAATTTTGTTGGTAGGAATAATTTTGGTAACAATGCTTATAGAGGAAACTTTAATCCTAGGCCTTTTCCTAGTAATTCCTCTAATAATTATGGTAATTGCTACAATAATTCTTATGGAAATTTTTGTAAGATGCCCTCTGAATTTGAAACTAGTGTTAAGGAGTTTATGAATTCGCAAAAGAATTTCAATGTTTTGCTTGAATTTTTTTGCTTAAGATTGATGAGTTGGCTAGAAACGTGGATATAATTATTCTTGATGTTGATTCTTTGAAACTTATATCTATTCCACTGAAGCATGATATCAATGAGTCTCTCAAAGCCATGAGAATTTCCATTGAGGAATGCAAAGAAAGAACCGCTGGGATGCGTGCTAAAAAAGAGTGCTTTATGAAAGCGTGTTCTTCTAGTTATCATGAAAATAAAGATGAAGATCTGAAAGTTATTGACGTGTCTCCTATTAGATTCTTGCTTTCTAGTATGAATCTTGATAAACATGGGACTGAAGATTCGGAGTTTTTAGATCTTGATGCTAAAATTGTTAAAAGTGGGATTGAAGAGATTAAAACTTTGCATAGTGACAAACCCACTATTTTGGATTTCAAGGGATTCAATTATGATAATTGCTCTTTAATAGATTGTATTTCCTTGTTGCAATCCATACTAAATTCTCCGCATGCTTATAGTCAAAATAAAGCTTTCACTAAACACATAGTTGATGCTTTGATGCAATCTTATGAAGAAAAACTTGAGTTAGAAGTTTCTATCCCTAGAAAGCTTTATGATGAGTGGGAACCTACAATTAAAATTAAAATTAAATATCATGAATGCTTTGCCTTGTGTGATTTGGGTGCAAGTGTTTCTACTATCCCAAAAACTTTGTGTGATTTGTTAGGTTTCCATGAGCTTGATGATTGTTCTTTGAATATGCATCTTGCGGATTCTACCATTAAGAAACCTATGGGAAGGATTAATGATGTTCTTATTGTTGCCAATAGGAATTATGTGCCCGTAGATTTCATTGTTCTTGATATAGATTGCAATCCTTCATGTCCTATTATTCTTGGTAGACCTTTCCATAGAACGATTGGTGCAATTATTGACATGAAGGAAGAAATATTGGATTGCAATTTCCGTTAAGGAAAGGGATGGAACACTTTCCTAGAAAGAAAATCAAATTACCTTATGAGTCTATTATGAGAGCCACTTATGGATTGCCTACCAAAGATGGCAATACCTAGATCTATTCTTGTATCATGCCTACCTAGGGGCGTTAAACGATAGCGCTTGTTGGGAGGCAACCCAATTTTATTTTCTTTGTTTTTGCTTCTATTTAGGAATAAATATTGCATCTAGCTTATGTTTAGATGTGGTTTTGTGTTTTAATTAGTGTTTGTGCAAAGTAGATCCTTTGGGAAGACTTGTGTGAAGTTTATATGATCATGCTGTAAAAAACAGAAACTTTAGCGCTCACGAGATTTGCCACCAGATTTAACTGGAGAGTGCTATTTAGTTGATTCTTTTGCAGATGATTAATAGACAAATTCCTCACGTTTAAAATTTTATTCAATTTTTTTGGAGTTACATAAATATTCGAAAGTTACAGATTACTACAGACTGTTCTGTTTTTGACAAATTCTGTTTTTCGTGTGTTGTTTGCTTATTTTGATGCATCTATGAGTTGTATTGGAGGATATGAATCATAGAGAAGTTGGAATACAGTAGGTTTAACCAATGTTGAGGTCATCGCTTATCGTTATCGTCTCGGTCAGCTGGGGATTAGAGATTAATCGGAAATCGGCCGATTAATCGATTTTATCGGTCGACTATTAATCGGCCATTTTGTTCAAATCCCAGGTTCCCAGCACTAAAATATGCTATATTCAACACCAAAATAATATTGGACAGAAGTGTTAACTTGAATCCTAGCCTTTGAATCTTGATATAAGGACAAACAAAGTAGAAAAACATTACATATTGCGTAACAAGGTCCACAAAACACAAATAAACATAGTCCTTGCAAACATAGTGCTATGAATAGGCTCGATTTATCGGTAGATTCCCGATAAATCCCTTGTCATAGTGATAAATCGGCCCAAACAATAAATGATGAAGATAAGGCGTAATCTTATCGGTCACCCCAAGAGTAGCGATAAATTGGACGATAAATCACTGAATCAGAAGATTTCTTGAACAGTGGGTTTAACACCAATATAAACAAAGAATTAGTTCATTACAGTACCTTTGAGTGGTGGTTTGTTTTCTTATACTAATGGAGCTCACGAGATTTTTGGCTAAGTTTTGTGTTGTGAAGTTTTCAAGTTTTAAGTATGGCTTTGATGGACTATGGAACCAAGAGTGGCAAGAGCCTAAGCTTGGGGATGCCCAAGGCACCGCAAGGTAAAATTCAAGGACTACTAAAATCCTAAGCTTGGGGATGCCCCGAGAAGGCATCCCCTCTTTCGTCTTCGTCTATCGGTAACTATACTTGAGACTATATTTTTATTCACCACATGATATGTGTTTTGCTTGGAGCGTCATGTAAGATTTGAGTATTTGATTTTCAGTTTGCCACAATCATCCTTTCTGCACACACCTTTTGGGAGAGATAAATATGGTTTAGAATCTATTAGAATACTCTAGGTGCTTCACTTATATCTTTTGAGCTAGATAGTTTCGTTCTAGTGCTTCACTTATATATTTTAGAGCACGGCGGTGGTTTTACTTTGTAGAAATTATTGATCTCTCATGGTTCACTTATATCTATTTGAGAGTCATTTAGAACAGCATGGTAATGTGCTTTGGTTATAAAACTAGTCCTAATATGATAGGCATCCAAGATGAGTACAGTAAAAACTTTCACATAAAGTGCATTGAATACTAAGAGAAGTTTGATACTTGATGATTGTTTTGAGATATGAGGATGGTGATATTAGAGTCATGATAGTAGAGTAATTGTGAATTTGAGAAATACTTGTGTTAAGGTTTGCAAGTCCCGTAGCATGCACGTATGGTAACCGTTGTGTGACAAATTTGAATCATGAGGTATTTCATTGAGTGTCATCCTTCGTGTGGTGGTCAGGATCGTGCGATGGTTAACTCCTACCAACCCTTCACCTAGGAGCATGTGTGTTGTACTTTGCTTTGATGACTTGTAGATTTTTGCAATAAGTATCTGAGTTCTTTATGACTAATGTGTCCATGGATTATACGCACTCTCACCCTTCCACCATTGCTAGCCTCTTTCGTACCGCGCAACTTTCACCGGTACCATACACCCACCATATACCTTCCTCAAAACAGCCACCATACTTACCTATCATGGCATTTCCATAGCCATTCCGAGATATATTGCCATGCAACTTTCCACCGTTCCATTTGTTATGACACACTTCATCATTGTCATATTGTCATGCATGATCATGTAGTTTACATCGTATTTGTGGCTAGGCCACCATGCATTATTTTTCATACATGTCACTCTTGATTCATTGCACATCCAGATACACCACCGGAGGCATTCATATAGAGTCATACTTTGGTCTAGTATCGATTTGTAATATCGAGTTGTAAATCAATATAAGTGTGATGATCATCATTATTAGAGCATTATCCCAAAGAAAAAAAGGAAAGGCCAAAGAAAAAAAAGGCCCAACAAAAAAGAAAAAAAAGGGACAATGCTACTATCTTTTTCCACACTTGCACTTCAAAGTAGCACAATGATCTTCATGATAGAGAGTCTCATGTTTAGTCACTTCCATATACTAGTGGCAATTTTCATTATAGAACTTGGCTTGTATATTCCAACAATAGGCTTCCTCAAATGCCCTAGGTCTTCATGAGCAAGCAAGTTGGATGCACACCCACTTAGTTTCTTTTGTTGAGCTTTCATACATTTATAGATCTAGTGCATTCGTTGCATGGCAATCCCTACTCACTCACATTGATATCTATTGATGGGCATCTCCATAGCCCATTAATATGCCTAGTTGATGTGAGACCATATTCCTCTTTTTGTCTTCTCCACAACCACCACTCTATTCCACATAGTGCTATGTCCATGGCTCACGCTCATATATTGCGTGAAAGTTGAAAGAGTTTGAAAAAAAACAAAGTATGAAACAAGTGCTTGGCTGAAACCGGGGTTGTGCATGATTGGAATATTTTGTGTGACGAGGATGGAGCATAGCCTAACTATATGATTTTGTAGGCATGAACTTTTTTTGGCCATGTTATTTTGAGAAGACATGATTGCTTTATTAGTATGCTTGAAGTATTATTATTCTTATGTCAATATGAACTTTTGTCTTGAATCTTTCAGATCTGAACATTCATGCCACAACAAAGAGATTACATTGAGAATTATGTTAGTTAGCATTCCACATAAAAAATTCTGTTTTTATCATTTACCTACTCGAGGACGAGCATGGATTAAGCTTGGGGATGCTTGATACGTCTCCAACGTATCTATAATTTTTGATTGTTCCATGCTATTATATATTCTGTTTTGGACATTTAATGGGCATTATTATACACTTTTATATTATTTTTGGGACTAAGCTACTAACCCAAGGCCCAGTGCAAATTGCTGTTTTTTTAACCTATTTCATGGTTTCACAGAAAAGGAATATCAAACCGAGTCCAAACGGAATGAAACCTTCGGGAGAGTTATTTTTGGAACTGTATCTACCCAGAAGACTTGGAGTACACGTGAGGGAACGAAGGAGGCGGCCACGAGGGTCCAGGGCGCGCCCCCACCCTCGTGGGCCCCATTTGGCTCCGCCGATGCCCTCCTTCCTCATATATATATCCATGTACCCTGAAAACATCGAGGCAACAGAGAAAACGCTAATTTCACCGCCGCAACCTTTTGTTCCCGTGAGATCCCATCTTGGGACCTGTTCCGGAGCTCCGCCGGAGGGGGGATCTACCACGGAGTGCTTCTACATCAACGCCATAGCCTCACCAATGAGTTGTGAGTAGTTTACCACAAACCTTCGGGTCCATAGTTATTAGCTAGATGGCTTCTTCTCTCTTTTTGGATCTCAATACAAAGTTCTCCTCGATCCTCGAGGAGAGCTATTCGATGTAATCTTTTTTGTGGTGTGTTTGTCTAGATCCGATGAATTGTGGGTTTATGATCAAGATTATCTATGAGAAATATTTGATTCTTTTCTGAAATCTTTTATGTATGATTATAATATCCTTGCAAGTCTCTTCGAATTATTGGTTCGGTTTGGCCTACTAGATCTATAGTTCATGCAATGGGAGAAGTGCTTGGCTTTGGGTTCAATCTTGTGGTGTCCTTTCCCAGTGACAGCAGGGGCAACAAGGCACGTATTGTATTGTTGCCATCGAGGATAAAAAGATGGGGTATATATCATATTGCTTGAGTTTATCCCTCTACATCATGTCATCTTGCTTAAAGCATTACTCTGTTCTTATGATCTTAATACTCTAGATGCATGCTGGATAGCGGTCGATGTGTGGAGTAATAGTAGTAGATGCAGAATCGTTTCGGTCTACTTGTCACAGATGTGATGCCTATATATAATGATCATGCCTAGATGTTCTCATAGCTATGCGCTTTTCTATCAATTGCTCGACAGTAATTTGTTCACCCACCATAGAATTCTACTTTCATGAGAGAAGCCACTAGTGAAACCTATGGCCTCGGGTCTATTCTCAACATATTAAATCTTCCATCTACTTTACTTTGCTTTATTTACTTTCTGTTCTTATATCCAAAAATACCAAAAATATTATACTATCATATCTATCAGATCTCACTTTCGTAAGTGACCGTAAAGGGATTGACAACCCCTTATCACGTTGGCTGCAAAGTTCTTATTTGTTTGTGTAGGTGCGAGGGAATCGTGCGTGGTCTCCTACTGGATTGATACCTTGGTTCTCGAAAACTGAGGGAAATACTTACTCTACTGTGCTGCATCACCCTTTCCTCTTCGAGGGAATACAATGCAATCTCGAGAAGTAGCAGCTGATACTACGATGCCGGTTGCCCATATCTTGTCCCGCTTGGCAGTTAGTGTGTATAAGGCCAACGACCCAACATAGATCAAATATCCAAACTCGTTAAGCGTGTTATTATGAAATAACCGCGGACAACGACCAGGAACCAGGCCACCTCTCTACTGGGTGTCTCAACCTGCCCTGTCTCTCCGCCACAAGGAATCACTCACGGGCCGTCGGGAATCCAGGCTCACCACTACTTGGATGGAACCACCTGTCCTTTCAGCACCCACGTCGGAATCACTTGCGGGTACTATCACACCCCGAGACCGATGCGCCAGATGTCTTCCTCTTATTTGTCGTCATTGCCATGTCATTCGCTTGCGTATTGCATTTTTCCATGTCAACATGTGCATTTCATCTGCATCATTTTCAAAACTTGCACACGTTCGCAGTTGCCCCTCACCGAGTTCTCTCTGTTGTCCGTTCGGAGCCCAGACACACTTGCACACGCCCGCAGCACCTCTGAATATTTACTTAATAAATGGTCGGATAATGTTCTCGGAATGGGTTGAACCTTGGCATGCGGTCTTATTATAGTGTAGGTAGACCGCCGGCCAAATTACATCGCAGTCCGTTTGTTAGCCCAACCGTTATTCGTAGTGGTACCGTTGCCGGTACTGCCGTAGGACGTTTTTGGTCTTCGAAAACCGTCGCCGGGCTGCCTCTCTGCTCTCTTCCTCTCAGACTAGCCCATCAACATAGTCCACTAGGCCTGCCTAACCACCCCCCCCCCTCCACTCCGGACCATCAGATCTCGATCGAAGGGCTCGAAAAGCCCCCAAAACCCACCAAACCCTAGCCCCTACCCTATTTAAACAACCCCACAATGCCAAATTTGGCATCCCCTGGCCTCCACCTACCTCCAGCCATCTCCCTCCTCAAATTACGTGCACATCCTTCTCGGATCCGCCACTTGTCACTACCCAAATGGCCATGCCGCCACTCAGCCATATCGCCCGGCCAATCTGAGGCCGCTACATCAGCCACCGCCGCCTCTCGCACTAACTACAGTGCGCCATGTGCGCCCCCCACCTCCAGCATCGCCGCGGCCCGACCAGGCTCGAGGCGAGCCTGCGCGAGCCTGACCGCACCCAGCGCTCGCCCGCTCCTCCCCGATCGATCCAGAGCCGCCACCTCCCTATGTCGCTTGCCCAGACCCGCTGCAACCTTGCCGGAGGCTGACGCGAGCGACCTTCCTCGACCACCTCTGCCGCCGGCCGAGCTCGCCACACGACCCCGCCGTCGTCCAAGCTCCCTGTCGTGCGCACCTCCTGCCGCACCACCTCCCCGCTCCTCCTCCGCCCAGCCTTCGGCCAGATCTGAGCCGGTCCACCCCAGATCCTACCCCTGCGCCCATTCCCCTCCATCTCGGTCGTCCTCGCGCTTGCCGCCGGCCGTCGTCGCCGGTGCCAACCACCGCCGCCG
Source organism: Secale cereale (assembly GCA_902687465.1). Taxonomy (NCBI): domain Eukaryota; kingdom Viridiplantae; phylum Streptophyta; class Magnoliopsida; order Poales; family Poaceae; genus Secale; species Secale cereale. Next base: position 566,266,375 of record LR738710.1, on the reverse strand, counting down.
CCCCTGCCTCGTTCCCTCTCGGAATCGGGGAGGACGACGGCCGCTCGCCAGCGCCGTCGGCCTTGTGGGCCGCAGCCCAACTCCGACCCGACCTCCGCTTCAGCCCAGCCTCGCCTGCGGCCTACCTGCTCCACCAGGCCAAGCCGGCCTGCCTCCCTGCCAACCTGGGCCGAAGCCTGGTGGTGAGCCCACTAAACCACGCCTGTGCGTTTTTAGTTATTTCTCGCCTGCCTGTTTTTTTGGTTTTCAAAACTACTAAGTCCCATAGAGTTCATGTTATGTGTGCATCTTTGCCATGTCATAAGTTTGTGCATATTGATCCACTCTGGGTGTATTATACGTCAAAATGTTCATCTCAAAGTACTCTACATGATGGTTGCATTTACATATACATTACGTTGCATTTTGCCATGTTAATATCTGTTGCAAAAGTGCTAAGTGATGATAAGTGCAGAAAACTATTATAACTTGCTCATTTGTCATTTTCATATCTTTTTGTGTGATTTTATTTTGAGCATCATGTCAACATGTTTTAGCAGCATAATCATGTCATCTTTGCAATGGTGTAATTCATTTGTCATTATATGATTGTGGTGAGTGCAACAAGCTTGCAAACTGACCTACTCATTGTTTGCTGCTCTCTGAGACTTAGTAAAAACTGCTAAGTCTGAAACTGTTATATTATGATGCCATGTTTGCTTGACGCTACACTCAAATATATGCATAGTTGGAGATGTCCAGTGAGCATGTTTTGAAGTCCATGGTATGCTCTATACATCAATGCCCTTGTTTGAAATTATAAGTTGTTGTAGCATGTGTATTTCTTACTCTTAAGTTGTCATTATGATAAATCTGTCAGTCTGTCAACAACATGTTCCATTTGGCAAAGCTCATTGTAATCAATCTGTGCATCTTATGGAGTTGTGCCAATGGAGTTATTTGGAGTATGCCATGACTACTAAATGTTCATGACCTTTTCATGCTTATTAGATTTTCTATGGTTGTTGTTATGTGCCTCCAAAGGCAGCATCATGATGTTGTTGTTTGCATTCCCAGATTTTTACTAAATCTGCTATATCATGTTTGCATCTTATTTTGATGAATGCCATGAACATGTTGCTCCCATGTATATGCCATGTTGTGGTATTTGAGCTCCATGTTATGGACTAGCATGTCATGCTTTTTTCCATGTTATTGTGTTGTAGCATCTTTGTTTCTTGCCTCCAACATGTCAACATATTAACTCTGCTCATGTATATGCCATGTTTTTCACTAAGTCTTAATCTGTGATATAAAGTTGCTTGTTGCATGGATCATGTTGGATTAATCGTGATGCCTATGAACCTGAACCTCGATGATTTTTGAAGCATGATATCTGTACTTTAAGTTCATGCCATGTTTGTGCCTATCTTGTACTTGTAGCATGTTGTTTTGGTGCTTGTAAGATGCCTAGTTGTTGTTTTGGTCAGTTTGTGTTTCAAACTTGTTTTGTGTATGTGTTGCTCCGTTTTGAGTGTGCTCTATATGAAACTTGTTTGGTTTTGCATGTAGAAGCCTCATGTCATGGTGCATCCATGTTTCGAGTGTGTTTTCTTGATGTTTGTATGCATTTTGCATCAATGCCATGTTCAACTGTTATGCTCATATCTTCTAGTCCATAGCTCCGAATTAAATGAGCTTTATATGTAACTTGACTAGAAAATCATGTGGATCATCATTGTGCATCTTGACCTGCTGTTTAACAACTCCAACTTAATGTTTGTTCAAAACTGGACAAATTTCAAAATTTGCATATGAGGACTTACCAGATTTGTTATAGGTTGTTTCCGGCCTCATTTCAACTTGTTTGGTTGTGCAACATCTCTTGCCATGAGTTGCATCATGTAGCCTTGTCATGCATCATACTTGGTTGAGCATCTTGTCTTGTTTATGTGTTGTGTGTTTACCATGTTGTTTGCTTCTTCTCGTTAGTTCCTGTTTCATTGCGATCATGAGGATTCGTTCGACTACGCTTGGTTCGTCTACGTGGCTTCTTCTTCTTCATGGACTCATTCTTATTCCTTGTGGGATTTCAGGCAAGATGACCGTCACCTTGGATCTCATTACTATCATTGCTATGCTAGTTGTCTCATTGCTATCACTACATGTCGCGCTACCCACCACTTGTTTATCAAGCCTCCCAATATGCCATGAAACAACCTCTAACCTTTTCACCATCCCAGCAAACCGTTGTTTGGCTATGTTACCGCTTGCTCAGCCCCACTTATAGCGTTGTTAGTTGCAGGTGAAGATGAAGTTTGCTCCATGTGGGAACATGGATATGTTGGAATCACAATATCTCTTACTTTAATTAATGCACATATATACTTGGTAATGGGTGGAAGGCTTGGCCTTTTCCTTGGTGTTTTGTTCTACTCATGCCGCCTTAGGATCCGATAAATCGGTTTTATGTTCCTTGATATTGCATTCCTAACACGGTTGGGGTTTATGGGCCCCCTCGATAATTCGCTTTGATTAAAGCTTTTCCAGCAAGGCCCAACATTGGTTTTACCATTTGCCTAATAATAACTAAAACTTGCATAGGGACAGGCTAGCACCCAAGGATTCTTAATCAACCCCCGGGCCAGTGCTCCTCATGAGTGTTGGTCCAACCCAGAGCACTGTGTGAGGCCACCCCTTGGCAACTTGGGATCTTTGGCACCTGTACGCGTCGCTTATCCGATCATGGCTAGAGACGAGATACGCGCGGCTCTTATCAGGGAGTCAACACGTCTGGAGGTCTTGCTGGATTAGTTTTACTATTGTCAAAATATCTTGAGCACAGGATTCCGAGAACACTCGGGTCTTCCCTATTTGGAGTTGTTACTCCGCTGACCGTGAGAGCTTGTGATGGGCTAAGTTGGTACACCCCTGCATGGTTATAATCTTTTGAAATCCATGCCCGCAGTTATGTGGCAGATTGGAATTTGTTAATATCCGGTTGTACAGAACTTGACACAAGATCCGAAATAAATACACCAAGCACGTGAGTAACCTTGACCGTCTATTTTCACTTTGAGAAGAGAACACAGTGAGGTTATGTTTGACTCTTACGTAGTTCAGGATCACTTAGTGATCATTACTAGTTGCGATCGTTTGCGTAGAGGCTCTTCTTATTCTTGTAATCGTAAGTTAGCCACCATACAAATGCTTAGCGGCTATTGCAACCTCACCACTTATCATTTCCATACCCATTAAGCTTTGCTAGTCTTGATACCCATGGTTATGGGATTGCTAAGTCCTCGTGGTTCAAATATACTACAACACCAGCTGCAGGTACAGGTTTCCGATGACTTGACACGAGAGCGATGTTTACTTGTGTTGGAGTTCTTTCTTCTTCTTCGTCGATCCTGGGATAGGTTCCTGATAGGCAACCTGGGATAGCAGGATGGATGTCGTTGTGCTTTTCATGTTTTTCATCCGTAGTCGGATGCGTCGTGTATGATGTTGATGTATTTATATGGCTATTGTATGACTTGTATGTCTCCCATCTATTTATGTAATGGTACGATGTAATGATATCCACCTTGCTAAGCGCCTAAAATGCGGTTTTGCCCCAGTCACGAAGTTATCACGTGATTGGGATAGACTCGCATCTTCGCCGTGACACGTACTCTACGAGCCGACCAGACTTTAGTCACATCATGTAACATGTATAACATGTATAAAGTATATACCCGTGATCACCTCTCAACGTGATCACGGCCTGATAGTATAACACAGAAGACGGACAAGAATGTAGGGCCACGGATGGAATACTAGCATCCTATACTAAACATTTAGGACAATGGGTAAAGGTATCAACAATTGTAGCAACAATGATAGGCTATGCAACAGAATAGGAGATAACAAATCATCAATAGTAGCAAACCTAATGCAAGAATAAGTGACAAGAGAATTAGCGATATCTGGTGATCAAGGGGGGTTGGCCTTCCTGGAAGCTCGACAGAGAAGGATAGGTCATCAACACCGTAGTCAATCAGGGCAGCAAGAGTGGCGTTAGTCTCGAAGTCTACCGGAGGGAAGAGGGGGAAGAAACAATAAATACAATACAATGCAAAGAGATGCATGACGATGCAAGACATTGCAATAAACAGTGCTAGGTGTGATCTAACGCAGTACTTAGGTGATACTCGCGAAGGGGGAAAACCTTCGGGAAAGTATTCCCGGTGTTCGGCATTTTCAGACAGATGGAATGGAGGGGGAAGGTTGCATGTTATTTGTGATGGAGTGTAACATCCCAAATTTTTAATTTGGAATGTTATACATTAGATCATTATGCATATCATATTTTTTTGCTTTTGGTTATCCGAGAAAATCCTAAGCAACTCAAGGACCCTCGGAGAGAGTTGGGGATTTCTAAATTTTCATATTTGAGGTTTCTCAAATTTTCAAAATGGGATCGTTTGATTTTATTTATTTTATCTTCAAGTATTTCTATCACAAATATAAGAGAGAGGGAGTAAAATGACTCTCCCAAAATAAAGAAATACGGAAGATTTAATAAAAAGATCAAACAAGTTTTTTTTGGAGTTTATTTGGATTTTATTTGAATTAGGAAAAATTGCATGTTTTCAAAAATGCATTTTAGTGCCAAGAAAATGTTCATCTTGTTCTAAATATTTTATTTAGACGGTGAAAATTTGTGTTGGCAATTTATAGATTTTATTTTATTTTCTAGAGATTTGTTTAGCGCCGGCGTATAATTAAAAAAAAATAGGGGGACCCGACCCGACTGGGCCGAGGCCCAGCCAAGTAGGCCCATCGCCGCCGCGCCGCCTTCCCCGCGTCGCCACCCCGTGGCCGCGTCGGACTCTGCCACCGCCGCCGCCATGGCCTTGCTCCCTTCCCAAGCTAGCACCCCCCCTCCTATATAAAGCTGGCACCCCCCCCCCTCCAACCACCGCCGCCGCACCCTGTCCCTCGCCGCAAGCCACCGCCGCCGCGACGCCAGCCCCGCCGCCGCGCACCGCACGCCGCCGCCGCTGCCGCCCCTCGCCGCCAGCCACCGCACCGAGCCGCTGCCGCCCTTCGCCGCCACCACCCCGCAGCCCGCCGCCGCCCGCCGTCGCCGGAAGCCGCCACCGCCGGTTGTTCCTACGAGGTAGCCGCCGCCCGGTTTTCTTTTAGAAAACCATTGGTTTTTTAGAATCGGTTTTATTAGATCGGTTTTCTGTTTTTTTTTCTGGTTTAGTTAAGTAGTAAACGTTCACCCGTTCGTTCGTTCTAACGAACGAATTCGTCGTTTAGTCTCAGCTCACGAACGTCCGTTCGTTAAGCTGTTTTAGTTTTCTTTTTCGCAGTTATTTTTCTGATCGTGATCTCTGATCCGATCTTCATTTTAGTTTATCTTTTCGCTCGTTTATCGGAATCAGGTGATTCAAGCGCCTGGAGTTTCGTATCGAAATTCTCTTTCCGTTTAACCTAGTCGCTCAAGCGTTTGCCTTTGCTAAATTTGGATTTAGGTCCAGATTGGTTCGGTAGTTGTTTCTCTTTCGCCTTTTGTTTTCCGTTGCTTTTCTTTTGCCGTTCTTTTGCAAACCGGAGTTCTTAAGTTGAACTTTCTGGTTAGATCTCTTATTCGAGTTTTACCCATGCATTAGTTAAGTACTTATTGTGTGCTTGTTTGTTTGCGATAGAGTACCCGTAGTGCGCCGCTTGCTACTTTGAATCTCTAGGTTTTGCGGATCATCAGCAAGGCAAGTAACACTTTGATCATAATTTCCAACTACCCAGTTTTCATTGCATTAGTCAACCCCTCACACATTGCATGAGTAGGATCAATTAACTTGTGGGACTGGGAAGTAGATTGAGGTAGTACCTATTACCTGCATTACATTCAAACCTTTGGGAGTTACTTCTACAGATGTGAGTTTGTTAATTAATGGTTCAACTTAAGGTGGCAACTTTAACGCACATCTGGGTGGATTGAGGCATCTGGGTATTCCAGTGATTGCCTATTTTTCTTTTGGACCGCCACCCAGGCTCAAAGGGATCATGAGATTATTCATACTAGAAACTTCCGTGTGCAGCCACAATGTTATTATGGGCTCTAGCATAGTATGAGTAAGTCATGTGAACTCTTAAAGTGGTGGACTAGCAGATGTAGGGGATGTAGGTTGGTACGGTCCACCCAGTCGTAAGGGCTAGTGCTTCTGAAAGACTGTGTCTCAGTCATCCGTTTCTCAAACATCATGTAGTGCGAGAAATCAAACGGAGGAGATCGGGTCTTGTGGGGAAAAGTGCACAAACCTCTACAGAGTGTACAAACCGATCATGATTAGCCGATTCCCTGGTTACGGACGTCTTGAGTATCTAGTACTTGGATATCATGTGAATCTCATCATGTTACTATAAATTAATATTGTTGGGTTTAATGATGAACTTTAATTGGGGTTGAGAGGATGTCTATCTTCTCAACGATGTTTCAACTACCATGATAGTTAAACTAAAATTTATTCCTTTGAAGTAGGGAAAAACTGGCTTTACGCAAAAACTGTAACCATAGAGCTTTCCACCAGCCATATTGCATATAGTATAGCTTTATCTTCATTGCTCTCTTGTGTTACTTTGCCTGCATATTCCATGTGCTGACCCGTTTTCGGGCTGCAACATTTCATGTTGCAGAATTTTCAGACGACGAGTAAGGTGCCTTTTAGGTCGTGGTTCTATACTCAGTGATGTCGTTGGAGTTGATGGACTCACTTATCTTCCAAGCCTTCCGCTGTTATCGTGTTAGATGGCCTTCAGCCATTTTTATTGTAATAAGTTCATCGTTGGAACTATCGATGTAATAAGTGTGTGGTTGCTACTCTGTTATAAATCCTTCAAGTACTGTGCGTGTCAGCATTACAGATCCAGGGATGACACAGATGCATAGAGATCAGACTGTTTGAGGTCTGGTCGCTACAAGATGGTATCAGAGCACATGCTGACTGTAGGACACGACCGCTAAGCTAAAGCCCTAGAGCAATATTCACTCTTCTCTTTTCTGACTCCTCATCTGTTCTACTCTTTTAGGATGGTGGATGCAAAGAACAAGTTCATGCAACCGGATGACGATACACCATTTGGACGACACCTGAAGGAAGTCACCAGATACCTAAATATTGGACTACCAAGTTTCACCGGAACCTACAATGCCACTCTACCTGAGGAGGAGCTTTGGTTGATTCAAGCTCAAGTTCCAGGAAGGACGTTCAAGCCCGTCACCGCACTCATAGCATTTTCCTTTAATGCGCCTACATGGAGCCTAGGCAGGAGCATGGCAGCCCACATCGCTATGGGAAGGATTGGAGAAGTCTACAAGCAGGAGCTAAAGGACACCATCTACCAGATTTGTGGACGCCGAGATGGGAATTGGGAGATGATCAGCACCCGGAAGGATAGATCCATTGCAGCCTTCATCCAGGAGTTGAACCATCACATTCGTCGCCAGGAGCACCAGATGTGTGCAGGGATGATAGATTTGAAGAAAGCCCTAAATAGGAATTTGGAGATAGAGGAAGAACTCAAGTCTACACACAACGGATACGAGGAGGATATGCAAATACTTGTGGAGAAGAATGATGACTTGACACTGAAGTTATGGATACTCATGGGAGAAGAAGACGAGGAAGAAGAACCCAAGGAGATTCCACCGGAAGACTACATCATCATCGACGCCACGGATTCGGAACCCGATGATAGCAAAGATGAAGACTATGAAGATGAAGCTGGAGCAGATATCATGGAATCCTCTGTCGATCAAAACTTATAGAAGACTTCCCTTGACTAGTAGTTTTTCCATTTATTAGACTTAGAGCACTTTTGTAAACGATTAGATCCATGTAAGCCCTTGTTTGAAATTGATTTTGGTGTGACGAATTGTGTGTTTGCCTCATGAGCATATGGGTAGTGATTTTCCCTTAGACCTCAATTCTGTTCTAATCACTTCCCTCTACACCTATCAGATGCCTCCAAGACGTGAGCCCGGATTTGAGTTTCCCCCTGAGCTCACCCAGTTGATCCAGCAGCAGAACACCCTAATGCAACTACTTGTCCAGAATACTCAGAACAACAACAACAACAACCCTCCACCACCACCACCCGTGGACAACCTGACACGATTCTTAAGGTTGCAACCACTCATGTTTGCTAGCAGCATCGAACCAAATAGTGGCTGATGACTGGCCACGCAAGATTGGAAGGGATTTGACCACCGCCAATTGCTCGGATGCTGAGAAGGTGCAATTTGCCGCACACCAGTTGTCTGGACCAGCCGCAGCATGGTGGGAGAATTACACAGCCACTTATCCCATAGCCAATGTGACCTGGGATCAGTTTCAGCAAGCTTTTCGTATCGCCCATGTCTCAACTGGAGCTATGAGTATGAAGAAGCACGAGTTTCACAATTTACGCCAAGGCAACCGTACTGTGGCTCAGTACGTGGATGAGTTTAGTACCCTATCTCGTTATGCCCCAGATGATGTGGCCACAGATGCCGCTAAACATGAGAGATTCATGGAAGGGCTGAATGATGAGATGAGTGTACAGTTGATGGTGGCAACTTTCAATAACTACCAGGAGCTGGTTGACCGCGCCCTAATGATTGAAATGAAGCATCAACATATTGAAAGTCGCAAGAGGAAGTATGGGAAAGGAAGGTATAACTCTGGAGCACAACAAAAACCCCATTTTACCCCTAAAACGGTAGGACAGTTTCAACATACCCATAGAGGAGGCAGCTTGCACAATCATAATGGCCCTAAGAATGGAAATGGGAATGGAGCAAATGGTAACCAGATCCGCCCTACACCGTCCACACCCACCAAGAAGGATTTCAGCCATGTCACTTGTTTCAAGTGCGGGAAGAATGGACATTATGCCACTGACTGCCCAGAAGCTAAGAATGGGAATGGCAATGGAAGCGCCGCGAAGAAGCCCAACCCCTTCAACAAAGGACAAGTGAATCACGTTAGCGTGGAGGAGGTTGAAGCTCAGCCAGATGCAGTAATAGGTAAGTTTTTAGTTAAGTCCTTTACTGCACTCGTTCTTTTCGATACTGGTGCATCGCATTCATACATTTCAAGGGGATTTGTGGATAAGTATAAGCTGCCAACCAAAGCCCTTAGGTCGCCCATGTTAGTAACCTCACCACGAGTGGAGTATATGGCTAAGTTATGGTGTGATCAGTTGCCATTAAGGATTGGTAACTACATATTCCCTTCGGGCCTAATAGTATTGGAATCTCAAGGACTGGATGTGATATTAGGCATGGATTGGTTATCTAAGTATGAAGGGAATATTGAATGCGCCCATTTTGCTTACTATGCCATAAGGAAGAAGGATCAAGTATGCATCCCTACATGAGCCGAAGAGGAACAGGTTAAATTCCCTATCAGGAGTTGTTCAGGACGAAGTACCAGTGGTGAAGGATTTCCCTGACGTATTTCCAGAAGAACTGCCAGGAATGCCACCTGACAGGGATATAGAGTTTTTGATTGAGCTTTTGCCAGGCACCGGGCCAATTTCTAAGAGACCATATAGGATGCCCGCAAAGGATTTGGAGGAAATTAAGAAACAGATTAAGGAGTTACTGGATAAAGGATTCATATGCCCAAGTTCTTCGCCTTGGGGTTCGCCAGTACTTCTAGTGGAGAAGAAGGATGGATCGTTAAGAATGGTTGTTGATTACCGAGGATTGAATGAAGTAACGATCAAGAACAAGTACCCATTGCCGATGATCAATGATCTGTTCGATAGTTGCAAGGAGCTAAGGTATTTTCCAAGATCGATCTGTGATCAGGGTACCATCAATTGAAGATCCGAGAGCAGGATATACCTAAGACGGCCTTTACCACCAGGTACGGCTTGTACGAGTATACCGTTATGTCTTTTGGTCTGACTAACGCACCTGCATACTTTATGAACCTGATGAGCAAAGTGTTTATGGAGTATTTGGATAAGTTCGTCCTAGTGTTCATAGATGATATATTGATCTTCTCAAAGGATGAAGAGGAGCATGCAGAGCATTTGCGTTTGGTATTAGAGAAGCTCAGAGAACATCAGTTATATGCCAAATTTAGCAAATGTGAATTTTGGTTGAAGGAAGTCGGATTCCTCGGACACGTTATATCTGGAGAAGGAATAGTAGTAGATCCCGCCAAGGTGGACACTGTGACCCATTGGGAAGCACCGACAACAGTTGGAGAGATCCGGAGTTTTCTTGGACTTGCAGGATACTACCGGAGATTTATCGAGAATTTCTCAAGGATTGCAAAGCCAATGACGGAGTTGTTAAAGAAGGACACCAAGTTTAATTGGACAGAAGAATGTGAGGCCAGTTTTCAAGAATTAAAGAAACATTTGGTCTCATCACCTATGTTGATTATGCCAGATCAACATAAGGATTATGAGGTGTACTGCGACGCTTCACGTCGAGGACTTGGAGCAGTTCTTATGCAGGAAGGAAGAGTTGTTTCGTATGCTTCATGACAACTGAAACCTCATGAGTTGAACTATGCCACTCATGATTTGGAGTTAGCAGCCGTAGTGCATGCATTGAAGACATGGAGACACTTTCTCATCGGAAACCATTGTGAAGTATATACGGATCACAAGAGTTTGAAGTATATATTCACTCAGAAGGAGTTGAATCTCAGGCAAAGGAGATGGCTGGAACTCATTAAGGACTATGACATGAAATTACATTATCGTCCCGGAAAGGCTAACGTAGTAGCTGATGCGCTAAGCCGCAAGAGCCATGTCAATACCCTAATGACGGAAGAGTTTCCAAAGGAGTTAGCCGAGGACTTACGAGAACTACGTTTGGAGATAGTTCCGAGAGGCTATGTAGCAACACTAGAGATCCAGTCTACCCTGATGGATAAAATCAGAGAAGCTCAGAAAACTGACGAAGAGGTTGCCTCTATAAAGGAGAGGATGAGCGAAGGAAAAGCCAAAGGATTTTGTGAGGATGAACACGACACCTTATGGTTTGAGGACCGCATTTATGTGCCTAATGACCCGGAGATCAGGAAGTTGATTTTACAGGAGGCCCACGATTCACCATACTCGATTCACCCAGGAAATACTAAGATGTATTTGGATTTGAAGGATATTTTCTGGTGGACCGGTATGAAGAAAGATATTGCCGAGTATGTAGCAGTTTGTGATGTATGTCAGAGAGTGAAGGCAGAACATCAGAAGCCGGCAGGATTGTTACAACCATTGCCAATACCCGAATGGAAGTGGGATAAGCTAGGTATGGATTTTATTACGGGATTACCCAGAACTCGTTCTGGCTATGACTCAATTTGGGTCGTAGTCAATCGTTTAACAAAGGTAGCTCATTTCATCCCCGTAAAGACTACCTATACCAGTGCAAAGTTGGCAAAGATATACATGACCCGAATTGTATGTCTGCATGGAGTTCCGAGGAGCATCGTATCAGATAGAGGAACCCAGTTTACCTCAAAGTACTGGAATCAGTTACATGAAACTTTGGGTACCAGGCTGGAGTTTAGCACAGCTTTTCACCCACAGACAGATGGACAGACTGAAAGAGTCAATCAGATTTTGGAGGACATGCTGAGAGCCTGTGCACTAGATTATGGATCTAGTTGGGACGACAATTTCCCGTATGCCGAATTTTCTTACAACAACAGTTATCAATCCAGTTTGAAGATGGCCCCTTTCGAAGCGTTATACGGAAGGAGATGTAGGACTCTGTTATCCTGGGATGAAGTTGGAGACCGGCAGTTATTTGGACCAGATTTGATCAAAGAGTCTGAGGAGAAGGTGAAGTTGATTCGAGATAGACTGAAGGTAGCTCAGTCCAGGCAGAAAAGTTATGCAGACTCAAAGCGCAAGGAGATAACTTATGAGATCGGAGACAGCATACTTGAGAGTATCGCCTCTGCGAGGAGTTAAACGTTTCGGAGTTAAAGGAAAGCTAGCCCCGAGATTTGTGGGACCTTACCGTGTTTTGGAATGCATGGGAGAGGTTGCCTACAAGTTGGAATTGCCCGAAGGATTGTCAGGAGTGCATGACGTGTTTCACGTTTCGCAGCTTAAGAAGTGCCATGCGGAGATGGCCGATATACCACTTAGAGACACAGTACCCCTGGAAGCAATTAAGTTGGACAGTGACCAGACCTACGAGGAGAAGCCATTTAAGATCCTTGAATTTTCGAGCAGAGTTACCCGCAGCAAAGTTATCAAGTTTTGCAAAGTTCAATGGAGTCACCACACCGAGGAAGAAGCCACCTGGGAACGAGAAGATGATCTACGCAAGGACCACCCTCACCTATTTTCTAGCCAACCCGAATCTCGAGGGCGAGATTCATCTTAAGGGAGGTAGGTTTGTAACATCCCAAATTTTTAATTTGGAATGTTATACATTAGATCATTATGCATATCATATTTTTTTTGCTTTTGGTGATCCGAGAAAATCCTAAGCAACTCAAGGACCCTAGGAGAGAGTTGGGGATTTCTAAATTTTCATATTTGAGGTTTCTCAAATTTTCAAAATGGGATCGTTTGATTTTATTTATTTTATCTTCAAGTATTTCTATCACAAATATAAGAGAGAGGGAGTAAAATGACTGTCCCAAAATAAAGAAATACGGAAGATTTAATAAAAAGAACAAACAAGTTTTTTTTGGAGTTTATTTGGATTTTATTTGAATTAGGAAAAATTGCATGTTTTCAAAAATGCATTTTAGTGCCAAGAAAATGTTCATCTTGTTCTTAATATTTTATTTAGACGGTGAAAATTTGTTTTGGCAATTTCTAGATTTTATATTATTTTCTAGAGTTTTTTTAGCGCCGGCGTATAATTAAAAAAATAGGGGGACCCGACCCGACTGGGCCGAGGCCCAGCCGAGCAGGCCCATCGCCACCGCGCCGCCTTCCCCGCGTCGCCACCCCGTGGCCGCGTCGGACTCTGCCACCGCCGCCGCCATGGCCTTGCCCCCTCCCCAAGCTAGCACCCCCATCCTATATAAAGCTAGCACCCCCC
>LR738710.1:566204509-566251626 GCA_902687465.1 Secale cereale | reverse complement strand
CCGCCGCCGCACCCTGCCCCTCGCCGCAAGCCACCGCCGCCGCGCACCGCACACCACCCCTCGCTGCCAGCCACCGCGCCGAGCCGCCGCCGCCGCTGCCGCCCTTCGCCGCCACCACCCCGCAGCCCGCCGCCGCCGCCGGTTGTTCCGACGAGGTAGCCGCCGCCCGGTTTTCTTTTGGAAAACCGTTGGTTTTTTTAGAACCCTAGTCGTTTTTTTTAGAATCGGTTTTATTAGATCGATTTTCTGTTTTTATTTTTTCTGGTTTAGTTAAGTAGTAAACGTTCACCCGTTCGTTCGTTCTATCGAACGAATTCGTCGTTTAGTCTCAGCTGACGAACGTCCGTTCGTTAAGCTGTTTTAGTTTTCTTTTTCGCAGTTATTTTTCTGATCGCGATCTCTGATCCGATCTTCGTTTTAGTTTATCTTTTCGCTCGTTTATCGGAATCGGGTGATTCAAGCGCCTCTAGTTTTGTATCGAAATTCTCTTTCCGTTTAACCTAGTCACTCAAGCGTTTGCCTCTGCTAAATTTGGACTTAGGTCCATATTGGTTCGGTAGTTGTTTCGCTTTCGCCTTTTGTTTTCCGTTGCTTTTCTTTTGCCGTTCTTTTGCAAACCGGAGTTCTTAAGTTGAACTTTCTGGTTAGATCTCTTATTCGAGTTTTACCCGTGAATTAGTTAAGAACTTATTGTGTGCTTGTTTGTTTGCGATAGAGTACCCGGAGTGCGCCGCTTGCTACTTTGAATCACTAGGTTTTGCGGATCATCAGCAAGGCAAGTAACACTTTGATCATACTTTCCAACTACCCAGTTTTCATTGCATTAGTCAACCCCTCACACATTGCATGAGTAGGATCAATTAACTTGTGGGATTGGGAGGTAGATTGAGGCAGTACCTATTACCTGCATTACATTCAAACCTTTGGGAGTTACTTCTACGTTTGTTGTTAGGCCAATGCTATGCTCGTAGACGTGGTTTGGGTGAGTGTATCCATGACAGATGTGAGTTTGTTAATTAATGGTTCAACTTAAGGTGGCAACTTTAACACACATCTGGGTGGATTGAGGCATCTGGGTATTCCAGGGATTGCCTGTTTTTCTTTTGGACCGCCACCCAGGCTCAAAGGGATCATGAGATTATTCATACTAGAAACTTTCGTGTGCAGCCACAATGCTATTATGGGCTCTAGCATAGTATGAGTAAGTCATGCGAACTCTTACAGTGGTGGACTAGCAGATGTAGGGGATGTAGGTTGGTACGGTCCACCCTGTCGTAAGGGCTAGTGCTTCTGAAAGACTGTGTATCGGTCATCCGTTTCTCAAACATCATGCAGTGCGAGAAATCAAACGGAGGAGATCGGGTCTTGTGGGGAAAAGTGCACAAACCTCTGAAGAGTGTACAAACTGATCATGATTAGCCGTGTCCCCGGTTACGGACGTCTTGAGTATCTAGTACTTGGATATCATGTGAATCTCATCATGTTACTATAAATTAATATTGTTGGGTTTAATGATGAACTTTAATTGGAGTTGAGAGGATGTCTATCTTCTCAACGATGTTTCAACTACCATGATAGTTAAACTAAAATTTATTCCTTTGAAGTAGGGAAAAACTGGCTTTACGCAAAAACTGTAACCATAGAGCTTTCCACCAGCCATATTGCATATAGTATAGATTTATCTTCATTGCTCTCTTGTGTTACTTTGCCAGCATATTCCATGTGCTGACCCGTTTTCGGGCTGCAACGTTTCATGTTGCAGACTTTTCAGACGACGAGTAAGGTGCCTTTTAGGTCGTGGTTCTATACTCAGTGATGCCGTTGGAGTTGATGGACTCACTTATCTTCCAAGCCTTCCGCTGTTATCGTGTTAGATGGCCTTCAGCCATTTTTATGGTAATAAGTTCATCGTTGGAACTATCGATGTAATAAGTGTGTGATTGCTACTTTGTTATAAATCCTTCAAGTACTGTGCATGTCAGCATTACTGATCCAGGGATGACACTGATGCACAGAGATCAGACTGTTTGAGGTCTGGTCGCTACATGGAGGCATGTGACAGGTATGTGGATAGCATATTCGGATTCGTCTTATTTTTTGAGCAACCTTCATGTATAAAGTATTTTCATCCGAGTTACAGATTATTTAATATGATTTTTCAAAGTTTCAAATGATTTTCAAATTTTCTGGATTTAATTTAATTCGAAAATATATTAGATATAAATGCTATGGGTACACAATAGTGTACCCCGGTATTATGCATCAGAGGCTGACAAGGGGGGCCCAGTTGACTAGGTCAACCGCGTAGTCATCAAAGGTTGACTGGTGGGACTAGGGGGCTAAGTTGATAGGGTCAAATGTTGACCTATTGAGTGGTCAACCGGGTCAGGGGACCCACCTGTCAATGAAACATTGGTTAACCTAATTTATTTTAGTTAATTAGCGTTGTGGGTCCCAGAGGTCAGACACACACTAATTGACCTAATTAGTGTGAACTAAATTATTTCATTAACGCGGGCCCATGCATCAGTGGGTGCTAGGGCCGGGGTTAGATGCAAATGAGCTGACACGCAGGACCCACCAGGGTTAAATCACCAGCGTGCGCCGGCGCAGCTCCGGCAAGCACCAGAGAGGGCGGCGGTGATACTTCTCCAAAGTATCAATATTTTTTTTATTGTTCCATGCTATTATATTATCTGTTTTTGATGTTTAATGGACTTTAATATACACTTTTATATTATTTTTGGGACTAGCCTATTAACCGGAGGCCCAGTGCCAGTTGCTGTTTTTACCTATTTCAGTGTTTGGCAGAAAAGGAATATCAAACGGAGTCCAAACGGAACGAAACCTTCGCAAGGATCTTTCTTGGAACAAACGCAATCCAGGAGACTTGGAGTGGAAGTCAAGGAAGCAACGAGGCGGACACGAGGAAGGAGGGCGCGCCCCCACCCTCGTGGGCCCCTCGTAGCTCTACCGACCTACTTCTTTCGTCTATATATACTCTTATACCCTAAGAACATCTAGGGGAGCCATGGAACCATTTTTCCACCGCCGCAACCTTCTGTACCTGTGAGATCCCATCTTAGCGCCTTTTTCGATGCTCCGCCGGAGGTGGATTCGATCATGGACGGCTCTACATCAACACCATAGCCTCTTCGATGATATGTGAGTAGTTTACCATAGACCTTCGGGTCCATAGTTATTAGCTAGATGGTTTCTTCTCTCTCTTTGGTTCTCAATACAAAGTTCTCCTCGATGTTCTTGGAGATCTATTCGATGTAATTCTTTTTGCGGTGTATTTGTCGAGATCCGATGAATTGTGGGTTTATGATCAAGATTATCTATGAACAATATTTGGTTCTTCTCTAAATTCTTATATGCATGATGCAAGTCTCTTCGAATTATCAGTTTGCTTTGGCCTACTAGATTGATCTTTCTTGCAATGGGAGTGTGATAGCCTGGCTTATTAGGGATGATAGACTACTCATATCAATAAGGAATTCCTTCTTTTCTGGGATCCCATTCAGATAGAACTCCAAAGTTAAGCGTGCTTAGCTTGGAGTAGTTTCAGGATGGGTGACCGACTGGGAAATTGCTCCCGGGTGCGCACGAGTGAGGACAAAGTGCGCAGAAAAGACTAGTATTGATATGTGAGGCCAGTCTAGATCCCGCCAGGAGTAACGACCACCGGTAGGTGTGTCCGGGGCGTACAAGTTGGTATCAGAGCCGGTCCTCGCGGTTACACGGATGTTTGTGGACTAGTGTGCGGTCATGTTATTCATGACATTTGTGACCTGTCATGGCACACGGCATGGCACATGTACTGGACTAGATGCACAGACGTATGTGCCAATAGGGGACGTTCCTATGGACCAACGATGACGTCGGTTCCTCTGAGTGAGGGTGTTGGTTCCTCTGAGTGAGGGTGTATGTGATAGCCTGGCTTATTAGGGATGATAGACTACTCATATCAATAAGGAATTCCTTCTTTCCCGGGAGCCCATTTGGATAGAACTCCAAAGTTAAGCGTGCTCAGCTTGGAGTAGTTTCAGGATGGGTGACCAACCGGGAAGTTGCTCCCGGGTGCGCACGAGTGAGGACAAAGTGCGCAAAAAAGACTAGTATTAATATGTGAGGCCAGTCTAGATCCCGCCAGGAGTAACGACCACAGGTGCGTGTGTCCGGGGCGTTACAGGGAGAAATGCTTAGCTTTGGGTTCAATCTTGTGGTGCTCGAGCCCAGTGACAGAACGGGAACCAACACATATTGTATTGTTGCCATCGAGGATAAAAAGATGGGGTTTTATATCATATTGCTTGAGTTTATCCCTCTACATCATGTCATCTTGCTTAAGGCGTTACTCCGTTCTTATGAACTTAATACTCTAGATGCATGCTGGATAGCGGTCGATGTGTGGAGTAATAGTAGTAGATGCAGAATCATTTCGGTCTACTTGACACGGACGTGATGCCTATGTTCATGATCGTGCCTAGATATTCTCATAACTACGCGCTTTTCTCTCAATTGCTCGCCAGTAATTTGTTCACCCACCATAATATATGCTATCTTGAGAGAAGCCACTAGTGAAACCTATGGCTCCCGTGTCTACTTTACATCATATAAGTTTCCGATCTACAATTCTAGTTTACTATTTATTTTGCAATCTTTATTTTCCAATCTATACAACAAAAATACCAAAAATAGTTATCTTATTATCTTTATCAGATCTCACTTTTGCAAGTGTCCGTGAAGGGATTGACAACCCCTTTATTGTGTTGGTTGCAAGGTTCTTGATTGTTTGTGCAGGTACTAGGCGACTTGTGTGTAGTCTCCTACTGAATTGATACCTTGGTTCTCTAAAACTGAGGGAAATACTTATGCTACTTTGCTGCATCACCCTTTCCTCTTCAAGGGAAAGCCAATGCATGCTCAAGAGGTAGCAAGAAGGATGTCTGGCGCCGTTGTTGGGGAGATTTACGCCAAGTCAAAGTCAAGATTTTATCTCCCGTCAACTTGCCGATTTCTGGCGCCGTTGCCGGCGAGATCTACGCTCAAGTCAAGACATACCAAGTACCCATCACAAAATTTTATCCCTCGCATTACATTATTTCTCATTTGCCTCTCGTTTTCCTCTCCCCCACTTCACCTTTGCCGTTTTATTCGCCCTTTTTCCGTTCGCCTATTTCCAGTTCGCTTGCCTCTTGTGTGTCCGTGTGTTAGATCGTTTGCTTTGCCGTCATGGCCAGTCCTTCTATCATTGTTAGTACTCCCGATAATGAAGTTCTTAATTTTAAACAAAGGGAGGGAGAAAATCTAAAAGATGCTTGGTATAGAATTTGTAATGCTCATAATAGATCTACTAGGAAGCAATCTACTTATGTTCTTATTCGAATTTTTACGTAGGCATCACTCCTTGGAATAGATATATTCTTGATACCATTTCCGGAGGGAATTTCTTGGGTAGCCATACTTTTGATTCTTATAATGCTATGATAGATCTGTTTGGCCCCCCACCTCTTTTGGTTAATGGAACTATTTTAACTTTGGAACATGTAATGCAAAGGCTTGAAATTATCGAAAATAAAGTTGCCACTGTAGAGTTGATTGTGAATTTGGATAAAAAGATCCACAACCAAATTACCCAATATGGATCTAAGGTAGGAGTTACTCTGAATAATTTGAGAGAAAAAGAACCCATAGTTAATGAAAAGATAGATCAAGATTCCACTAGAATTGATAAACTTGAGGATATTATTACCACCTTGGGGTCTGCCTTTTCTGCCATTAGAAACACTTCGAACTGTCCTCCTACCAAAGTTTCCAAGTTTGTGTTTGTTCCAAAAAGTATGGGTGAATCTTGTAATAAGGAGAATGCGGATCTCAAATCAATAAGTGTTCATCCCAAGTTTTTCACTATCATTAAGGAACCTTTTGCTACAAATGAATTTCTTGATTTCTTTCCTAGGAGTTTGATCATCAATAAAAATAAAGAAACTCCTAAAGGTTATAATTTCAATTGAATAATTTCCTACCAAAGATGACAATACCTAGATCTATTCTTATTTTTATGCCTAGCTAGGGGCGTCAAACGATAGCGCTTGTTGGGAGGCAACCCAATTTTATTTTTGTTCTTTGCTTTTTGCTTCTGTTTAGTAACAAATAATTCATATAGCTTATGTTTAGATGTGGTTTTATGTTTTAATTAGTGTTTGTGCCAAGTAGAACCTTTGGGAATACTTGGGTGAAGTCTTTGCGATCTTGCTGTAAAAAACAGAAACTTTTGCGCTCACGAGATTAGCTGCCATTTTTTACTAGAGAGTGTTTTTAGATTGATTCTTTTTGCAGATGATTAATAGACAAATTACTCATGTCCGACAATTTATTTTGGAATTTTTAGAGTTACAGAAGTATTCGAAAGTTACAGATTGCTACAGACTGTTCTATTTTTGACAGATTCTGTTTTGTGTGTGTTGTTTGCTTATTTTGATGAATCTATGAGTAGTATCGGGGGGTACAAACCATAAGGAAGTTGGAATATAGTAGGTTTAACACCAATATAAATAAAGAACGAGTTAAAGACAGTACCTTAGAGTGGTGGTTTGTTTTCTTATACTAACGGAGCTCACGAGATTTTCTGTTAAGTTTTGTGTTGTGAAGTTTTCAAGTTTTTGGGTAAGGATTTGATGGAGTATGGAATAAAGAGTGGCAAGAGCCTAAGCTTGGGGATGCACAAGGCACTCCAAGGTAAAATTCAAGGACAACCGAAATCCTAAGCTTGGGTATGCCCCAGGAAGGCATCTCCTCTTTCGTCTTCGTCCATCGGTAACTTTACTTGAGGCTATATTTTTATTCACCACATGATATATGTTTTGCTTGGAGCGTCTTGTATGATTTGATTATTTGCTTTTTAGTTTACCACAATCATCATTTATGTACACACCTTTTAGGAGAGACACACATGAATTAGAATTTATTAGAATACTCTATGTGCTTCACTTATATCTTTTGAGCTAGATAATTTTGCTCTAGTGCTTGACTTATATATTTTTAGAGCACGGTGGTGGATTTATTGTATAGACATTATTGATCTCTCATGCTTCACTTATATTATTTTGAGAGTCCTTTAGAAGAACATGGTAATTTTCTTTGGCTATAAAATTAGTCCTAATATGATAGGCATCCAAGATGGGTATAATAAAAACTTCCATATAGAGTGCATTGAATACTATGAGAAGTTTGATACTTGATGATTGTTTTGAGATATGAAGATGGTGATATTCGAGTTGTGCTAGTTGAGTAATTTTCAGTTTGAGAAATACTTGTGTTGAGGTTTGCAAGTCCCGTAGTATGGTAACCGTTGTGTAACAAATTTGAAGCATGAAGTATTTCTATGATTGTCTTTCTTTGTGTGGAGGTCGGGATCGCGCGATGGTTAACTCCTACCAACCCTTCCCCTAGGAGCATGCGTGTAGTGCTTGGTTTTGATGACTTGTAGATTTTTGCAATAAGTATGTGAGTTCTTTATGACTAATATTGAGTCCATGGATTATATGCACTCTCACCCTTCCACCATTTCTAGCCTCTCTAGTACTGCGCAACTTTCGCCAGTACCATACACCCACCATATACCTTCCTAAAAACAGCCACCATACCTACCTATTATGTCATTTCCATAGCCATTCTGAGATATATTGCCATGCAACTTTCCACAGTTTCGTTTATTATGACACGCTCCACCATTGTCATATTGCATTGCATGATCATATAGTTGACATTGTATTTGTGGCACGGCCACCACGCATAATTTTTCATACATGTCACTCTTGATTCATTGCCATCCTGGTGCACCGCCGAAGGCACTCATATAGAGTCATATTTTGTTCTAAGTATCGAGTTGTAATCCTTGAGTTGTAATTAAATAGAAGTGTGATGATCATCATTATTAGAGCATTGTCCCGTGTGAGAAAAAAATGAAAAGAAGAAAGGCCAAAAAAAATAAAAAATAAAACGAGAAAGGCCAAAAAAAAGAGAAAGAGTCTCCAAAAAAAAGAGGAGTCTCCAAAACAAATGAGAGAAAAAGAGAGAAGGGACAATGCTACTATCCTTTTTCCACACTTGTGCTTCAAAGTAGCACCATGATCTTCATGATAGAGAGTCTCTTATTTTATCACTTTCATATACTAGTGGGAATTTTTCATTATAGAACTTGGCTTGTATAATCCAATGATGGGCTTCCTCAAATGCCCTTGGTCTTCGTGAGCAAGCAAGTTGGATGCACACCCACTTAGTTTCTTTTGTTGAGATTTCATACATTTATAGTTCTAGTGCATCTGTTGCATGGCAATCCCTACTCACTCACATTCATATCTATTGATGTGCATCTCCATAGCCCATTAATACGCCTAGTTGATGTGAGACCATCTTCCTCCTTTTTTCTTCTCCACAACCACCACTCTATTCCACCTATAGTGCTATATCCAAGGCTCACACTCTTGTATTGCATGAAGATTGAAAAAGTTTGAGAATACTAAAGTATGAAACAATTGCTTGGCTGAAACCGGGGTTGTGCATGATTTGAATATTTTGTGTGATGAAGATGGAGCATAGCCAAACTATATGATTTTGTAGGGATGAACTTTCTTTGGCTATGTTATTTTGAGAAGACATAATTGCTTAGTTAGTATGCTTGAAGTATTATTGTTTTTATGTCAATATTAAACCTTTGTCTTGAATCTTTCGGATCTGAACATTCATGCCACAATAAAGCAAATTACATTAAAAAATATGTTAGGTGGCATTCCACATCAAAAATTCTGTTTTTATCATTTACCTACTCGAGGACGAGCAGGAATTAAGCTTGGGGATGCTGATACGTCTCCAACGTATCTATAATTTTTTATTCTTCCATGTTATTATATTATCTGTTTTGGATGTTTAATGGACTTTAATATACACTTTTATATTATTTTTGGGACTAACATATAACCGAAGGCCTAATGCTAGTTGCTGTTTTTTTTTTTGCCTATTTCAGTGTTTCTTAGAAAAGGAATATCAAACGGAGTCCAAACGGAACGAAACCTTCGCGAGGATCTTTCTTGGAACAAACGCAATCCAGGAGACTTGGAGTGGAAGTCAAAGAAGCAATGAGGCGGCCACGAGGCAGGAGGGGGCGCCCCCCACCCTCATGGGGCCCTCGTAGCTCCACCGACCTACTTCTTTCGCCTATATATACTCTTATACCCTGAAAACATCCAGGGGAGCGACGAAACCACTTTTCCACCGCCGCAACCTTCTATACCCGTGAGATCCCATCTTGGGGCTTTTTTCGGCGCTTCGCCGGAGGGGGATTCGATCACGAAGGGCTTCTACATCAACACCATTGACTCTCCGATGATGTGTAAGTAGTTTACCACAGACCTTCAGGTCCATACTTATTAGCTAGATGGCTACTTCTCTCTCTTTGGTTCTCAATACAAACTTCTCCTCGATGTTCTTGGAGATCTATTCGATGTAATTCTTCTTGCGGTGTGTTTGTCGAGATCCGATAAATTGTGGGTTTATGATCAAGATTATCTGAAAAATATTTGGTTCTTCTCTGAATTCTTATATGCATGATTTAATATATTTGCAAGTCTTTTCGAATTATCAGTTTTGTTTGGCCTACTAGATTGATCTTTCTTGCAATGGGAGAAGTACTTAGCTTTGGGTTCAATCTTGCGGTGCTCGATCCCAGTGACATAAAGGGAACCCACACGTATTGTATTGTTTCCATAGAGGATAAAAAGATGGGGTTTATATCATATTGCTTGAGTTTATCCCTGTAATGCCCAGGATGGAACTATACCTCCTACGTGTCGAGGCACGACTTAAAGGTATAAGCCCATTCTAGAATGATCTCAAGTTTGGTATCTTTGCACGACTCATGTAAAAATAGGGATGAAATCGCAAAAGGATAGTTGGCTTACACTCGCCACGTCACACAATACATTACATAAGCAAATCATCCTTCAAAACATCACAACCCGACTACGGGCGAAGATCCAAAAGAAAGATACCAAAAACATAAAGCCACAGGTCTGAATCGCCCTAGTAGAAACCACTACTGATCGTCGAAACACGTCACATACATACGGCCACTCTCTTCATCGAGCTCCCAATGAAGTACTTGAACCAGCTCCTGTATCATTCTCGGCTGAACCTACATCTAGTGTTGTAGTATCTGTGAGCCACGAGGACTCAGCAATCCCATAACCATGGGTATCAAGACTAGCAAAGCTTTATGGGTATGGAGAAGGGTAGTGGTGAGCTTGCAGCAGCGGCTAAGCAAAAATATGGTGGCTAACTTACGAGTACAAGAATAAGATGAGCATCTACGCAAACGGTCGCAAACTAGTAGTGATCGCTAAAGATCCTGAACTACCTACGAGTCAAACATAACCCCACCGTGTTCTCTTCTCAAAGTTAAAAGAGACAGTCACGGTTACTCACGCGGTGGTGTGCTTTACTTCGGATCCTCTGTCAAGTTTTCTACAACCGGATATTAACAAATTCCAATCTGCCACATAACCGCGGGCACGGCTTTCGAAAGATCATAACCCTGCAGGGGTGTCCCAACTCACGATCAGCTGAAGTGATAAATATAATATCATCACCCCTTATCTTAGGGAAATCCGATCAGGCTCGGCATCCCGGTGCACAAGACATTTCGACAATGGCAAAACGAATCCAGCAAGACCTCCCGGCGTGCCGACACCCTGATAGTAGCCGCGTGTATCTCGTCTTAGGCCACGTCCGGATGGGACAAGCTACGAGTAAAACCAGCCCTCGGGTTTCCCCAAGGTGGCCCCGCAGGTTGCCCGTTTGGGACCAACACCATCAGCACTGGCCCCTCCTGCTATGTAGAAAAGAATCTCCAAGGAGCATCCCCCTTATGCAATTTAATTAATTAATTAAGTTGTTATTATGAGGCAAATTAAAATGAATGTTTGGCCTTGCTGGAGGAGTTTTATTCAAAGACGAAGTGTCAAGGGGTCCCCATATACCCAACCGTGTAAGGAACGCAAAATCAAGGAACATAATGCCGGTTTATCGGCGCCTAAGGTGGCATGAGTGGAACAAAACACCGAGCAAAAGGCCTAGCCTTCGACCCATGCCCAGTATATAGGTGTGTTAAACAATAATAGTAGATATTGTGATATTCCAACAACAAGTTCCCACCTGGAACGATCTTCATCTTCACCTGCAACTAACAACGCTATAAGAGGGGCTGAGCAAGCGGGTAACATAGCCAAACAATGGTTTGCTAGGAAGGTGTCAAAGGTTAGAGGTTTCATGGCAACAAGGAGAGGCTGACATAAATGATGGGTAGCGCGACATATAACGATAGCATCGAGACAACTAAGCATGGCAATGGTAGTAAAGGTATCCAG
Organism: Secale cereale; assembly: GCA_902687465.1. Classification (NCBI taxonomy): domain Eukaryota; kingdom Viridiplantae; phylum Streptophyta; class Magnoliopsida; order Poales; family Poaceae; genus Secale; species Secale cereale. Next base: position 566,240,197 of record LR738710.1, on the reverse strand, counting down.
GGGTATGGTCATCTTGCCTGAGATTCCGCAAGGAAAAAGAACGGATCCATGAAGAAGACGAAGAAGGCGCCTCGAAGACGAACCACGAGTAGACGAACGAAACCTCACGATCGCAACGGAACAAGCACTAACGAGAAGAAGCAAGCAATACGGTAAACACACTACACAAGAACATGACAATATGCTCAACCAAGTATGATGCAAGACAAGTCTATATAGGAAGCAATACATGGCAAGGTAGGAAGCACAGAAAAACAACACAAGACTATATATGATGCAATACATGGCAAGATATGATGCATGTCCGGTTTAAATATGCATGGCATGGCAAGGTGCACAAACAATACTACAAGTTAAGTGGAGCTCAATATGCAACGAGTTGCATATTGACAAAACACCACATTATATTTAGTTAGTTGACTCTCGTTTATTTACAAGACAAAGTTAAATGTTTGTTAACATGGCAAGAGGTGAAGCATAATAAAACTACACTATTTAGGCATTTTAAATGAGGCCGGAAATAACAACAACAATTCCGGAAAAACCCCATGACCAATTTAGCAATTATTTAAGCAACAACAATTAAACATTCAAAGGTTGTTATCATGATGCGGATGACATGATCAAGTTTTATGCATTTTTTTAGTTAAACGTTAACATGAAGAGATATGAAGATGATAAGGAGTATTAGTCACCGTGGTGGAAAGAAAGGGTGCCACGGCGCCGAATCTGAAAATGATGCCACGCAACATATCGGTACCGGCAATTCGTGGAGAGACCGGTGCAAAAGAAAGGTGGCGTGAGCGTGAATGCAAAGACGGTGGGGTTCTCCCGGTTACCCGGTTCCCACTTGAAAACGACAGGGCAAACGAGGGTCACAACGGACACGATGCAAACATCCGATTCATCTCATACAACACAAGCAGTCCACGGGTCATCGTCTCGGGGTTATACCTTCGGAACGTTCATTTCGGGGAGGATCGAGGTCGTAGAGGAAGTACTGGTACTCGCGGGTCGTGGTACACGTTTTGTAGCCGTTCACGTTATCGTATCGTGGTACTTGCCGTGTTCCGGACCGAAGGGGTACTTGGCGCATCCACGGGTCTCCGAGGTCGACGGTAGAGGATGTAGTCGTTCTCGTTTCATCTCGGAGAGGTACTTGACGGATCGAACGTCCTCGGGGCGACGGTAGTGGTACATGCTTTGTAGATGTTCGTGTCGTCGAGGAACTTGACGCATCCAGTCGTCGCGGTACTTCGCATCTCCCCATGTAGTCATACATAAAGCCGAACAGAGGCCATGGCGAGGAGCTCTAGGAGGATCGAGTGGAGGCTGGAACTGCTGCTATTTCTGGACGGCGGGGATGGCCGGCGATGCAGCGGCCTCTGGAGGTTGCCGACGGCGGCGGTCGCCGGCACGGCGCTGGCTACAGGGGGCTCGAGCAGGAGGAGCCCAAGGGAGCTACAGCAACGAGGCAATAGCGGTCCGGCGACGCGGAGGCCGGAGGTAAGCAGTGCACGAGGAAGAGGGGTGACGCGCTCACCAGTTCGGGATGGTGAGGGAGGAGCTTGGGCGGTGGCGGTGGTGTGCTCCGGTGAGGCGGAGACGGCACGGCGCGACAGCTCCAATGGCCGGCGCGGAGGCCGAGCGGGGTTCCAAGGCGAGGAGGCGGCCTGGTGGAGGCGAGGACGAAGCTGACAAAGGCAGCTGTGGAGACGGGGTGGCGAGGCGCGACGGCGCGCGACGAGGAGGAGTCAGAGGCGGGGTCGCGATAGGGCGGCGGTCGCCGGCAGGGAGGAGGTTGCGGGGAAAGGAGAGGTCGGCGAACTCCAGTGCGCGCGCACACGATAGCTGTTACCGGCGAGGAGGCAACGGCGTCGGGAGGCGCGAAGGCGGCGGTGGTCGAGGCAGAAGGAGGACGAGCGAGGGGATGGGGTTTCGGGCGATGGGTGGCGGCGCGAGGGAGGAACGATGGGGGAGATGCAGGGTGCGTGCTAGGGTTGCTAAAAGAGGAAAATGGGCTGGGCATAGGAGGCCAGATGGGCCGGCTGGAAGCAACTGGGACGCATAGAAGCAGGTCAGCCTAGCTGCTGGGTTGCGCACTCTCTGCCCCCTCTCTCTCTTGAAAAAAATAGAAAAGGAGAAAGAAAAGAAAGGGATGTTAGGGATGGAATTAGGGCATGAGGATAATTTCTCGGGACTCGCAAAAATGAGTCTGATCCCAGAAAATAAGAAGTGGCATGATCAAAATATATAAATTCAAACCCATTTGAATTTAATTCAAATGGTTTGAACTAGGACATGGTTTTCGAAGTGTCCAAAAATGTTCGAATTTTTGGAGGAGCCTCGATAAAATGGTTAAGAATTATAGACAAGGTTACAGAGTCAAAATTGAAGTAGAAAAAGAATATGGGGAATATTTGCAAGTGTGTTACGGTGATTCCAAGGCAATGGAATATTTTATTATAGCTCCCTAAATATTAGGAGGATATGTTATAAAGAGAAGTCATCCTTCCCTCGATTTAAATGGATCGAAGGTCCACATAATTTATTTAGTTAAGTTGGAAAGATTAAAGACATGATGGCATGATAACATGATGCAAGCACAAATAAATTAAAGCAAGCAAAAGAAACACACAGCAAAACCCTGAATATCTGGAATCTTCTGGAGCGTCGGTCTTCGGGCGTCACAACTCTCCCACACTAACAGAGGATCTCGACCCGAGATCCTAGAGATGGCACCGGTAAAAACGGAAGAGGAAGAGGTAAAACAAAGTTGCTTCTTTGACAAACGAGTGAAACCTTGAACCTTGAGAGGTTGAACAATCTTGAATAAAGAATACAATGGAGATGAACGAAGATGAAACACTCCGTTAGAAAAGAGGAATAAGGAACATTATGAGAACCTTGTAGGATGAAAGACATGAAACAAGAGCTTACGAACCAAAAGAATATGAAACTGCAACGGTATAGCCAAGGAATAAGAATGACATAATTTGGACAGCACTCTGACTGAAAAATGGAAGGAATTAACATGAACTTGAGGAGATGGTATGATACTTGATGTAATCAACAACACACTACCTCTAAAACAATTGAAAGAATGGCACAAGGGGTAAGAAGGATTCAGAGAGCACTCCGGTTGAAAACAGAGGGAAAAAACTAGATAAGATGACGGAACTTGAATGGAGGACACAACAACCGGTTAAAATTAGAAGAGTCGGGTAAGATCCTGGAAAAAACCCTGTGGGTTAGGGCCCACTAATGAAATCGCCATTGAAAAAGATTGCTGAAGAGATATTGCACCGGTTCAATTAAATGGCTTGAATAAGATGATAATCCTTAAAATAGCTTGAACGGATTAAGAATGGAAACACGAATCTTCTGAGATACCTTGTACACACCGGATATGGATAGGAGAGTTGAATGAATAAGAGAGCCTTCGGATAATAAATTTCAACATGGGAAAACATGTGAAACAAAAAGGAAGAGATATGATCATGACCGAAGCTTGAATTTAATCCACCAGAGAAGAAACGAGAACGGAGAATGATAAACTTGAAGCTCTTGAGCATCTTCACCATAACTCACCGGATAAGAACATTGAAGGAAATGAATGAAGAAACCTCACATGAATAAAATGGATACTTGATTAAGAATTCTGGCTCCATAAGAAAAGGGTGGGAGGGCGGGGAAAAACAAGACAACTTGGGATGAATGAAATAGACACCGTTGAGAAAAGATTGAGAGTTGATCTTGCAAATGATGAAGAGATCGGATTAACTTGAAGAGAAGCACGCCGGTTGAAAAGAATCTACATGACAAACTTGATTGATCAAGAAGGATTAGCACTCCCATAGAAATATGAGAACACCGATTAGAAAAGGTATGGAATCAACATTTGACATCGAAGCAACTCGAATACCAGAATCAAATCAAAACAACGGATAGATATGTTGCAACATAATGTTCACAATAACATCTGAACAGAGAATTGAATGAATGAATTCCATAGCTTGATGGTACATCAACTTGTTGGGAAGCCACTTGGGAGAACAAAAGATAAATAAAAAAACAACAAGGAGCAGATAGAACAAATACAAGATAGAAGTTTCGTTCGACATATTCGTGCTGAAAGCTTATAGAACGTGTTACAAAAGGGTTTTGCAATCCCCAGATCACCATAGCCAAGGACCCTTTAAGATGCAACTCCCGATCGGAACAACGCCCATAAAACCTCTTCACTCAATGTTGAACCCCAAACTCCATATCATGCATTCGTTGGAAGAATGCCTACGAACTACTAGATGAACCCACCTATTAATTTCCGAAAGTTTCCAGTTATGCAATCAGGTGTTGGGGATACAGGGGAAGCATCGCGCACTTAACTCTAATCCTACATCCAGCTGTATCCATCCTTCAACACATAACCAATTATTTCCGGAAACCATTTACCTCGGACCTTCGAAACGCATCTGTTATACAAGCTATGGCAATACTCCCGAACTACCTCCCCAGTACTGGGTGAACTCGGGGTTATCTTGCCACTAACAGCATAGGAGAGTTTTCGATGTCGGCCGTCTTAAGTATTCCAGAACGGTTGCGATATATTTGTGACGACAACACCTCGGAGCTCAACTCCCCGGGACACTGCCACAACCCCTAAATGACAGGAGGCATCGAGAACAATGTTCTCGTCACAAAGACATCGGAACAATCCAAACAATACTCACGTGATCCTAAAAAAAATTGTGAAATTTTGAGAGTAGAAGAGACAAGTAATCGTCAGGAGTCCTCACCAGAGTGAAAAGGGATGACGAGCAAAAAGAAATCCTACTCTCCGATACAAATATAAGACTCAAAACATTTTCAAGTGTGTGCCTAGACTCAACCGTCAACGATTCGATCAATCAGTGGGGGCTCCTAAGTCGTGCCTCGACACGTAGCAGGTATAGTCCCATCATGGGCATTACAAGTTGGTATCAGAGCACGACTCATATAAAAATAGGGATGAAATTGCAAAAGGATAGTTGGCTTACACTTGCCACGTCACACAATACATTACATAAGCAAATCATCATTCAAAACATCACAACCCGACTACGGGCAAAGATCCAAAAGAAAGATACCAAAAACATAAAGCCACAGGTCCGAATCGCCCTAGTAGAAACCACTACTGATCGTCGAAACACATCACATACATACGGCCACTCTCTTCATCGAGCTCCCAGTGAAGTACTTGAACCAGCTCCTGCATCATTCTCGGCTGAACCTGCATCTGGTGTTGTAGTATCTGTGAGCCACGAGGACTTAGCAATCACATAACCATGGGTATCAAGACTAGCAAAGCTTTATGGGTATGGAGAAGTGTAGTGGTGAGGTTGCAATAGCGGCTAAGCAAAAATATGGTGGCTAACTTACGAGTACAAGAATAAGATGAGCATCTACGCAAACGGTCGCAAACTAGTAGTGATCGCTAAAGATCCTGAACTACCTACAAGTCAAACATAACCCCACCGTGTTCTCTTGTCAAAGTGAAAAGAGACAGTCACGGTTACTCAGGCGATGGTGTGTTTTACTTCGAATCCTCTGTCAAGTTTTCTACAACTGGACATTAACAAATTCCAATCTGCCACATAACCGCGGGCACGGCTTTCGAAAGATCATAATCCTGCAGGGGTGTCCCACCTTAGCCAATCACAAGCTCTCACGATCAGCTGAAGTGATAAATATAATATCATCACCCCTTATCTTAGGGAAATCTGATCAGGCTCGGCATCCCGGTGCACAAGACATTTCGACAATGGTAAAACAAGTCTAGCAAGACCTCCCGGCGTGCCGACACCCTGATAGTAGCCGCGCGTATCTCGTCTCAGGCCACGTCCGGATGGGACAAGCTACGAGTAAAACCAGCCCTCGGGTTTCCCCAAGGTGGCCCCGTAGGTTGCCCGTTTGGGTCCAACACCATCAGCACTGGTCCCCCTGCTATGTAGAAAAGAATCTCCAAGGAGCGTCCCCCTTATGCAATTTAATTAATTAATTAAGTTGTTATTATGAGGCAAATTAAAACCAATGTTGGGCCTTGCTGGAGGAGTTTTATTCAAAGACGAAGTGTCAAGGGGTCCCCATATACCCAACCGTGTAAGGAACGCAAAATCAAGGAACATAATGCCGGTTTATCGGTGCCTAAGGTGGCATGAGTGGAACAAAACACCGAGCAAAAGGCTAAGCTTTCCACCCATGCCCAGTATATAGGTGTGTTAAATAATAATAGTAGATATTGTGATATTACAACAACAAGTTCCCACCTGGAACGATCTTCATCTTCACCTGCAACTAACAACGCTATAAGAGGGGCTGAGCAAGCTGGTAACATAGCCAAACAATGGTTTGCTAGGAAGGTGTCAAAGGTTAGAGGTTTCATGGCAACAAGGAGAGGCTGACATAAATGATAGGTAGCGCGACATATAACGATAGCATCGAGACAACTAAGCATGGCAATGGTAGTAAAGGTATCCAAGGGTATGGTCATCTTGCCTGAGATTCCGCAAGGAAGAAGAACGGATCCCTGAAGAAGACGAAGAAGGCGCCTCAAAGACGAACCACGGGTAGACGAACGAAACCTCACGATCGCAACGGAACAAGCACTAACGAGAAGAAGCAAGCAATACGGTAAACACACAACACAAGAACATGACAATATGCTCAACCAAGTATGATGCAAGACAAGTCTATATAGGAAGCAATACATGGCAAGGTAGGAAGCATAGAAAAACAATACAAGTCTATATATGATGCAATACATGGCAAGGTATGATGCATGTCCGGTTTAAATATGCATGGCATGGCAAGGTGCACAAACAATACTACAAGTTAAGTGGAGCTCAATATGCAACGAGTTGCATATTGACAAAACACCACATTATATTTAGTTAGTTGACTCTCGTTTATTTACAAGACAAAGTTAAATGTTTGTTAACATGGCAAGAGGTGAAGCATAATAAAAGGCATTTTAAATGAGGCCGGAAATAACAACAACAATTCCGGAAAAAACCCCAAGACCAATTTAGCAATTATTTAAGCAACAACAATTAAACATTCAAAGGTTGTTATCATGATGCGAATGACATGATCAAGTTTTATGCAATTTTTTAGTTAAACGTTAACATGAAGAGATATGAAGATGATAAGGAGTATTAGTCACCGTGGTGGAAAGAAAGGGTGCCACGGCGACGAGTCCGAAAATGATGCGACGCAACATATCGGTACCGGCAACTCGTGGAGAGACCGGTGCAAAAGAAAGGTGGCGTGAGCATGAATGCAAAGACGATGGGGTGCTCCCGGTTACCCGGTTCCCACTTGACAACGACAGGGCAAACGAGGGTCACAACGGACACGATGCAAACATCCGATTCATCTCATACAACACAAGCAGTCCACGGGTCATCGCCTTCGGGTTATACCTTCGGAACATTCGTTTCGGGGAGGATCGAGGTCATAGATGAAGTAGTGGTACTCGCAGGTCGTGGTACACGTTTTGTAGCCGTTCACGTTATCATATCGTGGTACTTGTCGTGTTCCAGACCGAAGGGGTACTTGGCGCATCCACGGGTCTGCGAGGTCGACGATAGAGGATGTAGTCGTTCTCGTTTCATCTCGGAGAGGTACTTGACGGATCGAACGTCCTCGGGGCGACGATAGTGGTACACGCTTTGTAGATGTTCGTGTCATCGAGGAACTTGACGCATCCAGTCTCCAGGGTCGTCGCGGTACTTTGCATCTCCCCATGTAGTCGTACACTAAGCCGAACAGAGGCCATGGCGAGGAGCTCTAGGAGGATCGAGTGGAGGCTGGAGCTGCTGCTATTTCTGGACGGCGGGGATGGCCGGCGATGCAGCGGCCTCTGGAGGTTGCCGACGGCGGCGGTCGCCGGCACGGCGCTGGCTACAGGGGGCTCGAGCAGGAGGAGCCCAAGGGAGCTGCAGCGACGAGGCAACAGCGGTCCGGCGACGCGGAGGCCGGAGGTGAGCGGCGCACGAGGAAGAGGGGCGACGCGCTCACCGGTTCGGGATGGTGAGGGAGGAGCTTGGGCGGTGGCGGTGGTGTGCTCTGGTGAGGCGGAGACGGCACGGTGCGTCGGTCTTCGCGGTAAAAACGGAAGAGGAAGACGCATAGAAGCAGGTCAGCCTAGCTGCTGGGTTGCGCACTCTCTGCCCCCTCTCTCTCTTGAAAAAAATAGAAAAGGAGAAAGAAAAGAAAGGGATGTTAGGGATGGAATTAGGGCATGAGGATAATTTCTCGGGACTCGCAAAAATGAGTCTGATCCCAGAAAATAAGAAGTGGCGTGATCAAAAGATATAAATTCAAACCCATTTGAATTTAATTCAAATGGTTTGAACTAGGACATGGTTTTCGAAGTGTCCAAAAATGTTCGAATTTTTGTAGGAGCCTCGATAAAACGAATAAGAATTATAGACAAGGTTACAGAGTCAAAATTGAAGTCGAAAAAGAATATGAGGAATATTTGCAAGTGTGTTACGGTGATTCCAAGGCAATGGAGTATTTTATTATAGCTCCCTAAATACTAGGAGGATATGTTATAAAGAGAAGTCATCCTTCCCTCGATTTAAATGGACCGAAGGTCCACACAATTTATTTAGTTAAGTTGGAAAGATTAAAGACATATGGCATAATGACATGATGCAAGCACAAATAAATTAAAGCAAGCAAAAGAAACACACAACAAAACCCTGAATATCTGGAATCTTCTGGAGCTTCGGTCTTCGGGCGTCACAATCCCTCTACATCATGACATCTTGCTTAAGGAGTTACTCCATTCTTATGAACTTAATACTCTAGATGCATGCTGGATAGCGGTCGATGTGTGGAGTAATAGTAGTAGATGCAGAATCGTTTCAGTCTACTTCACATGGACGTGATGCCTATGTTCATGATCATGCCTAGATATTCTCATAACTATGCGCTTTTCTATCAATTGCTCGGAACTAATTTGTTTACCCACCGTAATATATGCTATCTTGAGAGAAGCCACTAGTGAAACCTATGGCCCCCGGGTCTACTTTACATCATACAAGTTTTTGATCTACAATTCTAGTTTACTATTTATTTTGCAATCTTTATTTTCCAATCTATACAACAAAAATACCAAAAATACTTATCTTATTATCTTTATCAGATCTCACTTTTGCAAGTGGTCGTGAAGGGATTGACAACCCCTTTATCGCGTTGGTTGCAAGGTTCTTGATTGTTTGTGCAGGTACTAGGCGACTTGCATGTAGTCTCCTACTGGATTGATACATTGGTTCTCAAAAACTGAGGGGAATACTTACGCTACTTTGTTGCATAAGCCTTTCCTGTTCAAGGGAAAACCAATGCATGCTCAAGAGGTAGCAGGCGGCAGCCAAAATCGGCGTACTCGCGACCAAATGGTCGCCCACGACCACCGAGATGATGAGCGTGATGAGGCGCATCTGATGGAGCCAACCACGCGAGCTGGGGAGGTCGGAATCGGCGCCGACAACGAGCCATGGCTGAGGCCAAATCAGGAGCTCGTCAGGTTCAGCGTTTGGGAATGGATGCGCGTGATCTAAAGGTGCTGGCAGCATCGCGGTGATGCACTAAACGCGTTGGCGTGCTTGTCGGGCTTTGAAACGAGGGGCATCTGCGGTGTCGAGCATGACAGCGGCGGTGGAGCAATGACAGCAATGGTAGCAGCAGTAACGAGCGGCAAATTGAGGAGCGGAGAGGGGGGAGGAAGCGGAGCTCACCAAGGAGCGCACGACGGCTCGGTGAAAGTTTAGGAGTTGTAGGGGATTAGATTGAAGAGGAGGAACGACAGCGTCCCGAGGTTGAAGACGATGCCAATTCGGCGTTGTAGTGATGCTGAGCTCGAATGGGTCGATCTAGATGACGTAGGCGAGGACGAGGATGCTTCTAGACACACCGGCGAGATGAGAGGTGGTCGGTGGCTGCATGGACGATGGCAGGCGGTGACAGAGACGTTCGGGGAGGGGTGTGCGCCGCGGCGGATCTGGCGAGGGAGAGAGTGAGGTGGAAAGGAAAGAGGGACATTAGGGATCCGGGGCGCTAAGGCTTTTGTCGGCGTCTTGAGGACGCCGGGGAGCCGCTGGATGGCCACTCCGGGGCCATCCTTGGCCGTGAGCGGTCGAGCGGTGGCCACCCCGCCTCGGGTGAACACAGGTAAGGGGTGACCACTTAGGTGGGCTGGGTTGTGCACTGGGCATGTGCACTTGCACTTAGACCTATGCATAGTGGGTTTTCTTTTATGTTTCCTTTTATTTTGATTTTCCTTTTATTTATTTTATGTTCCTTTATTTCTCCTCTGTTTTGCCTTTAGTTTAAGTAGCAAATGAATTTTGGTGCACATGAAACTTGGCACATAAATATTGGGTCATATAATTGAGTTGCACCCAAAGTTTGAAGTCATTTTGAAAAGGATTAATATTTGTTTACTTTTGAAAGGTAAATTTAAATGTTATTTGTTCATGTTTTAATTATCTTAGAGGCATATATACATTCCCAAAATTTTGTTTGATGTTTGTTAATTATCTAGTGAATATTTACAACCTTATGAACATTTTAAATTCACTGTTTTATGAAATTATAATTTGACTTGTAATTTGAATTTGATCTCAGTTTGAAACAAGTGAGGTTTGGCAAAAGTTTAATTATGATGATCTGGCATCATTAGCAAGGGTTTACTGTAGCTTAACTTTCGGGGTGTCACAAATCTCCTCCACTACTAGAAATCTCGTCCTGACATTTAAGAGGTGTAGTAAGGATGAAAGTTCTAGTTACAAAATTATAACGAATCTTTTCAGTCTTGCTTGGTATTCTCAAAGAGGTGATCCTTCTCGTTGATGTCTTCATCTCTCTGATTCGGGTCATCCTGATGAAGTCGTCATCCTTCCTTCAGGAATTCCAACGTACTTATGAAAAGGATAAGAGGTAGCTTCGGAAGAACGGAACTCTACAGGTTACTTATCAGGTAGATAACATCATGGAAGGTGGTGGAAAGTAACTCTCTAATTGAAACTTAAGAAAATATCGAGTGCAATGTAAGGAGGTATGATGGGAAGTTTCGAGCGGGCAGGCAACCGTTCGATGCCTGAAACAAGGTGTGGAAGGGGTTCAGAGCAATGGGAATATGTATTGTGTCGGATACCAGAATTGATGATCCATTGGTAGGTGGCTCGTGAATTACATACGAGGCCACGTGCGAGGAATGTTGTTGGCAATAGGGGTGTACAGGAGAGTCAGGTTTCGATCCCCTGGAACTGTGGGTTATGGGCCCATGATGTGGGTTACAAGTAGGGAGGGCGCTGACATCTTGCATGGTCATGACTGTAAGGCATGTCAGAGAATAGCCTGTGAGTTATGTCGGCAACAACGTTGGTACCGAGGGCGAGGGACGAAGAGAACCGTTTTCCTGCTCGTTAAACAAGGCGAACCAATAGGCAAGGTTCTTGTCCATCGGTGGTTACCGGAATGTCATCAACAATAGTAACGGGGTCTTACCGACAAAGTTGTACACCAAAGTGTTTACATAAGCAGAGAATTATTACTGCTTAGATTATATGTAGATCTCAAGAAAGGATAAACAAACCAACGGAAAGGAAAGTGTGATTATCAGTCTAAACAAACCAATGGAAAGGTAAATTTGTTTAGACACAATTAATAGGAGTATATCCTCCCCAAGAATAAGCAGAGCCTGATATACGGGACAGATGATCAAGGACATGAACTTTTGAATAAAAAGGGGTAAGAAGAATCATGATATGTACCCATACAACGGTGTTTGGATAATTGATAAAGAAAATATGGCATTGATGCTTCAATTGTTCTTATTGATGATCGAAGTACCTCAGACATGCCTCGAGATAGCATTGCCATGGTCATCAGGTAAAGATTGGACTTTGGATACACAAAGGATCCGTCAGGAACATCTTGAAGAATAAGTCTTACAATTTCTTCATGGAAGAATGCCTAACCTTGCTAAAAATGAAACTATAACAATAGGTTCTTCAGCCACGTGTGTTAGATAACATCACCTTACCAAGTCATCTAAAGACCAATGCTATAACTCTTGGAACTATGTTCCAACCATCATATCTGACCAAGATTCAGATTTGATTGGTGTCAAGATACCACGGATTTAGGATGTCTGGGAAGAAAAGGTTCACCCAAATTGATGAGATGGCATTATAAGATTCTCGGGAAATGAACTACAGAAGCGAGTTTTGAAACAAGAGTTCATCATTAAACCAATGAAAGGATGAGGGGGTGACTAATGGACTCAGCGACAATTCCTCGAGATTTGCAAAAAGATGGATTTCCACAATCATGTGAACAAGGAGATAAGATTTGTCAGCTCAAATGATATGATGATGTATGTTCGAGGAAAACATCCACAAGTAAATATTAGTTGAAAGGTGCACCTGAAATATGGGTTGGGTTGTACGACCAATGTCGGAATGGCGATTTAGCAACCACCACACTTGTCCATTAACTCCGAAGCAATAGGGTTGCTAGAAATACTAAAGTCTTGCAACAATGTTCACTTAATGTTATTCCGGTTGGAAGCAACACGGGGACCCCAAAAAAAAGAATGGTGGTGGCGAGAAGCATCATTGTATCAAGAATTCTTAAGAGGTGGTGAAATTCTCACAACATCCTTGACATAATAGACAGCAATACTAAAAGGTGGAACATAATACAAGCTGGCTGGCAAGGAGCTCGAGGTACAATACAAAACATGACCAAGTCTGTGTCTAGAAGGAAGGCATAGTGGTCGATGATAACACAGATCATCGAGGGGCATGCACGGAATTTCTCATCTGGAACTCAATGGATGTCTCGGAAGAAATTAAAATGTTAACGATGAACTCGACACATTTGTCGAGAGGTTTCAAGAAGATGTAATCGATCAGTGCCGACATCAAGCCAATGGAATGGTGCAGCAAAAGGTTATTATAACCATAGGTAAGATGTCGTCTTAGAATTCAGAGTTGTCTCTCAAGACAAACAATATGATGCTGAAAGTTCGATGTAAGCTTAGAACTATCGGGATTGTGTCATGGGGATGAGGGACATAGATAGAATGGTCAAGCAGTCAGCATGACGATGATGATGCAGCGAATCAGCTGGGAATGACATGATCGAGTACAAACTCGTAAGCAATGAAGATTACTAAGAGTTGTTGAATCACAGTGTGGACTCGAGTCAGTTGTTGATGTCCTTGAGGCATTCTCACAACTCAGACCCCGTGGAAAATGGAATCGACAAGAATAATAGTTGATGAAGAACACAAAAGAAGTAATGTAGTTCCATGACATTCTCGAGATATCAGAGGGTAATATTCGAAGGTAGTGCAGAATAAAGGTTGAAGTGGTGTTTTTATCTGTAGAAGACGAGTGCGTAAACTTGTCTCATAAATGGAAACGAAGGAGAACAATATGGTCAGGACCATATTTGTAAATGACCAAACCACAGTTACAAGAGGAACTTATAACGAGGGGGAAATATTTTTACGAGAAGCTTCAATGATCGGGTCTATATCGTGTCCAAGGGCATGAACACAAAGTTCAAAGGTCGACTCCCACTTCTCCAATGCACAACTTTTCATTCACTCCTCGCTTTCAAAGAAGTTGTAGTGTTGAAATTTATTTGGTAAAACACCTGAATGGTATGACTTGTGAAAACCTTCGGGCTCATACGATTTTTAGGGAATGTATAGGTTCAACCCATCTGGGCATCCTAGAAACATATACCTCAAGATTCAAGAGTAAATATCACCAGCTCCAAAGTATAGCATGGTTGGCCAAATAAGAGAATAAGATTTACCAATGTCATTATGTATCAAGGAAGGAACTCCCGGTTTTTAGAATACGGAAGAACGGTCAGATAATAATCGACCAAATGATCTAGCAGACCGCAAAGGACATAATGCGAGTAACGGTGCTAAACCAGAAGAAGAAAGAATGCAAGGAATCAGATTATAGAAACAACGAACTAATTAAAAGCTCAAATGTAAAGGAATTATGATTTCCAAATCAAGGGATCAGTAGCAAACACTCCGATTAAGGATGGATAGGTTGAGTAAGCTTGGGGGTACAATCGATAATAATTTGATTGGTCGAGATCCAGCTCATCTTTAAAATGACGTCTGAGCCGGAAGGATCATATTCAGGATTGCGAACATTTGCAACATAACGAACCAGCGGAATGAAAATGATAATGACAAAGGATGTCAATAAGATTACTAGACTTACGGGATTATCCACAATGCAAGCAAGCAAGAATTTCAAGAGCAATAGGATGCTCAGGATTTTCGGATGACCGAAATGGTATTTCGAAGACTTTTGTGAAACACATGAACAACTAGGAATGAGCGGATACTCGATAAGTGCAAGGAATTATCCGTAGGGGTATTTCTACGGCAAGGAACTACAAGGCAGTGGCACAAGGGATTCTTAAATGTCGGAGAACAATTCAATGTATTTTGTAATAACAAGAGCAACCGGGAGTAATTGTATGAACGACAAGTGTATGTCATTATCCATATGGATATATCGATAGTAGGGAATTATAAAGGAAGAAGGCGCCACGGGTCTCGGGAAGCATCGAAGAGTATCTTCAAAATCTTCTGGTGAAGCAGTCGATCATCTGGGCTCTCCGGTAGGAAGTGGTTACGAGAACCTAGAGTTAGAATTAGCAAAATCATTTAACCCAAATAGAAGAGAGATCGGAATCCCAGAGTATAGACGAGGAATAAAATATCCTAATACCACCCAATGGCGATGTGGGTCGTAAGCCACACAACCATGTTAGTAAAAGTTTTGCAAGGACTAGACTCAACTTCGGCCAAGGAGTTGGAAAGGGGGATTCCTACAGGCAGTCGGCTCTCATACCAACTTGTGAGGCCTTTGATTCGATCGTACACTAATCATGCATGCAAATGTGTACGATCAAGATCGGGGACTCACGGGTAGATATCACAACACAACTCTAGACACAAACTAAAGATCATACAAGCTTCATATTACAACCTAGGGGCCTCGAGGGCTCGAATGCATAAGCTCGATAATAAACCAGCCAGCGGAAGCAATAATATCTGAGTACAGACATAAGTTAAACAAGTTGCCATAAGATGGCTAGCACAAACAGGGATACAGATCAAAAAGGCAAGGCCTCCTACTTGGGATCCTGCTAAACTACTCCTGGTCGTCGTCGGCCTCCACGTAGTAGTAAGCTCTGGCGGGGTAGTAGTAGTCGTCGGCAGTGGCATCTGACTCCTGGGCTCCATCATCTAGTTGCATCATCCGAGAAAAAGGGAAAAGGGGGAAAAAGGAGGAGCAAAGCAACCGTGAGTACTCATCCAAAGTACTCGCAAGTAAGGATCTATACTACATATGCAATGGTATCTGTATAAAGGGGTAATATTTGTGGGCTAAACTGCAGAATGCCAGAATAAGAGGCGGGAAGCTAGGCCAACCGAAGACTACGCTTCTGGCAGCCTCCATCTTGTAGCAGTAGAAGAGAGTAGCTGGTAAGTTAACCAAGTAATATCGTATAACTTAAACCTACTCGGCGATCCTCCCCTCGTCGCCCTGTGGAAAAGTGATCACCGCGTTGTATCTGGCACTTGAAAGGGTGTGCTTTATTAAGTATCTGATTCTAGTTGTCATGAGGTCAGAATACAAATCCAGGTTGTCCTGTTACCATGGACACGGCTATGCGAATAGATTACTTCCCTGCAGGGGTGCACCAGATAACTCGACATGCTCGATCCCTCTAGCCAGACACACTTTCCTAGGTCATGCCCAGCCTCGGAAGATCAACACTTCGCAACCCTACCTAGGTCCCATAGAGAGGTTAGCATGCCGGTCCAAATCCTAAGCGCGTAGGGGTCTTGGGACCATCGCCCATTGCACTCCTGCACGTTGCGAGGGCGGCCGGTGAGCACACCTAGCAACCTCCATTACAAAGGAAGTTGCATTACGCGGTCCAAACCGGCGCGCGCCGCTCAGTCGCTGACGTCCAGAATTCTTCAGCTGATACTACGATGCTGGTTGCCCATATCTTGTCCTGCGTGGCAGGTAGTGCGTATAAGGCTAACGACCCAACTCAGATCAAATATCCAAACTCGTTAAGAGTGTTATTATGAAATAACCGCGGATAACGACCAGGGACCAGTCCACCTCTTTACTGGGTGTCTCAACCTGCCATGTCGCTCCACCACAAAGAATCAGTCGAGGGTCGTCGGGAACCCAGGCCCACCACTCCCTGGATGGAACCACCTGTCCTTTCATCCCCCACATTGTAATCACTTGCGGATACGCTACGAGCCGACACGACTTTAATCACATCATGTAACCTGTATAACATGTATAAAGTATACCCGTGATCACCTCCCGACGTGATCACGGCCCAATAGTATAGCATAGAAGACGGACAAGAATGTAGGGCCACAAATGGAATACTAGCATCCTATACTAAGCAGTTAGGACAGCAGGTAAAGGTATCAACAATTGTAGCAACAATGATAGGCTATGCAACAGAATATGAGCTATTGAATCATCAACAGTAGCAAACCTAATGTAAGAATAAGAGAGAAGAGAATAGGCGATATCTGGTGATCAACGGGGGTTGGCTTGCCTGGAAGCTTTCCATAGAAGGACGGGTCGTCACACCGTAGTCGATTGGGGCTGCAATAGTGCCGTCAGTCTTGAAGTCTACCAAAGAGAAGAGGGGGAAGAAACAATAAATACAATGCTAGGAGATGCATGACAATGCAAGACATGGCAATAAACGGCTCTAGGTGTGATCTAACGCAGTACTTAGGCGATACATGCGAAGGGAGAAAACATCCGGGAAAGTATTCCCGGTGTTAGGCATTTTCGAACAGATGGAATGGAGAGGGACGGTTGCATGTTCATTGTGATGGAGGCATGTGACAGGTAGATTCGTCTTATTTTTCTGAGCAACTTTCATGTACAAAGTATTTTCATCCGAGTTAGGGGTTATTTAATATGATTTTTCAAAGTTCTAAATGATTTTCAATTTTTCTGGATTTAATTTAATTTGAAAATATAGTAGATATAAACGCTATATGTACACAATAGTGTACCCAGTATTACGCATCAGAGGCTGACAAGGGGGGTCCAGTTGACTGGATCAGTTGCGCAGTCATCAGAGGTCCAATGTTGACCCGTTGACTGGTTAACTAGGTCAGGGGACCCACCTGTCAATGAAACATCAGTTAACCGAATTTATTTTAGTTAATTAGCGATGTGGGTCCCAGAGGTCAGAGACACACTAATTGACCTAATTAGTGTGAACTAATTTATTTTGTTAACATGGGCCCACACATCAGTGGGTGTTAGGGTCGGGGTTAAATGCAAATGACCTGACATGCGGGACCCACCAGAGTTAAATCACCAGTGTGCGTGGGCGCAGCTCCGGAGAGCACCAGAGAGAGCGGTGCTGGTCGTAAATGGCATACACGCGACGAAATGGTCACCCACCACCACCCAGATGACGAGCGCGATGAGGCGCATCCTGTTGGGAAACATAGCATGCAATTTCAAAAAAAATTCCTACGCTCACGCAAGATCTATCCAGGAGATGCATAGCTACGGGAGGGGGAGCGTGTGTCTACGTACCCTCATAGACCAAAAGTGGAAGTGTTTGACAACGCGGTTGATGTAGTCAAACTTCTTCTCGTTCCGACCCATCAAGCACCGACCATACGACACCTCCAAGTTCTACACACGTTCAACTCAATGACTTCCCTCGAACTCTTGATCCAGCAAAGTGTTGAGGACGTAGATGAGTTACGTTAGCACGACGGCGTGGTGACGGTGATGGTGAAGTGAGCCGCGCAGGGCTTTGCCTAAGCACTACAAGAATATGACCGTGGGAGTAAACGGTGGAGGGGGGCGCCGCACACGGCTAACAATGATGTTGGTGGCTGTTCTAGGCGCCCCCTCCCCATGTATATATAGGTGGGAGGGGGAGGTAGGTAGCCAACGAGGCTCCCCAAGTAGGCCGAATCCTACTTGGGGTCTCTTCCCGATTCGGCCAAGAGCTGCCAAGTTTATCAGAGAGAAAGAAGGGAAGAAGGGAGGAGAGAAGGAAGGAGGAGAGGAGAGAAGGAAGGAGGGGGCACCGCCTCTCTTTCCCTACTCCCACTTGGCCTGCTACCTTATAGGCGGTGTGCCAGCTCTTGTGGGCTGGTGTGCTCTCCTCTCATGGCCCATATGGCCCATCTACTCCTCCCAGAGGTTCCGATAACCTTCCCGGTGCTCCGATAAATACCCGATACAATCTGGAACACTTCCGATGTCCGAATATCATCGTCCTATATATCATTCATTACCTCCCGAACATTTCAAGACTCCTCTTCATGTCCATGATCTCATCCGGCACTCTGAACAACATTCGGACACCAATCATATAACTCACACAACACAATATCGTCATCGAACGTTAAGAGTGCGTACCCTACGGGTTCGAAAACTATGTAGACATGACCGAGACACTTCTCCGGTCAATAACCAATAGCATAACTAGCATGCTCATATTGGTTCCCACATATTCTACGAAGATCTTTATCGGTCAAACCTTAATGACAACATACATTATTCCTTTTGTCATTAGTATGTTACTTGCCCGAGATTCGATCATCAGTATCTATATACCTAGTTCAATCTTGTTACCAGAAAGTCTCTTTAATTACTCATTCCGTAATACATCATCCCGAGACTAACTCATTAGTCATTTGCTTGCAAGGCTTATTTATGATGTGTATTACCGAGAGGGCCCAGAGATACCTCTCCGATACTCGGAGTGACAAATCCTAATCTCGATCTATGCCAACTCAACAAACACCTTCAGAGATACCTGTAGAGCATATTTATAATCACCAGCTATGTTGTGACTTTTGATAGCACACAAGGCATTCCTCCGATATTCGGCAGTTGCATAATCTCATAGTCCGATGAATATGTATTTGACATGACGAAAGCAATAGCAGGAAAGCTAAAACGATCATTATGCTAGGCTAATGCATGGGTCATGTCCATCACATCATTCTCCTAATAATGTGATCCCATTATCAAATGACAACTCATGTCCATGGTTAGGAAACCTTAACCATCTTTGATCAACGAGCTAGTCTAGTAGAGGCTCACTAGGGACACAGTGTTTGTCTATGTATTCACACATGTATCAAGGTTTCCGATTAATACAATTCTGGCATGAATAATAAACATTTATAATGAATAAGGAAATATAAAATAACAACTTTATTATTGCCTCTAGGGCATATTTCCTTCAGTCTCCCACTTGCACTAGAGTCATTAATCTAGATTACATACTAATGATTCTAACACCTGTGGAGTCTTTGTAATGATCATGTTTTGCTCGTGGAAGAGGCTTAGTCAAAGGGTCTGCAACATTCAGATTCGTATGTATTTTTAAATTCTCTGTGTCTCCCTCCTTGACTTGATCGCGGATGGAATTGAAACGTCTCTTGATGTGCTTGGTTCTTTTGTGAAATATGGATTCTTTTGCTAAGGCAATTACTCCAATATTGTCACAAAAGATTTTCATTGGACCCGATGCACTAGGTATTAAACCTAGATTGGATGTGAACTCCTTCACCCAGACTCCTTCATTTGCAGCTTTCGAAGCAGCTATGTACTCCGCTTCACACGTAGATCCCACCACGACGCTCTGCTTGGAACTGCACCAACTGACAGCTCCACCATTCAATAAAAATACGTATCCGGTTTGTGACTTAGAGTCATCCGGATCCGTGTCAAAGCTAGCATCAACGTAACCATTTACGACGAGACCTTTGTCACCCCCATAAACGAGAAACATATCCTTGGGCCTTTTCAGGTACTTCAGGATGTTCTGGACCACTGTCTAGAGATCCACTCCTGGATTAATTTGGTACCTCCCTACCAGACTTATGGCAAGGCACACATCAGGTCTAGTACACAGCATAGCATACATGATAGATCCTATGGTTGAGGCATAGGGAATGACTTTCATTTTCTCTCTATCTTCTGCAGTGGTCGGGCATTCAGTCTTACTCAACTTCACACCTTGTAAAACCGGTAAGAACCCTTTCTTTGACTGATCCATTTTAAACTTCTTCAAAACTTTATCAAGGTATGTGCTTTGTGAAAGTCATATCAAGCGTCTTGATCTATCTCTATAGATCTCGATGCCTGATATATAAGCAGCTTCACCGAGGTCTTTCATTGAAAAATTCTTATTCAAGTATCCTTTTATGCTATCCAGAAATTGTACATCATTTTCAATTTACAATATGTCATCCACATATAATATCACAAATGCTACAGAGCTCCCACTCACTTTCTTGTAAATACAGGCTTCTGCGAAAGTCTATATAAAACCATATGCTTTAATCACTTCATCAAAGCGTATATTCCAACTCCGAGATGCTTGCACCAGTCCATAGATGGACCGTTAGAGCTTGGACACTTTGTTAGCACCTTTAGGATCGACAAAACCTTCTGGTTGCATCATATACAACTCTTCTTTAAAAAATCCATTAAGGAATGCAGTTTTGATGTCCATTTGCCATATTTCATAGTCATAAATGCGACAATTGCTAACATGATTCGGACAGACTTAAGCATCGCTATGGGTGAGAAATTCTCAACGTAGTCAACTCCTTGAACTTGTCGAAAACCTTTCGCAACAAGTCGAGCTTTGTAGACAGTAACATTACCATCAGCATTAGTCTTCTTCTTGAAGATCCATTTATTCTCTATGGCTCGCCGATCACCGGGCAAGTACACCAAAGTCCATACTTTGTTCTCATACATGGATCCTATCTTAGATTTCATGGCCTCAATCCATTATCAGAATATGGGCTCATCGTAGCTTCTTCATAGTTCGTAGGTTCGTCATGGTCTAGTAACATGACTTCCAGAAAAGGATTACCGTACCACTCTGGTGCGGATCGTGCTCTGGTTGACCTACATGGTTCGGTAGTAACTTGATATGAAGTTTCATGATCATCATCATTAGCTTCCTCTCTAGTTGGTGTAGGCATCACTGGAACAGTTTTTTGTGATGAGCTACTTTCCAATTCGAGAGAAGGTACAATTACCTCATCAAGTTCTACTTTCCTCCCACTCACATCTTTCGAGAGAAACTCCTTCTCTAGAAATGTTCCATTCTTGGCAATGATGATCTTGCCTTCGGATCTATGTTAGAAGGTGTACCCAATTGTTTCTTTAGGGTATCCTATGAAGACGCACTTCTACGATTTGGGTTCGAGCTTATCAGGCTGAAGCCTTTTGACATAAGTGTCGCAACCGCAAACTTTAAGAAACGACATCTTAGGTTTCTTGCCAAACCACAGTTCATACGGTGTCGTCTCAACGGATTTAGCTGGTGCCCTATTTAATGTGAATGTAGTTGTCTCTAATTCATAACCCCAAAATGATAGTGGTAAATCGGTAAGAGACATCATAGATCGCACCATATATAATAAAGTACGGTTACGATGTTCGGACACACCATTACGCTGTGGTGTTCCAGGTGGCGTGAGTTGTGAAACTATTCCACTTTGTTTTAAATGAATGCCAAACTCGTAACTCAAATATTTTCCTCCGCGATCAGATCGTAGAAACTTTATTTTCTTGTTACGACAATTCCCTACTTCACTCTGAAATTCTTTGAAGTTTTCTAATGTTTCTGACTTGTGTTTCATTAAGTAGATATACCCATATCTGCTCAAATCATCTGTGAAGGTTAGAAAATAACGATACCCGTCGTGAGCCTCAACACTCATCGGACCGCATACATTGGTATGTATTATTTCCAATAAGTCATCGGCTAGCTCCATTGTTTCGGAGAACTGAGTCTTGGTCATCTTGCCCATGAGGCATGGTCCGCAAGTATCAAATAATTCATAATCAAGTGATTCCAAAAGTCCATTTCATGGAGTTTATTCATGCGCTTTACATCAATATGACCCAAACGGCAGTGCCACAAATATGTTGCACTATCATTATCAACTTTGAATTGTTTGGCATCAATATTATGAATATGTGTATTACCACTATCGAGATTCAACAAAAATAGACCACTCTTCATGGGTGCATGACCATAAAAGATATCACTCGTACAAATAGAACAACCACTATTCTCTGATTTAAATGAATAGCCATTTCGCACTAAATAAGATCCAGATATAATGTTCATGCTCAATGCTGGCACCAAATAACAATTATTTAGGTCTAAAACTAATCCCGAAGGTAGATGTAGAGGTAGCGTGCCGATGGCGATCACATCGACCTTGGAACCATTTCCCACGCACATCGTCACCTCGTCCTTAGCCAATCTTTGTTTAATCCGTAGCTCCTGTGTTGAGTTACAAATATGAGCATCCGAACCAGTATCAAATACCCAGGCGTACTACTAGCATTAGTAAGGTACACATCAATAATATGTATATCAAATATACCTTAGTTCACTCTGCCATCCTTCTTATCCGCCAAATACTTGGGGCGGTTCCGCTTCCAATGAGCAGTCCCTTTGTAGTAGAAGCACTCAGTTTCAGGCTTGAGTCCAACTTTGGGCTTCTTCCAAGGAGTGGCAACTTGCTTTCCATTCTTCTTGAAGTTCCCTTTCTTTCCTTTACCTTTTTATTGAAACTAGTGGTGTTGTTAACCATCAAAACTTGATGCTCCTTCTTGATTTCTACCTCCGCAGCTTTGAGCATTGCGAAGAGCTCGGGAATTGTCTTCTCGATCCCTTGCATATCCAGACATTACGAAGCCTTTATGGCTTGGTGGTAGTGATTGGAGAACTCTCCCAATAACACTATCATCTAGAAGATTAACTCCCAGCTGAGTCAAGTGATTATGATATCCAGACATTCTGAGTATGTGTTCACTAACAGAACTGTTCTCCTCCATCTTGCAGCTATAGAACTTGTTGGAGACTTCATATCTCTCAACTCGGGCATTTTCTTAAAATATTAACTTCAACTCCTGGAACATCTAATATGCTCAATGACGTTCAAAACGTCTTTGAAGTCCCAATTCTAAGCCGTAAAGCATGGCACACTAAACTATCGAGTAGTCATCAGATCGAGCTTGCCAAACGTTCAAAACATCAGCATCTGGTCCTGTAGCGGGCCTTTGACCTAGCGGTGCATCCAGGACATAATTCTTTAGTGCAACAACAAGGATAATCCTCAAGTTACGGACCCAGTTAGTGTAGTTGCCACCATCATCTTTCAACTTAGCTTTCTCTAGGAACACATTAAAATTCAAGGGAACGGTAGCACGAGCCATTGATCTACAACATAGATATGCAAATAGTATCAGGACTAAGTTAATGATAAATTAAGTTCAATTAATAAAATTACTAAAGACCTACCACTTAGATAGACATCCCTCAAGTCATCTAAATGATACGTGATCCAAATCAACTAAACCATGTCCGATCATCACGTGAGATGGAGTAGTCATAAATGGTGAACATCTATATGTTGATCATATCTACTATATGATTCACGTTCGACCTTTTGGTCTCCAGTGTTTCGAGGCCATGTATGTACATGCTATAGGCTCGTCAAGTTTAACCCGAGTATTCCGCATGTGCAAAACTATCTTGCACCCGTTGTATGTGAACGTAGAGTCTATCACACCCGATCATCACGTGGTGACTCAACACGACGAGATGTAGCAACGGTGCACACAAAGGGAGAACACTATTACATTGAAATTTAGTTAAGGGATCATCTTATAATGCTACCGCCGTACTAAGAAAAATAAGATGCATTAAAGGTAAACATCACATGCAATCAAAAATCTGTGACATGATATGGCCATCATCATCTTGTGCTTTTGATCTCCATCTCCAAAGCATCGTCATGATCTCCATCGTCACCGGCTTGACACCTTGATCTCCATCGTAGCGTCGTGGTCGTAAGGTCAACTATTGCTTCTACGACTATTGCTAACTCATAGTGATAAAGTAAAGCAATTACATGGCATTTGAAGTTCATACAATAAAGAGACAACCATAAGGCTCCTGCTGGTTGCCGATAATTTACAAAACATGATCATCTCATACAATAACGTATAACTCATCACGTCTTGACCATATCACATCACGACATGCCCTGCAAAAACAAGTTAGACGTCCTCTACTTTTTTGTTGCAATTTTTACGTGGTTGCTACGGGCTTCTAGCAAGAACCGTTTCTTACCTACGGCACAAAACCACAACGGTGTTTCATCAAGTTTGATGTTTTAACCTTCTTCAAGGACCGAACGCAGTCAAATTTGATTCAACTAAAGTAGGAGAAACACACACCCGCTTGCCACTTTTATGCAAAACTAGTTGCATGTCTGTCGATGGAACCGGTCTCATGAACGTGGTCATGTAAGGTTGGTCCGGGCCACTTCAGCCCACAATACTACCGAATCAAAATTAGACGTTGGTCATAAGCAGTATGATTATAACTGCCCACAACTCTTTGTGTTCTGCTCGTGCATATCATCTATGCATAGAACTGGCTCATGATGCCAATGGTGGGAAACGTAGCATGCAATTTTGTAGCGCCAGACCTCAAACAGTCTGATCTCTGTGCATCAGTGTCATCCCTAGATCAGTAATGCTGACACGCACAGTTCTTGAAGGATTTATAACAGAGTAGCAATCACACACTTATTACATCGATAGTTCCAACGATGAACTTATTACAAAAAAAATGGCTGAAGGCCATCTAACACGATAATAACGGAAGGCTTGGAAGATAAGTGAGTCCATCAACTCCAACGACATCACTGAGTATAGAACCACGACCTAAAAGGCACCTTACTCCTCGTCTGAATAATCTGCAACATGAACGTTGCAGCCCGAAAACAGGTCAGCACATGGAATATGCTGGCAAAGTAACACAAGAGAGCAATAGAATAAAGCTATACTATATGCAATATGGCTGGTGGAAAGCTCTATCGTTACAGTTTTTGCGTAAAGCCAGTTTTTTCCCTACTTCAAAGGAATACATTTTAGTTTAACTATCATGGTAGTTGAAACATCGTTGAGAAGATATACATCCTATCAACCCCAATTAAAGTTTATCATTAAACCCAACAATATTAATTAGAGTAACATGATGAGATTCACATGATATCCAAGTACTAGATACTCAAGACGTCCGTAACCGGGGACACGGCTAATCATGATCAATTTGTACACTCTGCAGAGGTTTGTACACTTTTTCCCCACAAGACCCGATCTCCTCCGTTTGCTTTCTCGCACTGCATGATGTTTGAGAAACGGATGACCGAGACACAGTCTTTCAGAAGCGCTAGCACCTTACGCCCGGGTGGACCGTACCAAGCTACATCCCCTACATCTGCTAGTCCACCACTATAAGATTTTGCATGACTTACTCATACTATGCTAGAGCCCATAATAGCATTGTCGCTGCACACGGAAGTTTCTAGTATGCATAAATCTCATGATCCCTTTGAGCCTGGGTGGCGGTCCAAAAGAAAAACAGGCAATCCTTGGAATACCCAGATGTCTCAATCCACCCAGATGTGTATTAATGTTGCCTTCTTAAGTTGAACCATTATTTAACAAACTCACATCTGTCATGGATACACTCACCCAATCCACGTCTACGAGCATAGCATGTCCTAACAGCAAACGTAGAAGTAACTCCCAAAGGTTTGAATGTAATGCATGTAATAGGTACTACCTCAATCTACTTCCCAGTCCCACAAGTTAATTAATCCTACTCATGCAATGTGTGAGGGTTTGACTAATGCAATGAAAACTGGGTAATTGGAAAGTATGATCAAAGTGTTACTTGCCTTGCTGATGATCCGCAAAACCTACAGATTCAAAGTAGCAAGCGGCGCACTCTAGGTACTCTATCGTAAACAAGCAAGCACACAATAAGTACTTAACTAATGCACGGGTAAAACTCGAATAAGAGATCTAACCAGAAAGCTCAATTTAAGAACTCCGGTTTGCAAAAGAAACGGCAAAAGAAGAAGCAACGAAAGACAAATGACGAAAGAGAAACAACTACCGAACCAATCTGGATCTAAGTCCAAATTTAGCTGAGGCAAGCGCTTGAGCGACTAGGTTAAACGGAAAGAGAATTTCGAGATGAAACTCCAGGCACTTGAATCACCTGATTCCGGTAAACGAGCGAAAAGATAAACTAAAACGAAGATCGGATCAGAGATCGCGATCAGAAAATAACTGCGAAAAAGAAAACTAAAACAGCTTAACGAACGGACGTTCGTCAGCTGAGACTAAACGACGAATTCGTTTGTTAGAACGAACGAACGGGTGAACGTTTACTGCTTAACTAAACCAGAGAATAAAAATAGAAAACCGATCTAAAAAAACGACTAGGGTTCTTAAAAAAACCAGCGGTCTTCTAAAGAAAACCGGCGGCGGCTACCTCGTCGAAAACAACCGGCGACGGCGGCGGCTGCGGTGGCTGGCGGCGAGGGGCGGCAGCGGGGCGGTGGCTGGTGGCGTCGCGGCGGCGGGGCGGTGGCTGGCGACGTCGCGGCGGCGGTGGCTTGCGGCGGCAAGGCTGGCGTTGCGGCGGGGTGCGATGGTTGGAGGGGGGGTGCGGCTATATATATAGGAGGGGGGTGGCTAGCTTGGGGGAGGGGGCAAGCCATGGCGGCGGTGGTGGAGTCCGATGCGGCCACGGGCGGCGACGCGAGGAAGGCGGCGCGGCGACGATGGGCCTGCTCGGCTGGGCTTCGGCCCAATCGGGTCGGGTCCCCCTATTTGTTTTAATATACGCCGGCGCTAAAAAACTCTAGAAAATAAAATAAAATCTAGAAATTGCCAAAACAAATTTTCACCGTCTAAATAAAATATTTAGAACAAGATGAACATTTTCTTGGCACTAAAATGCATTTTGAAAACATGCAATTTTTCCTAATTCAAATAAAATCCAAATAAAACTTGTTTGATTTTTCTTATTAAACCCTCCGTATTTCTTATTTTTGGGAGAGTCATTTTACTCCCTCTCTCATATATTTATGATAGAAATACTTGAAGATAAAATAAATAAAATAAAACGATCCTATTTTCAAAATTTGAGAAACCTCAAATATGAAAATTTAGAAATCCCCAACTCTCTCCGAGGGTCCTTGAGTTGCTTAGGATTTTTCTCGGATCACCAAAAGCAAGAAAATATGATATGCATGATGATCTAATGTATGACATTCCAAATTGAAAATTTGGGATGTTACAAATTTCAAAAAAAATCCTACGCCCACGCAAGATCTATCTAGAAGAAGCATAGCAACGGGAGGGGGAGAGTGTGTCTACGTACCCTTGTAGACCAAAAGCGGAAGCATTTGACAACGCGGTTGATGTAGTTGAACTTCTTCTCGTTCCGACAGATCAAGCACCGAACGTACGACACCTCCGAGTTCTGCACACGTTCAGCTTCATGACGTCCCTCGAACTCTTGATCCAGCAAAGTGTTGACGAAGTAGATGAGTTTCGTCAGCACGCCGGTGTGGTGATGGTGATGTGAAGTGATCCGCGTAGGGCTTCACCTAAGCACTATGAGAATATGCCCGTAGGAGTAAACTGGTGGAGGGGGGTGCCGCACACGGCTAACAATGATGTTGGTGTCTGTTCTAGGCGCACCCTCCCCACGTATATATATAGGTGGGAGGGGAAGGGAGGCAGCCAAGGAGGCGCCCCAAGTAGGCTGAATCCTACTTGGGGTCTCTCCCCAATTCGGCCAAGACCTGCCAAGTTTACCGGATAGAAAGAAGGAAGGAGGAGAGGAGAGAAGGAAGGAGGAGAGGAGAGAAGGAAGGAGGGGGCACCGCCTCTCCATCCCTACTCCCACTCGGCCTCCTACCTTATGGGGGCATGCCAGCCCTTGTGGGCAGGTGTGCTCCCCTATCATGGCCCATATGGTCCATCTACTCCTCCTGGAGGTTCCGATAACCTTCCCGGTGCTCCGATAAATACCCGATACGATCTGGAACACTTCCGGTGTCCAAATATCATCGTCCTATATATCATTCTTTACCTATCGACGATTTCAACACTCCTCGTCATGTCCATGATCTCATCTGGGACTCCTAACAACATTCGGTCACCAATCATATAACTCATACAACACTATATCGTCATCGAATATTAAGCGTGCGGACCCTACGGGTTCGAGAACTATGTAGACATGACCGAGACACTTCTCCGGTCAATAACCAATAGAGGAACATGGATGCTCATATTGGTTCCCACATATTCTACGAAGATCTTTATTGGTCAAACCGTAATGACAACATATGTTATTCCCTTTGTCATCGGTATGTTACTTGCCCGAGATTCGATCATCGGTATCTCTATACCTAGTTCAATCTCGTTACCAGCAAGTCTCTTTACTCGTTTCCTAATACATCATCCTGAGACTAACTCATGAGTCATTTGCTTGCAAGGCTTACTTATGATGTGTATTACCGAGAGGGCCCAAAGATACCTCTCCGATACTCGGAGTGACAAATCCTAATCTCGATCTATGACAACTTAACAAACACCTTCGGAGATACCTGTAGAGAATATTTATAATCACCCAGTTACGATGTGACGTTTGATAGCATACAAGGCATTCCTCTAGTATCCTGGAGTTGCATAATCTCATAGTCTAAGGAATATGTATTTGACATGACGAAAGCAATAGCAGTAAAACTGAAACGATCATTATGCTAGGCTAACGGGTGGGTCATGTCCATTATATCATTCTCCTAATGATGTGATCCCGTTATCAAATGACAACTCGTGTCCATGGTTAGCAAACCTTAACCATCTTTGATCAACGAACTAGTCTAGTAGAGGCTCACTAGGGACATATTGTTTGTCTATGTATTCACACATGTATCAATGTTTCCGATTAATACAATTATAGCATGAATAATAAACATTTATCATGAATAAGGAAATATAAAATAACAACTTTATTATTGCCTCTAGGGCATATTTTCTTCACATCTTATGGAGCCAACCACGCGAGCTGGGGAGGTCAGAATTGGTGATGGCGACGAGCCATGGCAGAGGCCAAATCAGGAGCTCGTTGGGTTCGGTGTTTAGGCACGGATGCGCGTGATCTAAAGGTGATGGCACCATCACGGCGATGCACTAAATGCGTTGGCGTGCTTTTCGGGCTTTGAAACGAGCGGCATCAGCGGTATCGAGCATGGCAGCGGTGGCAGCAATGGTAGCGGCAGCAACGAGCGGCAAATCGAGGAGCAAAGAGGGGGGAGGAAGCGGAGCTCACCAAGGAGCGCACGACGGCTTGGTGGAAGTTTAGGAGCTACATGGGAGTAGATCGAAGAGGAGGAACGATGGCATCCCAAGGTTGAAGACGGTGCCGATTCGGCATTCTGACGATGTTGAGCTTGAACGAGTCGATGTAGACGACGCAGGCGAGGACGGTGATGCTCCTGGACACACTGGCGAGACGAGAGGCAGCCGGTGGCTGCGTGGATGACGGCGGGCGGCGACATAGACGTTCGGGAGGGGTGTGCGCCGCGGCGGATCTAGCGAGGGAGAGAGCGAGGGGGGAAGGAAAGAGGGGCGTTAGGATTCTAGGGCGCTGAGCCGGTCATCGGCGTCTTGAGGACGCCGGGGAGCCGCTGGATGGCCGCCACGTGGCTATCCCTGGCCGCGTGCGGCCGAGCGGCGGCCACCCCGCCTCGGGTGAACAAGGTAAGGGGTGACCTCTTAGGTGGGCTAGGATGTGCACTGGGTATGTGCATTGTGCACTTAGACCAGTGCAAAGTGGGTTTTCTTTTCCGTTTCCTTTTATTTTGATTTTCCTTTTATTTATTTTATGTTCATTTATTTCTCCTCTGTTTTGCATTTAGTTTAAGTAGCAAATGTATTTTGGTGATATGAAACTTGGGACATAAATATTGGCCATATAATTGAGTTGCACCCAAAGTTTCAAGTCATTTTGAAAGGATTAATATTTGATTACTTTTAAAAGGTAAATTTAAATGTTATTTGTTCCTGTTTTAATTATCTTAGAGGCATATAAACATTTCCAAAATTTTGTTTGATGTTTGTTAATTATTTGGTGAATATTTACAACCTTCTGAACATTTTTAATTCACTATTTTATGAAATTATTATTTGACTTGTTATTTGAATTTGAATTTGTTCTCAGTTTGAAACAAGTGAGGTTTAGCAAAAGTTTAATTATGATGATCTGGCATCATTAGCAAGTGTTTAATGTAGCTTAACTTTTGGGGTGTCACATTTTGGTAACCCGCTGGAGGTATGGTTGCCTAAAGCATGTTTTTCTTCACGAGAAGCATCAATTGCATGCACCCCAGGCGCATATTTTTTGGCTACCTCCTATGGGTGTATCTCAAGTGCCAAAGTCATTTGCTACATGAGATGTGGAGATGCTTGACATGTCGTCATATCTGATGATACATGCAATAGTTTATTTGAACATTTGTGTTGTTAATGATTCATCATTCTCATGTTGACGCAACTCACCTATAAGGCCGCAAATGTGGAACTATTCCAAGTTTAGCGCGTTACTGCCAATCATGGAACATGAACGCATTCGCTTTTCGCTCGTAATATACATATTGAACCAGACATGCATGGATATACACCGCCACATATTACATCATCGGCAGTGGCGGAGCATGACGAGCAACCAAGGGGGTTCAAACTAAAAGAAAAATTTGCACAGAAACAGATGCAGCTCACAGTCTCACAACATACACCGGAACAAAATATACATCTTATATAAATATATATTTACTATCTTGTTTATATATATACATGGTAACACCAACATAGCTAGTTGGGAGTGGTGTTGCATTTGATCCACAAATTCCAGTTCATCTTCATGGTAACACCAACATACATATATAATCTTCATGTTCATCTTTATCAACACACATGGTAACACCAACATACAGATGTATATCTTGTTCATCTTCTAGTTCATATTCATCTTGTTGTTGCCTTTGATCCACAAATTCTACCAATGCTAGAAAATTGGGAAATGTGTGAGTTGATGGTTGTTCTTGTTCAATACTTTCCTAGCCTATATTTTTTAAAGGGATACCATTGTTTGTTGTTTCATCATTGTTACATGAGATAAAAAATTCAAAAAGCATTGTCATCTCTTCTATGAATCAAAACATTTCCAATTACTACTAAAGAAAGCATATCACAATAATCATGGATGATCCTAACTTGTACTAAATTATTGATGCATATAGCACAAAAATCATGGATGCTTAGGCAATTAGGCTATCAAACTTTAAAAATCACTGAATCATTTTTCTTCCATTGGTTTTGAAACATACCTTGATTGCTCTCAGTCACTTGCAGCTGAAGTCCTTGGACCTTCAACAATCGGAAGGCGATAGTGATGCAAAGCAGCTAGCCAGTTTGCGCCCGACAATGAGAAGGGGAAGTGGCTGGCAACTACCGCTAGTTGCGGTGGCCCGAAGGGGCGGAAGGCGACGATGGTTGGCACCTGTTACTTTGGATGTTTAGTCCAAGACCTAGAAAGCTACAACTGGAAGGTTTCATCCAAGGAGATTTGGGGAAAAAGGAGAGGTTATGTCGATTTGGAAGAAAAGGAACATGGACGAGCGTGCATTGGCGCGTGCCGTGGGAGAGGTGTTTGTCTTGTTGATTCAATAGGCTAGGCCGAATGCAATGCCTGGTACTATATTTTCAATTTTATAAGGAGGGGGAGGTCTTGCCCCCCTTTGGCCTCCGAGAAGCTCCACAGATGATCACCGGCAACATTACAAAGAGAATTATAAAGAATCAATAGATATAAGTAGGACTCAAATGAGACAAGTTGCAAATGCCTAAGTGGCAGAAAAGGAAAGCGAACGATCCCATCACATGAGGTCTGAGGCAACCGAGGATCTCCTATGTACTCGACCACTCAAGGATGAACCGCCTATAGAACAAACAATCTACGCGCTAAAATCGTGATACAAGGTAACTAGTTTAACCGCTGCATTGGCACATTTATCTACACCATGATCTAACGTTTCTCCACACCTAGCCTCTCCTCTGCGGACGACGAACCATATATTTTCAACCGCTTTATTTTATGTTATTCACCTTACAGTTTTTATTACCCCTGTTGCAAACCAATGTGGTATTTGTTTAAGGCACAATACTAATACCTGCAAATTTACAAACTACTACTTCACAATAGACCTATGACAACGTGTGTGCGACTGAAACGACAAAGTTAATATTCTCCTCTGCTTTTTGTTGATAGCGATAGCTATTGGAATACTCGTACAACCATGTGTGTCCTGCACGCCATCACTTGTCTTTTCTATTTTTAAATTTCTATTTAACATTTATTAAAATTCAGAACATTTTTAAATAACCACAAGATTTTTTTAAATTCATGGATACTTTTAGAATTCATGAATATTTTTAAAGTTTATGAACATATTTTACACTTGCGTACAATTTTTGGATAAGTGAACTTTATTTAAAAATTGTAAATATTTTTTGAAATCCATGTTTTTTTTAAAATACTCAATAATTCTTGAAAAATCATATTTTTCAATTTGTAACAATTTTAAAATCTGTAAACATCTTTTGATTTAAGAAGTTAAAAAAAGTTAGTCGGCTTTTTACATTAAGAAAGTAGTGGAGCGAGCGGAAAAACATTCTAAGAGGGCGAGTGGAGCAGTGAGCCAAGCTGAGAGAGCGGGAGCTTCGCGTGGCGGTGCATGTGAACAATATAGCAGCAATTCCACGGTTTCAGCATAGAATAGTAGCTCACAAGGTGCTCACACAATGACCATGGGCTGACACAGATGCCAAAATGTATAAGAACACCATAACCACACATGGAAAAAATCCACTTTACTCTTAAAACAAATACCGCCTCTTAGAACAAATACCATCCCAAGCACTATATATGAACAAAAAAGTAAACACCACTTGAACATATTTAAAATCCAAGCCAAGGCATATTTTTTTAGCTGCCTCTCGACGATACATGCAGTTATTTTATTAATTATTCATAAAGACCTTACAAAGTAAATAAGTAATACATCTGTCGTTACTCCTATCCTCTTGATGTAGGGGTGCCAATAGTATGAGCCAAATGCCAAACAGACAGCATACCAAAGCTAAACATCTAAACCCAGATGCCTCAATCAAGCCGCGTTGCTGGGGCACACACCGGTCCAGCGCACTCATAGAGGCCGTTGTCTCAGTCTTCCACCGATCCATCTCTAGAGCAGACACTGACGCATCGACCTTACCCGCCTGCCGTCGATGCCACCATGAAACCAAACGACACCACCATCCTGCATGTATCCATCCACACGCGCCCGTCGCCGAAACTCTACAGCGCCATGCCATTGAGACCAATCGTCGGCCTTATGGTAGATGTAACACCCGGGGACGGCGCCAAGGGTATTATTTGGTATTCGGATGAATACCAAAGATTTTCTGAAACATGTGTATATTGTAGCTATATTTGTTGTATATGGCTGGTATTCAGGGCAAAAATAATTCAATGAATACCAGGGATTTCATTCCTGCCGCCGCCACTGGTACCGCTCCTCCTCTAGTCCCCTCCAACCAGCACTTGCTCCAAAATGACGCCCCCAGGAGGGAGAACGACACCAAAGACGACGTCATCGTCCGATTCGGGAGACCCAGATCTAAGGTTTCCCCTGGAGCATTCTGAGCATGATGACGCAAACTGCAATGACGATACCTCAACAAGGAAACGACATCGAAGACGCTGCCATCGTCTGCCATGACTGTAGTCGGCATGATTTTCATCGACAGTCGGGCCACCAGGTCATGCGCCACCGGCGCAGCTGGTCCCTTTAACTAGAAAAACTCCAAGAAATGATGCCCTCAAGAGGGACTCGGCACAAAAGCGCCGCCGTCGCTAGATCCCAGTGAGATCTTGGATTTTCCTCGGAGATTCCCTCGGTGTCAAGGACCCAGACATGGGTTGAATTCCGATAGGATCAGAAGAACCCGTCAAGATCCGCCCAGTTGCAGACATGCCGCACCCGCCACCACGCCATCCGCAACCCGGTGACCATGGCTGGTAGCTAGCCACATGACATCATGGACACGTCCAACCAGATCTGGCCGAGGCTTGGGACCCCATCCTAGCCATGGCCGCAAGCACCGAGTCTCCCCGATCTGCCCAGAGAGGGCCGCCACAAGGCGAACCTTCACCACCACCGCCGACCACCGCTCGCCGAGTTCCACCGTCGTACGCTCAGATGCACATCGGATCAGGACGCCGCCAGCCGCCACCAGGTTCTGTTGCCCAAAGATCAAGGGGAGGCCGCGATATATGGGCCCCGTCGCCGCTATCAGCCACACGTGCTTCGTCCGGTGGCGTTTTTTGATGGCGGCGGATGGGGAGAGAGCAATGGCGGCGGCGATTGTGGGTGGGGAAGCCGGCCTCATGTCGCCTTGGGCAAGGCGACCGAGGGTCAGAGACTCCTATCCCCTAATAAAGAAAACAAAATAATCAACCATAATAACCTACTAGAGATAAAAGACAATGCCACAAATGAAGAACGGTGCAGGTCTGGCCGCCTGCATGGACTACCGCCTACGGCCAATGGATAGCAATTTCGTTTAATTTTCCAAATTTGGAGTAGAATTATTGCATTCCATAGCCATAGGACATAGCAATCCCGCATACATATCATAGTCTGATACTCCGAGACAAAAGCAATCCCGCATACATATCATAGTCTGATACTCCGATACAAAAGATGTCAGGTGGGTTCATCACTTACATTACTAAAAATAAACTAAAACCGGCAGGGAAGGGGATTTCACCACTTGCTCCATTCCTGGCATTTCCCCTTGGTGTCTCAGTGGCTGGACTCGGCATAGGTGTCAGGTGTTCCAGGCGCGTCATCGTTGTCACTGTCCGAAGCGGAGGAGGAGGACGACGAGATGATGATGCCCACCATGGGACGGGCTTCA
The DNA here is from genome assembly GCA_902687465.1 of Secale cereale. Classification (NCBI taxonomy): domain Eukaryota; kingdom Viridiplantae; phylum Streptophyta; class Magnoliopsida; order Poales; family Poaceae; genus Secale; species Secale cereale. The sequence goes on along the minus strand of LR738710.1, from coordinate 566,205,101 downwards.
CGGTACTGCTCCTCCCGGAGACGTGTAGTTCTCTCCGCCGCCGTCGTCCGCTTCCTTGCCAACCGCTCTGACTCCTCCAGTGCCATGCGGAACGGCTTCGCATCTTTGCGGTGACGACGGCGGGCGTTCGTCTCCACGGACGTGTACGAGTGGGGATGGTGGTGCGGAGGTCCTCATCGTTGTCGCTTGCTGGAGGGAGTGGATGTAACTGATAGATCTGCGGTTGTTAGCCGCCTCCATGATCCTCTTATTTGCGAGCCGATACGCGCGGCCCACAGACTCCAGTTGCGGTTCCGACGGCAACAACACCCAGCGTCGCCCTAGAGGGGCAGGTGCGGGCGGTGCTGGATGCCACCTGGTAGGGCCGGCAAGGAGCTTGAAGGGACGAGCGCGAGGTGCCGCACGGCTACTGCTGCCCACCCGGCCAGTTGACGACGCTTAGGAAGAGAAGCTGCCACCCCAATCCAGCAGCGATCGACGGACGGCAGTACGGAGCGCTAGCTCCTCCTCGTCGGGCCCTGACGAGCCATCGAAATCCCTGGCGGCCTTGAGACACTCCGGTAGGTTGGATTCACTGTAGGACATGGCGGGC
>LR738710.1:566169410-566186946 GCA_902687465.1 Secale cereale | reverse complement strand
GGACGGGGGCGTTGACGGGGGCAGCGACGGGGGCGGCGACGGGGGGCGACGACGGGGGCGTCGACGGGCGGGGCGGCGACGGGGCAGAGGAGAAGAAGCAGAGATGAAAACTGACAAAAATTGTAAGTGTTGTATATATAAGAATGACCTTTAGTACCGGTTGGAGCCACCAACCGGTACTAAAGGTCAAATTTTGCCAGGCCAAGCGGCGGGAAGGGCACCCTTTAGTACCGGGTGGTAGCTGCAACCGGTACTAAAGACCCCCCCCCCTTTAGTACCGGTTGCAGCCACGACCCGGTACTAAAGGGTGTGCGCTGCCACCCTGCGGTGCACAAAGTTTAGTCCCACCTCGCTAGTCGAGGAGCCCCAGGACGAGTTTATAAGCCCCGACGCGGGCACTGCATTGAGGTCCTCTCTAATGCAGACCTTCTTGGCATAACTCTGTTATTCTGCCCTGTGTGTCCTACTGGGCTTGCGGGCCTACATCCTGGCCCAACTACAGGTTTGGTTTCTAGTCGTGTGCAGGCCACTGTGGCCCAGTAGGTGGGCTTTTTTTATTTAGTTTTTTCTATTGTCTGCTTTATTTAAAACTTTTACTTATTTCTAGGTTGTTTTTTGCTGTATTTAGAGTTTCTTTGTGAATATTTTTGCTTTAGGTACAACAAATTACGAACTTTCTGTTAGTGCCAGTAATTTTCAAATTTGAATAGTTTTAATTTGAATTATTTGAAATTTGTGTGAATCACTAGTTTGTGAATAACTTAACTTTAAAAATAGATTTTTTTTAGTGATTCTTTTTTCTTATGTTTAATATTAGTGTGTTTTATCATTATATTCAACTTGGTAACACTTAGGTTATATAAAAAATGAAATGCCTTTGTAACAGATGACTTTTCGTCCTATACCCTCATATTTCGAAAGAGATTGTCCATTTTGTACACGAAGTGCATCCAATTTTTGCCGTAACCCTCTCTACTTTTTTGCACATGCTATGTGGGTGAAATTATCATACCATGCCAACTTTTAGCCTTTTCAAAGTTTGTTTGAAGATATTTTCAATTTCAAGGTCATTTAGCTGAATAATTCAGTAAATGCATGAAAGAATTTGTTTGTACATAAAATGTCTTCACGTTTCAAATGCAAAAACACATAAGTACCCTAACTATTACAAAGATTCCCTCCGGTTTGTGCGAAGTGGGACTTTCCAGATATATAAGTCCGCAAACTCACTAGAGAAGAAAGTGATGACAGTGAAGCCGATCACATCCCAGAGTGGGATCTTTGGGTGTGACACTTTTCCTTCGCGTGTGTCCCTTTGCGCCGTAGCCATGGACAATCTTCGTCATTTAACTGGATGCTTGGGTCAATATTCACTGTGAATGGAGCAATTTCATCAAACTTTTCATAATCTTCTGACATGTCTGTCTTGTCATCCACTCCCACGAAGTTTCTTTTCCCAGAAAAACTATGTGGCGCTTTGGCTCATCGTATGATGCATTCACTTCCTTATCTTTTCTTTTTCTCGGCTTGGTAGACATGTCCTTCACATAGAAAACCTGTGCCATGTCATTGGCTAGGACGAATGGTTCGTCTACATACGCAAGATTGTTGAGATCCACTATTATCATTCTGTACTGCGGGTCTTCAGTTACCCTGCCTCATTTCATATTGACACATTCGCACCAAAGCAAAGGGACCTTCAAACCACGTCCATAGTCAAGTTCCCATATGTCCTCTATGTAACCATAATATGTTTCCTTTCCCGTCTTGGTTGCTGCATCAAAGCGGACACCACTGTTTTGGTTGGTGCTCTTCTTATCTTGGGTGATCGTGTAAAATGTATTCCCATTTATCGCGTACCCTTTGAAGTCATTATATTCGAAGATGGTAAATGGGACAACAAGTACATGTCATCTTCAATAGCGGCGTCATGCATGGCACGTGTCTGCAACCAGCTGGCAAAAGTCGTCGTTTGTTCACGTGTAATCCAGTCGTCAGACTGCTCCGGATGTTTGGAGCGTAGAAAATTCTTGTGTTCATCCATATACAGAACCACCAAGGCGGAGCTCTGTAGAACTGTGTAGTGTGCTTGAGTGAGAGAATGCCCGTCCATACATATTATTTGATCCCCTCCTAGCATGCCTTTTCCATCCAGTCTGCCCTTATGCCGCGATTCAGGAACACCAATCATCTTAAGGTCAGGAATAAAGTCAATACAAAACTCAATGACCTCCTCATTTTCATGGCCCTTGGAGATGCTTCCTTCTGGCCTAGCACGGTTATGAACATATTTCTTTAAGACTCCCATGAACCTCTCAAAGGGGAACACATTGTGTAGAAATACAGGACCCAAAACGTTAATATCTTTGCATAGATGAACTAGGACGTGCGTCATGATGTTGAAGAAGGATGGTGGGAACACCAACTCAAAACTGACAAGACATTGCACCAAATCATTATGTAATGTTGGTATGATTTCTGGATCGATTACCTTATGAGAGATTGCATTGAGGAATGCACATAGCTTCACAATGGCTAATCAAACGTTTTCCGGTAGAAGCCCCCTCAATGCAACCGGAAGCAGTTGTGTCAGAATCACGTGGTAGTCATGAGATTTTAGGTTCTGAAACTTTTTCTCTGCCATATTTATTATTCCCTTCATATTCGACGAGAAGCCAGACGGTACCTTAATACTGAGCAGGCATTCAAAGAAGATTTCCTTCTCTTCTTTGGTAAGAGCGTAGCTGGCATGACCCTGATGTATGCCGTCTTTTCCGTGCATACGTTGCTAGTCCTCCCGTGCCTCCGGTGTATCTTTTGTCTTCATATACACGCCCAAGAAGCCAAGCAGGGTCACGCAAAGATTCTTCGTCACGTGCATCACGTCGATTGCGGAGCGGACCTCTAGGTCTTTCCAATAGGGCAGGTCCCAAAATATAGATTTCTTCTTCCCCATGGGTGCGCTTCCATCAGCGTCATTCGGAACAGGTTGTCCACCAGGACCCTTTCCAAAGACTACCTTCAAATCCTTGACCATATCATGTACATCAACACTAGTTCAGTGGCGAGGCTTCGTCCGGTGATCCGCTTCACCTTTGAAATGCTTGCCTTTCTTTCTTACGGGATGCCTGCTCGGAAGAAATCGATGATGTCCGAGGTACACATTCTTCCTACAATTATCCAAATATATACTGTCGGTATCATCCAAACAATGCGTGCATGCGTGGTATCCCTTGTTTGTCTGTCCTGAAAGGTTACTGAGAGCATGCCAATCATTGATGGTAACGAACAGCAACGCCTTTAGATCAAATTCTTCATGTCTGTGCTCATCCCACGCACGTACACCTTTTCCATTCCACAGCTATAAGAGTTCTTCAACTAATGGCCTTAGGTACACATCAATGTCATTGCCGGGTTGCTTAGGGCCTTGGATGAGCACTGGCATCATAATGAACTTCCGCTTCATGCACAACCAAGGAGGAAGATTATACATACATAGAGTCACAGGCCAGGTGCTATGGTTGCTGCTCTGCTCCCTAAAGGGATTAATGCCATCTGCGCTTAGACCAAACCATACATCCCTTGCGTTACCTCCAAACTTCTCCCTGATGTACTTTCTCTCGATTTTTCTCCACTGCGACCCGTCAGCGGGTACTCTCAACTTTCCGTCTTTCTTACGGTCTTCTTTGTGCCATCGCATCGCCTTGGCATGCTCTTTGTTTTGGAAGAAATGTTTCAACCGTGGTATTATAGGAGCATACCACATCACCTTGGCAGGAATCTTTTTCCAGGGGCGCTCGCCCTCGACATCACCAGGGTCATCGCGGCTGATCTTATAGCTCAATGCACCGCATATCGGGCACTCGTTCAAACCCTCGTACTCACCCTAGTAGAGGATGCAGTCATTGGGGCATGCATGTATCTTCTGCACCTCTAACCCTAGAGGGCAGACATCCTTCTTTGCTTCGTACGTACTCTCGGGCAATTCGTTGTCCTTTGGAAGCATCTTCTTTAACATTACCAGCAACTTTCCAAATCCCTTATCAGACAGACCATTCTCTGCCTTCCATTGCAGCAATTCCAGTGTGGTGCCCAGCTTTTTCTTGTCAGCTTCGCAATTTGGGTACAACAATTTCTTGTGATCCTCTAACATTCGCTGCAACTTCAGCCTCTCCTTTTCAGTTGTGCAGTTTCTCTTTGCATCGGCAATGGCCCGACCTAGATCATTAGCGGGCTCATCTGATGCATCTTCTTCAGCTTCTTGCCGCATTGCCAGCTCGGCTTCTTCCCACATTGGTGTACCATCGTATTCAGGGAACCCATGGCCGGGATAGCTGTCATCGTCCTCTTCTTCTTCTTCATTGTCATCCATCATAACCCCTCTTTCTCCGTGCTTGGTCCAAACATTATAGTGGGGCATAAAACTGGACTCAAACAGGTGGACGTGAATGGTTCTTGAGTTAGAGTAATTGTGGTCATTCTTACAGCCAGCACATGGACAACGCATAAAACCATCCGCCCGCTTGTTTGCCTCAGCCGCATTCAGAAAAGTATGCACGCCATTAATGAACTGGGGAGAGCATCGGTCATCGTACATCCATTGTCGGCTCATCTTCATTACACAACACCGAAAATACCAAATTAATACAAGTTCATACATAAAGTTCATACAACACTTAAATGCAACATACAAATAACTCTCTAGCTAAAGCATTTAAATGCAACAACAAATGCGATCAAGATCGCAACTATGGTAACAATTGATCCAACAGTATAATGATACCAAGCCTCATTATCAATGGCATATTTTCTTATCTTTATAATCTTCAAGCGCATTTTCTCCATCTTGATCTTGTGATCATCGACAACATCGGAAACATGCAACTCCAATTCCATCTTCTCCCCCTCAATTCTTTTCAATTTTTCTTTCAAATACTCGTTTTCTCTTTCAACTAAATTTAACCTCTCGACGGATATCAAAACCATGGCACTATGTATAACAAACAACGTACGGGGAAGATAATTATACCAGTAACTATATATCTAAATCACACAAACATGATTTTTTTATATAAAAAAGATAAGAACAAGAGGCTCACCACAAGGTGGTGCCGGCGACAGGACGGTGCGGACGATCGACGGTGGTTAGGACGGAGACGGGAAGGCACTAAGTAAACCACACCTACAATTGCAAACTAAGAGTTATTTTGAGCTCAAATTGCATATAAATCAAATAAACTACCACATATAACTCCTCCCAAATTACTAAAACCCACAAATTAATGACTATATAAAGCATTGCAAGAGCTAATCTAGCAATGAGAGATGAAAGGACAAAGTTGCTTACCTTTGTGATCACTTGGATGGATGGGGTGCCTTCAAATCTTCACAAAATTTCGCAAAATGGAGTGTGAGCTCGAGGGTAGTGGGGAAGAATAGAGAGGAGAGGGGAAAGTGGAAAAACAGAGTGACCTCGGGTGGAGGAAGGGTTTATGTAGGACGACCTTTAGTACCAATTCGTGGCAAGAACCGGTACTAAAGGTGCTGGAAGGGCCCTAGTCTGACAATATCCTGCCACCACTCTCTTTAGTACCAATCTGTGGCACGAACCGGTGCTAAAAGGTCGGCACAAATCAGTACAAATGACACCGGCCCGCCTAGCCGTTGGAACCGACACTAATGGTCACATTAGTGAAGGAAATATGCCCTAGAGGCAATAATAAAGATGTTATTTGTATTTCCTTATATCATGATAAATGTCTTTTATTCATGCTAGAATTGTATTAACCGGAAACTTGATACATGTGTGAATACATAGACAAAATAGTATGTCCCTAGTATGCCTCTACTAGACTAGCTCATTGATCAAAGATGGCTATGTTTCCTAGCCATAGACATGAGTTGTCATTTGATCAACGGGATCACATCATTAGGAGAATGATGTGATGGACAAGACCCATCCGTTAGCATAGCACTATGATCGTTTAGTTTTACTGCTATTGCTTTCTTCATGACTTATACATGTTCCTATGACTATGAGATTATGCAACTCCCGAATACCATAGGAACACCTTGTGTGCTATCAAACGTCACAACGTAACTGGGTGATCATAAAGATGCTCTACAGGTGTCTCCGAAAGTATTCGTGGTGTTGGCATAGATCAAGATTAGGATTTGTCACTCCGAGTGTCGGAGAGGTATCTCTGGGCCCTCTCGGTAACACACATCATAATAAGCCTTGCAAGAAAAAGACTAATGAGTTAGTCACGAGATGATGTGTTACGGAACGAGTAAAGAGACTTGCCGGTAACGAGATTGAACTAGGTATAAAGATACCGACGATCGAATCTCGGGCAAGTAACATACCGTTTGACAAAAGGAACAACGTATGTTGTTATGCGGTTCTGACCGATAAAAGATCTTCGTAGAATATGTAGGAGCCAATATGAACATCCAGGTTCCGCTATTGGTTATTGACCAGAGATGAGTCTCGGTCATGTCTACATAGTTCTCGAACCCGTAGGGTCCGCACGCTTAACGTTTGATGACGATCGGTATTATGAGTTTTTGAGTATTGATGTACCGAAGGTAGTTCGGAGTCCCGGATGAGATCACGGACATGACGAGGAGTCTCGGAATGCCCGAGACATAAAGATTGATATATTGGACGGCTATATTCGGACACCGGAAGTATACCGGAAAAGTTTCGGATTTATCGGGAATGCCGGAGGGGGTTACCGGAACCCCCTACGAGAGGGGATGGTCCATAGTGGGCCTAAAGGGTGAGAGAGAGACAGCCCATAGGGCTGGCCGGCGCCCCCACCTAGGAATCCTAGTTGGACTAGGATTGGGGGGGCGCCACCTCTCCTATTCCTTTCCCCCTTCTTCCTTTCGGTGAATCCTACTAGGAATAGGATTGCAATCCTATTCCTAGTAGGACTCCCTCCCTAGCCGCACCAGGAGAGGTTGGCCGGCCTCCCTCCCCTGCTCCTTTATATACGGGGGCAGGGGGGCACCCAAAGACACACAAGTTGAATTGTTTTAGCCGTGTGCGGTGCCCCCCTCCACAGAATCACACCTCGGTCGTACCGTCGCGGAGCTTAGGCGAAGCCCTGCGCCGGTGAACACATCATATCTGTCACCACGCCGTCGTGCTGACGAAACTCTCCCGTGAAGCTCAACTGGATCAAGAGCTCGTGGGACGTCATCAAGCTGAACGTGTGCTGAACGCGGAGGTGCCGTACGTTCGGTGCTTGATCGGTTGGATCGCGAAGAAGTTCGACAACATCAACCGCGTCACTTGACGCTTCCGCTCCCGGTCTACGAGGGTACGTAGACACACTCTCCCCTCTCGTTGCTATGCATCTGGTAGATAGATCTTGCGTGATCGTAGGAAAATTTTAAAATACTACGTTCCCCAACACGACCACTGCAGAAGATAGAGAGAAAATGAAAGTCATTCCCTATGCCTCAGCCATAGGATCTATCATGTATGCAATGCTGTGTACCAGACCTGATGTGTGCCTTGCTATAAGTCTAGCAGGGAGGTACCAAAGTAATCCAGGAGTGGATCACTGGACATCGGTCAAAAACATCCTAAAGTATCTGAAAAGAACAAAGGATATGTTTCTCGTATATGGAGGTGACAAAGAGCTCGTCGTAAACGGTTACGTCGATTCTAGCTTTGACACTGATCCGGATGACTCAAAGTCACAAACCGGATATGTATTTTTATTGAACGGTGGAGCTGTCAGTTGGTGCAGTTCCAAGCAGAGCGTCGTGGCGGGATCTACGTGTGAAGCGGAATACATAGCTGCTTCGGAAGCAGCAAATGAAGGAGTCTGGATGAAGGAGTTCATATCCGATCTAGGTGTAGTACCTAGTGCATCGGGTCCAATGAAAATCTTTTGTGACAACACTGGAGCCATAGCCTTGGCGAAGGAATCCAGGTTTCACAAGAGAACAAAGCACATCAAAAGACGCTTCAATTCCATCCGCGATCTAGTCAAGGAGGGAGACATAGAAATTTGCAAAATACATACGGATCTGAATGTTGCAGACCCGTTGACTAAGCCTCTTCCACGGGCAAAACATGATCAACACCAAGACTCCATGGGTGTGAGGATCATCACTTTGTAATCTAGATTATTGACTCTAGTTCAAGTGGGAGACTGAAGGAAATATGCCCTAGAGGCAATAATAAAGATGTTATTTGTATTTCCTTATATCATGATAAATGTCTTTTATTCATGCTAGAATTGTATTAACCGGAAACTTAGTACATGTGTGGATACATAGACAAAAACAGTATGTCCCTAGTATGCCTCTACTAGACTAGCTCATTGATCAAAGATGGTTATGTTTCCTAGCCATAGACATGAGTTGTCATTTGATCAACGGGATCACATCATTAGGAGAATGATGTGATGGACTAGACCCATCCGTTAGCATAGCACTATGATCGTTTAGTTTTACTGCTATTGCTTTCTTCATGACTTATACATGTTCCTATGACTATGAGATTATGCAACTCCCGAATACAGTAGGAACACCTTGTGTGCTATCAAACGTCACAACGTAACTGGGTGATCATAAAGATGCTCTACAGGTGTCTCCGAAAGTATTCGTGGTGTTGGCATAGATCAAGATTAGGATTTGTCACTCCGAGTGTCGGAGAGGTATCTCTGGGCCCTCTCGGTAACACACATCATAATAAGCCTTGCAAGCAAAAGACTAATGAGTTAGTCATGAGATGATGTGTTACGGAACGAGTAAAGAGACTTGCCGGTAACGAGATTGAACTAGGTATGGAGATACCGACGATCGAATCTCGGGCAAGTAACATACCGATGACAAAAGGAACAACGTATGTTGTTATGCGGTTTGACCGATAAAGATCTTCGTAGAATATGTAGGAGCCAATATGAACATCCAGGTTCCGCTATTGGTTATTGACCGGAGATGAGTCTCGGTCATGTCTACATAGTTCTCGAACCTGTAGGGTCCGCACGCTTAACGTTTGATGACGATCGGTATTATGAGTTTATGAGTTTTGATGTACTGAAGGTAGTTCGGAGTCCCGGATGAGATCACGGACATGACGAGGAGTCTCGGAATGTCCGAGACATAAATATTGATATATTGGACGACTATATTCGGACACCGGAAGTGTTCCGGAAAAGTTTCGGATTTAACGGGATTGCCGGAGGGGGTTACCGGAACCCCCTACGAAGGGGGATGGTCCATAGTGGGCCTTATGGAAAAGAGAGAGGCAGCCCATAGGGGCTGGCCAGCGCCCCACCTAGGGTTCCTAGTTGGACTAGGATTGGGGGGCGCCACCTCTCCCTCTTTTCCTTTCCCTCTCTTCCTTCTTGGTGGACTCCTACTAGGAATAGGATTGCAATCCTATTCCTAGTAGGATTGCCCTAGCCGCACCATAGGAGGCCGGCCAGCCCTCCTCCCTTCCTCCTTTATATAAGGGGGCAGGGGGGCACCCAAAGACACACAAGTTGAATTGTTCTAGCCGTGTGCGGTGCCCCCCTTCACAGAAACACACCTCGGTCATACCGTCGCGGTGCTTAGGCGAAGCCCTGCGCCGGTGAATACATCATATCCGTCACCAAGCCGTCGTGCTGACGAAACTCTCCCGTGAAGCTCAACTGTATCAAGAGCTCGTGGGACGTCATCAAGCTGAACGTGTGCTGAACGCGGAGGTGCCGTACGTTCGGTGCTTGATCGGTTGAATCGCGAAGAAGTTCGACTACATCAACCGCGTCACTTGACGCTTCCGCTTCCGGTCTACGAGGGTACGTAGACACACTCTTCCCTCTCGTTGCTATGCATCTGGTAGATAGATCTTGCGTGATCGTAGGAAAATTTTAAAATACTACGTTCCCCAACAGTGGCATCATGAGCCAGGTCTATGCGTAGATGATATGCACGAGTAGAACACAATGAGTTGTGGGCGATACTAGTCATACTGCTTACCAGCATGTCATACTTTGCTTCGGCGGTATTGTGAGATGAAGCGGCCCGGACCGACATTACGCGTACGCTTACGCGAGACTGGTTTCACCGTTACGAGCACTCGTTGCTTAAAGGTGACTGGCGGGTGTCTGTCTCTCTCACTTTAGCTGAATCAAGTCTGGCTACGCCCGGTCCTTGTGAAGGTTAAAACAGCACATACTTGACGAAACATCGTTGTGGTTTTGTATGCGTAGGTAAGAACGGTTCTTGCTAAGCCCATAGCAGCCACGTAAAACTTGCAACAACAAATTAGAGGACGTCTAACTTGTTTTTGCAGGGTATGTTGTGATGTGATATGGTCAAGACATGATGAGTTATACGGTTTTGTATGAGATGATCATGTTTTGTAATGTTATCGGCACCTGGCACGAGCCATATGGTTGTCGCTTTATTGTATGAAATGCAATCGCCATGTAATTGCTTTACTTTATCACTAAGCGGTAGCGATAGTCGTAGAAGCAATAGTTGGCGAGACGACAACGATGCTACGATGGAGATCAAGGTGTCACGCCGGTGACGAAGGTGATCATGACGGTGCTTTGGAGATGGAGATCAAAAGCACAAGATGATGATGGCCATATCATGTCACATATTTTGATTGCATGTGATGTTTATCTTATTATGCTTCTTATTTTGCTTAGAACGACGGTAGCATTATAAGATGATCCCTTACTAAATTTCAAGGTATAAGTGTTCTCCCTGAGTATGCACCGTTGCGAAAGTTCGTCGTGCCGAGACACCACGTGATGATCGGGTGTGATAAGCTCTACGTTCAAATACAACGGGTGTAAGCCAGTTTTGCACACGCAGAATACTCGGGTTAAACTTGACGAGCCTAGCATATGCAGATATGGCCTCGGAACACTGGAGACCGAAAGGTCGAGCGTGAATCATATAGTAGATATGATCAACATAAGATGTTCACCATTGAAACTACTCCATCTCACGTGGTGATCGGACATGGTTTAGTTGATTTGGATCACGTGATCATTTAGATGACCGGAGGGATGTCTATCTAAGTGGGAGTTCTTAAGTAATATGATTAAATTGAACTTTAATTTATCATGAAGTTAGTCCTGGTAGTATTAGCATATCTATGTTGTAGATCAATAGCTCGCGATGTTGCTCCCCGTTTATTTTTCATATGTTCCTAGAGAAAACCAAGTTGAAAGATGTTAGTAGCAATGATGCGGAATTGTTCCGTGATCTGAGGATTATCCTCATTGCTGCACAGAAGAATTATGTCCTTGATGCACCGCTAGGTGACAGACCTATTGCAGGAGCAGATGTAGACGTTATGAACGTTTTGACAAAAGCTCGATATGATGACTACTTGATAGTTTAGTGCGCCATGCTTTACGGCTTATAACCGGGACTTCAAAAACGTTTTTGAAACGCCACGGAGCATATGAGATGTTCCAAGAGTTGAAATTAGTATTTCATACTCATGCCCGTGTCGAGAGGTATAAGACCTCTGACAGTACTTTGCCTATAAGATGGAGGAGAATAGCTCAACCAGTGAGCATGTGCTCAGATTGTCTGGGTAGTACAATTGCTTGAATCAAGTGGGAGTTAATCTTCCAGATAAGATAGTAATTGACAAAGTTCTCTAGACACTATCACCAAGTTAGTAGAACTTCGTGATGAACTATAATATGCAAGGGATGACGAAAGTAATTCCCGAGCTCTTCACGATGCTGAAATCAGCGAAGGTAGAAATCAAGAAAGAGCATCAAGTGTTGATGGTTAACCAGACCACTTGTTTCAAGTAAAGGGCAAAGGGATAGAAGGGGAACTTCAAGAAGAATGACAAGCAAGTTGTCACTCCCGTGAAGAAACCCAAAGCTAAACTCAAGCCTGAAACAAATGCTTCTACTGCAAAGGAAATGGTCACTAGAAGTGGAACTGCCCTAGATATTTGGCGGATAAGAAGGATGGCAAAGTGAACAAAGGTATATTTGATATACAGATTATTGATGTGTATTTTACTAGTGTTCATAGCAACCCCTCGGTATTTGATATTGGTTCAGTTGCTAAAGAGTAGTAACTCGAAATGGGAGTTGCATAATGAACAGAAACTAGTTAAAGGATGAAGTGACGATGTATATTGGTAGTAGTTCCAAGATTGATATTATCGTCATCGCACACTCCCTATACTTTTGGGATTAGTGTTGAACCTAAATAAGTGTTATTTGGTGTTGAGCATGAATATGATTTGATCATGTTTATTGCAATACGGTTATTCATGTAAGTTAGAGAATAATTGTTGTTCTGTTTACATGAATAAAGCCTTCTATGGTCATACACCCAATGAAAATGGTTTGTTGGATCTCGATCGTGGTGATACACATATTCATAATATTGAAGCCAAAAGATGCAGGGTTAATAATGATAGTGCAACTTATTTGTGGCACTGCCGTTTAGGTCATATTGGTGTAAAGCGCATGAAGAAACTCCATAGTGATGGACTTTTGGAATCACTTGATTATGAATCACTTGGTGCTTGCGAACCATGCCTCATGGGCAAGATGACTAAAAATTCCGTTCTCCGGAACTGTGGAGCGAGCAACAGATTTGTTGGAGATCATACATACAGATGTATGTGGACCAATGAGTATTGAAGCTCGCGGCGGGTATCGTTATTTTCTGACCTTCACTAATGATTTGAGCAGATATGGGTATATCTACTTAATGAAGCACAAGTCTGAAACATTTGAAAAGTTCAAAGAATTTCTGAGTGAAGTGGAGAATCATCGTAACAAGAAAATAAGAGTTTCTACGATATGATCGTAGAGGTAAAATATTTGAGTTAGCGAGTTTGGCCTTCAGTAAAAACAATGTGAAATAGTTTCACTACTCACGCCATCTGGAACACCATAGTGTAATGGTGTGTCCGAACATCATAACCGTACTTTATTAGATATGGTGCGATCGATGATGTCTCTTACCGATCTACTACTATCGCTTTTGGGGTTATGCATTAGAGACAACTACATTCACGTTAAATAGGGCACCATCTAAATCCGTGGAGATGACACCGTATGGACTGTGGTTTGACGAGAAACCTAAGCTGTCATTTCTTTAAGTTTGGCACTGCGATGCTTATGTGAAAAAGTTTCAACATGATAAGCTCGAACCCAAATCGGAGAAGTAAATCTTCATAGGATACCCAAAAAGAAACTGTTGGGTACACCTTCTATCACAGATCCTAAGGCAAGGTCTTTGTTGCTAAGAGTGGATCCTTTCTAGAGAAGGAGTTTCTCTCGAAAGAAGTGAGTGGGAGGAAAGTAGAACTTGATGTGGTAATTGTACCTTCTCCCGAATTGGAAAGTGGAACATCACGAAAACTAGTTCCAGTGATTCCTACACCAATTAGTGAGGAAGCTAATGATGATGATCATGAAACTTCAGATCAAGTTTCTGCTGAACGTCGTAGATCAACCAGAGTACGTTCCGCACCAGAGTGGTACAACAACCCAGTTCTGGAAGTCATGTTACTAGACCATGATGAACCTGCGAACTATGAGGAAGCGATGATGAGCCCAGATTCCGCAAAATGGCTTGAGGCCATGAAATCTGAGATGGGATCCATGTATGAGAACAAAGTGTGGACTTTGGTTGACTTGCCCGACGATCGGCAAGCCATCGAAAATAAATGGATCTTCAAGAGGAAGACCGACGCTGACGGTAATGTTACTGTTTACAAAGCTCGACTTGTTGCGAAAGGTTTTCGACAAGTTCAAGGAGTTGACTACGATGAGACTTTCTCACCCGTAGCGATGCTTAAGTCTGTCCGAATCATGTTAGCAATTGCCGCATTTTATGAAATCTGGCAAATGGATAACAAAGCTGCATTCTTTAATGGATTTATTAAAGAAAAATTGTATATGATGCAACCCGAAGGTTTTGTCAATCCTAAAGGTGCTAACAAAATGTGCAAGCTCCAGCGATCCATCTATGGACTGGTGCAAGCATCTCGGAGTTGGAATATACGCTTTGATAAGTTGATCAAAGCATATAGATTTATACAGACTTACGGTGAAGCCTGTATTTACAAGAAGTGAGTGGGAGCACTACAACCTTTCTGATAAGTATATGTGAATGACATATTGTCGATCGGAAATGATGTAGAATTTTCTGGAAAGCATAAAGGAGTGTTTGAAAGGAGTTTTTCAAAGAAAGACCTTGGTGAAGCTGCTTACATATTGGGCATCAAGATCTATAGAGATAGATCAAGACGCTTGATAAGACTTTCAATAAGTACACACCTTGATAAGATTTTGAAGTAGTTCAAAATGGATCAGTCAAAGAAGGAGTTCTTGCCTGACTTGTAAGGTGTGAAGTTGAGTAAGACTCAAAGCCAGACCACGGCAGAAAAATATAGAGAGAATGAAAGTCATTCCCTATGCCTCAGCCATAGGTTCTATAAAGTATGCCATGCTATGTACCAAACATGTTGTGTACTGTGACGCCCCCGATTTGACCGTACACTAATCATGCACGCAAATGTGTACGACCAAGATCAAGGACTCACTGGAAGATATCACAACACAACTCTAGACACAAATTAAAATAATACAAGCTTTATATTACAAGCCAGGGGCCTCGAGGGCTCGAATACAAAGCTCGAAACACAAGAGTCAGCGGAAGCAATAATATCTGAGTACAGCCATAAGTTAAACAAGTCTGCCTTAAGAAGGCTAGCACAAAAGTAACAACGATCGAAAAAGGCAAGGCCTCCTGCCTGGGACCTCCTAACTACTCCTCGAAGCCGAACTCCACGTAGAAACATCCTCGGGATCTTCTGGCTCCTGGACTCCATCAATCTGGTTGCATCATCCGAGAAGAAGGAACAAGAGGGGAAAAGGGGGAAGAAAAGCAACCGTGAGTACTCATCCAAAGTACTCGCAAGCAAGGATCTATACTACATATGCAATGATATCTGTGTAAGGGGGGTAATATATGTGGGTTAAACTGCAGAATGCCAGAATAAGAGGGGGATAGCTAATCCAATCGAAGACTACGCTTCTGGCCACCTCCATCTTGCAGCAGTAGAAGAGAATATAAGGAAGTAACAAGTATCCTCGCGTCTGGCAGCCTCCGTCTTGAAGCAGTAGAAGGGAATAGATGGTAAGTTCACCAAGTAACATCGTATAGCATAAACCTACCCGGTGATCCTCCCCTCGTCACCCTGTGAGAGAGCAATCACCGAGTTATATCTGGCACTTGTAAGGGTGTGTTTTATTAAGTATCCGGTTCTAGTTGTCATGATGTCCGAGTACAACTCCGGGTCGTCCTTTTACCGAGGGACACGGCTATTCGAATAGATTAACTTCCCTGCAGGGGTGCACCACATAACCCAGCACGCTTGATCCCATTTGGCCGGACACACTTTCCAGGGTCATGCCCGGCCTCGGAAGATCAACACGTCGCAGCCCTACCTAAGCACAGCAGAGAGGTCAGCACGTCGGTCTAAGTCCTAAGCACACAGGTGTCTGGGCCCATCGCCCAATGCACACCTGCACGTTGCGAGGGCGGCCGGTAAGCAGACCTAGCCTCTCCTAATACCAGAGCAGGCTTCCAGTCCAATCCGGCGCGCGCCGCTAAACCGCTGACGTCAAGAAGGCTTCGGCTGATACCACGACGTCGAGTACCCATAACTATTCCCACGTAGCTGGTTAGTGCGTATAGACCAAATGGCCAGACTCAGATCAAATACCAAGATCCCGTTAAACGTGTTATTATGAAATAACCGCGGACAACGACCAGGGCCAGGCCCACCTGTCTCCTAGGTAGTCGCAACCTGCCCTGTCGCTCCGCCACAAAGTAACCAACAGGGGGCTGTCGGGAACCCAGGCCCACCACTACCTGTGTGGAACCACCTGCCCCTTCAGCCCCCATCTCCGAATCATCATCATGTGTATGTAAAGTATGTATATAGTATATACCCGTGATCACCCCCAAGCGAACACGGCCCGATAGAATAGCAGGGCAGACGGACAAGGGTGTAGGGCCACTGATGGTATACTAGCATCCTATACTAAGCATTTAGGATTGCAGGTAAAGTATCAACAGTGGTAGCAACAATGACAGGCTATGCAGCAGAATAGGATTATCGAAAGCAGTAACATGCTACACTACTCTAATGCAAGCAGTAGAGAGAAGAGTAGGCGATATCTGGTGATCAAAGGGGGGGCTTGCCTGGAAGCTCTGCAGACGTAAGGAATCTTCGGAATCGTAGCCGTAGTCGATCACCGAAGCATCAACGGTCCCGGAGTCTATCACAGTATCGGAGTCTACCGAAAATAAGCAACGAAGGGGGAACAAATAAATAACAGAGCAAACAATAGCATCACAAAGCATAACATGGCAAAGCGCAGTGCTACGTGTGACCTAACGCGGTAGGAGGTGATACTGGTGAGGAGGAAAAACATCCGGGAAAGTATTCCCGGTGTTTCGCTTTTTCGGACAGATGAACCGAAGGTGAAAAGTTGCAGGTTCGCTATGCTAGGGATGTGTGGTGGACGAACGGACCGCGTATTCGGGTTCGTCTCGTCGTTCTGAGCAACTTTCATATATAAAACTTTTTCATCCGAGTTACGGTTTAAAAGATATGATTTTCTAAAGTTTATATTAATTTCTGGAATTTAATTAATTAATTTAATATAACATTATCCAGAATAGTGCATGCTGACATCATCATGACGTCAGCATGACATCAGCAGTCAACAGAGGGTTGACTAGGTCAAATTGACGTGTGGGTCCCGCATGTCATAAACTATTTAGTTTAATTAGGATTTAGCTAATCCAGTTACTGTTTAATTAAACTAACCAGTTAATTAGATTAATGAAACAGGATTAATTAACTTAATTAATTAATTAATTATATTTGATTATTTTAATTATTATTTTTACTATTTTTATTTTTTTTTTTATTTTAACTCTCTTTTTTTTTTAAGTTTCTGGGGACGGGCCCCGGCTGTCAAAGGGCCAAGGGGCTAGCGGGCTAATGGGCAGAGGGGCACGGGCGCCGGGCGCCGTCGGGGCGGACCCGAGCGACGGCCGCGGCGACGGGCGCCGGTCGCGGCGGCTCGCGATGGCGCGAGGGGCCAGGGCGGAGCGGCGCTAGGGCGTGCGCGGGGGGAGGGCATGCGGGCACGGGCGGCGGCGGCCAGGGGCCGCACGGGCGCCGGCGGCCAGGGGCCAGACGGGCGCTGGCCGGAATGGGGCGGCGGACGGCGTGGCAAGGAGCTGCGGTGGCCGGCGAGGCGCGGCTATGTGCGGAGCAGTCAGGCGCGTGGAGGCGAGGTGGGCGCGGGTCGCGGCCGACGATCGATTGGCAGGCGGCGGAGATGGGCGGAGCGGGCGCCATGGCTGCGGGTGTGGGCAGCAGCACGTGCAGGTCAACGACGAGCGAGAACGGGGGGGAAGGAGAGGGGGAGGAGAGGAGAGGCGGCTGAGCTCACATTGGAGCATGTAGGGGGCCCAAGGGAGCCAGAGGGGCCCTGCC
>LR738710.1:566103978-566159864 GCA_902687465.1 Secale cereale | reverse complement strand
GCTATTGGTTATTGACCGGAGATGAGTCTCGGTCATGTCTACATAGTTCTCGAACCCGTAGGGTCCGCACGCTTAACGTTTGATGACGATCGGTATTATGAGTTTATGAGTTTTGATGTACCGAAGGTAGTTCGGAGTCCCGGATGAGATCACGGACATGACGAGGAGTCTCGGAATGTCCGAGACATAAATATTGATATATTGGACGACTATATTCGGACACCGGAAGTGTTCCGGAAAAGTTTCGGATTTAACGGGATTGCCGGAGGGGGTTACCGGAACCCCCTACGAAGGGGGATGGTCCATAGTGGGCCTTATGGAAAAGAGAGAGGCAGCCCATAGGGGCTGGCCGGCGCCCCACCTAGGGTTCCTAGTTGGACTAGGATTGGGGGGCGCCACCTCTCCCTCTTTTCCTTTCCCTCTCTTCCTTCTTGGTGGACTCCTACTAGGAATAGGATTGCAATCCTATTCGATTGCCCTAGCCGCACCATAGGAGGCCGGCCGGCCCTCCTCCCTTGCTCCTTTATATACGGGGGCAGGGGGCACCCAAAGACACACAAGTTGAATTGTTCCAGCCGTGTGCGGTGCCCCCCCTTCACAGAAACACACCTCGGTCATACCGTCGCGGTGCTTAGGCGAAGCCCTGCGCCGGTGAATACATCATATCCGTCACCACGCCGTCGTGCTGACGAAACTCTCCCGTGAAGCTCAACTGGATCAAGAGCTCGTGGGACGTCATCAAGCTGAACGTGTGCTGAACGCGGAGGTGCCGTACGTTCGGTGCTTGATCGGTTGAATCGCGAAGAAGTTCGACTACATCAACCGCGTCACTTGACGCTTCCGCTTCCGGTCTACGAGGGTACGTAGACACACTCTTCCCTCTCGTTGCTATGCATCTGGTAGATAGATCTTGCGTGATCGTAGGAAAATTTTAAAATACTACGTTCCCCAACAATTAGTGCCGGCTCATATCCAAACCAGGACTAATGAGCTGAACATTTGACCCTTTTTCTACTAGTGTGCATCCTATATGTCTAAACTACCTCTTGACATTATATTGTTTTTTGTGAAGGATTCTTGACATTATGTTGTTTCAGTGGTTATACATATTGGGTACTACTATCTTGATATTTGGCTTTATAAAAATACAAGTTTTACAGTGGTTTGCCTAATTTTGCATCGTTCGTTTGCCTCAATCTAATGGCTCACACATACGTAGTATTGGGTAGTATTGGGATGAAAGTATTCACAAGTACTATTTCGGATGGGGCGGGTACTCATGACATTGTTGGGACACATTGTAAACTAGGGGCATTTTAGTCAGGAAAAAATAGTCATAGGAAAAAATTTCGGGCGCCGCCCCTCTCATCTAATGGAGAACCGCCGTCGTCTCCTCCACCATAACACAACCACGCCGCCGCCAAGGTCGTATCCATTACACAACCGCGGCCATCTCCTCCCTCTCCTGCATTCCACATCCACCGCAGCCATCTCCTCCTTCTCGCCTCCGCAACTTCGCTCTTCTCCTCTTCCACATCCACCGCCCCCCCCTCTTCCATCGAAGCAAGAACCAAGATGGAGCAGCAGCAGATCGCCGGCGGCTAGAGCACCTACTTCGTGGAGATCGCTAGCGGCGACCAGGTCAAGATGGCCAGGTTGTTTGAGATCTGTTCTTGGTTTGACAACAGAAGGCAGATGAACTGGATGGCAATGGCCACTCTCAAGGAAATGTCGAAGAGGGAGAGAGAAAAGGTCCCCCCGCATGCACAACTGATGCACGAGATCGAAATCCTCCTCTAGGCGATGGAGCAGGCCGATTCGTCCAGCGTGTGGACCAGGCAGAGGTGGTGGGCGATCAGATCCATAGTAGAGCATCCACTGAATTAGGAAACCACCGTGCACATAGAACGGTTTGGAAGGGGGTGTAAAAAATCACCTTTTATAAAAAAACTGGCTTAAGTGAGACCAAATAGTCCCTCATGTGTAATTGTGATTTTTTCGACCTCCTCTAAATCACCTCTAATTTTGCACATTTGATCTCTTGCACAAACATAGCTAGATTTTCAAGGTTTTACAATTTTTACAATCTTTTTGAATTTATACTGCACTGTACACTATCTGATCAAAATATCGGTCTACACCTTAAGGGGACCTTCTATCATACAATTTTTTTCAAATTTCTTTCATAGCCATGTTTTCCACATCATTTTGAGCATGTAGAACAAATTTGGGGTGATTTGGAGGTGGTGTAAAAAATCATATTTTCTATAAAAACTGGCTTAAGTGAGACCAAATGATCCCTCGTGTTTAAGCGTGATTTTTTCGACCTCCTCTAAATCACCTCTAATTTGGCACACTTGATATATTGCACAAACATAGTTAGGTTTTCAAGGTTTTACAAAATTTTAAATTATTTTGAATTTATAATGCCCTGTAGACTAACAAATCAAAATATCGGTCTACACCATAAGGGGGCATTGTATCATACAATGTTTTCCAAATTTCTTTCATAGACATGTTTGGCACATCATTTTTCAGTATGTAGAACAAATTTGGGGTGATTTGGAGGTGGTGTAAAAACCCACCTTTTCTACAAAAACCGGCTTAAGTGAGACCAAATGGTCTCTCGTGTTTAATCATGATTTTTTCGACCTCCTCTAAATCACCTCTAATTTTGCACACTTGATATCTTGCACAAACATAACTAGGTTTTCAAGATTTTACAATTTTTTTAAAAAAATCTGAATTTATACTGTCCTGTAGACTAACTTGTCAAAACATCAATCTACAACTGAAGGGGCATTCTATCATACAACTTTTTCCAAATTTCTTTCATAGCCATGTTTGGCACATCATTTTGAGCATGTATAACAAATTTGGGGTGATTTGGAGGTGGTGTAAAAAAATCACCTTTTCTACAAAAACTGGCTTAAGTGAGACCAAATAGTCTATCGTGTTTAATCGTGATTTTTTGACCACCTCTAAATCATCTCTAATTTTGCACACTTGATATCTTGCAAAAACATAACTAGGTTTTCAAGGTTTTACAATTTTAATTTTTTTTCTGAATTCATATTGCCCCGTAGACTAACTGATCGAAACATCGATCTACAACTGAAAGGGGCATTGTATCATACAGTTTTTTCCAAATTATCTCATAGCCATGTTTGGCACATCATTTTGAGCATGTATAACAAATTTGGGGTGATTTGGAGGTGGTGTAAAAAATCATCTTTTCTACAAAAACTGGCTTAAGTGACCAAATGGTCTCTCATGTTTAATCGTGATTTTTTTTGACCTCCTTTAAATCACCTCTAATTTTGCACACTTGATATGTTGCACAAACATAGCTAGGTTTTCAAGGTTCTACATTTTTTTGAATTTATACTGCCCGGTAGACTGACTGAGCAAAATATCGTTCTACAACTTAAAGGGGCATTGTATCATACAATTTTTTTTTTCAAATTTCCTTCGTAGCCATGTTTGGCACATCATTTTGAGCATGTAGAAAAAATTTGGGGTGATTTGAAGATGGTGTAAAAAATCACATTTTCTACAAAACTGGCTTAAGTGAGACGAAATGGTCCCTCCTATATAATCATGAGTTTTTCGACCTCATCTAAATCATCTATTATTTTGCACGCTTGATCTCTTGCACAAACATAGCTAGGTTTTCAAGTTTTCACAATTTTTTAATTTTGTTTTGAATTTATACTGCCCTGTAGACTGACTGATCAAAACATCGGTCTACAACTTAAGGGGGCAATGTATCATATAATTGTTTCCAAAAACATTCATAGCCATGTTTGGCACATCATTTTGAGCATGTAGAACAAATTTGGGATGATTTGGAGATGGTGTAAAAAAACACATTTTCTACAAAACTGGCTGATGTATTTTTTCGGATTTATCGGTAATATATTTTCGGGAGCGAAATATATTTCCTCCAGTACATCTATTTCCAAATTTTCTCATGCATAATAAGGAAGCTACATGCTGGCCACGAAAAAAATCATGATTCACGAGGTTGCACATCAAAATCTCACATAGAAAATGCAAACCAAATATCCCAAACTCATACTGTTACAAGGGTGTGGACCACCAAATAACTGAGTCATACAGTATGAGGAAGTCACTTACTAAGGGCTTGTTCTGAAGTCCTCCAGCTCCACACTTCACAAACTTCTCAGATGAAAAAGGCCCGAACGGTTTGGCTATGAGAAGCTGGATTCTCGAAGTTATATCTGATCGCAGTGCAAAATCCTGGAGGAGCGTCGGCCCAGCTCCACAGAAACGAAAAGCTGGAGTTCACTCATATTACAACCAAATTGCCACCGCCAAGTGAACCTAAACGAACCGGTACACTCGCTCGAACGCATCCATCGATAGAATCCGTACAGGGGCTCGTCCGCTCCTTGTCTAGCCCAAACTGGGCTGCCTCCTAGCGGCCCAAACTCGCGCCCAACCAGCCCATCAACCGCCCAGCTGGGCTTTAGCGCTGGGAGAAGCTACGCATGACGCCGAACGCTTGAGAGTCGCTAGGTGAAGCAAGAAGCTGGCTAAAGAAGCTGGATTTGTGAAGTTTTGTGAAGTTGGAGGAGTTCAGAACACGCCCTAACTGAAA
Source organism: Secale cereale (assembly GCA_902687465.1). Taxonomy (NCBI): domain Eukaryota; kingdom Viridiplantae; phylum Streptophyta; class Magnoliopsida; order Poales; family Poaceae; genus Secale; species Secale cereale. The sequence goes on along the minus strand of LR738710.1, from coordinate 566,155,240 downwards.
TAATGAAGTATATTTTACAGACAAGGTCACACGGTACTAGACATAGACAACAATGCACACGCCAACATCCGGTTGATCCTCGACGTACTTGTTGTCCGACCGTGCGCACAATGTTATAGCTATCGTAGTTCTGCTTCGAGATCCTACACAGAAGGATATAATTAGTTCCATGGAATATATTTGGACACATGCAAACATTAAATTATGACATATTAGGTATCTCTAACAATTTGGTGCATGTACGTCGATTGTGACCATCTGCCTCATGACAATAGCTATATCTACCCAGTGATCTTGTCTTCTTCATCTTAGCATGTCGCTTTTCTTCGAAGCACCTCGGCCTGGCACATGCACAGGATCCAGAACCTTAAACTCTCAGTTCACTGATTGCTGCTCAATCCTAGGAAACAAAGACCCTCAAGATATGGAGCATACCACAGTTATCTCATCTTATACATCTGATGCAGCCAAGAGTCCTCAGTTGTTACTTTATTAAGTTCAAAGAATTGTAACCATTTTCTCTCATGCTCTTCAATGGAAGATGTATCATATATGAAAGATCTAAATTCCTCCTTTACCGCGTGATCATGCAGATGACGTACAATGTTCTGAGAAATGTGCCATATACAGAGTCTATGATTTGAGTCAGGCCATACCACCCTGATTGCTCCCTGCATTGCAAGGTCCCCATCCGTGATCACAGATATAGGATGCTTTTGTCCCATAGCATCAGAAAAGGTCCGTAACATCCACTCGTATGCCTGGCTTGTTTCATGTGAAATGATACCACATGCAAAAATAACAGTGTTGCGGTGGTGATTCAACCCGACAAATGGCACAAATGGCATATTGTACTTATTGGTTCTGTATGTGCTATAAAAAACAATAACGTTTCCGAAAGCCTCGTAGTCAATTCAGGATTGACTATCACACCAGAACAGTCCCTTCACATGTCCAGCTTCATCAACCAAGTACCTGAAGAAGAAATCTATATCTCGCTCTTGCCTCGCCACCATGTGATTGATCACCGTTTGAGAATCCCCAGAAGCAATTGATTCCTACTTGTTAGCATGGCAGAAATTGTAAATGTCCCTCGTAATGCATCCAACATCATCATATCCACCATATTGCATGCACATAATATCCATAATATGGTGTTTTCTGATCCCAGATTTTTCCATGTCTGCAATGTCCGCTTTCTTCTCATCGCTAATTCTGATGTGTGAACGCAAAAGACACGATAGATCCCATGGGGCAAGAGGATGGTTGTGTTCATTGATGAAATCCTTCACAAACCACTGACATGTTTCCTCCTGTCTTGCAAGCACCAATTTAGCTTTACACCCTACACAAGTTATAATCTGTGGCCTCCTCTTTCTATCTTCAATCTTCCTCTTCATGTGCTTCTCTTCACGAACCCCTTCACGACTGCACACAAATTTCCTTAAAATTATATGGCAGTTGGATCCATCCCACTCGACATAGCTTCACGAACACTAAAACCTTTGTCAAGAGCATATTTGTTATAGAATGTATAACCTTCAGCCTCATTATTAAACATCTTGTTGGCAATATGATAGTACTCCAGCATTGACTCATGACTTACATCCGCTATTCAGACGGAAAAAAATCTGAAAGGACAAAAAAAATGCAAAACTCAGTACGAAATCTTGCGTGGAATTTTAAACTTTGCTATGCAGATGTTATGGCAAGCGATCCTTAACGTCCATAAACTTGGTCCCCATAAACTAGTGAAGTGACCATGGATGATGAAAATTCTAAATTGAATTGCATGCACTAGGGAAACCTAAAACGACGATGACTACACAAATCTAAGTAGGAAGTGCAGGCTACGAATCAAAGTAAGTTGAGATTCGGGCGATTCATACCTTAGGATGCAAGTCCGGTCTGCGATGGGATCGGCAGGGCGAGTTCCTATAGCGCCGCCGCCGTAGCCGCCGACACTGCCGCCGTAGATGTCTATTCTTATTCCTGCCGCCGGGCACGTGTTTTGTAGTGAAGGGGGCGAGGAGGCGGACGAGAACGATGCCGACGACGGTGAATAGGTTCCTCTCGCCGGCTCATCGGACAGAAGGAAGGGGATGAGAACGAGGACTCTAGATCTACAAGACGTATTCTGGTCGTGGTCTCGTGGACGTGATCGGTTGAAAGCACATTATTTTACCCTGGACCATTTTGCCCTTTACTGATTAAACTAAATTATGTTTATTCTTTTTAATCCCCCACCGGATAGAACGGCTAATAAAAATCGGAGGGGCAAGTACTCGAAAATACTCCCAGTACTGGCCCAATCACAGTAAAGAAGCTATCTTTACCTAATAATAAAGCAAATTGGGTTTCTTCTCGTCCGTCGTGGCATTTTTCAGAAAAGTTCCTCTATTTCAGAGAATTCAACCCGCAGTCTTGTTTTAAGTTAAAACGAATTGTTTTTTCGTATTTTACATAAAAGTCCCTGTGTTTTCTTGAAATCAACCCGCAGTCCGGATTTAAGTCACACCCGAACCGTTATTTTACATTTTTCGAAGGCCCCCCTGATGTTTTAGGTATTCATCCCGGATCATATTTAAGTCAAATAAATGTTATTTAAATCATCCATATCTTTTAAACCGCAACTCCGATTTAAACATGTTATATATGAAATTTGATTAGAAAAATATATAGAATATGAATATGAGATTATTTTTAGCTGTTAACTATTTTTAAATATTATTTTCGAATATATTTAAGTCAAACAAATGATTTTCTAAATTATGCGTATCTTTTAAACCCTAACTTCGATTTTAACATATTATATATGAAATTTTATTAGAAAAATGTGTGGAATATACATATGATGTTAATTTTACCTGTTAAATACTTTTAAAATATTGTTTTGGAAGCAAACTTATAATTTATAGCGCAATATCTGTTTTTTTCCTTACCGGCGGCGATCCGGATTGCAAATAAACACTCCACTATAACCATATAAGTAAAACAAAACATCAATAACTACTCATGCATACCTCCGAAAAATGTCGCAGGAGAAAACAACAGATTTCTCATCGCGAGAGGGAGAGAAAGCGAGAGAGAGGGAGAGGGAGGAGAGGGAGGAGAGAGGGAGACGCCTTAGGATTAACCATATTCAAACATGTTTTTTGTGTGTAAACACCGAAGCCATCGCCGGCGAGGGTGAAAAGGAGGATAAGCGGCAACACAGACATGATGCCTCGCAAAAATAAATGAGATGGACCTATTGTGATCTTGAGTGATGGTTGTTGGGTTAAAAGCATGTGTTATGTTTTCTCTCCCGTTGCAACGTACGTGCTCTTTTGCTAGTTATAAAAAACAGGACAAAATATGGTGAACACGACGAATAATAAAACTCTATTCACAAATATTCTTGTTGCTCAGAAAATGCATTTGAGGAACGGAAGTAAACATTTACAAGACGACTTAATCAAGTGGCACTAAAAGTTGATAACATTACAGAACACACGGATCGATATCGATCATACAAGTTGGCAATCAACAGAGGCCAGGAATTGATCATACATGACGGATGACACCCAGTAATTACGAAGATAACTAATTACTGATTAGAACGAAAAGAGAACATGTTCAAATGTCTTATCAGATGATATTTCTGGCTGCTTATTAGCTTCGCCTGCAGTCTGTCGTCAGTTCATCTGCATGCGCTGCAAGGATCAGCACAGCGCCACCGATCGATCCGCGGGGCCTGCCGATTTCATCAGCATCATGCTTATGCACATGCCAGCGTGCTCGTTCAGCTCCGGCGACGCAGTGCTCACGGCCACCGCCGCCGCTACAGGGATCGGCGACGATGCCGCCGAACAAAGGTCCAGCAATGCCGTCAGCGCCTCGCGCATCCAGTCGTACCGGCAGAGCCCGTACGCGTCCGCTGGGGAGAGCCACCGCCTGCCGTGGGTCTCCTGCTCCGGCCATTGCTTGAGCTCCTCGGTGACCTCCAGCGCGAAGACGTGGCCCTTGCAGGCGCCCCGCGGGCTGTCGCTGCTCTGGCTCAGGCTCTGTCTGCTCTTGCTCCTGAACACCCACAAGCCCAGCGGGTTTCTCTGGAGCGAAAAAATGTGGTAATTGCCTATCAGAAAAAGCCATAATTCATGTAAATTATGTAAGTACATAATTCACAAACATGTCACCAACAGGAGTTGATTGTTTAGATCGGTGTCGAACTAACGGGAGACATGTCACATGCATAGTAGCAATCTGCTAGATCTCTGAATGTGTTCTTTTCTTTCATCTGCGGCGGAGCCATATATAGATGCTTGAAAACTGTTCAGGGGACAAGGCTTCTGACGACAAGCCAGCGAAAGATGAATAAAAGAGGGCAATGATTCGGATTCACAATAATCAAGGGCTCCCCGGCAGACTAGACAACTCGAAGGATAATCTTGAAAGAATTACACCACGTCACAACGAATATGTAAAAATTTACTAAGTCAACGGCCATGTCCTTGTCCTGTCTCCTGGTGGTTATGTAAGATCCAAAAAATTCTCCACGACAGATTTTATCAAGAGAGAAAAATCCCCGGCTGGTTGCTTTCCCTATCAAACATCATCGTGTTGGCCGCTATCTGCTTATTTTAGTATATCGTCATATATAGCACAATCGATCTCTAGAGATCAAATCAGCTCCCGCAAAAAAATAATAAAAAAAATCAACTAATTACCTAGAGGTGCAGTAAACTTGCACCATTAGCCATTCATGTAATCAAGATAGCAAACACTAGATTGGCGATGCATGCCAAGGAAAGATATGGGTGAATAGAGTAGTTACATTGATGTTGCCCCTGACTCCGGCCTCCTCCAGCGCCTCGCGGCATGCCGCCTCATAGACGTCCTCGTCGTCCTCCCAGCCGCCCTGAAAAAGTCAATCGATGGATCGATCAGTACGTGGATGCATGTCGCCGACGAAATATGTGTGATGTTACTGTGAGTTGTTGTTACCTTGGGGAAGACAAGATCGTCCCTGTTGGCTGTGGAGACCATGAGAACCTCGAGCTGCCCGTCTTTGTCCACGCGGTACGGGACGCACCTGCGCCCGAGAGAGGAACACGGCTCGTCAGGGCAAGAACGGCCTGGAGCATGAAAGATACAATGATCCAATGAGTGGATACTCACCCGGCGACGAGGCGGTACTCGTTGTCGTAGCGCTGCCTGAGTCTGCCTTTCCTGGCGACGAGCTTCTCCGTTGCCATTGCCGCGTCAGGGAAGAAGCTGGGACAAGAAGCAGCGACTGCTGCTGAAGAGCAGAAACAGAAACAGAACACGGAACAGAGAGCCCGGGCGAGACTCAATCGGAACAAGGGCAAGCAAGTAACGGGTAAGGAGGGGGGAGGGGGCAGCAAGCTGGTTATCTGCGGCTCTCACAACTGGCGCTTCTTCCCGCGCAATTTAAAGGCGCGAGGGGGAGGAGGAGGTCAACCGCCATTAACGCACCAGCACCGCCCAACCACACAACAACTAGGAAGCTAGGCTCGGTCTGATTCTTCGAAACAGAGGGGAGGAGAGAAAACTGCGAATGATTTGGGCGGGAGTAGTAAACAAAGGGAGAGGTCCGTTGAATAGCGCGGCACCTCGAGCCGGCCTATGATTGGAGTTGGAGATCGAGGAGGCAATTACGAGGGCCGGTGCGGTGCGGGTGCTGCTCCGGTCGCTTCTTTGGTTGCGTGATTGGGTTCGTTCCGGGAGGAGCGAACGAGCGACGGACGGAGAATTTATAAATGCGTGGATATGCAGGGGGAAGAACAAAGGGAACACTAGTCCCACTCCATAGGAACGGCCTTGTCCTCCACGGAGGATGTCCTTAGGCTGGTCACAATGGGGTGGAACTTAGGAGTAACATCACATATTTCAATACAACGTTGCTTATGTGGCGCATATTTAATGAAGAGTGAGGTGCTTGTGGTAACTAGCTAAGTTACCGGAACATCACACACTTCAAGAAACAATGAGTCTATAAGCTAATAAATGCATCGTTGCATGACACTACCTACATGTTCCTACCCACTGTGGAGGTAGTAACATAGTCTAGATAAGTGTGTATGTTACTACCTTATGTTCCTGCCCATTGGGACCAGCCTTAGTCGTAACCGCCGAAGTTGATCGGCTCAACTGTGCATCGCCTTGCCCAGGGCGGCTCGGCCGTGCCTTTTTAACCCACTAACCCTAGCATTGCCACCACCCCTCACTCCCCTGTCGCGCTGCTGCTGAAGGACGCCGTCGGGTGAAGCCAGTACAGCCGACAACGTTGGCGGGGTTTCATCTCGCGGCGGCACCTGGATCTGGTGGGCACAGCCGCACAGATGCAGACGGCGTGTCTCTGCACACCGGGAAGCAAGGTCCTGGCGGTTGACGGCGGGCCAACGGCTTGGTGGACGCGTTTAGCGGCGGTCCCTGACGGTGTGTCTTGTACGGTGCTGATGGGCACGTGCAAGCGTGGATGAGCAGGGATTGTGTAAGTTGGTGCCAGAGGTCGGGAGTGGACTTGTTCTAGCAGGTGCGGGCGTCCTCCGGCGACGCTGGGGTGTCGAGCCATGCTAGACAGTGGCATAGCTTCCCTCATCGCATGCAGAGCCTCGGGTAGTAGTGGTGATCCAGATCTTGGTCGGCATAGTAGTGGTGACAACAGACTGTGGTCCAGGGACCTCCTGCGCTACCATGGTGGCGGCGGCCACTGTTGGGGATATAACTACTGGGTATGACCCGCCCAGGAAGGGCCGGGTCATGCCACTGACGGCTTAAGATGAAGAAGCCCACAAAGACGTGAAGATGGCGGTTCATAGAGCAAGCTATTGAAGGCCCAAAACCTGGGGACGATTTGAGGCCCATGGGTGTGAACCGCCGTAGGCTTAACTTATATTGTAAGGCAAGCTTAGTAAGTTACCGAGCCAGACACGTTGTGTACGAGCCGGCCGGGACTCTGTAAGCCACCGGGCATCATCCTGTATATAAAGGGGTGACCCGGCGGCGGGTTAACTCAAGAAACAATCGCTCGAGAACTAGGTTAAGCGTATTCGCTCCCTGGTTATCGAGACTCGAGCAATACAACCTTAGCTGGATTAGACTTTTACCTCACTGAGAGGGCCGAACCAGGATAAAAAACTCTCCATGTCTTGTCCCGTTTAACCCCTTCAAGCTAACCTAGTTGCGATGGCTCCACACCTAAGTCCTAATCCTAGGGCATCTGTCGTGACAAATCCACGACAGTTGGCGCCCACCGTGGGACTGGCGCACGGTGGTTTCGAGTTCTTAAAGGGCAGCTTAGCAGGGATCAAGGGATATGCCGTTGGCCGGATGACTAAGGGTCGCCGTGGCAAGCTCTACATCGACGACTCAGGCTGGAGCCCTGAGGCCGGCTTAATCGAGTACGGGTATCGGGTCCCCTTCGGCGGGATTCATGTCTTCATAGGCAAGATCGGTGAGTCAGAGCCTGAGCCGTACACCTGCACCGACATCATCGAGATGGCTTAGCGCGCGCGACCCGCCAAGGTTCAAGCCGTCGCGAAGCATATTTTTGTTGGTTTCATCCATGCAGCGGATCTCGATGAAGGATCTGTATCCAAGGGAGAGATGGTAATCTGCACTGATGGTGAGCCTTCAACTGGTGAGACCGATTCAATGTATCAGCTATAGGACGGCAGGCTTGGGGGCTGCTTCGATGATGACAGTATTCCGAACCCCCTATGAGCAGCCGAATAGGGTCGCGATCTTCATGGCCGCACACAACCGGTGCTCGGTCCGACGACTGATGCGGCTATTTCCTCCAGTTCAACGGCTGCGGCGACGGCTGGTGCTAGTGGTTGTGTGCGCCCGCCGGCTCAATTAGTGTTCGAGGTTTTGGAGGCTTTAGCGACCTTATTGGTCGCAGAGGCGACACCAGAGAACCAAGCACAACATAAGGTGGATGTTCCAAAATTGCGAGATGAGATAGCTCGAGCCAAGGAGGAATTCAATGCCGAGAATGCTAGGATGGCGACATGACGAGCCGCTTTGGACGCTCGGGCACAACGGATTCAGGCAGAGTCGTTCCGGCTTACCTTGGATCAGAATGCTTCAAACGCCGTCATGAGGAGGAGGCATCAGACCCGTCTACCCATAGAGTTTGAGTCTAGGAACCTTTTCAACACGCTTGGGCAGGAACTAGTGACCCACCCATGGTAAACTGAGCGGTTGAGATGCTAGCAACTGGAGTACCGGTTCAGCCATGAGCTGCTGACCCGCCTCGTTTGAATTTGACTCCGCCTCAGCACGTTCCGACGTTGCCGGGTCATTATTCTAACCCTCTGGACAATATGATTGCTGCAGCAATGTGATTGGCGGTTCTCCCCGTTGAAGGCGAGTCTCCGGCTGCAATGGAGATATGGAGGGCCGGTGAGCTTCTTCAGATAGTAGTGGCTCAGCAGGCGGCTTATTCATACAGCCGTGAACGGATTCATTCAACCCCTCGTCCAAGCCGGAGTTATAGCAGGCATATTGAGTCACCAGCAGTTTCAAGAAGTGAGCGGTGCCATAACCAGCCTCGTAGGCATGACCCGTCGCGCACTGGTAATGATGATCAGGCTTTGGTGGACCAGGGCAGGGCGCGGCGCGATGTTGAGCTGGCGGCTCAGTTGGCGGCTCATCCACAATCTCCGGCTTACCCGTCTGTTTCTGTGGAGGCAGGAGTGACCTCTAGAACCCTTGGTCTGCCATGTTTAGTGACGGTGCTACGTAACGAGTGCTTGCCCAAAGATTTCAAGGGACCCCGCAAAGTGCCTAATTATATGGCGGACCAACCCCAGAGGCATGGATTGAGAGCTATGAGATGGCCATGGAGATGTTGGATGTTAGTGATGTTGCGTGTGCTAAATACTTCACCACAATGTTGGATGGGCTGGCGCACACTTGGCTGAAAGGATTGCCCCTAACTCCATCAGGTCATGGGCTGAATTGAAGACGCATTTTATCCAAAATTTCAAAGACACATGCAGGCAGCCTATGTCGATTCTTGATTTAGACTCTTGCGGCCAGGGTGAGGGCGAGTCAACAACCCATTGGGTGCGCGGGATCTCGGTCGTTATCCACTCATCGGACAGTATCAACACCGGTTCAGTCGTCCTGATGTTGGAGAAGAATTGCTGGTTCCTTCCCCTTAAGCAGAAGCTGGGACGGCTCAAGCGCCACTGCAATGATATGGGGGAGCTCATGTCGGCTCTCGTCAAATATGCCGACTTTGATGGTACTAAGGATCCTGAGTCTGGTGAGGAGAAGGCTGGCAAGGGAAAGAAGAATGGCAATGCCAAGGGACAGTGATACGTCTCCAACGTATCTATAATTTTTTATTGTTCCATGCTATTATATTATCCTTCTAGGATGTTTTATATGCATTTATATGCTATTTTATATGATTTTTGGGACTAACCTATTAACCCAGAGCCCAGTGCCAGTTTCTATTTTCCCCTTGTTTTTGAGTATCGCAGAAAAGGAATACCAAACGGAGCCCAATTGACCTGAAACTCAACAGAGGTTATTTTTGGACTAGAAGAAGCTTAAGGAGTACTGGAGATGGACCAGAAGAATCCCGGGCTTCCCACGAGGGTGGGGGCACGCCCACCCCCTGGGCGCGCCCCCTATCTCGTGGACAGCCCGGAAACCCCCCTTACTTGTCCCTGACTCCAACACCTCTTATATATATAGAAACCTCCAGAAAATAACCTAGATCGGAAGTTCCGCCGCCGCAAGCCTCTGTTGCCACCGAAAACCAATCTAGACCCGTTCCGGCACCCTGCCGGAGGGGGAACCCCTCTCCGGTGGCCATCTTCATCATCCCGGCGCTCTCCATGACGAGGAGGGAGTAGTTCACCCTCGGGGCTGAGGGTATGTACCAGTAGCTATGTGTTTGATCTCTCTCATGTTCTTGAGATGGCACGATCTTGATGTATCGCGAGCTTTGCTACTATAGTTGGATCTTATGATGTTTCTCCCCCTCTACTTCCTTGTAATGGATTGAGTTTTCCCTTTTAAGTTATCTTATCGGATTGAGTCTTTAAGCATTTGAGAACACTTGATGTATGTCTTGCATGTGCTTATCTGTGGTGACAATGGGATATCACGTGATACGCTTGATGTATGTTTTGGTGATAAACTTGCGGGTTAAGTGACCTTGTGAACTTATGCATAGGGGTTGGCACACGTTTTCGTCTTGACTCTCTGGTAGAAACTTTGGGGCACTCTTTGAAGTTCTTTGTGTTGGTTGAATAGATGAATCTGAGATTTTGTGATGCATATCGTATAATCATACGCACGGATACTTGAGGTGACAATGGAGTGTCTAGGTGACATTAGGGTTTTGGTTGATTTGTGTCTTAAGGTGTTATTCTAGTACGAACTCTATGATAGATCGAACGGAAAGAATAGCTTCGTGCTATTTTACTACGGACTCTTGAATAGATTGATCAGAAAGAATAACTTTGAGGTGGTTTCGTACCCTACAATAATCTCTTCGTTTGTTCTCCGCTATTAGTGACTTTGGAGTGACTCTTTGTTGCATGTTGAGGGATAGTTATATGATCTAGTTATGTTATTATTGTTGAGAGAACTTGCACTAGTGAAAGTATGAACCCTAGGCCTTGTTTCCTAGCATTGCAATACCGTTTACGCTCACTTTTATCATTAGTTACCTTGCTGCTTTTATATTTTTCAGATTACAAAAACCTATATCTACCATCCATATTGCACTTGTATCACCATCTCTTTGCCGAACTAGTGCACCTATACAATTTACCATTGTATTGGGTGTGTTGGGGACACAAGAGACTCTTTCTTATTTGGTTGCAGGGTTCTTTGAGAGAGACCATCTTCATCCTACGCCTCCCACGGATTGATAAACCTTAGGTCATCCACTTGAGGGAAATTTGCTACTGTCCTACAAACCTCCGCACTTGGAGGCCTAACAACGTCTACAAGAAGAAGGTTGCGTAGTAGACATCAAGCTCTTTTCTGGCGCCGTTGTCGGGGAGGTTAGTGCTTGAAGGTATATCTTTAGATCTTGCAATCGATTCTTTTTGTTTCTTGTTTTATCACTAGTTTGGTTTATAAGAGAAAACTACGAAAAAATGGAATTGAGGTTGCCTCATAAGTTTCATCTTTTTAATGTCTTTCGTGAAAATGATGGGAAGGAAAATTGTGCTCAAGTACTAGAAGAAGAATTACATAGAATGCTTGGCATAAAATATGTGAATGATGAGCATGATTGCAATGTTGTTAGTATGAATTCTTTGAATACCCATGATGCTAATGATATGCAAAGCCACAAGCTTGGGATGCTATGTTTGATGAAGATGATATGTTTAGTCCCCCACGTTTTGATGAGAAAAATTATTATGATGAAAGCATACCTCCTATTTATGATGATTATTGTGATGACACGTATGCTTTAAAGAATAAAGATAACCATGAAACTTGTCATCACGATTTTAATTTTCAATTGGATTATGCTTCACATGATAGTTATTTTGTTGAGTTTGCTCCCACTACTATTCATGAGAAGAAATTTGCTTATGTGGAGAGTAATAAAAATTATATGCTTATGCATCATGAAAAGAATGCTTTATGTGATGGTTATATTGTTGAATTCATTCATGATGCCACTGGAAATTATTATGAGGGAGGAACATTTGCTTGTAGGAATTGCAATAATAACAAGTTTCCTCTCTATGTGCTTAAAATCTTGAAGTTTTCCTTGTTTTTCTTTCCTATGCTAGTTGATTCTTGTTCCCATAAGTTGTTTGCTCACAAAATCCCTATGCATAGGAAGTGGGTTGGACTTAAATGTGCTAGTCATATTCTTCATGATGCTCTCCTTATGTTTCAATTCTTATCTTTTATGCGAGCATCATTGAAATCATCATGCCTAGCTAAAAGGCCTTAAAGAAAAGCGCTTGTTGGGAGACAACCCAATATATACCCCTACTGTTTTTGTGTGTTCACATGATTAAGCTACTATATTAATCATGTTTTATAGCTTTTGTTTCAATAAAGTGCCAAGTAGAACCTTTGGGAAGACTTGGGTGAAAGTCTTTGCGATCTTGCTGTAAAAAATAGAAACTTCGCGCTCACGAGATTAGCTGCCATTTTTTACAGAAGAGTGCTTTTGAGTTGATTATTGTTGCAGAAGATTAATAGACAAATTCCTCACATCCACCAACTTATTTCAGAATTTTTAGATTTACAGAAGAATTCGAAACTTAAAGATTGCTACATACTGTTCTGTTTTTGACATATTCTATTTTCTATTTGTTGTTTGCTTATTTTGATGAATCTATGAGTAGTATCGGAGGGTATGAACCATAGAGAAGTTGGAATAAAGTAGATATTACACCAACATGAATTTAGAATGAGTTCATAATAGTACCTAAGTGGTGGTTTTATTTTCTTATACTAACGGAGCTTACGAGTTTTCTGTTGAGTTTTGTGTTGTGAAGTTTTCAAGTTTTGGGTAAAGATTCAATGGACTATGGAATAAGAAGTGTCAAGAGCCTAAGCTTGGGGATGCCCAAGGCACCCCAAGGTAATATTCAAGGACAACCAAAATCCTAAGCTTGGGGATGCCCAAGGCACCCCAAGGTAATATTCAAGGACAACCAAAAGCCTAAGCTTGGGGATGCCCCGGGAAGGCATCCCCTCTTTCGTCTTTGTTCATCGGTAACTTTACTTGAGGCTATATTTTTATTCACCACATGATATGTGTTTTGCTTGGAGCGTCATTTTGTTTTGTTTTGTTTTGCTTGTTGTTTGAATAAATATCCCAAGATCTGAAATTCTTAAATGTTAGAGAGTCTTCACATAGTTACATAATTATTCAGCTACTCATTGATCTTCACTTATATCTTTCGGAGTAGTTTGTTATTGCTCTAGTGCTTCACTTATATGTCTTTAGAGCACGGCGGTGGTTTTATTTTGAAGAAATAAATGAACTCTCATGCTTCACTTATATTATTTTTGAGAGTCTTTTAGAACAGCATGGTAATTTGCTTTGGTTATGAATTTAGTCCTAATATGATGGGCATCCAAGATGGGTATTATAAAAACTTTCATATAAAGTGCATTGAATACCATGAGAAGTTTGATACTCGATGATTGTCTTGAGATATGAAGATGGTGATATTAGAGTCATGCTAGTGGAGTGAATTTGAGGAATACTTGTGTTAAAGTTTATGATTACCGTAGCATGCACGTATGGTGAACCGTTATGTGATGAAGTTGGAGCATGATTTATTTATTGATTGTCATCCTTTGTGTGGAGGTCGGGATCGCGCGATGGTTAACTCCTACCAACCCTTCCCCTAGGAGCATGCGTTGAATACTTCTTTTGATGACTTTTAGATTTTTGCAATAAGTATACGAGTTCTTTATGATTAATGTTGAGTCCATGGATTATACGCACTCTCCCCCTTCCACCATTGCTAGCCTCTCTAGTACCACGCAACTTTCGCCGGTACCATACACCCACCATATACCTCCCTCAAAACAGCCACCATACCTACCTATTAAGGCATTTCCATAGCCATTCCGAGATATATTGGCATGCAACTTTCCACCATTCTATTTATTATGACATGCTCCATCATTGTCATATTGCCTTGCATGATCATTGATAACCCACAAGTGTAGGGGATCGCAACAGTTTTCGATGGTAAAGTATACAACCCAAATTTATTGATTTGACACAAGGGGAGCCAAAGAATACTCTTAAGTATTAGCAGCTGAGTTGTCAATTCAACCAACCTGGAAACTTAGTATGTGCAGCAAGGTAATTTAGTAGCAAAGCAATACGGAGATAGAGGTAACAGCAATAAAAGTAACGGTATTGTTTTTGTAGTTTTTGTAACAGTAGGGCGGAAAAGTAAATAAGCAACAAGCAATATGTGAAAAGCTCGTAGGCATTGGATCCGTGATGGGGAATTATGTATGATGCAATTCATCATGTAAAAGTTATAACCTAGGGTAACACAGAACTAGCTCCAGTTCATCAATGTAATGTAGGCATGTATTCCGAATATTGTCATACGTGCTTATGGAAACTTGCACGACATCTTTTGTCCTACCCTCCCATGGCAGCGGGGTCCTAGTGGAAACTAAGGGATATTAAGGCCTCCTTTTAATAGAGTACCGGACCAAAGCATTAACACATAGTGAATACATGAACTCCTCAAACTACGGTCATCACCGGGAGTGGTCCCGATTATTGTCACTTCGGGGTTGCCGGATCATAACACATAGTAGGTGACTATAGACTTGCAAGATAGGATCAAGAACACATATATATTCATGAAAACATAATAGGTTCAGATCTGAAATCGTGGCACTCGGGCCCTAGCGACAAGCATTAAGCATAGCAAAGTCATAGCAACATCAATCTCAGAACATAGTGGATACTAGGGATCAAACCCTAACAAAACTAACTCGATTACATGGTAAATCTCATCCAACCCATCACCATCCAGCAAGCCTACGATGGAATTACTCACGCATGGCGGTGAGTGATACGTCTCCAACGTATCTATAATTTTTGATTGTTCCATGCTATTATTTATGATGTTTTGGATGTTTAATGGGCTTTGTTATACACTTTTATATTATTTTTGGGACTAACCTACTAACCCAAAGGCCCAGTCCAGATTGTTGTTTTTTGCCTCTTTTAGGGTTTTACAGAAAAGGAATATCAAACAGAGTCCAAACGGAATGAAACCTTTGGGAGAGATATTCTTGGAGCAAAATACGCACGGGAGACTTGAGAACCACGGAGTAGGGCTGACACGGCGTCCACAAGGGTGGGGGGCGCGCCCCCTACCTCATGGGCACCCCGTCTGGCCCCCGGTGCCCTCCTTCCTCCTATATATACCTACGTACCCCGAAACTATCAGAAGAACAGAGAAAACCCTAGTTCCACTGCCGCAACCTTCTGTTCCCATGAGATCCCATCTTGGGGCCTGTTCCGGAGCTCTGTCGGAGGGGGGATCTTCCACGGAGTGCTTCTACATCATCATCATCGCCTCACCATGAGTTGCGAGTAGTTTACCACAGACCTTCGGGTCCATAGCTAGTATCTAGATGGCTTCTTCTCTCTCTTTGGATCTCAATACCAATTTATCCTCGGTCTTCGAGGAGATCTATTCGATGTAATCTCTTTTTGCGGTGTGTTTGTTGAGATCCGATGAATTGTGGGTTTATGATCAAGATTATCTATGAGAAATATTTGGTTCTTTTCTGAACTCTTTATGTATGATTATAATATCCTTGCAAGTCTCTTCGAATTATTGGTTTGGTTTGGCCTCCTAGATCTATAGTTCTTTCAATGGGAGAAGTGCTTGGCTTTGGGTTCAATCTTGCGGTGTCCTTTCCCAGTGACAGTAGGGGCAGCAAGGCACGTATTGTATTGTTGCCATCGAGGATAAAAAGATGGGTTTTATATCACTATGTTTGAGTTTATCCCTCTACATCTTGTCATCTTGCTTAAGGCGTTACTCTGTTCTTATGAACTTAATACTCTAGATGCATGCTGGACAGCGGTCGATGTGGAGAGTAATAGTAGTAGATGCAGAATCGTTTCGGTCTACTTGTCTCGGACGTGATGGCTATATATAATGATCATGCCTAGATAGTCTCATAATTATTCACTTTTCTATCAATTGCTCGACAGTAATTTGTTTACCCGCCGTACAATATCGCTATCATGAGAGAAGCCACTAGAGAAAACTATGGCCCCCGCGTCTACTCTCAACATATCAATCTACAATCTACTTTACTTTTCCGCTTTTACTTTATGTTCTTATATCCAAAAATACGAAAAATATCAAACTATCATCTCTATCAGATCTCACTTTTGTAAGTGACCGCAAAGGGATTGACAACCCCTTATCGCGTTGGCTGTGAAGTTCATATTTGTTTGTGCAGGTGCGAGGGACTCGCGTATGGTCTCCTACTGGATTGATACCTTGGTTCTCAAAAACTGAGGGAAATACTTACGCTACTGTGCTGCATCACCCTTTCCTCTTTGAGGGAATACAACGCAAGCTCGAGAAGTAGCAAGAAGAATTTCTGGCACCGTTGCCGGGGAGGCTTACGCAAAAGTCATATACCAATTACCTATCACAAACCCTTATCCTTCGCATTACATTTATTTGCCTCTCGTTTTCCTCTCCCCCACTTCACCCTTGCCGTTTTATTTTCCCTTCTTCTGTTGTGTGTTTATCGTTCGCTTGCCCTCATGTCTGAGATGGGGGAAGATCTTATCAAGAAGGGTAGTAATGTTGAGGGCAACATCTATGTTGACCCTCCGGATGAAACTACCACTTTACATATTAAGAAGTTCTGGGTTGGCAGTGGTAATATCATTGCGAAAGGAGTTCTTCAAGACTTCTTTACTTGTGCCGGTGCTTTGCCCACTATTGGTGGCTCTATTCTTCACAGAACTAGTAGCCTTGCGGATGCCATATCTATGCTTATAATAGAAATTGAAAGGCAATTTATCCATATGCATCCCTGTATTCAGAGAATCTTTCTGGAGTTTTCCAATATTGAGCATTCTTCTGTTAAGCGTGCCGCTACTATCTTTTTGGCTCATGAATTTAGATTTATCATGAAAGAGGCCAAAAAAATCTTTGCTCATTATGGGGTAGATGTTGGTCGACCTCCCATAGAGGCTATCTTATTCAATCAAGAAGACATAATGCTGTTGCGATCTCCTGATCATGTTGCTTTTAATGAAAACCTTAGAAAAAAGGTTCCTACCGATGTCTTGGTTGATAGAATTTCTGAGTTGAATGATGATTTTGCTATTCAAAACAATGGGTTAGGCTTCTCCCTTGAGCGAAGTCTCATGACCTTCTGCCAAAAGAATGCCTATAACGATGAATTGATTGTACACTATAAGGGGCCAAAAGAGGAACCTATTCCTCCAGAGCTTGATATGGGGGACTTTTGTCCCATTAAGTTTAGCCCTTTTGATTACTTTTGCTTGCCACAAATGAAACTTGCTGCTGAACGTAGGGAATATGAGATGAGTTTTCATGATATATTGTATCATTATGGCATTCCCTAGATTTATCCATGTATCGAGCCTAGCAAGAGGCGTAAAACGATAGCGTTTGTTGGGAGGCAACCCAATTTTATATATTTTTGTTTTTGCTTCTTTTTAGGAATAAATATTGCATATAGCTACTGTTTAGATGTGGTTTTGTGTTTTAATTAGTGTTTGTGCCAAGTAGAACCTTTGGGAAGACTTGTGTGAAGTTTATATGATCTTGCTGTGAAAAACAGAATCGTTAGCGCTCGCTAGAATGGTCACCAGATTTTACTGGAGCGTGCTATTTAGTTGATTCTTTTTGCAGATGATTAATAGACAAATTCCTCACATTTACCAATTTATCTCAATTTTTTTGGAGTTACAGAAGTATGCAAAAGTTACAGATTACTACAAATTGTTCTGTTTTTGTCAAATCTTGTTTTTTTGTGTGTTGTTTGATTATTTCAATGCATCTATGAGTAGTATTGGAGGATATGAACCATAGAGAAGTTGGAATACAGTAGGTTTAACACCAATATAAACAAAGAATGAATTCATTGCAGTACCTTTGAGTAGTGGTTTGCTTTCTTATACTGACGGAGCTCACGAGATTTTTTCTCTAAGTTTTGTGTTGTGAAGTTTTCAAGTTTTGAGTATTGCTTTAATGGACTATGGAACAAAGAGTGGAAAGAAACTAAGCTTGGGGATGCCCAAGGAACCCCAAGGTAAAATTCAAGGACAACCAAGAGCCTAAGCTTGGGTATGCCCCGGGAAGGCATCCCCTCTTTCGTCTTCATCCATAGGTTACTATACTCGGAGCTATATTTTTATTCACCACATGATATGTGTTTTACTTGGAGTATCTTGTATAATTTGAGTCTTTGCTTGTTAGTTTGCCACAATTATCCTTGCTGGACACACCTATTTGAGAGAGTTAAATATGGCCTAGGAATTGATAGAACACTCTATGTGCTTCACTTATATCTTTTGAGTTGAATAGTTTTTGCTCTAGTGCTTCACTTATATCTTTTAGAGCACGGTGGTGATTAAATTTTGTAGAAATTGTTAATCTCTCATGCTTCACTTATATCCATTTGAGATTCTATTAAAACAGCATGGTAATGTGCTTTGGCTATAAAACTAGCCTTCACATGATAGACATCCAATATCAATGTAGTAAAAACTTTCACACTAAGTGCATTGAATATGATGAGAAGTTGGATGCTTGATAATTGTTTTGATATATGAGGATAGTGATATTAGAGTCATTCTAGTGGAGTTATTATGAAATTGAGAAATGCTTGTATTAAAGTTAGTGATTCCTGCAACATGCACGTATGGTGAACCGCTATGTGACGAAGTTAGAGCATGAGATATTTGTAAAGTGTAAACCTTTGTGTGGAGGTCGGGGGCCCGCGATGGTTAACTCCTACCAACCTCCCCCCTAGGAGCATGTGTTGATTGCTTTGTTTTGATGACTCGTAAATTTTTGCAATAAGTATATGAGTTCTTATGACTAATGTTGAGGTCATGGATTATACGCACTCTCACCCTTCCACCATTGCTAGCCTCTCTTGTACCGCGCAACTTTCGCCGGTACCATACACCCACCATATATCTTCCTCAAAACAGCCACCATACCTAAATATGATGGCATTTCCATAGCCATTCCAAGATATATTGCCATGCAACTTTCCACCGTTCCGTTCATATGACACGCTTCATATTGTCATATTGCCATGCATGATCATGTAGTTGACATCGTATTTGTGGCAAAGCCACCATGCATAATTTTTCATACGTGTCACTCTTGATTCATTGCACATCCCGGTACACCGCCGGAGGCATTCATATAGGTCATACTTTGTTCTAGTATCGAGTTGTAATATCGAGTTGTAATCCGATGAAAGTGTGATGAACATCATTATTAGAGCATTATCCCATGTGAGGAAAGGTTGAATCAATAAAGCCCCTCCAAAAAAGAAAGGCCAAAGAAAAAAAGAAAGGCCCAAAAAAGGGAAAGAAAAGACAAAGGGACAATTGCTACTATCTTTTCCCACACTTGTGCTTCAAAGTAGCACCATGTTCTTCATGATAGTGAGTCTCATGTTTAGTCACTTCCATATACTAGTGGGAATTTTCATTTTAGAACTTGGCTTGTATATTCCAACGATGGGCTTCCTCAAATGCCCTAGGTCTTCATGAGAAAGCAAGTTGGATGCACACCCACTTAGTTTCTTTTGTTGAGATTTCATACATTTTTAGCTCTAGTGCATTCGTTGCATGGCAATCGCTAATCAATCACATTGATATCTATTGATGGGCATCTCCATAGCCCGTTGATACGCCTAGTTGATGTGAGACTATCTCCCTCCTTTTTGTCTTCTCCACAACCACCTCTCTATTCCACATAGTGTTATGTCCATGGCTCACGCTCATGTATTGCGTGAAAGTTGAAAGGTTTGAAAGAATAGAGTATGAAAACAAGTGCTTGGCTGAAACCGGGGTTGTGCATGATATGAATATTTTGTGTGATGAAGAGGGAGCATAGCCAGACTATATGATTTTGTAGGGATAACTTTCTTTAGCCATAATATTTTGAGAAGACATGATTGCTTTGTTAGTATGCTTGAAGTATTATTATTTCCTATAGGGCGCGCCCCCTGCCTCGTGGGCACCCTGTCTGGCCCCTGGTGCCCTCCTTCCTCCTATATATACCTACGTACCCCGAAACCATCAGACGAACAGAGGAAAGCCTAGTTCCACCGCCGCAACCTTCTGTTCCCGTGAGATCCCATCTTATGGCATGTTCCGGAGCTCCGCTGGAGGGGGGGTCTTCCACTGAGTGCTTCTACATCATCATCATCGCCTCACCATGAGTTGTGAGTAGTTTACCACAGACCTTCGGGTCCATAGCTAGTATCTAGATGGCTTCTTCTCTCTCTTTGGATCTCAATACCAAGTTCTCCTCGGTCTTCGAGGAGATCTATTCGATGTAATCTCTTTTTGCGGTGTGTTTGTCGAGATCCGATGAATTGTGGTTTATGATCAAGATTATCTATGAGAAATATTTGGTTCTTTTCTGAACTCTTTATGCATGATTATAATATCCTTGCAAGTCTCTTCGAATTATTGGTTTGGTTTGGCCTCCTAGATCTATAGTTCTTGCAATGGGAGAAGTGCTTGGCTTTGGATTTCCCACTGACAGTAGGGGCAGCAAGGCACGTATTGTATTGTTGCCATCGAGGATAAAAAGATGGGGTTTATATCACTATGTTTGAGTTTATCCCTCTACATCATGTCATCTTGCTTAAGGCGTTACTCCGTTCTTATGAACTTAATACTCTAGATGCATCCTGGATAGCGGTCGATGTGTGGAGTAATAGTAGTAGATGCATAATCGTTTCGGTCTACTTGTCTCGGACGTGATGCCTATATATAATGATCATGCCTAGATAGTCTCATAATTATTCGCTTTTCTATCAATTGCTCGACAGTAATTTGTTTACCCGCCGTAGAATATCGCTATCATGAGAGAAGCCACTAGAGAAAACTATGGCCCTCGGGTCTACTCTCAACATATCAATCTACAATCTACTTTACTTTTCCGCTTTTACTTTCTGTTCTTATATCTGAAAATACCAAAAATATCATACTATCATCTCTATCAGATCTCACTTTCGTAATTGACCGTAAAGGGATTGACAACCCCTTATCGCGTTGGCTGGGAAGTTCTTATTTGTTTGTGCAGGTGCGAGGGACTCGCGCGTGGTCTCCTACTGGATTGATACCTTGGTTCTCAACAACTGAGGGAAATACTTACACTACTGTGCTGTATCACCCTTTCCTCTTCAAGGGAATACAACGCAAGCTCGAGAAGTAGTAGTGAGCATTATGGAATTGGTGATGGAAGAAGGTTGATGATGACGATGGCGACGATCTCCACTCTCCGGAGCCCCGAACGGACTCCAGATCAGCCCTCCCGAGAGAGATTAGGGCTTGGCGGTGGCTCCGTATCGTACAACGCGATAATTCTTCCTCCCTGATTTTTTTCTCCCCGAAAGTGAATATATGGAGTCCGGGGGTATGTCGCTGGAGCATCAGGGGGCCCACGAGGCAGGGGGCGCGCCCAGGGGGAGGGGGTGCGCCCCCCACCCTCGTGGACAGGGTGTGGGCCCCCTGACGTAGATCTTACCCCATGTATTTTTTATATTTTCGAAAATAATTCTCTGTGGATTTTCAGGTCATTCCGAGAACTTTTTATTTCTGCACAAAAAACAACACCATGGCAATTTTGCTGAAAACAGCGTTAGTCCGGGTTAGTTCCATTCAAATCATGCAAGTTAGAGTCCAAAACAAGGGCAAAAGTGTTTGGTAAAGTAGATACGTTGGAGACGTATCAACTCCCCCAAGCTTAAACCTTTGCTTCTCCTCAAGCAATTCAGTTGATAAACTGAAAGTGATAAAGAAAAACTTTGACAAACTCTGTTTGCTGTTGTTGTTGTAAATATGTAAAGCCAGGGTTCAAGTTTTCAGCAAAAATCATGAACTAACCACATTCACAATAACTTTCAGGTCTCATGTCTACTCACATCAATGGCATAATCAACTAGCGAGCAATAATAATAAACCTCGGATGACAACACTTTCCAAACAATCATAATACGATATAACAAGATGGTATCTCGCTAGCCCTTTCTGAGACCACAAAACATAAATGCAGAGCACCTTTAAAGATCAAGGACCGACTAGACATTGTAATTCATGGTAAAAGAGATCCAGTCATGATCATACTCAATGTAAATTAATAGCAATACATGCAAATGACAGAGGTGCTCTCCAAGTGGTGCTCTTTGATAAGAGGATGATGACTCAACATAAAAGTAAATAGATAGGCCCTTCGCAGAGGGAAGCAGGGATTTGTAGAGGTGCCAGAGCTCAATTTTTAAGTAGAGATGAATAACATTTTGAGCGGTATACTCTCATTGTCAACATAGCAACCAAGAATCTCGATATCTTCCATGCTACACACATTATAGGCGGTTCCCAAACAGAATGGTAAAGTTTATACTCCCCCAACCAACAACAAGCACACTCCACGGCTGGCCCAAAACAACGGGTACCGTCCAAACCAGCAACAACCCTGGGGGAGTTTTTTTTTTAATTATTGTGATTTGAGCATGGGACTGGGCATCCCGGTTACCAGCCATTTTCTCATGAATGATGAGCGGACTCCACTCATCGTGAGAATAACCCACCTAGCATGGAAGATATAGACAGCCCTAGTTGATACATGAGATGTTCGAGCATACAAAATAGAATTTTATTTAAAGGTTTAGAGTTTGGCACATACAAATTTACTTGGAACGACAGGTAAATACCGCATATAGGAAGGTATGGTGGACTCAATGGAATAACTTTGGGGTTTAGGTAAGTGGATGCACAAGCAGTATTCCCGCTTAGTACAGGTGAAGGCTAGAAAGAGACTGGGAAGCGACCAGCTAGAGAGCGACAACAGTCATGAACATGCATTAAAATTAATCAACAATGAAGGCAAGTATGAGTAGGATATAAATCACCATGAACATAAATATCGTGGAGGCTATGTTGATTTGTTTCAACTACATGCGTGAACATGTGCCAAGTCATTCCACTTGAATTGTTCAAAGGAGGATAGCACCCTACCATACCACATCACAACCATTTTAATATCATGTTGGAACGCAAGATAGACCATTATAAACTCTCAACTAATTAAGCATGGCATAAGCAGCTATGATCTCTAATTGTCATTGCAAGCATGTTTCATTCATAACAGGCTGAATCAAGAACGATGAACTATCATATTTACAAAAACAAGAGAGGTCCAGTTCATACCAGCTTTTCTCATCTCAATCAATTCATCATATATCATCCTTATTGCCTTTCACTCGCACGACCGAACGGTGTGGATAATAATAATAGTGCACATGCATTGGACTAAGCTGGACTCTGCGAACATTTAAATACAAGAGAGAAGACAAGGTAATATGGCTCAAGGTTGAATAAACAATAAAGCATATGAGAGTCACTAAGCATTTTCAATCATGGTCTTCTACTCTTAACCCCCAAAGAAAAGAAAAGAAACTATTTACACGGGAAAGCTCCCAACAAGCAAAAAGAAGAACGATAAATCTTTTTGGGTTTTCTTTTAATTACTACTACAAGAAAGGAAAGTAAACTAGCTAGAAGCTGCAACTAATATTTTATGTTTTCTTAAGGTTTTTTCTAGCACACAAGAAAAATACTAAGAAAAAGAATTTAAACTAAGCATGGATGATACAATGAAAGAGTGTGAGCACCGACAACTAGAATAAGTGTGTGAGCATGAATGTAATGTCGGTGAGAAACACGTACTCCCCCAAGCTTAGGCTTTTTAGCCTAAGTTGGTCTATGGCCAGTACTTTCCTGACGGATATCCAAAGTTGTAGTTGGGGTTGTACTGATATGCAGCAGCTGCTGCCTGCTGAGCTGCAGCTTGAAGGCGGGATGCTTTCATCATATTATGATACTCATTTGCCTCCTTCCTGGTTATAGTATATCTCCCTTTTGCCTAAAAGTCAAACAAGGTAGGGGCAGGAAGAGCAATATGGATGGCGTGACACATGTTAAAGATTAGTCAATATTTGAGGGATTGTTCATCCCTCTCTATAAACCAGTGATTAACCATAGCATTGTAATCCAAATGAGCAAGCGGTAAAGGTTCATCATTTTCATGTACAGGCACACCAAGACGGCGGGCTATGTGAGTGGCATAAATCCCACCAAATAAATCTCCATACAAACCATTATGATGTAGCCTACGTGCAACAATGGCTACCAAGTTATATTGTCTATCACCTAATACATCACTCTTGAGAACACTAAGATCTAGGACACACATGTGACAAGCCTCATCTTTACCGTTTATGCATCTACCAATAAAGAGAGCGAAGTAATGAATAGCAGGAAATTGAATGCTCCCTATGGTAGCTAGTGTGATTTCTCTAGATTCCCCCACAGTGATACTAGCAAGGAAGTCTCTATATTCAGATTTGCGAGGATCACCCATACTGCCCCACTACGGGAGCTTACAAGCATCATTAAAATCCTCTAAGTCCATGGTGTAAGATTTATCACAAAGGTCAAACAAGACAGTGTGAGAATTCCGTGAAGATGAAAATTTAAATCTTCTCACAAAGGTATCAGTTAAGTAGCGATATTGAGGGCACTTATCTTGTATGAAGCCCTCGAGGTCAGCGTTGCGCACATATGCGTCAAATTCCGCCTTAATGCCAACATGAACCATAAATTCATATGACGGTCATTCGCAAGGCCGCACTTCAGCTTCCCTCGGTAGTTCATCGTCCGACTCACGAATCGCGAGCCTTGTTTCTTGCTTCCTTGAAGAACCACCTTGGAAGATTTTCCTATGCAGTTTTTTGAAATTTTCTGAAATTTTTAGTAACTCAAAATAAAAGTTAACCAAACTCAACAAGATTGATAGCAACAACTCCTACAAGTGCCTAGAGACTATATCATGCATTAGAACTACTTGGGACAAGGAAATTTGACATGCAAGCTCAAGAACAAGGTCACCACAGCAGCAAAAAATTGCAATTAATAAAGCACTAGAGCAAAAACTACTTGGACCAATGGAGGAGTCACATACCAAGGAACAATCTCCCCAAACAGTTTTGTGAATGGAGCTTTGAGCAAGGAGATCGAAAATGGCAGCAAGATGAGGTAGAACTCGTGCTTGAGCTGGCTAGTGATTTTTTTGGGAGGAAGAAGAAGGGTATGGGTGCAGGAATAAGTGAGGGGGGCCACGTGGGGCCCACGAGGTAGGGGGCACGCCTTGTGAGGGTGGGCGCGCCCTGGACCCTCATGGCCAGGTGCTGGCTCCCCTCGCTGTGTTTTTTGTGCCATATATTCTCAAATATTCTAGAAAAAATCATATTTCATTTTCAAGGCATTTGGAGAACTTTTATTTTCGGGATATTTTTTTATTGCACGGACAAGTCTCGAAACAGACAGAAAATACTATTTTTGCTTTATTTAATCTAATTATCAGAAATTAAAAGGAGGGAAGGTTGTGCTATCTAGATTCACCCATCTCATGCTCGTCAAAAGGAATCCATTAACAAGGTTGATCAAGTCTTGTTAATAAACTCTTTCCGAATAACATGAAACCAGAGAATTTTCTAATAACACTAGGTTACCTCAATGGGGATATGTATGTCCCGAACAATAAGAATATTGATACATCTCCAACGTATCCATAATTTTTTATTATTCCATGCTATTATTTAAGATGTTTTGGATGTTTAATGGTCTTTGTTATACACTTTTATACTATTTCTGGGACTAACCTACTAACCCAAAGGCCCAGTCCAGATTGCTGTTTTTTAGCCTATTTCAGGGTTTTGCAAAAAAGGAATATCAAACGGAGTCCAAACAGAATGAAACCTTCGGGAGAGATATTTTTGGAGCAAAATACGCACGGGAGACTTGAGAACCACAGAGTAGGGCTGACGTGGCATCCACGAGGGTGGGAGGCACCCCCCTATAGGGCGCGCCCCCTGCCTCGTGGGCACCCTGTCTGGCCCCCGGTGCCCTCCTTCCTCCTATATATACCTATGTACCCCGAAACCATCAGACGAACAGAGGAAATCCTAGTTCCACCGCCGCAACCTTCTGTTCCCGTGAGATCCCATCTTGGGGCCTATTCCGGAGCTCCGCCGGAGGGGGGATCTTCCACGGAGTGCTTCTACATCATCATCATCGCCTCACCATGAGTTGTGAGTAGTTTACCACAGACCTTCGGATCCATAGCTAGTATCTAGATGGCTTCTTCTCTCTCTTTGGATCTCAATACCAAGTTCTCCTCGGTCTTCGAGGAGATCTATTCGATGTAATCTCTTTTTGCGGTGTGTTTGTCGAGATATGGTGAATTGTGGGTTTATGATCGAGATTATCTATGAGAAATATTTGGTTCTTTTCCGAACTCTTTATGTATGATTATAATATCCTTGCAAGTCTCTTCGAATTATTGGTTTGGTTTGGCCTACTAGATCTATATTTCTTGCAATGGGAGAACTGCTTAGCTTTGGGTTCAATCTTGCGGTGTCCTTTCCGAGTGACAGTAGGGGCAACAAGGCACGTATTGTATTGTTGCCATCGAGGATAAAAATATGGGGTTTATATCACTATGTTTGAGTTTATCCCTCTACATCATGTCATCTTGCTTAATGTGTTACTCTGTTCTTATGAACTTAATACTCTAGATGCATGCTGGATAGCGGTCGATGTGTGGAGTAATAGTAGTAGATGCAGAATCATTTCGGTCTACTTGTCTCGTACGTGATACATATATATAATGATCATGCCTAGATAGTCTCATAATTATTCACTTTTCTATCAATTGCTCGACAGTAATTTGTTTACCCGCCGTAGAATATCGCTATCATGAGAGAAGCCACTAGAGAAAACTATGGCCCCGGGTCTATTGTCAACATATCAATCTACAATCTACTTTACTTTTCCGCTTTTACTTTCTGTTCTTATATCCAAAAATACCAAGAATATCAAACTATCATCTCTATCAGATCTCACTTTCGTAAGTGACCATAAAGGGATTGACAACCCCTTATCGCGTTGGCTGTGAAGTTCTTATTTGTTTGTGTAGGTGCGAGGGACTCGCGCGTGGTCTCCTACTAGATTGATACCTTGGTTCTCAAAAACTGAGGGAAATACTTACGCTACTGTGCTGCATCACCCTTTCCTCTTCAAGGGAATACAACGCAAGCTCGAGAAGTAGCAAGAAGAATTTCTGGCACCGTTGCCAGGGAGGCTTACGCAAAAGTCATGTACCAAGTATCTATCACAAACCCTTATCCTTCGCAATACATTTATTTGCCTCTCGTTTTCCTCTCCCCCACTTCTCCCTTGCCGTTTTATTTGCCCTTCTTCTACCGTGTGTTTATCATTCGCTTACTTCTTGTTTGCTTGTGTGTGTTGGATTGCTTGCTTGTCACTATGGCTCAGAACAATACCAAATTGTGTGACTTCTCCAATACCAACAATAATGATTTTATTAGCACTCCAATTGCTCCTATTACCGATGCTGAATCTTGTGAGATCAATACTGCTCTGTTGAATCTTGTTATGGATGATCAATTTTCCGGCCTTCCTAGTGAAGATGCCGCTACCCATCTAAACAATTTTGTTGATCTGTGTGATATGCAAAAGAAAAGGGATACAGATAATGATATTGTAAAATTGAAGTTATTTCCATTTTCACTTAGAGATCGTGCTAAAACTTGGTTTTCCTCTTTGCCTAGAAATAGTATTGATTCATGGAATAAGTGCAAAGATGCTTTTATCTCTAAGTATTTCCCTCCTGCTAAGATCATCTCTTTTAGAAACGATATTATGAATTTTAAGCAACTATATCATGAGCATGTTGCACAAGCTTGGGAGAGAATGAAATTAACGATACGTAATTTCCCTACACATGGTTTGAACTTATGGATGATTATTCAAAACTTTTATGCTGGCTTGAATTTTGTTTCTAGAAATCTTTTAGATTCGGCCGTAGGAGGCACTTTCATGGAAACTACCTTAGGAGAAGCTACCAAACTCCTAGATAATATTATGGTTAATAATTCTCAATGGAACACCAAAAGATCTACTAGTAAAAAAGTGCATGCTATTGAAGATATTAGTGTTTTGAGTGGAAAGATGGATGAACTTATGAAATTATTTGCTGCTAAGAGTGCTTCTTCTGATCCTAATGATATGCCTTTGTCCACTTTGATTGAAAATAATAATGAATCTTTGGTAGGAATAATTTTGGTAACAATCCTTATAGAGCGAACTTTAATCCTAGGCCTTTACCTAGTAATTCCTCTAATAATTATGGAAATTCCTACAACAACTCTTATGGAAAGATGCCTTCTGAATTTGAAACTATTGTTAAGGAGTTTATGAATTCGCAAAAGAATTTCAATGCTTTGCTTGAAGAAAAATTGCTTAAGATTGATGAATTGGCTAGAAGTGTGGATAGAATTACTCTTGATCTTGATTCTTAGAAACTTAGATTTATCCCACCTAAGAATGATATCAATGAGTCTATCAAAGCCATAAGAATTTCCATTGATGAATGCAAAGAAAGAACCGCTAGGATGCGTGCTAAAAGAGAGAATTATATAAAATCATGTTCTTCTAGTTATCATGAAAATAAAGATGAAGATCTGAAAGTTATGGATGTGTCTCCTATTAGATCCTTGTTTTCTAGTATGAATCTTGATAAAGATAGGATTGGAGATGAGTCTACTTTAAGGTGTCCCAATGATTCGGAGTTTTTAGATCTTGATGCTAAAATTGTTAAAAGTGGGAGTGAAGAGATTAAAACTTTGCATAGTGATGAACCCACTACTTTGGATTTCAAGGGATTCAATTATGACAATTGTTCTTTGATTGATTGTATTTCCTTGTTGCAATCCGTACTAAACTCTCTGCATGCTTATAGTCAAAATATAGCTTTTATCAAACAAATAGTTGATGCTTTGATGCAATCTTATGAAGAAAAACTTGAATTAGAAGTTTATATCCCTTGAAAGCTTTATGATGAGTGGGAACCTACTATAAAAATAAAAATTAAAGATCATGAGTGCTTTGCTTTGTGTGATTTGGGTGCAAGTGTTTCCACTATCCCAAAAACTTTGTGTGATTTGCTAGGGTTCCATGAGCTTGATGATTGTTCTTTAAATTTGCATCTTGCGGATTCCACTATTAAGAAACCTATGGGAAGGATTAATGATGTTCTTATTGTTGCCAATAGGAATTATGTACCCGTAGATTTCATTGTTCTTGATATAGATTGCAATCCTTCATGTCCTATTATTCTTGGTAGACCTTTCCTTAGAACGATTGGTGCAATTATTGATATGAAGGAAGGAAATATTAGATTCCAATTTCCGTTAAGGAAAGTCATGGAACACTTTCCTAGAAAGAAAATCAAATTACCATATGAATCTATTATGAGAGCCACTTATGGATTGCCTTCCAAAGATGGCAATACCTAGATCTATCTTTGTATCGTGCCTATAGCTAGGGGCGTAAAACGATAGCGCTTGTTGGGAGGCAACCCAATTTTATATTTTTTGTTTTTGCTTCTGTTTAGGAATAAATATTGCATATAGATTCTGTTTAGATGTGGTTTTGTGTTTTAATTAGTGTTTGTGCCAAGTAGAACCTTTTGGAAGACTTGTGTGAAGTTTATATGATCTTGCTGTGAAAAATAGAATCTTTAGCGCTCTCTAGAATGGTCACCAGATTTTACTGGAGTGTGCTATTTAGTTGATTCTTTTTGCATATGATTAATAGACAAATTCCTCACGTTTACCAGTTTATTTAATTTTTTTTGGAGTTACAGAAGTATGCGAAAGTTACAGATTACTAGAGACTGTTCTGTTTTTGACAGATTCCGTTTTTCGTGTGTTGTTTGCTTATTTCAATGCATCTATGAGTAGTATTGGGAAGTATGAATCATACAGAAGTTGGAATACAGTAGTTTTAACACCAATATAAACAAAGAATGAATTCATCGCAGTACATTTGAGTAGTGGTTTGTTTTCTTATACTAATGGAGCTCACGAGATTTTTGTCTAAGTTTTGTGTTGTGAAGTTTTCAAGTTTCGAGTATTGCTTTGATGGACTATGGAACAAAGAGTGGCAAGAGCCTAAGCTTGGGGATGCCCAAGGCACCCCAAGGTAAAATTCAAGGACAACCAAGAGCCTAAGCTTGGGGATGCCCCGGGAAGGCATCCCCTCTTTCGTCTTCATCTATCGGTAACTATACTCGGAGCTATATTTTTATTCACCACATGATATGTGTTTTACTTGGAGCGTCATGTATAATTTGAGTCTTTGCTTGTTGGTTTGCCACAACCATCCTTGCTGGACACACCTTTTTTAGAGAGTAAAATATGGCCTAGGAATTGATGGAACACTCTATGTGCTTCACTTATATCTTTTGAGTTGAATAGTTTTTGCTCTAGTGCTTCACTTATATCTTTTAGAGCACGGTGGTGATTATATTTTGTAGAAATTGTTGATCTCTCATGCTTCACTTATATCCTTTTGAGAGTCTATTAAAACAGCATGGTAATGTGCTTTGGCTATAAAACTAGCCTTCACATGATAGACATCCAAGATCAATGTAGTAAAAACTTTCACACTAAGTGCATTGAATATGATGAGAAGTTGGATGCTTGATAATTGTTTTGATATATGAGGATAGTGATATTAGAGTCATGTTAGTGGAGTTATTATGAAAGTGAGAAATGCTTGTGTTAAAGTTAGTGATTCCCGTAGCATGCACGTATGGTGAACCGGTATGTGACGAAGTTAGAGCATGAGGTATTTGTAGAGTGTCATCCTTTGTGTGGAGGTCGGGGGCGCGCGATGGTTAACTCCTACCAACCTCCCCCTAGGAGCATGCGTTGATTGCTTTGTTGTGATGACTCGTAAATTTTTGCAATAAGTATATGAGTTCTTATGACTAATGTTGAGTCCATCGATATTAGGCACTCTCACCCTTCCAGCATTGCTAGCCTCTCTTGTACCGCGCAACTTTCGCTGGTACCATACACCCACTATATATCCTTCCTCAAAACAGCCAACATATATCTTCCTCTAAACAACCACCATACCTACCTATCATGGCATTTCCATAGCCATTCCGAGATATATTGCCATGCAACTTTCCACCGTTCCGTTCATATGACACACTTCATATTGTCATATTGCCATGCATGATCATGTAGTTACATCCTATTTGTGGCAAAGCCACCATGCATAATTTTTCATACATGTCACTCTTGATTCATTGCATATCCCGGTACACCGCCGGAGGCATTCTTATAGAGTCATACTTTGTTCTAGTATTGAGTTGTAATTCAATATAAGTGTGATGATCATCATTATTAGAGCATTGTCCCATGTGAGGAAAGGCCAATAAAAAAAGGGATGGCCCAAAAAAATAGAGAGGGGCTAAAAAAAGAGAAAGCCCCTCCAAAAAAATGAGAGAAAAGAGAGAAGGGACAACTACTACTATCCTTTTCCACACTTGTGATTCAAAGTAGCACCATGTTCTTCATGATAGAGTGTCTCATGTTTAGTCACTTTCATATACTAGTGGGAATTTTCATTATAGAACTTGGCTTGTATATTCCAACGATGGGCTTCCTCAAATGCCCTAGGTCTTCATGAGCAAGCAAGTTGGATGCACACCCACTTAGTTTCTTTTGTTGAGCTTCCATACATTTTTAGCTCTAGTGCATCCGTTGCATGGCAATCCCCACTCACTCATATTGATATTTATTGATGGGCATCTCCATAGGCCGTTGATACGCCTAGTCGATGTGAGACTATCTCCCTCCTTTTTGTCTTCTCCACAACCACCTCTCTATTCCACCCATAGTGCTATGTCCATGGCTCTTGCGTGAAAGTTGAAAGGTTTGAAAGAATGGAGTATGAAAACAAGTGCTTGGCTGAAATCGGGGTTGTGCATGATATGAATATTTTGTGTGATGAAGAGGGAGCATAGCCTGACTATATGATTTTGTAGGGATAACTTTCTTTAGCCATAGTATTTTGAGAAGACATGATTGCTTTGTTAGTATGCTTGAAGTATTTTTATTTCTTATTTCAATATAGACTTTTGTCTTGAATCTTTCAGATCTGAACATTCATGCCACAAATAAGAGAATTACATTGAAAACTATGTTGGTTAGCATTCCACATCAAAAATTCTATTTTTATCATTTACCTACTCGAGGACGAGCAGGAATTAAGCTTGGGGATGCTTGATACGTCTCGAACGTATCTATAATTTTTTATTGTTCCATGCTATTATTTAAGATATTTTGGATGTTTAATGGGCTTTGTTATAAACTTTTATACTATTTTTGGGACTAACCTACTAACCCAAAGGCCCAGTCTAGATTGTTGTTTTTTTGCCTATTTCAGGGTTTTGCAGAAAAGGAATATCAAACGGAGTCCAAACGTTATGAAACCTTTGGAAGAGATATTTTTGGAGCAAAATACGCACGGGAGACTTGAGAACCACAGAGTTGGGCTGATGTGGCGTCCACGAGGGTGGGGGCACCCCCTCCCCCCTATAGGGCGTGCCCCTGCCTCGTGGGCACCCCGTCTGGCCCCGGTGCCCTCCTTCCTCCTATATATACCTATGTACCCCGAAACCATCAGACGGACAGAGAAAACCTTAGTTCCACCACCGCAACCTTCTATTCCCATGAGATCCCATCTTGGGGCCTGTTCCTAAGCTCTGCTGGAGGGGGGATCTTCCATGGAGTGCTTCTACATCATCATCATCGCCTCACCATGAGTTGTGCGTAATTTACCACAGACCTTCGGGTCCATAGCTAGTATCTAGATGGCTTCTTATCTCTCTTTGGATCTCAATACCAAGTTCTCCTGGGTATTTGAGGAGATCTATTCGATGTAATCTCTTTTTGTGGTGTTTTTGTCGAGATCCGATGAATTGTGGGTTTATGATCAAGATTATCTATGAGAAATATTTGGTTCTTTTCTGAACTCTTTATGTATGATTATAATATCCTTGCAAGTATCTTTGAATTATTGGTTTGGTTTGGCCTACTAGATCTATAGTTCTTGCAATGGGAGCAGTGCTTGGCTTTGGGTTCAATCTTGCGGTGTCCTTTCCCAGTGACAGTAGGGGCAGCAAGGCACGTATTGTATTGTTGCCATCGAGGATAAAAGATGGGGTTTATATCACTATGTTTGAGTTTATCCCTGTACATCATGTCATCTTGCTTAAGGCGTTACTCTGTTCTTATGAACTTAATACTCTAGATGCATGCTGGATAGCGGTCGATGTGTGGAGTAATAGTAGTAGATGCAGAATCGTTTCGGTCTACTTGTCTCGGGCGTGATGCCTATATATAATGATCATGCCTAGATAGTCTCATAATTATTCGCTTTTCTATCGATTGCTCGACAGTAATTTGTTTACCCGTCATAGAATGTCGCTATCATGAGAGAAGCCACTAGAGAAAACTATGGCCCCCGGGTCTATTCTCAACATATCAATCTACAATCTACTTTACTTTTCCACTTTTACTTTCTGTTCTTATATCCAAAAATATCAAACAATCATCTCTATCAGATCTCACTTTCATAAGTGACCGTAAAGGGATGGACAACCCCTTATCGCGTTGGCTGTGAAGTTCTTATTTGTTTGTGCAGGTGCGAGGGACTCGCGCGTGGTCTCCTATTGGATTGATACCTTGGTTCTCAAAACCCGAGGGAAATACTTACGCTACTGTACTGCATCACCCTTTCCTCTTCGAGGGAATACAAGGCAAGCTCAAGAAGTAGCAAATATCATATGTCTTCTTGATAGTAGGAAGAAGAAATTCAAAACCTCCAATAGTAATAGTTGAAATTTTTCCAATATAATTGATACTGTGGACCTGAGGTTGTTTCCTCGAAAAGTGTACCGTATGCTCATTATCATTAACATGAAAAGTGACATTGCCTTTGTTGCAATCAATAACAGCCCCTGCAGTATTCAAAAAGGGTCTACAAAGGATAATAGACATACTATCGTCCTCGGGAATATCAAGTATAACAAAGTCTGTTAGAATAGTAACATTTGCAACCACAACAAGCACATCCTCACAAATACCGACATGTATAGCAGTTGATTTATCAGCCATTTGCAAAGATATTTCAGTACGTGTCAACTTACTCAAGTCAAGTCTACGATTTATCAACCATCGGGAATATCACTAACACCGGCTCCAAGATCACATAAAGCAGTTTTACATAGTTTCCTTTAATGGAGCAAGGTATAGTAGGTACTCCTGGATTTCCTAGTTTCTTAGGTATTCCACCTTTAAAAGTGTAATTAGCAAGGATGGTGGAAATTTCTACTTCAGGTATATTTCTTTTATTGGTAATAATATCCTTCATATATTTAGCATAAGGATTTGTTTTGAGCATATCAATCAAATGCATATGCAAAAAGATAGGTCTAACCATTCCAGCAAAGCGCTCAAAATCCTCATCATCCTTTTTCTTGGATGGTTTTGGAGGAAAAGGCATGGGTTTCTGAACCCATGGCTCTCTTTCCCTACCGTGCTTCCTAGCGACAAATTCTCTCTTATCATAACGTTGATTCTTTGATTGTGGGTTATCAAGATCAACAGCAGGTTCGATATCTACATCATTATCATTGCTAGGTTGAGCATCATCATGAACATCATTATTAACATTATCACTAGGTTCATGTTCATTACCGGATTGTGTCTCAGCATCAGAAACAGAGATATCATAGGATTCTCAGGTGTGTCAGCTATAGGTTCACTAGAAGCATGCAAAGTCCTATCATTTTTCTTCTTCTTTTTCTTAGAAGAAATAGGTGCATCTAAATTGGCTCTCTGAGAATCTTGGTCAATTCTCTTAGGGTGGCCTTCAGGATACAGAGGTTCCTGAGTCATTTTGCCACCTCTAGTAGCAACTCTAACAGCATAGTCATTATTCTTACTATTTAATTCATTGAGCAAATCATTTTGAGCCTTAAGTACTTGTTCTACTTGAGTGATAACCATACAAGCATGTTTACTAATGAGTTTCAATTCACCTTTAACTCTAGACATATAATCACTCAAGCGTTCAATCATATAAGCATTGCATTGCAATTGTCTACCAACATAAGCATTGAAGTTTTCTTGTTTCACAATAAAATTGTCAAACTCATCTAAGCATTGGCTAGGAGACTTATAACGAGGAATATCACCTTCATCAAATTTATAAAGAGAATTTACCTTTACTACCTGTGTCGGGTTATCAAGACCATGTATTTCTTCAATAGGTGGTAAATTCTTAACATCTTCAGCTTTAATACCTTTTTATTTCATAGATTTCTTTCCCTCTTGCATATCTTCAGGACTGAGAAATAGAACACCTCTTTTCTTCGGAGTTGGCTTAGGGGCTGGTTCAGGAAGTGTCCAATTATTTTCATTGGCTAGCATATTATTCAATAGTAATTCAGCTTGATCAACTGTTATTTCCCTGAAAACACAACCAACACAACTATCCAGGTGGTCTCTGGAAGCATCGGTTAGTCCATTATAAAAGACATCAAGTATATCGTTCCTCTGAAGAGGATGATCAGGCAAAGCATTAAGAAATTGGAGAAGCCTCCCCCAAGCTTGTGGGAGACTCTCTTATTCAATTTGCACAAAGTTATATATTTCCCGTAAGGCAGCTTGTTTCTTATGAGCGGGAAAATATTTAGCAGAAAAGTAATGCATCATATCCTGGGGACTACGCGCACAACCAGGATCAAGAGAATTAAACCAATTCTTAGCATCACCCTTTAACGAGAACGGAAACAACTAAAGGATATAATAGTAACGAATCTTTTCATCGTTGGTAAACAGGGTGTCTATATCATTCAACTTAGTAAGATGTGCCACAACAGTTTCAGACTCATAGCCATGGAAAGGATCAGATTCAACCAAAGTAATTAACTCAGGATCAACAGAGAAATCATAATCCTTATCAGTAACAAAGATAGGTGAAGTAGAAAAAGCAGGGTCATATTTCATTCTAGCATTCAAAGACTTTTCTTTCAACTTAGTTAATAATTTCTTAAGATCATATCTAGCATTGCAAGCAAGAAAATCTCTAGCAGTTTCTTCATCCATAACATAACCCTCAAGAACAACAGGCAATTCATATCTAGGGGGAGAAGCTTCATCACCACTTTCATAAATATTATCAGTTTCAATATTTGCATTCTCCCTAACCTTAGCAATTTGTTCATCTAGAAATTCACCTAGTGGCACATTATTATCAAGCATGGAAGTAGTTTCATCATACATAGCAGAAGTAGCATCATCAAGAACATGCGACATATCAGATTCAATAGCAGGAGTAGGTGTCGCAAATTTCATCATAACAGAGGGTGAATCAAGTGCAGATCTAGATGGCAGTTCCTTACCTCCCCTCGTAGTTGAGGGATAGATCTTGGTTTTTGAGTCCTTCAAATTCTTCATAGTGATCAACATATATAAATCCCAAGTGACTTAAAGAATAGAGCTATGCTCCCCGGCAACGGTGCCAGAAAATAGTCTTGATAACCCACAAGTGTAGGGGGTCGCAACAATTTTCGAGGGTAAAGTATTCAACACAAATTTATTGATTCGACACAAGGAGAGCTAAAGAATACTCTTAGGTATTAGCAGCTGAGTTGTCAATTCAACCACTCCTGGAAACTTAGTATCCGCTGCAAGGTAATTTAGTAGCAAAGTAATATGGATATAGCGGTAACAACAATAAAAGTAATGGTAGTGTTTTTGTAGTTTTTGTAACAGTAGCGGCGAAAAAGTAAATAAGAAACAAGCAATATGTGAAAAGCTCGTAGGCATTGGATCGGTGATGGGGAATTATGTCGGATGCAATTCATCATGTAAAAGTTATAACCTAGGGTAACACAGAACTAGCTCCAGTTCATCAATGTAATGTAGGCATGTATTCCGAATATAGTCATACGTGCTTATGGAAAAGAACTTGCATGACATCTTTTGTCCTGCCCTCCCGTGGCAGCGGGGTCCTAGTGGAAACTAAGGGATATTAAGGCCTCCTTTTAATAGAGCACAGGACCAAAGCATTAACACATAGTGAATACATGAACTCCTCAAACTACGGTCATCACCGGGAGTGGTCCCGATTATTGTCACTTCGGGGTTGCCGGATCATAACACATAGTAGGTGACTATAGACTTGCAAGATAGGATCAAGAACACATATATATTCATGAAAACATAATAGGTTCGGATCTGAAATCATGGCACTCGGGCCCTAGTGGCAAGCATTAAGCTTAGCAAAGTCATAGCAACATCAATCTCATAACATAGTGGATACTAGCGATCAAACCCTAACAAAACTAACTCGATTACATGGTAAATCTCATCCAACCCATCACCGTCCAGCAAGCCTATGATGGAATTACTCACGCACGGCGGTGAGCATCATGGAATTGGTGATGGAGGAAGGTTGATGATGACGATGACGATGATCTCCACTCTCCGGAGCCCCAAACGGACTCCAGATCAGCCCTCCCGAGAGAGATTAGGGCTTAGCGCGGCTCCGTATCGTAAAACGCGATAATTCTTCCTCCCTGATTTTTTCTCCTCGAAAGTGAATATATGGAGTCCGGGGGTACGTCGGTGGAGCATCAGGGGGCCCACGAGGCAGGGGGCGCACCCAGGGGAGGGTGCGCGCCCCCACCCTCGTGGACAGGGTGTGGGCCCCCTTACGTAGATCTTTCCGCATGTATTTTTTATATTTTCCAAAATAATTCTCCATGGATTTTCAGGTCATTCCGAGAACTTTTTATTTCTGCACAAAAACAACACCATGGCAATTCTGGTGAAAACAACGTCAGTCCGGGTTAGTTCCATTCAAATCATGCAAGTTAGAGTCCAAAACAAGGGCCTGCAAAAGTAGATACGTTGGATATGTATCAATCATGTAGTTGACATTGTGTTTGTGGCAAAGCCACCCTTCATAATTTTTTCGTACATGTCACTCTTGATTCATTGCACATCCCGGTACACCGCTAGAGGCATTCATATAGAGTCATATTTTGTTCTAAGCATCGAGTTGTAAGTAAATAAAAGTGTGATGGTCATCATTATTAGAGCATTGTCCCCGTGAGGAAAGGATGATGGAGACTATGATTCCCCCACAAGTCAGGATGAGACTCCGGATGAAAAAAAAGAGGCCAAAAAAAAGGAAAAGAGAAAAGGCCCAAATAAAAAAATAATAAAAAATGAGAGAAAAAGAGAGAAGGGGCAATGCTACTATCCTTTTTCCACACTTGTGCTTTAAAAGAGGCACCACGATCTTCATGATAGAGAGTCTCTTTGTCGGTTCTATATCCGGCGTATCTCGTAGTAGGGGTCCTAAGCTAGGCGTCTTGGAGCAATGGTAACATGGACACGGGGTTTTATCCATCTTCGGGCTCGCTCGAAGAGATAATACCCTACATGCTGCTTTTGATTGTATTCATATGGGGTGTAGTACAGAGTACATGTATCTACCACGAGATTATAGTAATGAATATGAGATTGTCTATTGACTAGCCCGGCCTCGGTTTATATAACACATCGAAGGCCTAGGCTTTTAGGAGAGTCCTTGGCTTGGGCGCCAAGTCTTGTGGAATCCTCCTTGTATGCGGCATGGGCTTCCTGAAGTGGCCCATGAGTGAACCGCCATGGGGGTCCTCGGCCCCGATCCACCTGATCGGGGACGACATGGAGAGTACCCCCTAGTCCAGGACACCGTCACTAGCCCCCTAAACGGGTCTTCAAGTTGGGAACGTTCCTCAATTCTTCAGAACTATTCTTCATCTTCGGTCGTCGATCTTGAAAACCGGTTCAATAAATCTTCCCATCTTCGATCTTGAGGATTTCTGAAGTGGCTCCAAAGATTTTATACGTCGGGTATACGAGGAGCCCCTTTAAGTTATTGGCCTTTATCAATGCCTTGTTATTTTTACGTCCACCTTGGGTTCGAAGTATTTCCCATGCGGCAGTGTCCTCTCGCATCCGAGCTCCAACGTCGGACCGTATTCGAGGTATCCTTTGCAGCCGAGCACCAACGCCAGACCGCTTCCAAGCTCCAACGCCAGAACGTATCCGAGCTTCAACGCCGGACTATGTCCTAGCTCCAACGTCGGACTATATCCGAGCTCTAACGTCGGACTATATCCGAGGTGTCATAGATCACCTTGGTTCAAAAAAGTTGAAGGAGTTTAACCAAGCTTAATGCCGGAAATGCCCTCTAAGGAGCCAGCCACTTGCATCCGAGCTATATGTCGAACTCCTTCCGAGGTGGTTCAGCACCTTGGTTATGGGTTGATTGTTTGCGGATTTTATTTCCGATGCGGGTAAATTTATTTGCTGACAAGATGTATTGCCAGTAGCCCTCAAGGTGTCCGTCGACCTAAAATCCGAGATGCACCTGAAGGAAAGTATGAAACCGCTGATCCTAGTAGCTCGTGAGACTCAGGTTGTGAAATTGGCCTAAGGATGAACTCCCAGCTCGGCAGCATACGCAGTGTAATTTATTATATGTAATAGTGATCGGCAGTCGGGCCCTTGAGAGAGGGTCATGAGAAGTCGCCGTGATGTATCAGCTTGATGCAGGATAAGTCCCAGATGGTACTTATTGTCGTCTAAAGACGTGCTTGTCCATAGTTTGTTCATGCCGAACACTGAACACTTTGAATTTTCTGCATTGACTAGGCAATGCAGTAGCCTCCGAGCCACTGATCGGGTGGCAACACCAGATCAGGGGATCGATGTGCCCCTTTAATATTTATAAATAATGAGCGCGAAGCCCAGCAGCCCCCGAGCCTTAATGTGGGCACGGGTGGCCGAATTAAGGATCGATACCCAGAGCCCAGTGCATATTTCTATTTTTTTTCAAGTATGATCAAAGTGTGAACTTGCCTTGTACTGACGATGTAGATGATTCACACTCAGAACTCGTGATAGATCTACTCGTCACACTTTGATCAATCAATCGTAAGCAAACAATAGTAACCACACATAAGCAATCACCCAGAAGATCGGAAGAAACGAAGAAACACTTCTGAAAACTTTAAAACCAAGCAAATAACTCTTGCAACATAAAACAATTTCTAACAGTACCAAAATTGAATGAATTTGGCCTTATCAAAAAGTTTAGGTCAAAAGCTTCGATTTGCAAAAAGAATCAACTCAATCGGAGTTACGGTTAAAAAGATATGATCAAAAGAAGTTTGAAAATGAATTTGAACAAATTTCAAAATTTGGAAAGCTGTAAAAAGGTTATTTGATAGATTCACTGGATAGGTGGGATCAAGACGAAAATCTAGGCGTTGGTTTCATCTAATTTGGATGAACGAGTAAAAAGTTATGGCTATTTTAAAAATCACGGCTAAACTATTTTACGAAAGAAATATAGCTAAGGCTAAAAGAATTCTAGGTCTAATATAAATACATAGACTAATTGATAATCTAATTATTCTACCGTACTAGTCTAAAAATAATAAGCTACCGAAGTATATAAAAAAAACACGAAGAAAGATACCTTTATAGGAAGAGAAAAGACAACTTTGGAGAGAGGAGACGACTTTCAGAATTCCCACCGGAGAGAAGAAATATTTTATTTAAGTGAATCTAGTCAAATCAAAATATTGATTTAACCTGAATCGGATGATCTTTGGAGGCTTTATATGTCTATATATATAGGTGGAATAGAGGTTTAAGAGTCAAAGGCTAGGCAATGTGGGACTAAACGTACACGTACAATTAAAATAGAAGGGAATCGCACGGGCTAAAAAGCTAATGGGCCGGCCAGCCGCACGCACGCACAGCTGCATTCTTTTTCTTTTTTGATTTCGGCAGAAGAGAAAAAAAAAACTGAAAAGAAAAAAAAATAAAAGGCTGACTGGACCTGGCCCGTGAACAAAAATAAAAAAAGGCGCCGCTGCTAACTATGCTGCACACGTGCGCGACGGATAGTTATAGGCCGCACATGCAGTTTTTTAATAGAAATAGAGAAGAAAAACTAAATAACGAAACTATAGAAAACTTTTATATAGGCATATTGTATATCAAAATTTGCAGAAAAAGATTCTCCACAATGTGAACATTTTTCTGCTGTCAGATAAAATGCTCACAAATTCTAATAAATCAAAGAGTGCTACCGTTGCAATAAAAACCAATAAAATCATTTTAAAAATACCAAAATGATTTCAATTTTAGTTCTCTCCAATTTTCAACTGTAGGGAATCATGTTACCCTAATTCCCATATATTTTATTTTTGGAGAAAAATAATTTGAATAAAACCCAACAACTCAAATTTTGAAAATGAGTTTAAAATTCTTCAAAGGAACTTGCAACTCATATTTCCTATAATTTGAAGAAGTCATTTTATCTTCTCTCGGGAAAATCATTGAGTTGCATAAAGTTTCTGAATTTAAAATATTTCGAGAATGAAATTCAAAATCCTTTCAAACCCTTGTTCATTTAGTAAATGGAAGAAGTCATATTATCTTCACTCCAGGGTTTTGTGATGAAAAGAATTTGAATTCCCGGAGATCATAAAGGCAAAGTGAAAGTTTGGGAAAGTCATTTCATTCCCTCTCATTTAACTTTCAAAAGTTTCAAATTTCACTCAATTTCACACCGCACATCAAACAAGCAATCAAATCTATCTATTTATTATAACATTCCAAAATTTAGAATTTTGGGATGTTACAGGACCAGGTTCTCGCCTATCATGACGGTCAGTTTTCGGCTTTCTCTACTGAGGTATTTGACCAGACAAGCCAGAAGTACAATCGTAATAGTTCTTCCTTTACACCCTAGCCAAACAATCGAGAACGTAGGGGTAAGCACAGGAGTCGGCAACCCAATTATTGACCCAACACATGATTCGGAACTGATGCAAATAAGGCAAACATCCAGGACGCCGAACACTCCCCATAGGTGTTCGGTCTTTTTGACATATACCGGGCTGAATACAGCCCCTCGTAATGGACCCTGTTGACAAGGCACATGTGGCAATTTCATGTGGGGAGAAAACATTTAATGTGAGTGAACAAAACTCCAAACATAATGTTAAACAAGCTGCTCTATTAATATCCTTTATAGTACGGTGAGCCGTAAGCTTATAGATAATGCCGATGACTTTCTTGGACATTTTACATGCTAGAAAGGTATATAACAAGAAAGAGAAAAAAAGTTTTACACAATGTCTTAATCTAAAAAGAAACCTTAGCATGGTACCTTGCTGCACGTCTGCGCCGTTTCCTCCTTTGTAATGTGTCCTTGAAGGGGGGGGGTATGATGGCTATCTGTAAAAAAAGAAACCTGAAAAAGAAAGAGAGATCTAGTATGGCCATAAACAAGATTGGTTTGTTTAGTGAACCTTAAAAGAAAATTTTATAGTCCGAATAGGGTCGAGCCCAACTATGGACTATATGAAGTGTGCCCCCAGCGTCGCCTAAGGGATTTTTAGGGCATAATTATATACCCGAGGTACATATGCTATCACCTTATGGGGCAGTCGATGGGGGCGTAGCTGCTAATCTAGCTCAGGTTCATCTGAGCTGTCGCACTGAGGCGTGTGTCGGACACGTTTAGCTATGCCCGCGACCGATAGGTTATCCGGCTTGAATAGGCCGTATGGGACTTCGGCTGCTAAGGTCGCAGTGTCCTCCTCCGTGCGAAGAGAGCGCTCCATATTTCCATTGACCGTGATGACGCCACGTGGTCCAGGCATTTTAAGCTTTAGATAAGCATAATGCTAGACTGCATTAAAGCGGGCGAAGGTTGTTCTTCCGAGTAGTGCATGATAGCCACTTCGGAATGGAGCTATGTCGAAGATTAACTCTTCGCTTCGAAAGTTATCAGGAGAGCCGAATACGACCTCCAATGTCAAAGAGCCCGTGCAGCGGGCTTCTACACCCGGGATCACTCCTTTAAAGGTCGTGCTGCTTGGCTTTATTCTTGATGGGTCAATCCCCATCTTGCGGACAGTGTCCTGATATATCAGGTTGAGACTGCTGCCGCCGTCCATAAGGACTCAGGTACTAGGGCAGCCAAACCCCAATGACGGATACTAGTTGGGTGATCCCTGTGATCGAAAGTGATCAGACAGGCCGACCACAGGTTGAATTTGGGGGCGACAGACTTGACGGCATAGACATCTCGGAGTGCGCGCTTGCGCTCCCTCTTTGGGATGTGAGTGGCATATATCATGTTCACTGTTTTGATCTCCGGTGGAAATTTATTATGTCCCCCTGTATTCGGCTAGCGAGGTTCATCCTCGTCTTCGCTCGAAGGTCCCTTCCCCTTGTGTTCGGCGTTGAGCTTGCCGGCCTGCTTGAAAACCCAACAATTACGGTTGGTATGGTTTGCAGGCTTTTCTAGGGTGCCATGGATTTGGCAGGGCCTATCTAATATTTTGTCCAGGCTAGATGGACCATATTTGTTGCCTTTAAATGGCTTCTTTCGTTGACCGGGTCTGGAGCCACTGAATCCGGCGTTTACCGTTGTGTCATCTGGGCTTCCAGCATTATTTCGACATTTGTTTTTGTTACGTCGTGGCTTTCCATTGCCGTCCCTGACTTCAGATGTTCCAGAGACGCTGGTGCTACTACGCGCTAACCAGCTGTCCTCACCCACGCGAAAGCAGGTCATGAGTGTAGTTAGGGCTGCCATTGTCCTCAGCTTTTCCTGTCCAAGGTGTCTGGCTACACATTCATCCTAGACACTGTGCTTGAAGGCCGCTAAGGCTTCGGCGTCCGGACAGTCGACGATTTGGTTCTTCTTAGTGAGAAACCGATTCCAAAGCTTGCGGGCTGACTCCTCGGGTTGTTGGATGATGTGACTGAAATCATCAGCATCCGGGGGCCGGACATAGGTCCCTTGAAAATTGGCCCTAAAAGCATCCTCAAGTTCTTCCCAACTCCCAATGGAGTTCTCTGGGAGGCTGTTTATCCAGTGCCGAGCTGGTCCTTTCAACTTGAGGGGTAAGTATTTAATGGTGTGGAGATCATCTCCGCGAGCCATGTGTATGTGAAGGATGAAGTCTTCTATCCAGACGGCAGGATCCGCCGTTCTATCGTATGCTTCGATGTTCACGGGTTTAAACCCTTCTGGAAAATCATGATCCAGCACCTCATTAGTGAAGCACAGAGGGTGTGCGGCGCCTCTGTATTTTGCTATATCATGTCGTATGTCTGATGGTTGTGATGTTCGGTATTGACCCCGAACTGGTATATGACCGGCGCGATTGGCTTGATAGCCGCCATCCTGTGCGGGAGCGCGGTCCCTAGATCCGTAGATGGATCTAGTCTTGCCGGCCTTGTTGTTCAGGTCCTTACGCAAATCGTGTTTCCGGACTTGCGCCGCATCCTCCTTTCCTTTACGGGATGGGGGTGCGGGCTTGTGTACGCCATTGCTAGCCACTCTGTCGTCCCTTCCGCGCAGTGATCATTTCAGCTTATCGACGGTGTTATTCTTCGGCGGTATGGGTGCAGTGGCCTCGTCGTCGAATTCGGGCAGCAGTTTACGCTTAGGATAGCCTTTGGTTTGGCGATTGTAGCCATATTTTTGCTCAGCGTCTAGCACTTCCTTCCATCTATCATTGAGCGTGTCATGTGCGGCTCGAAGCCATCTCTGCTGCTTTTTAAGGCTCCTTGCAGTGGCAATAAGCCTCTGATGGAAGCGCTTTTGTTCTAAGGGTTCTTCTGGGACGATGTATTCGTCGTGGCCCAGGCTAACATCCTCTTCGGAGACAGGTTCATAATTACTGTCTTCGGCATCGCTGTCGTCAGAAAGCGGTTTCAGACTATGTTCACCGTCCTCTCGCTCGTCCTGCTCCATCGCCAGGTCTGCGGGGTCTTCGGCTTGCTCCGGACTGTCACCGTCGTTGGTGACAGTGTTGCTACATTTTCCTTTACGGGATTTAGTTCGGCGCTTTGGGCATCGGCATTTGGGAGGTTCTTTGACAGGCTTGTCCTTTGAGAGGTCGATTTTGCCATCGCCCTCCTTCTCCTTAGGTGTATCCACCATATACACGTCGTATGAAAACG
The DNA here is from genome assembly GCA_902687465.1 of Secale cereale. Lineage (NCBI taxonomy): Eukaryota > Viridiplantae > Streptophyta > Magnoliopsida > Poales > Poaceae > Secale > Secale cereale. The sequence goes on along the minus strand of LR738710.1, from coordinate 566,110,420 downwards.
TAGTTGTCCACCGCCTGGTTATGGGCCGGCTCTGATCTGGATCTGCTTCGGCTTCGAGGTCCATCCCTTCGAAGTCTTCGGAAGCGTAGTCAAGTAGATCGGTTAGATCTTCGACCGTGGCTACCAAGTGGGTGGTGGGTGGGGAGCAAAATTCTCCATCAGCCTCCAGTTCGAACCAGATATAATTTGGTTGTTTGTCCCGAGCTAAGGAGAGGGATTTTAACAATTTTAACATGTCGCCTAAGGGTGAGTGCTGGAAGATATCTGCAGCACTGAATTCGGTGATAGATGCATGGTCGAGTTTGAAGGGCGCAGATGCGCATGATTCAAAACCTAAGGCCACAGACGAGTCCGTAGTTCCGGTGACACAGGTCCTGCTCGAAGCCGGGTCTGTGTGTGGCTCCAACGCCGTTGAGTCTGCGGCATCCGGGGCGGGGTTGAGCTTCCTGTCCTCGGGCGACGCGATCTGTTCCGGATCTCGGGCCAGAACTGTTACAGGTGCCATCTCCTGATCCAATGACAGAGTGTGATGCCCAGGATGGGACTATACCTCCTACGTGTCGAGGCACGACTTAAAGGTATAAGCCCATTCTGGAATGATCTCAAGTTTGGTATCTTTGCACGACTCATGTAAAAAATAGGGATGAAATTGCAAAAGGATAGTTGGCTTATACTCGCCACGTCACACAATTCATTACATAAGCAAATCATCATCGAAATAACATCACAACCCGACTATGGGTGAAGATCCAAATGAAAGATTCCAAATACATAAAGCCACAGGTCTGAATCGCCCCTAGTAGAAACCACTACTGATCATCGGGATAGTGCACATAGTATCGACTACGTTCTTCATTGTACTCCCAGTACAGCTCTGTGCCGTCCCCTGAGTAGTTCACCATGGTACCTGCATCTGGTGTGGTGTAGAATCTGTGAGCCACGGAGGACTCAGCAATCCCATTACCGGGTAGCAAAATTATCTAAGCCTTGGGTGTGGAACAAGGCTGAAGAAAGATAAAAGGTTGCAGCTGGACTAGCACTAGCTTACGTGTTAAGAGCGAGAAGAGAAGTGCCACGAGCGACAAGGTGATCACGAAGTGATCCTATCTAAGCACGTCAATCATAACCCCACCGTGTTCACTTCCCGAACCCCTTTCAGAAAATGACCGTCACGGTTACTCACGCTGGTAGTGTGTTCTGAACATGGTGTCAAGTTTCTACAACTGGATATTAACAAATTCCCATCTGCCACATAACCGCGGGCACGGCTTTCGAAAGTTCAAAACCCTGCAGGGGTGTTCCAACTTGGCCCATTACAAGCCCACGATCCGCGGAGTCGCAACTCCAAGGTGGGAAGACCCGAGTATTCTCGGAATCCCGTGCTCAAGATACTCCGACTAAGGTAAGACTAATCCAGCAAATCCTCCCGGCGTGCCGACACCCTGATAGTAGCCGCGCGTATCTCGTCTCAGGCCACGACCGGATGGGACAAGCTACGGGTTTTTACCAGCCCTAGGGTTCCCCCAAGGTGGCCCCGCAGGTTGCCCAGTTTGGACCAACACTCATGTGGAGCACTGGCCCGGGTTGTTGATTAAGAAGAGGGTTTATAACTCCCTATGCAAGTTTTAGTTGTTTAGGCAAATGGAGTACCAATGTTGGGACTTGCTGGAAAAGACTTAACGCTAAGCGGTTTATCGAGGGGGTCCCATAACCCCAACTATGTGAGGAACGCATAATCAAGGAACATAACACCGGTTTATACGGTTCCTAGGGCGGCATGAGTGGAACAAATCACCAAGCAAGAGGCTTAGCCTTCCACCCATTACCAATATATAGATGATTTAGTTTAAGAGCTTATATAGTGTGATATCCCAACAAAATACTTCAACATGAAGCAAGAATCTTCAAATCTTCTCATGCAACTAGCAATGCTATAAGAGGGGCTGAGCGAAGCTTACTTAGCCAAACAAAGGTTTGCTAGGTTGGGTGGTTAGACAGGTTCATGGTTACAATAGGAGGCTGACAAACAAACATGGGCATCGAGGCAATAAGCTAAAGAGCGAGACTTCTAGCAATAGACAAAGATAGTAATGATATCTAGGTCAGGTCATCTTGCCTGTCGAGTCGTCGATGGGATCATAAGGCGGCTCCTCGTACTCAACCTCGGTAGTAACCTCGTTCTCGTACTCGGTCTCGGCTTCCGGCTCTACTGAACACAAGAACACACGAGGCACGAAATCAAATAAGGTGCAATGCACAATCTATAGGATGGTCGTATGATGCACTTAGGATGCACTGCAGATGCACTTAGGATGCATAACATGTCAACGTAGGAAGCACAGAGAAACAACACAAGAACAAGACAATATGCTGAAGCAAGTAGGATGCAAGACAAGTCTATATAGGATGCAAAACATGGCAGGGTAGGACGCACAGAGAAACAACATAAGAACAACAAGTTTAAATGAGGCCGAAAACTACTTAAGACGAATCCGGTAAGTCCTCATATGCATAGTTTGAAATTAGTTCAGATCTGAACAAACCTTAAGTAAAAGTTGTTAAACAGCAAGTTAACATGCATCATGATGATCTACACGAAATTCTAGTCAAGTTTCATATAAAGTTTGTTTAAAACGGAGCTACGGTCTAGAAGATATGAGCAAAACAAGTTAAGCATGGCAATGGTGCAAGATGCACCCAAACATCAAGCAAACATACTCCAAACATGTTAACAAGATGATATTATGATTCTACATGCAAAATCACACAAGTTTCATGTAGGGCACGCTCAAAACAGAGCAACGGGCTAAAAGATACACCCGAAACAAGAAACAAAGCAAAGCTGAAATTAACAGCCACATAGCAACTTTGGAGCAAGAAATATACACTCTACATCACTCAAACATGGTTACAAGAAGCATGGACATGAAGTAGACATATCCTACAGAAAACAACTCCAGTGGAGCAACTCCATAGGAGGCATGGATCAATAGCAACAAGCTACAACATTTTGATCATGACGTTAAAAACCTGACAGTAATATTTTATAGCAACTTGGGAGCAAGAATTAAATAAGCTACAGCAAGCCATATGAGCAAGTAAGGGCATGAGTGAATAGACAACAACATATACAGCAAGGAATGATCAATGGCCACCCCAAAACTAACATGGATTTGCCTAGGGCATCAAGCAAACATAGCATCAGGATAAGACAGATTCCAGAATTAGTGAAATTTCACTAAGTGTTAAAACAGTTAAGTTGGCATGGCATGTTTGCAAGCATGTTTAAGTCACCTCAAGGCATATCATGGCAAATGGTTTGCACCACAGCAAAGATCACATGAAGGAGAATCTAAAACATATGGGCATGTGACATGGGGACAAACACAACAATAGCAATGAGCTCCTCAACTAGGCATCACGTAACAAGTTACAAAACCTAACAGCCACATGCACTTTTACAATAGAGATAAACATGGCAATATGAAATCTAACATGCATGCTACAGCGACCAACATGTAGAGCATCTCATGATGAACATTTTGACATATCATTTGCTTCATTTGGATAAACATGCACCAAGTTATCACATCTCAAACATGGCATGAAAATAACTAGCAGTAGCAGTTTATATCAAGTAGCACTCTTGTCACGAAGATTAATACATCTAGATGGACTCAAACAAGCATGACACAATGGAACAAAATGTAGTACACATCACCACGATCATTTTGACATATCATATGCACAAATTGGACATACACATAAAAATATATCGCCATGCAAAGATGCCATTAGACAACAAAATATCAGGGACTTAGGAGAACAAAACAACCTCAGATCTGGATCGGGTCGACGCGGATCGGGTTGCGGGTCGGAACGGGTTTGCGGATCGGGACCCGTTAGGGTTCGCCCGCGGCGGCGGATCGAGATCGGCCTCGCCTGATCGGGCTGGAGGCGGCGACGGCGCCGGCCAGCGATGACGGCGCCGGGGCCGGCCGAGGAGGCGTCGGAGGAGGGCGGCAGCTCTGGAGAGCGGCGGAGATCGGCGGCGGGGGGGCTGGCCAGAGGCGAGCCGGGCGGCGTCCTCGGTGCAGAGAGGCGGCGGGGTCGTCGGAGATCGGCGGCGGGGCCGGGGCGCCGGCGGGAGGCGGAGGCGGCAGCGCGAGCTCGCCGGCCCGGGCGGAGCTCGCCGGCGCGGAGGCGGAGACGCGGAGGGGCGTGGCTCGGATGGCAGCAGCGGCGGGCCCGCGTCGGGCCTCGCGGGCCGGCGCGGTGGGACGGCGGTGAAGGATAGGTGGCGGGCGGCGATAGGTCCGGCGCGTCCGGGCGGACGTGTCCGGTCCGTCCGGACGTGTCCGACGGCGGCGGTTGCGGTGGACTAGGGGTTTTTTGGACGAAAATGACATGGGGGGCGTTTTTATAGGCACAAGGAGCTAGGAGACTGCAAATGGGGAGCGGTTTTCGGCCACGCCATCACAATTCGACGACCGGGATAATGGGAAGGGTTGTGCTGGGTTGGTGGGATGTTGTGGAGGGGGTCTTGGGCCTCAAAGAAGAGGTTCTTTTAGCCCACTAGGTTAACCGTTGGAGTACCAAACGAACTCCAAACGCGACGAAACTTGACAGGCGGCCTACGCGTACCAAAACAACATCGCACGACAAGTCTCACGTCATTCCGGAAACGTTACATGGCCACACACGAAAGAAGGACTCGGGGATGCCACGGGCACGTGTGAGAGCGTCAGAACTCGAAATGGACAACGGGAAGATACGAGTGGGATCTGATGCAAGTGACAACACAAATGCAATGCAATGCACATGACAACATGACATGGAAGAAATGCACACATGCACACGACAAAACGAAAAACCCGAAATGAAAGAAGAGCCCGGAAAGGAATTGATGAAGCCAAAGTTTATATATTGCCATATTTGGAAAGTGTTACATCTGGGGCATTACACAGAGTTAGGTCATGTTCATCATGGTGGAAGGGAGAGGTCGCCATGGGCTCAAATCCGTCGAAGATCAAGTCTCCGCGGATATCATCAACGTAGTTTAAGGTACCGAATCTGACTTGATGGCCAGGGGCGTAGCTCTCAATCTGCTCGAGGTGGCCTTCTGTGTTGGCACGAAGCATGAAGCCGCCGAACACAAAAAGTTGGCTGTGAGGGAAGATTCCCTCGGTGTTGTCGTCGTGGTTGATGACACGATCCATCAGTCCTTCGGTCGATGACATAGTGGAACTCTCAATGAAAGCACCAATGTCGGTGTCAAAACCGGTGGATCTCGGGTAGGGGGTCCCGAACTATGTGTCTGAGGATTGATGGTAACAGGAGTCTGGGGACACGATGTTTACCTAGCTTCAGGCCCTCTCGATCGAGGTAATACCCTACTTCCTGCTATATCAATATGGATGAATATGATTACAAGAGTTGATCTACCTCGAGATCGTATTGGCTAAACCCTAAAGTCTAGCCTATGAGGATTTGTGATTCTCCATTAGCCTCTACGGACAAAACCCTCCAGCTTATATACGCACCGGAGGGGCCTAGGGTTTGTACATAACCATCTTGCAGAGGAAGGAAAGATTACACCCGAACCTAAAACCTGCCATTATACGAATACAGGAGTCCTATCCGGATACAAGAGACGATCTTCAACAATGATCTTCACGGCCCACCACGAGTTATCCGGCCACATGAGGACCCCTCAATCCAGGGCTCCCTCACCTGTGTCGATTCCATGCCCGAAATATCCTAGGTTGAGCATTTCAGGAAGAAGACCTTGTACTCCGAGTACACTAGAAATAGCCTCACAAACTCGCCCCGGCCTGGGAAGGGCCCTTCATCATCACCAAGGTGCTCCACAATGGAGCGTACCACCTCTATAGCATAGCCAAGAAAGAAGACTAGCCACGCTCGTGGAATGCGGATCTACTCTGCCGTTTCTATTCCTAAACACTCGGACCGACGAGTTGTAATAAGAGTCCTTCATATTGCTTGTAAAAGACATGATTTTTGCAGTATCATTAATGATTGTTTTCACATAAGCATGGATGTTAAAATCCCCCAGTGGGTGGCTTAGCCGTTAATCCGATTCGCCTAAATTTAAAAAATACTCCAAGTGAAGAGAGGCCCTCTTGCTCGGAGGCTTAGCCGCGAATCCGATTTGCCTAAGTTTCAAAAAACACTCCGACTGAAGAGCAACCCTCTCACTCGGGGGCTTAGCTGCGACCCCGTACTCGCCTAGGTTTCAAAAAACACTCCTACTGAAGAGGAACCCTTTCACTCGGGGGCTTAGCTGCGACCCCGTATTCGCCTATGTTTCAAAAGCACTCCGAGTGAAGAGAAACCCTCTCACTTGGGGGCTTAGCTGCGACCCTGTACTCGCCTAAGTTTCAAAAAATACTCCGAGTGAAGAGCAACCCTTTCACTCGGG
>LR738710.1:566041109-566103796 GCA_902687465.1 Secale cereale | reverse complement strand
TGAAGAGCAACCCTCTCACTCAGGGGCTTAGCTGCGACCCCGTACTCGCCTAAGTCTCTAAAACACTCCGAGTGAAGAGCAAACCTCTCACTCGGGGGCTTAGCTACGACCCCATACTCGCCTAAGTTTCAAAAACACTCGGAGTGAAGAGCAACCCTCTCACTCGGGGGCTTAGCTGCGACCCCGTACTTGCCTAAGTTTCAAAAGCACTCCGAGTGAAGAGCAACCCTCCCACTCGGGGCTTAGTTGCACACTCCGAGGTACGCCACAAGTTCAACGTATGGTTGTACTCCATGTTGCACCACAAGTACAACGTATGGTTGCACTCGGAGCTAAGCCACAAGTACAATGTATGGTTGTACTCCGAGCTGCGCCACAAGTACAACGTATGGTTGCACTCTGAGCTGCGCTACAAGTACAACGTATGGTTGCTCCGAGCTACGCCACAAGTCCAACATATGGTTGCGCTCCGAGCTACGCCACAAGTACAACATATGGTTGCACTCTGAGTTGCGCCACAAGTACAACGTCTGCTCCGAGTGGAAAGCAGTCCTTTCACTCAAAGATCAAACCGTGGTATTAGATCCACCTAAGTCCAAAATGCAATCTCCGAAGGCAATATGGACAAAGAAACTGCATCCGAATAAAGCAACCAAGATCGGATAAATCCATGAAGGTTCAAAAGCTACCAGCAGAAGTACTCGAACATCAAGCCCGAAAGAGTTTAACGATTACATAATCACTCGGCATACCGAGGCAAATAAAGTCAAGTTATTAAGATTTCACTCGGCCGGAGGAGGACCTGCTGGCTCGATGAAACTGTCCAAGTCGATACCGTCTGCAATACGAGTAGTTGCGTCGATGAGAGTCTCCATGAAGGATTGGAATTGAAGCTTCTTTGCGTTGACAACCTTAAGAGCCTCCAACTTCTCCTCTTTGACTTCCTTGAAGTGAACGCAGACGAGTTACAAAGCTACATTCGCACCACAATGGGCGGCTGATTTCTTCCATGCCTGCACTCGATCCAGGATGCTGTTGAGTCGAGTCATCAGGGACTCGAGGGCATTCGGAAGCACATCCTTTGGCCATAACTCCTTGTCGATCCTAGACAGCACGACCTTCAGTCAAGCAACGTAATCCAAGACACTGGCAAGGCGAGATTCCAGTCACAGCACATTCATGGCAGCTTTGTCCTTGATAGGAGAGTTGATAGGCTCCAGACCTATCTCAATCCGCTCAGCCTCCTCCTCGAAGTTCTGACAGAATTCTGCACACACAAAAAGGTGTTGAAGCGACAATGACATAATGGAAAAGTTCTCTGCGGACAGTCGGATAAAGAAAAATACCTTCAAGCATAAGGAACATCTTCTTGGCAAGACCTCCCAGATAAGTTTCCAGCTCGCCTCTCTTCCGAGTGAGAGCGTCAACTCGGTCTGCCAGAGCCACTTTCTCTTCCTTCAGCTGCGCATTTTCCCTCTTCACTTCATCAACATCAGTTTTCAACCTAGCGTTCTCTTCTTCCAACCTTCCGACCGAAGCCAGCTTCTGATTAGCGAGTTCAGTCTTCTCCCGCGCCGTCTTCTGCGCCGCTGCAAGATCGAGGTCCTTCTGCTCCAGAGCCTGCCTCATTTTGTCTAAATAAATAACATTCTTCAGAAGAGCGTGGCTTTGACGATTTTCACTACGCACATCTGTTCGAGTGGAGTCACTCGGTTTAAAGGTTGGAATGGAAAATAGACAAGGCAAACAGTCGACAAGTTGTTACCTCCCAGGACAACTGCTTCATTTTGAGCTCTCTTCAAGTTCTCCATCGCCAATTCCAGATCGAGATTGAGCTCAATCTGTTTCTTCTCCAAATCAGCAAACTTGGATCCAAGCTCACAAGATTTCTACAATCAACAAACAAGACACTTTAGTCGACAGAAACCAAGTTTAGTTACTTCTGAGTGATAAGTTGCAAGGCCAGATTATTATAACAAAAGAAGTTCTAAGACTACTGCCAAATCACACATTCAACAGCAGTCTCGGGGACTACACCAAGTGGGTGCACTTGGCGTGCCCCCACTGGCTCGATTTCCTACTCGGCATGGTCTGCCCAGCTCGAGTGGAAGGAGTAAAAAAAGGTTCTAAGACCACCACCGACTGCCCGCAGTCGACGGCGATCTCGGGGACTACACCCAGTGGGTGCACTTGGCGTGCCCCCACTGGTTCAATTTCCCACTCGGCATGGTCTGCCCAGTTCGAGTGGAAGGAGCAAATACTGGCGCGACCAGACACCTACAAATAGAAACAAGTTTAAGACCCCCGCCGACTGCCAGCAGTCGACAACGGTCTCGGGGACTACACCCAGTGGGTGCACTCAGCGTGCCCCCACTGGTTTCGACTTTCGACTCGATGCGGCCCACCCGATCCAAGTGAATACAACGCCCACTCGGCGCAATTCGAGTGGAGGAGCTATACAATCAAACTAAACGCCCACTGGGTGTACAGACAGACTCAAGGTTCAGACCTACAATAGATGCACATTAAAGGTTCCAAAACGCTCATCCACGGACATCTTACGCATGATAAAGCAACATTTTTCAAGCAACATATCCTAACAGAGCAAAGACCAAGTTGAAAGTCGATCGGAAAACAACTTACAATCCCACTTACTCGGACGTTGGTTTGAAGGGCAGAACTAGCATCATAGGTGGCCTTGCTGGTTTCATACACCACCCTCATCCGGTCCATCATTAGGCCTGCATGGACCATGGCTTCCTTGGTAGCACCTACTTGATCCTCCGAGACATGATGGACAACAAAAGGAGGGCTTGTTGGAGCAGACGAGGTAGTCAGATGAGCCGGAGCTTGGAATGCAATAGTCGAAGCGGGGGCCTGAGCAGTCGCCGCCGAGGGCTGGTCAGTCGACAAACGATTAGCAAAAGAAACGGAAATACGGACCGGATAACCAAGCTGCTGATCGATCGGTTCTGGTGCTGATGTCGAGTGAGACACTTTGTCGACAGGAACCTTCTTGCTCAGAGTCCTTCCCCTCCTCCCAGTATTCCTTAATGGCACTTCTTCTTCATCATCGTCTAAAAGTTGAATAACATTCGTTGGCACTGCAAAACACTTGACCATAAGAGTTCAGCCAGTCATCATTACAGTTGACAAAGTAAGAGCACATCTGTGGAGGTATACCTGCCCGAGAAGTGGTCGCATCTGCAGTTTCCGCGTCATCCTGCACCTTGTCAATATCCATGGACGTCCCAGAAGCAGTAGCACTGAAAATCCCAAACTTCACCCGGTCAAGCGGGAAAAAGAGCTCCCGATCAAAACTAAAACAAAGAGAAGAAACACTCACGTTGAGGTGATAGGCACGTCCACCTTGATCCTAGGCAGAGCCTTCCGAGGTTTGGGCGCGGCGACTTTAGCTTGCTTCGGGGCCTTCTCTGACGGCTCGAGAGTAGTTGTCCAAGTGCGCTTCGGTGCTTGCATACTCGGCTAAGTTGCTTTGCCATGCCCACCCGCAGGATCCTGCGACTACTTGGAGTGCCGCTTAGAGCGAGGCGGCGAGTCGGCCTCCTCACTGCTACCAGAGTCCTTAATCTCCTCGTCACTTTCATCTTCAGATTGCCAGTCGACACTTCCGCCTTCACTCTCCACCACCTCCTGAAGTTGCTCCCCGTTTGGCATCGAGTACATCCTGGTATAAACCTGCAAGACACAAGTGAACAAATATCAGTCCGAGTCAAGAGCAGTCGTAGATCGGAAGAAGAAAACACTCAGTATTTTGAGCCCGACCTCTTCTGGCTCGTGGTCAGCGTCGAATGGCAAGACCCTCCTGGTCCTCCTGGGGATATCCTTATTCCCCGTGATGCTCCGCAGCCACTGAGCCACCGTCTCCTCGGTGACCTCCTCTGGGTGGACCTGAGCGGTAACTTCGGTGCCCGAGTACATCCACATCGGATGGTCGCGGGCCTCGAGAGGCTGGATGCGTCGACTGAGGAACACCTCCAACAGATCCATGCCAGTCACGCCTTCATGGACTAAGTGAACAACCCACTCGACCAGAAGGGACACCTCGCCTTTCTTGTGACACCCCAAGACCGATGCGCCAGGTGTGAGCCAGTTATTCGTTGTCGTTGCCATGTCATCTGCTTGCGTGTTGCACTTTGCCATGTCATCATATGCATTGCATCAACATGTTTTCAAAACTTGCATCTGTTCATAGTTTCCTGATGCCCTCGTCCTTTCCGTTGTCCGTTCTGAGCTCACACACACTCGCAGGCGCCCGCGGCACCTCCGTATATTTATTTTGTAAGTGGCCGAAAAAATGTTCTCGGAATGGGTTGCAACTTGGCGTGTGGTCTTATTATAGTGTAGACAAACCGCCTACCAAATTTCGTCGCATTCGGAGCCCGTTTGATAGCCCAACGGAAAAAAACTGCGTTAACCGCCAGAAGCCCTTTCTCTTTTAGTGTAACACCCCATATGTGATACCTTCCATATGGCAATAAAGCATTATCAATTTGATCCTTGTCCTTTCCTTGGGGGTTCTTTTTCTTTTATGCATCCTTATTGTCATTGCATTGTCATTTTATTGTTTCCTTTTGCATTCATGCATTACTTCATCATCACCATTGCATCTTGATCAACATAGCATTCTTTTACTTGTCTTGTGTTGGTCCTTGTCCTAGCTTGTCGTGTGAGTGCATCTTGTTCTTGTGTTGGTGGTGATAGCAAGACCATGCCATGTTAACCCCCTTTCTTCTTGCACCTCTTCTTCTCCTTCCTTCTTTCTTTCCATTCTTTAAGCAATTTTGCAAGTGACTTAGCCTCTTCCAAAAATGTTCATCTCCTCCCCACACCCTTCTTACCTTGTCCTAAGTCACCTTGCATAGCTTCACCTCTTTTGGAATTGTTTTGGTTAGGTTATAAAATGGCTCAAGTTTGAATTTAATTCAAACTTGAATTATTTTACTTCCTCTAAAAATGCCCAGGACAATTTTATAAAATAGTGTGTAATTCCAGGAGCTTGAGGATATTTTTATATCTATCAAACTCCTCACCTAGCCCCATGTACATTTTATTTTATGCATATGTTTATTAATTAAACAGAAATTGTAAAGAAAATGGGAAGAGGAAGAGAGCCAGCAGCAAGCCAGCAGCCGCAGCCACTTGGGCCAGTCCACACCGTGGCCAACCACCTTCCCCGTGTGGGCAGCCCGCCCGCGCAATCGCGCCGTGACCTCTCTCTCGCCCAGGCCCGCCTGCCAGTGTCTCTTCCCCCGAACGGACCCCTGCTCCGTCTTCCTCCGTCGCCCGCGTCCAGAGACAGAGCAGCCCCGCACCGTCATGCCGTGATCTCACAGACATCGAGGCCGCGACGCTCGCGCCCCTATAAAGCCCCAGCCCCGCGCCTCCTAGGGTTCCCCCTCTCCTCCTTTCTTCCTCCGCGCCGCGCATCTCCACGCCTCCTCCTCGCGCGCTGCCGCCGACGCCATGACCGACCCGAGCCGCAGCTCTCCGCCGGTGTAGCTCGCCCTATATTCCTCCTCGAAGTCCTCCGGACCCGCAGCGCTGCCCCGGATCTGATCAAACGCAAGGCCAAGCCCAAGGTCTCCTTCCACGACGTCCCCGTCGTCGTCTTCTTCTCGGTCAGAAGCTCGCCGAACTTCCTCGCCGTCGTGTTGTTGCGTCCCCGGCCCCGTCTTCATGTCCTAGGTATACTAGGTATACCCAACCCTCTTCCATGCTCCTTCCCATTGTCTTTAGTGCACCAGCATCGTCGCTAGATCCATGTCTTCCCCGTGTTCTTGGTGCTCTGGCGGTTTCTGAATTTTGCTATCGTGTGGTGTCAGTAGGCGTCGTAGATCCTTGCGCTTCGCCCCGCTCTGTTTTTTCCCCTCATGCACGCCGCCAGCGCCCGAGCGCAAGCTCGTGGAGCGCCTGCGCTGGCCTCCGTCTTCCGCATGCGCGCCAGCACGCGCACGCTTCAAGCCTCTGCCTCGCCATGGCCCGAGCCGAGCGCGAGCTCCTGCTCGAGTCTCTGCATGCGCGCATAGCACACCCACACCCTCGCCTGAGATCCGCAACCTCACCGGTGCTCCTCTGCTCCGGTGGCCGCTGTTGACGCTCGTCGTCGACGAGCCTTCTCTGTTGCAGGAAAGATGAGGACATGCACTAGGTGCAGATCACCTCAAGAGGAGCCAGACTCCCTCTTCTCTCAGCCGCACGCGCTCAGCCCAGTGGTCTGTGTCTTCCCCTCGCTACCAGGAGATCCTGGGTTCGAAACCCCGCTCGGCCAGTAGTTTAGACCCCTTTTTGCCTTAATGGTTACACTGACAGGCCGGTCCCACCGGTCAGCCTCTCAGTTCCTCTCACCCACACCCGCACCTGCATCGCCACCTCAGCAGTTCCCTGGACCCACGAGTCAGCGTCTCGGGCTAGATCCAGGTTGGGTCTGTTAGCCCCTTTTCCTTTGTTTTTCTTTTATATTTTGTTTTTCTTTTTCTTTTCTGTATTTTCTTTTGCATATTTATATCTTTTATTATATGCATCTGATGAAAATGCTTTATATATGAAAACGGCCTAGATTTTCATGTAGAATATTAATATGCAGTTTGTTTCCATGTTTAAAAACATTTAAATTGTTGTTTGAATTAATTTGTGTTTAAATATGCTCAAACTTGTAAAAATCATAACTAGATAACTACAACTCCAAATTTGACTAACTTTATATCTATTTGGGGTGGAAAATGTGTAGATTAATGTGGTGCTGTTACTTTGCATGTTTGACAACTTTAAAATATGTTTTTCTCAGATCTGTCCTAATTGTATTTATATGAATATAGGAGTTTCCGGAAAATGTTGTTTGTTCTTTCCGGCCCATTTAAAATGCTAGCATGTTGCTGTTAGTCCTAGTTGTACCCCTTGACATGTTAAACAACTTTCAAAACTTGTTGGGTGCTTGTTTAAATCATCTACATAACCTTTTGTGACTATGCTAGTTTTGTTTCCTTTTTGCTTGTGTCCTCATGTGTGTGATCTGGTTTATTGCCATGATGCTTGTGCACTCTTCTTGTTCATAGGAGTTGCACCATATCCTTGTCCATATGCATCATATTCATGCATCATGTGTTTGAGCATTGCATGATGATTGATAGTTGTTCCGGTATTTGCATTGTTGTGTTGGTTAGAGCCCGGTGACGGTTCGGAGTTCGAGGTTCCTCTCGAGGCTGAGTTTGAGGAGCAAGGTTACGATCCCTCCGTGGAATCAACAGGCAAGATGACCTTTCCCAGATATCACTTCTATCTTTGCCTATGCTAGATGTCTCGTTATTTTAGATACGCCTCGATGCCCATTCCTGTTTGTCAGCCCCCTATTGTTGCCATGAAACACTCTAACTGCCTTCCTAGCAAACCGTTGTTTGGCTAAGTACACATCGCTCATCCCCTCTTATAGCGTTGTTAGTTGCAGGTGAAGTTTTGAAGATTGCTCCATGATGAACTTGTTATTGGGGTAACACAATATATATACCTGTTATAAACTAATGCACCTATATATTGGTAATGGGTGGAAGGCTAAGCCTTTCTGCTTGGTGTTTTGTTTCACTCATGCCACCTTAGGAACCGATAAACCGGTGTTATGTTCCTTAATTTTTGCGTTCCTAACAAGATTGGGGTTTATGGGGCCCCCTTGATAATTCACTCTGTTTAAAGCTTTTCCAGCAAGGCCCAACATTGGTTTTACATTTGCCTAATAACTAAAACTTGCACAGGGCGTTGCAAACCCGAGTTCTTAATTAACAACCCGGGCCAGTGCTCGTCATGAGTGTTGGTCCAAACTGGGGGTCCTGTAGGGCCACCTCGGGGAAACCCAAGGTCTGGTATATACCTGTAGCATCGCCCATCCGGTCGTGACCTGAGACGAGATACGCGCGGCTACTATTAGGGTGTTGGCACGCCGGGAGTTCTTGTTGGATTAGTTTTACCTTTGTCGAAATATCTTGAGCACGGGATTCCGAGGATACTTGGGTCTTCCCACTTTGGAGTTGCGACTCCGCGGATCGTGAGCTTGTGATGGGCTAAGTTGGGACACCCATGCAGGGTTTGATCTTTCGAAAGCCGTGCCCACGGTTATGTGGCAGATGGGAATTTGTTAATATCCGGTTGTAGATAACTTGACACCTTATTCATAAGAATACACTACCTTGTGAGTAACCGTGATGGTCTCTTTCCGAAGGGCTTCAGGAAGTGAACACGGTGGGGTTATGTTTGATCGTGAGTAGTTAGGATCACTTCTTGATCAACTTGGCGATCGTTGGCACTTGTTCTCTTCTCGCTCTAAACTTGTAAGCTAGTTCTTAGTGCTTGCTGCAACCCTTGTTTATAGCCTTTCCACACCCAAGGCTTTGGTAGTTTTGATACCCGGGAACGGGATTGCTGAGTCCTTTGTGGCTCACATATTCAACACACACCAGATGCAGGTACCGCTGAGACCAATGCAGGAGATGGCTCAGAACTTCACTGGGAGTTCGATGAAAAGCGTGGGCGTTATTATGTTTCGTATCCGGACGATTAGTAGTGGTTCTTACAAGGAGGATCCGGGCTTGTGTTTTGGTATCTTTCTCATTTGGATTTTTGTCCGTAGTCGGACCCTGTGTTCTTGGATGATGTATGCTATTGTATTCATTGTGTGACGTGGCGAGTGTAAGCCAACTATCTTTTTCAATTTCATCCCTAACTTTTACATGAGATGTGCAAAGATATCATACTTGAGATCATTCTAATATGCGATTATGTCCTTAAGTCGTGCCTCGACACGTAGGGGACATAGTCGCATACTGGGCATTACATTTAGCCCAGCACCCCTCCACAACAGCCTACTAGCCCATCTAAACCCCCTCCATGCTCTCGATCGTTGGATCACGATCGCGTGGCCGAAAACCGCTCCTCATTTGGACTCTCCTAGCTCCCTCTACCTATAAATAGGTCCTCCCCCTCCATTTTCGCGGACGAAACCCTAGCCTACTCCCTCTCATGCCGCCGGACATGTCCATCCGCACCGAACATGTCCAGCCGGCCACGTCGCCCAGCCAATCGCGTGCCGCCATGTCAGCTCCGCCACCGCCCGAGCCAACCACGCGCCGCCACGTCATCCCAGCACCCACCTCCACCGCCGTCGGCCCGCAAAACCGGTCACCAGCCCGCCCGGGCCCATCTGGGCCTGAGCGCGCCGCCGCCCGCGCTCGCTCGCCGGAGCTCGTTGGACCTCGTCGTCTGCGTCGCCGGAGCACCCCGCCACCACGCCACCGTCCCGGATCCGCCACTGCGCCTCTGCCTGCCTCGGCCGCAGCAGCCACGTCGACCACCACCGCGGCAACCACCGCGGCCGCCCGCGCCACACGCCGGATCCCGCGCCTCCCCGCACCTGCTCGGCCACCGCCTCGCACCCCCGGCGTCGCACCTACCTCCACCTCCTCGTCCCCGTCTCGCCGCACCGCCGTCGGGAACGGGACCCCCGGGGCCCGATCTGCCGGATCCACTCCTCCTCGCGCCACCTACAGACCTGCCCGACTCCGCGCCGCCGGCCTCCCCTGCTCGTCGTCGGGGCAGTTCAGCCGCCTTCGCCATGTCCCTGGTCAAGAACGAGCACGAGCGCCGCTCGTCCCGCTCGTGGGCCAGCCTCACCCACGGCCCGTCTGCCCCGCCGATCCGTGTGGGCCTTGATACGTCCATTTTGCATCATGCTTATATGTTGATATTTATTGCATTATGGGCTGTTCTTACATGTTTTGTCACAATACTTATGCCTTTTCTCTCTTATTTTAGAAGGTTTACATGAAGAGGGAGAATGCCGGCAGCTGGAATTCTGGGCTGGAGAAGGAGCAAACTCTGGAAACCTATTCTGCACAACTCCAAAAGCCTAGAAACTCAACAGAACATCGTTTCAGAAAATATAAAAAATATATGGCGAAAGAAGTTCACGAGGGGGGCCACCGGCTGTCCACGAGGGTGGGGGGCACGCCCCCTGTCTCGTGGGCCAGCCGGAAGGCCCCCGATGCCCATCTTCTCCTATATGAGGTGTTTTGACCTAGAAAAAATCAGGAGGAGGCTTTTGGGACCAGACCCCGCCGTCTCGAGGCGAAACCGAGGCGGAAACCAATCTAGGGCGCCAGCAGAGCTGTTCTGCCGGGGATATTTCCCTCCAGGAGGGGGAAATCGTCACCGCCGTCATCACCAACAACTCTCCCATCTTGGGGAGAGCTATCTTCATCAACATCTTCACCAGCACCATCTCCTCTCAAACCCTAGTTCATCTCTTGTATCCAATATTTGTACCCAAACCTCAGATTGGTACCTGTGCGTTGCTAGTAGTGTTGATTACTCCTTGTAGTTGATGCTAGTTGGTTTATTTGGTGGAAGATCATATGTTCATATCCATTATGCATATTAATACCCCTCTGATCATGAACAATATTATGTCTTGTGAGTAGTTACTTTTGTTCCTGAGGAAATGGGAGAAGTTTTGCTATTAGTAGTCATGTGAATTTGGTCTTTGTTCGATATTTTGATGATATGTATGTTGTCTCTCCTCTAGTGGTGTCATGTGAACGTTGACTACATGACACTTCACCATTATTTGGGCCTAGAGGAAGGCATTGGGAAGTAATAAGTAAATGATGGGTTGCTAGAGTGATAGAAGCTTAAACCCTAGTTTATGTGTTGCTTCGTAAGGGGCTGATTTGGATCCATATGTTTCAGGCTATGGTTAGGTTTACATTAATACTTCTTTTGTAGTTGCGGATGCTTGCATTAGAGGTTAATCATAATTGGGAGGCTTGTCCAAGTAAGGACAGCACCCAAGCACCGGTCCACCCACATACCATATTATCAAAGTACCGAACGCGAATCAGATGATCGTGATGAAAACTAGCTTGACGATAATTCCCATGTGTCCTCGGGAGCGCTTTCCTTTATATAAGAATTTGTCCAGGCTTGTCCTTTTCTAAAAAAAGGATTGGGCCACCTTGCTGCACCTTATTTACTTTTACCTTTTGTCACTTGCTACCAATTACCTTATCACAAAACTATTTGTTACCTATAATTTCAGTGCTTGCAGAAAATACCTTACTGAAAACTGCCTATCATTTCCTTCTGCTCCTCGTTGGGTTCGACACTCTTACTTATCAAAAGGACTACGGTAGATGCCCTACACTTGTGGGTCATCAAGACTCTTTTTTGGCGCCGTTGCCGGGGAGTGAAGCGCCTTTGGTAAGGAAAAATTTATATAGTGTGCTGAAATTTATTGTCACTTCTTACTATTGCTCAAAATCCTTTGAGGGGCTTGTTCGGGGTATCTTCACCCCGATCAGAAGAGCAAAGAGTTGCTCCTCAACCTACTGCACCTATTGAAAATGTTTGCTTTGAGATTCCTTCGGGTATGATAGAGAAACTGCTTGAAAATCCTTTTACAGGAGACGGAACACTGCATCCCGATTTACATCTAATATATGTGGATGAAGTTTGTGGATTATTTAAGCTTGCAGGTATGCCCGAGGATGTTATCAAGAAGAAGGTCTTCCCTTTATCTTTGAAGGGAGATGCATTGACATGGTTTAGGCTATGCAATGATATGGGATCATGGAACTATAATCGTGTGAAGTTGGAATTTCATCAGAAGTTCTACCCTATGCACCAGGTTCATCGTGATCGTAATTATATTTATAATTTCTGGCCTTGCGAAGGAGAAAGCATCACTCAAGCTTGGGGGAGGCTTAAGTCACTGTTATATTCATGCCCCAATCATGAGCTCTCAATAGAAATGATTATTCAAAAAAATTATGCTCGGCTTTCTCTTAATAATTGCTCCATGCTCGATACTTCTTGTTCTGGCTCTTTTATGATGAAGACTATTGAATTCAAATGGGATTTATTGGAAAGAATTAAATGCAACTCTGAAGATTGGGATCTCGACGAAGGTAAGGAGTCAGGTATGACCCCTAAGTTTGATTGTGTTAAAGTTTTTATGGATACCGATGTTTTCCGTGAGTTTAGCACTAAATATGGACTTGACTCTGAGATAGTAGCTTATTTCTGTGAATCTTTTGCTACTCATGTTGATCTTCCAAAGGAGAAGTGGTTTAAATACCACCCCCTATTGAAGTAAAAGTAGTTGAACCTATTAAAGTTGAAGAAAAGACTATCACTTATAATGTTGATCCTGTTATACCTATCGCTTATATTGAGAAACCACCTTTCCCTGTTAGGATAAAGGATCATGCTCAAGCTTCAACTGTAGTTCGTAAGAGTAATACTAGAACACCTACACCCTCTGAGCAAATTAAAGTTGAACCTAGTGTTGCTATGGTTAAAGATCTCTTAGTAGAAGATTTAGATGGACATGTTATTTATCTCCAAGAAGAGTCTGCTAGAATAGCCAAACCCAATGCTAGGAGCAAACATAGACCTATTGTGGGCTTTCCTGTTATATCTGTTAAGATAGGAGATCATTGCTATCATGGTTTATGTGACGTAGGTGCTAGTGCGAGTATTCTCCCTCTTGCCTGTTATATTGCACCTGTTGAGCTAGAAGGGATTGATGTTACTATTAAGCTTGCTAATAGAGACACTATTTCACCAGTTGGGATTGTTAGAGAATTTGAAGTCTTGTGTGGGAAGGTTAAATATGAAGGAAATATGCCCTAGAGGCAATAAAGATGTTATTTGTATTTCCTTATATCATGATAAATGTCTTTTATTCATGCTAGAATTGTATTAACCGGAAACTTAGTACATGTGTGGATACATAGACAAAACAGTATGTCCCTAGTATGCCTCTACTAGACTAGCTCATTGATCAAAGATGGTTATGTTTCCTAGCCATAGACATGAGTTGTCATTTGATCAACGGGATCACATCATTAGGAGAATGATGTGATGGACAAGACCCATCCGTTAGCATAGCACTATGATCGTTTAGTTTAACTGCTATTGCTTTCTTCATGACTTATACATGTTCCTATGACTATGAGATTATGCAACTCCCGAATACCATAGGAACACCTTGTGTGCTATCAAACGTCACAACGTAACTGAGTGATCATAAAGATGCTCTACAGGTGTCTCCGAAAGTATTCGTGGTGTTGGCATAGATCAAGATTAGGATTTGTCACTCCGAGTGTCGGAGAGGTATCTCTGGGCCCTCTCGGTAACACACATCATAATAAGCCTTGCAAGCAAAAGACTAATGAGTTAGTCACGAGATGATGTGTTACGGAACGAGTAAAGAGACTTGCCGGCAACGAGATTGAACTAGGTATAAAGATACCGACGATCGAATCTCGGGCAAGTAACATACCGTTTGACAAAAGGAACAACGTATGTTGTTATGCGGTTCTGACCGATAAAAGATCTTCGTAGAATATGTAGGAGCCAATATGAACATCCAGGTTCCGCTATTGGTTATTGACCAGAGATGAGTCTCGGTCATGTCTACATAGTTCTCGAACCCGTAGGGTCCGCACGCTTAACGTTTGATGACGATCAGTATTATGAGTTTTTGAGTATTGATGTACCGAAGGTAGTTCAGAGTCCCGGATGAGATCACGGACATGACGAGGAGTCTCGGAATGTCCGAGACATAAAGATTGATATATTGGACGGCTATATTCGGACACCGGAAGTATACCGGAAAAGTTTCGGATTTATCGGGAATGCCGGAGGGGGTTACCGGAACCCCCTACGAGAGGGAATGGTCCATAGTGGGCCTAAAGGGTGAGAGAGAGGCAGCCCAATAGGGCTGGCCGGCGCCCCCACCTAGCAATCCTAGTTGGACTAGGATTGGGGGGGCGCCACCTCTCCTAATCCCTTCCCCCTTCTTCCTTCCGGTGAATCCTACTAGGAATAGGATTGCAATCCTATTCCTAGTAGGAGTCCCCTCCCTAGCCGCACCATAGGAGGTGGCCGGCCCCTCCTCCCTTGCTCCTTTATATACGGGGGCAGGGGGGCACCCAAAGACACACAAGTTGATTTGTTTTAGCCGTGTGCGGTGCCCCCCTCCACAGAATCACACCTCGGTCGTACCGTCGCGGAGCTTAGGAGAAGCCCTACGCCGGTGATCACATCATATCCGTCACCACGCCGTTGTGCTGACGAAACTCTCCCGTGAAGCTCAACTGGATCAAGAGCTCGTGGGACGTCATCAAGCTGAACGTGTGCTGAACGCGGAGGTGCCGTACGTTCGGTGCTTGATCGGTTGGATCGTGATGAAGTTCGACAACATCAACCGCGTCACTTGACGCTTCCGCTCCCGGTCTACGAGGGTACGTAGACACACTCTCCCCTCTCGTTGCTATGCATCTGGTAGATAGATCTTGCGTGATCGTAGGAAATTTTTTAAAATACTACGTTCCCCAACAGTGGTATCAGAGCCAGGTCTATGCGTAGATGATATGCACGAGTAGAACACAATGAGATTGTGGACGATACTAGTCATACTGCTTACCAGCATGTCATACTTTGCTTCGGCGGTATTGTGAGATGAAGCGGCCCGGACCGACATTACGCGTACGCTTACGCGAGACTGGTTTCACCGTTACGAGCACTCGTTGCTTAAAGGTGACTGGCGGGTGTCTGTCTCTCTCACTTTAGCTGAATCAAGTGTGGCTACGCCCGGTCCTTGTGAAGGTTAAAACAGCACATACTTGACGAAACATCATTGTGGTTTTGTATGCGTAGGTAAGAACGGTTCTTGCTAAAGCCCGTAGCAGCCACGTAAAACTTGCAACAAACAAAGTAGAGGACGTCTAACTTGTTTTTGCAGGGCATGTTGTGATGTGATATGGTCAAGACATGATGAGTTATACGGTTTTTGTATGAGATGATCATGTTTTGCGAGGGTGATCATGACGGTGCTTTGAAGATGGAGATCAAAAGCACAAGATGATGATGGCCATATCATGTCACATATTTTGATTGCATGTGATGTTTATCTTATTATGCTTCTTATTTTGCTTAGTACGACGGTAGCATTATAAGATGATCCCTTACTAAATTTCAAGGTATAAGTGTTCTCCCTGAGTATGCACCGTTGCGAAAGTTCGTCGTGCCGAGACACCACGTGATGATCGGGTGTGATAAGCTCTACGTTCAAATACAACGGGTGTAAGCCAGTTTTGCACACGCAGAATACTCGGGTTAAACTTGACGAGCCTAGCATATACAGATATGGCCTCGGAACACTGGAGACCGAAAGGTCGAGCGTGAATCATATAGTAGATATGATCAACATAAGATGTTCACCATTGAAAACTACTCCATCTCACGTGATGATCGGACATGGTTTAGTTGATTTGGATCACGTGATCATTTAGATGACCAGAGGGATGTCTATCTAAGTGGGAGTTCTTTAAATTAATATGATTAAATTGAACTTTAATTTATCATGAACTTAGTCCTGATAGTTTTTGCATATCTATGTCGTTGTAGATCAATGGCCCGTGCTACCGTTCCTATGAATTTTAATGCATTCCTAGAGAAAGCTAAGTTGAAAGATGATGGTAGCAATTACACGGACTGGGTCCGTAACCTGAGGATTATCCTCATTGCTGCACAGAAGAATTATGTCCTTGAAGCACCGCTAGGTGACAAGCCCCCTGCCGCTGATGCAGACGCTGTGAACGTCTGGCAGTCGCGGTCTGATGACTACACGATAGTTCAGTGTGCCATGCTTTACGGCTTAGAACCGGGACTTCAACGACGTTTTGAACGTCATGGAGCATATGAGATGTTTCAGGAGTTGAAGTTAATATTTCAAGCAAATGCCCGGATTGAGAAATATGAGATTTCCAATAAGTTCTACAGCTGCAAAATGGAGGAGAACAGTTCTATCAGTGAACACTTGCTCAGAATGTCTGGGTACTACAATCATATGACTCAACTTGGTTGCAATGTTGACGAAGATAGTGTCATTGATAGAGTTCTTCAATCACTGCCACCAAGCTATAAAGGCTTCGTGATGAACTATAACATGCAAGGGATGCAAAAGACAATTCCCGAGCTCTTCGCTATGCTCAAAGCTGCGGAGGTAGAAATCAAAAAGGAGCATCAAGTGTTGATGGTTAATAAGACCACTGGTTTCAAGAAAAAGGGCAAGGGAAAGAAAGGGAACTTCAAAAAGAATAGCAAATCAGTTGCTACTTCAACGAAGAAACCCAAATCTGGAGCCAAGCCTGAAACTGAGTGCTTCTACTGCAAGGGAACTGGACACTGGAAGCGGAACTGCCCCAAGTATTTGGCGGATAAGAAGGATGGCAAGATGAACAAATGTATATATGATATACATGTTATTGATGTGTACCTTACTAATTCTCGTAGTAGTACCTGGGTATTTGATACCGGTTCGGTTGCTAATATTTGTAACTCGAAACAGGGACTACGGATTAAACGAAGATTAGCTAAGGACGAGGTGACGATGCGCGTGGGAAACGGTTCCAAAGTCGATGTGATCGCCGTCGGCACGCTACCTCTACATCTACCTTCGGGATTAGTTTTAGACCTAAATAATTGTTATTTGGTGCCAGCGTTGAGCATGAACATTATATCTGGATCTTGTTTATTGCGAGACGGTTATTCATTTAAATCAGAGAATAATGGTTGTTCCATTTTTATGAATAATATCTTTTATGGTCATGCACCCTTAAAAAGTGGTCTATTCTTACTGGATCTTGATTGTAGTGATACACATATTCATAATATTGAAACCAAAAGATGCAAGGTTAATAATGATAGTGCAACTTATTTGTGGCACTGCCGTTTGGGTCATATTGGTGTAAAACGCATGAAGAAACTCCATAAAGATGGACTTTTGGAATCACTTGATTATGAATCACTTGGTGCTTGCGAACCATGCCTCATGGGCAAGATGACTAAAACTCCGTTCTCCGGAACCATGGAGCGAGCAACAGATTTGTTGGAAATCATACATACTGATGTATGTGGATCAATGAGCGTTGATGCTCGCGGCGGGTATCGTTATTTTCTGACCTTCACTGATGATTTGAGCAGATATGGGTATATCTACTTAATGAAACACAAGTCTGAAACATTTGAAAAGTTCAAAGAATTTCAGAGTGAAGTAGAGAATCATCGTAACAAGAAAATAAAGTTCCTACGATCTGATCGTGGAGGAGAATATTTGAGTTACGAGTTTGGTCTTCATTTGAAACAATGTGGAATAGTTTCACAACTCACGCCACCTGGAACACCACAACGTAATGGTGTGTCCGAACGTCGTAACCGTACTTTATTAGATATGGTGCGATCTATGATGTCTCTTACCGATTTACCACTATCGTTTTGGGGTTATGCTTTAGAGACAGCTGCATTCACGTTAAATAGGGCACCATCTAAATCCGTTGATACGACGCCTTATGAACTGTGGTTTGGCAAGAAACCAAAGTTGTCGTTTCTTAAAATTTGGGGCTGCGATGCTTATGTGAAAACACTTCAACCTGATAAGCTCGATCCCAAGTCGGAAAAATGTGTCTTCGTAGGATACCCAAAAGAAACTGTTGGGTACACCTTCTATCACAGATCCGAAGGCAAAATATTCGTTGCTAAGAACGGATCCTTTCTAGAAAAAGAGTTTCTCTCGAAAGAAGTGAGTGGGAGGAAAGTAAAACTTGATGAGGTAATTGTACCTTCTCCCATATTGGAAAGTAGTACATCACAGGAAATTGCTCCAGTGATTCCTACACCAATTAGTGAGGAAGTTGATGATAATGATCATGAAACTTCGGATCAAGTTTTTACTGAACGTCGTAGATCAACCAGAGTACGTTCCGCACCAGAGTGGTACGGCAACCCAATTCTGGAAATCATGTTACTAGACCATGATGAACCTACGAACTATGAGGAAGCGATGATGAGCCCAGATTCCGCAAAATGGCTTGAAGCCATGAAATCTGAGATGGGATCCATGTATGAGAACAAAGTATGGACTTTGGTTGACTTGCCCGATGATCGGCAGGCCATCGAAAATAAATGGATCTTCAAGAGGAAGACCGACGCAGACGGTAATGTTACTGTTTACAAAGCTCGACTTGTTGCGAAAGGTTTTCGACAAGTTCAAGGAGTTGACTACGATGAGACTTTCTCACCTGTAGCGATGCTTAAGTCTGTCCGAATCATGTTAGCAATTGCCGCATTTTATGATTATGAAATCTGGCAAATGGATGTCAAAACTGCATTCCTAAATGGATATCTCAAAGAAGAGTTGTATATGATGCAACCAGAAGGTTTTGTCGATCCAAAAGGTGCTAACAAAGTTTGCAAACTCCAGCGATCCATCTATGGACTGGTGCAAGCATCTCGGAGTTGGAATATACGCTTTGATGAGGTGATCAAAGCATATGGCTTTATACAAACTTTTGGAGAAGCCTGTATTTACAAGAAAGTGAGTGGGAGCTCTGTAGCATTTCTAATATTATATGTAGATGACATATTGTTGATTGGAAATGATATAGAATTTCTGGATAGCATAAAAGGATACTTGAATAAAAGTTTTTCGATGAAAGACCTCGGTGAAGCTGCTTACATATTAGGCATCAAAATCTATAGAGATAGATCAAGACGCTTGATTGGACTTTCACAAAGCACATACCTTGATAAGATTTTGAAAAGGTTCAAAATGGATCAGTCAAAGAAAGGGTTCTTGCCTGTTTTACAAGGTATAAAGTTGAGTAAGACTCAATGCCCGACCACTGCAGAAGATAGAGAGAAAATGAAAGTCATTCCCTATGCCTCAGCCATAGGATCTATCATGTATGCAATGCTGTGTACCAGACCTGATGTGTGCCTTGCTATAAGTCTAGCAGGGAGGTACCAAAGTAATCCAGGAGTGGATCACTGGACAGCGGTCAAAAACATCCTAAAGTATCTGAAAAGAACAAAGGATATGTTTCTCGTATATGGAGGTGACAAAGAGCTCGTCGTAAACGGTTACGTCGATTCTAGCTTTGACACTGATCCGGATGACTCTAAGTCACAAACCGGATATGTATTTTTATTGAACGGTGGAGCTGTCAGCTGGTGTAGTTCCAAGCAGAGCGTCGTGGCGGGATCTACGTGTGAAGCGGAATACATAGCTGCTTCAGAAGCAGCAAATGAAGGAGTCTGGATGAAGGAGTTCATATCCGATCTAGGTGTAGTACCTAGTGCATCGGGTCCAATGAAAATCTTTTGTGACAACACTGGAGCCATAGCCTTGGCGAAGGAGTCCAGGTTTCACAAGAGAACAAAGCACATCAAAAGACGCTTCAATTCCATCCGCGATCTAGTCAAGGAGGGAGACATAGAGATTTGCAAAATACACACGGATCTGAATGTTGCAGACCCATTGACTAAGCCTCTTCCACGGGCAAAACATGATCAGCACCAAGACTCCATGGGTGTGAGAATCATCACTTTGTAATCTAGATTATTGACTCTAGTTCAAGTGGGAGACTGAAGGAAATATGCCCTAGAGGCAATAATAAAGATGTTATTTGTATTTCCTTATATCATGATAAATGTCTTTTATTCATGCTAGAATTGTATTAACCGGAAACTTAGTACATGTGTGGATACATAGACAAAACAGTATGTCCCTAGTATGCCTCTACTAGACTAGCTCATTGATCAAAGATGGTTATGTTTCCTAGCCATAGACATGAGTTGTCATTTGATCAACGGGATCACATCATTAGGAGAATGATGTGATGGACAAGACCCATCCGTTAGCATAGCACTATGATCGTTTAGTTTAACTGCTGTTGCTTTCTTCATGACTTATACATGTTCCTATGACTATGAGATTATGCAACTCCCGAATACCGTAGGAACACCTTGTGTGCTATCAAACGTCACAACGTAAC
Organism: Secale cereale; assembly: GCA_902687465.1. Taxonomy (NCBI): domain Eukaryota; kingdom Viridiplantae; phylum Streptophyta; class Magnoliopsida; order Poales; family Poaceae; genus Secale; species Secale cereale. The sequence continues at coordinate 566,083,892 of LR738710.1, read as the reverse complement.
TGGGTGATCATAAAGATGCTCTACAGGTGTCTCCGAAAGTATTTGTGGTGTTGGCATAGATCAAGATTAGGATTTGTCACTCCGAGTGTCGGAGAGGTATCTCTGGGCCCTCTCGGTAACACACATCACAATAAGCCTTGCAAGCAAAATACTAATGAGTTAGTCACGAGATGATGTGTTACGGAACGAGTAAAGAGACTTGCCGGTAACGAGATTGAACTAGGTATAGAGATACCGACGATCGAATCTCGGGCAAGTAACATACCGTTGACAAAAGGAACAACGTATGTTGTTATGCGGTTCTGACCGATAAAAGATCTTCGTAGAATATGTAGGAGCCAATATGAACATCCAGGTTCCGCTATTGGTTATTGACCAGAGATGAGTCTCGGTCATGTCTACATAGTTCTCGAACCCGTAGGGTCCGCACGCTTAACGTTTGATGACGATCGGTATTATGAGTTTTTGAGTATTGATGTACCGAAGGTAGTTCGGAGTCCCGGATGAGATCACGGACATGACGAGGAGTCTCGGAATGTCCGAGACATAAAGATTGATATATTGGACGGCTATATTCGGACACCGGAAGTATACCGGAAAAGTTTCGGATTTATCGGGAATGCCGGAGGGGGTTACCGGAACCCCCTACGAGAGGGAATGGTCCATAGTGGGCCTAAAGGGTGAGAGAGAGGCAGCCCAATAGGGCTGGCCGGCGCCCCCACCTAGCAATCCTAGTTGGACTAGGATTAGGGGGGCGCCACCTCTCCTAATCCCTTCCCCCTTCTTCCTTCCGGTGAATCCTACTAGGAATAGGATTGCAATCCTATTCCTAGTAGGAGTCCCCTCCCTAGCCGCACCATAGGAGGTGGCCTGCCCCTCCTCCCTTGCTCCTTTATATACGGGGGCAGGGGGGCACCCAAAGACACACAAGTTGATTTGTTTTAGCCGTGTGCGGTGCCCCCCTCCACAGCATCACACCTCGGTCGTACCGTCGCGGAGCTTAGGAGAAGCCCTGCGCCGGTGATCACATCATATCTGTCACCACGCCGTTGTGCTGACGAAACTCTCCCGTGAAGCTCAACTGGATCAAGAGCTCGTGGGACGTCATCAAGCTGAACGTGTGCTGAACGCGGAGGTGCTGTACGTTCGGTGCTTGATCGGTTGGATCGTGAAGAAGTTTGACAACATCAACCGCGTCACTTGACGCTTCCGCTCCCGGTCTACGAGGGTACGTAGACACACTCTCCCCTCTCGTTGCTATGCATCTGGTAGATAGATCTTGCGTGATCGTAGGAAATTTTTTAAAATACTACGTTCCCCAACAAAATACCCTACTGATTTTCTTGTTCTTAGTTCCCCACAAGATAAATTTTGTCCCATTATATTTGGTAGACCCTTCTTGAATATTGTTAATGCCAAGATAGACTGTGTGAAAGATATTGTTACTGTGGGGTTAGGGGATATGTCTCATGATTTTAACTTTGCTAAATTCCGTAGACAACCCCTTGAAAAGGAACCACCCAGTAAGGATGAAATTATTGGTCTTGCTTCTATTGTCGTGCCTCCTAATGATCCTTTAGAATAATACTTGCTAGACCATGAAAATGATATGCATATGAATGCGAGAAGGGAAATAGATGAAATATTCTTTAAACAGGGTCCCGAACTAAAAAACAACTTGCCTGTTGAAATCCTAGGGGATCCTCCTCCACCCAAGGGTGATCCCGTGTTTGAACTTAAACCTTTACCTGATAATCTTAAGTATGTTTATCTTGATGAAAAGAAGATATATCATGTTATTATTAGTGCTAACCTTTCAGGACAGGAAGAAGAAAAATTATTGAAAACTCTGAAGAAGCACCGTGCTGCTATTGGATATACTCTGGATGATCGTAAGGGCATTAGTCTCACTATATGCCAACACAAGATAAAGTTGGAAGAAAATGCTAACCGGTTATTGACCATCAACGACGGTTAAATCCTAAGATGAAAGATGTGGTAAGGAAGGAAATACTAAAGCTTCTAGAGGCAGGTATTATCTATCCAGTTGCTGACAGCCAATGGGTAAGTCATGTCCATTGTGTCCATAAGAAAGGAGGTATGACCGTCGTTCCTAATGATAAAGATGAATTGATCCCGCAAAGAATAGTTACAAGTTATAGGATGGTAATTGATTTCCGTAAGTTAAATAAAGCTACTAAGAAAGATCATTACCCCTTTCCTTTTATCGATCAAATGCTAGAAAGGTTATCCAAACATACTCATTTATGCTTTCTAGATGGTTATTCTGGTTTCTCTCAAATACCTGTGTCAAAAGGGGATCAAGAAAAGACCACTTTTACTTGTCCTTTCGGTACATTTGCTTATAGACGTATGCCTTTTGGTTTATGCAATGCACCAGCTACCTTTCAAAGATGCATGATGGCTATATTCTCTGATTTTTGTGAAAAGATTGTTGAGGTTTTCATGGATGATTTCTCCGTTTATGGAACTTCTTTTGATGATTTCTTAAGCAACCTTGATCGAGTTTTGCAGAGATGTGAAGACACTAATCTTGTTTTGAATTGGGAGAAGTGCCACTTTATGGTTAATGAAGGCATTGTCTTGGGACATAAAATTTATGAAAGAGGTATTGAAGTTGATAAAGCTAAAGTTGATGCTATTGAAAAGATGACATGCCCAAAGGACATCAAAGGTATACGAAGTTTCCTTGGTCACGCCGGGTTTTATAGGAGGTTCATAAAGGACTTCTTCAAAATCTCCAGGCCTCTGACTAATCTCTTACAAAAAGATATTCCTTTTTTCTTTGATGATGATTGTCTAGAAGCATTTGAAATACTTAAGAAAGCATTGATCTCTGCACCTATTGTCCAATCTCCTGACTGGAATTTACCTTTTGAGACTATGTGCGATGCTAGTGATTATGCTGTAGGTGCTGTTTTAGGGCAAATAGTTGATAAGAAATTGAATGTTATCCAATATGTTAGTAAAACTCTAGATAGTGCCCAGAGAAACTATGCTACTACTGAGAACGAATTTTTAGCAGTTGTATTTGCTTGTGATAAGTTTAGACCCTATATCGTTGATTCTAAAGTAACTATTCACACTGATCATGCTGCTATCAAATATCTTATGGAAAAGAAAGATGCTAAACCTAGACTTATTAGATGGGTTCTCTTGCTGCAAGAATTTGATTTGCATATTATTGATAGAAAGAGAGCTGAGAACCCCGTCGCAGACAACTTGTCTAGGTTAGAGAATATACTTGATGACCCACAACCTATTGATGATAGCTTTCCTGATGAACAACTAGTTGTCATAAATACTTCTCGCATTGCTCCATGGTATGTTGATTATGCTAATTATATTGTTGCTAAGTTTATACCTCCTAGCTTCACATACCAGCAAAAGAAAAAGTTCTTTTATGATTTGAGACATTACTTCTGGGATGACCCACATCTTTATAAAGAAGGAGTAGATGGTATCATTAGACGTTGTGTACCTGAGCATGAACAGAAACAGATCCTACACAAGTGCCACTTCAAAGCTTATGGAGGACACCATGCAGGAGATAGAACTGCACACAAGGTATTGCAATCCGGATTTTATTGGCCTACTCTCTTCAAGGATGCCCGTAAGTTTGTCTTATCTTGTGATGAATGTTAAATAATTGGTAATATTAGTAGACGTCAAAAAATGCCTATGAATTATTCACTTGTTATTGAACCATTTGATGTTTGGGGCTTTGACTATATGGGACCGTTTCCTGCCTCTAATGGATACACACATATTTTAGTTGTTGTTGATTACGTTACTAAGTGGGTAGAAGCTATTCCAACTAGTAGTGCTGATCATAACACCTCTATTAAGATGCTTAAAGAAGTTATTTTCCTGAGGTTTGGAGTCCCTAGATATATAATGACTGATGGTGGTTCACACTTTATTCATGGTGCTTTCTGTAAGATGCTTGCAAAATGTGATGTCAACCATAGAATTGCATCCCCCTATCACCCACATACTAGTGGTCAAGTAGAACTAAGTAATAGGGAGTTGAAACTAATCTTGCAAAAGACAGTTAATAGGTCTAGGAAGAATGGGTCCAGGAAACTTGATGATGCATTATGGGCCTATAGAACTGCATACAAAAATCCTATGGGTATGTCTCCATATAAGATGGTATATGGAAAAGCTTGTCACTTACCTCTTGAGCTAGAACACAAGACATATTGGGCTATCAAAGAGCTCAATTATGATTTCAAACTTGCCGGAGAGAAGAGGTTATTTGACATTAGCTGTCTCGATGAATGGAGAACCCAGGCTTACGAAAATGCCAAGCTGTTTAAAGAAAAAGTTAAAAGATGGCATGACAAAAGGATACAAAAGCATGAGTTTAACGTAGGTGACTATGTATTACTATACAACTCTCGTTTAAGATTTTTTGCAGGAAAACTTCTCTCCAAATGGGAAGGACCTTACATTATCGAGGAGGTATATCGTTCCGGTGCCATAAAAATCAACAACTTCAAAGGCACAAATCCAAAGGTGGTGAACGGTCAAAGAATCAAACATTATATCTCAGGTAATCCTATAAATGTTGAAACCAATGTTATTGAAACCATAACCCCGGAGGAATACATAAGGGACACTTTCTAGAACGATTAAGCCTCCGAAAAGGAAGAGGTATGTGATACGATAAGTAAACCGACTCCAAAACAGTTCTAAAGGCAATTTTTCTCCGTTTTGTAATATTTAGAAAAATAGAAAAATAAGCCGCAGTACGGAAGAGACACGGGCCATCCACGAGGGTGGAGGGCGTGCCCCCTGCCTTGTGGGCACCCCGTGTGCCTCCCGGACTCTATTTTCTTGTGAGTTACTCCTTTTTGTCGGTAAAAATTCATTATATATAATCCCGAAGGTTTTGACCTCTGTATCACGCAAAAATCCTCTGCTCTTGTTGCGAGCTGTTTTCTGCTAGGGTTTGCAAAGCCAGGCGTCATGTCGTCTCCCTCGTCCAACAATGAAGGCAATGATGCTTGGCTAATGAAGATAGATCTGAAGAGGGAAGAACCTGAGGAGATCCACAAGGAGAAGAAGATCAAGATGGAGGTGGAAGATCCGGCTCCGGCATTGGGAGAAGAAGACACCTCTAAATCTCTTCCCAACCTCTTTACCTCAACTGAGATTGAAGCTTTCAGGATGATTGAGTTAGCTCAAATTCTAAACAAGCATCTGACAAGTGAAAATATTTTGTTGAAGGATTACATTGTTGCACTCAAAGGTATTATCTGCAAGCTGGAAGATCTCCTACGCTCGATATATGATGATCCGGCGTCACTACTTTCAACTCCATCATCATCACCCCCGAAGAAGGAGCCATAATCATATGGGTATGGGCACTCCCCTTGGCAACTGCCAAGCTTGGGGGAGTGACCACGGTATCATATCACCATTACTCCTATCTTTACCTTTTATCTTAGTTCGATCCTTTTGGTAGTATCTTGATCTAGTAGAATAAAGTTAGCATGATCTAGTTGTGAGCTTTTGCTTTGTGATCTTTACCCTTTGTAATCGAGTCCGTGAGCTATATAATAAAGATTAGTGTTGAGTCAAGGGCTTAATTTCCTCACTTGGGTCATGATAAAAAGAAAGAAAACATAAAGAATATCAAAGAGATCATATTGATCTTGTGGTAAGTAATGACTTCACATACAAGAGTATGATAAATAAAAGTTGTTGGGAGTTGACAAACATAGTTTTGGTCATCGTTGCAATTAATAGGAAGTAATAAAAGAAGAGGGGCTTCACATACAAATATACTATCTTGGACATCTTTTATGATTGTGAGCACTCATTAAAGTATGACATGCTAAAGAGTTGATGTTGGAGAAGGAAGACAACATAATGGGTTATGCCTTCTTATATCCGAAATAAAGTATATTGTCATGGATCATCCAACATGTTGAGCTTGCCTTTCCCCCTCATGCTAGCCAAAACTCCTCGCACCACGTAGAGATACTACTTGTGCTTCCATATATCCTTAAACCCAGTTTTGCCATGAGAGTCCACCATACCTACCTATGGATTGAGAAAGATCCTTCCAAGTAAGTTGTCATGTTGCAAACTCGCTAAAATATGTATGATTTATTAGTGTGGAGGAAATTAGCTTTATACGATCTTGTGATATGGAAGTAATAAAAGCGACTGACTGCGTAATAAAGGTCCTTATCACAAGTGGCAATATAAAGTGAAGTTCTTCTATGCTAAGACTTTGTGCATCGAACCATAAAAACACATGACAACCTTTGCTTCCCTCTGCGAAGGGACTATCTATTATTCTTGCCTTATAAGCGTCAAGGTGATATCCACCTTTCCTTTTTACATTTTATCCTTTGGCAAGCACATTGTATTGGAAAGATCCTGACATATATACCCACTTGGATGTAAGTTTTCAAGATCTATTACTGTTGACATTACCCTTGAGGTAAAAGGTTGGGAGGCAACACCATAAGCCCCTATATTTCTTTGTGTTCGATTAAAACTCCATAACCATAAGTATTGTGTGAGTGTGAGCAATTGTGAAATACTATATGATAGTTGAGTCTGTAGGTTTGCTGAAAAGCTCTTATATTGACTCTTTCCGATGTTACGATAAATTGCAATTGCTCCAATGACCGAGATCACAGTTTGTTAGTTGCCAATGAATTTTATGATTCATGCTTGATATTGTGAATGAATTTTTACTTTAGCATAAGAATCATATGACAATTTATATGTGTTGCTGCTATGAAAATAATCATGATGCCCTCATGTCCGTATTTTGTTTTTATCGACACCTCTATCTCTAAACATGTGGACATATTTTTCGTTATCGGCTTTCGCTTGAGGACAAGCGAGGTCTAAGCTTGGGGGAGTTGATACGTCCATTTTGCATCATGCTTATATGTTGATATTTATTGCATTATGGGCTGTTCTTACATGTTTTGTCACAATACTTATGCCTTTTCTCTCTTATTTTACAAGGTTTACATGAAGAGGGAGAATGCTGGCAGCTGGAATTCTCGGCTGGAAAATGAGCAAACTCTGGAAACCTATTCTGCACAACTCCAAAAGCCCCGAAACTAAACAGAACGTTGTTTCAGAATATATAAAAAATATCTGGCGAAAGAAGTTCACGAGGGGGGCCATCGGCTATCCACGAGGGTGGGGGGCGCGCCCCCCTGTCTCGTGGGCCAGCCGGAAGGCCCCCGATGCCCATCTTCTCCTATATGAGGTGTTTTGACCTGGAAAAAATCAGGAGGAGGCTTTCGGGACCGGACGCCGCCGTCTCGAGGCGGAAACCAATCTAGGGCTCCGACTGAGCTGTTCTGCCAGGGATACTTCCCTCCGGGAGGGGGAAATCGTCACCGCCGTCATCACCAACAACTCTCCCATCTTGGGGAGAGCTATCTTCATCAACATCTTCACCAGCACCATCTCCTCTCAAACCCTAGTTCATCTCTTGTATCCAATCTTTGTACCCAAACCTCAGATTGGTACCTGTGGGTTGCTAGTAGTGTTGATTACTCCTTGTAGTTGATGCTAGTTGGTTTATTTGGTGGAAAATCGTATGTTCAGACCCATTATGCATATTAATAACCCTCTGATCATGAACAATATTATGTCTTGTGAGTAGTTACTTTTGTTCCTGAGGACATGGGAGAAGTCTTGCTATTAGTAGTCATGTGAATTTGGTCTTCGTTCGATATTTTGATGAGATGTATGTTGTCTCTCCTCTAGTGGTGTCATGTGAACGTCGACTACATGACACTTCACCATTATTTGGGCCTAGAGGAAGGCATTGGGAAGTAATAAGTAGATGATGGGTTGCTAGAGTGACAAAAGCTTAAACCCTAGTTTATGCGTTGCTTCGTAAGGGGTTGATTTGGATCCATATGTTTCGAGCTATGGTTAGGTTTACCTTAATACTTCTTTTGTAGTTGCGGATGCTTGCATTAGAGGTTAATCATAAGTGGGAGGCTTTTCCAAGTAAGGACAACACCCAAGCACCGGTCCACCCACATACCAAATTATCAAAGTATAGAACGTGAATCAGATGATCGTGATGAAAACTAGCTTGACGATAATTCCCATGTGTCCTCGGGAGCGCTTTCCTTTATATAAGAGTTTTTCCAGGCTTGTCCTTTGCTAAAAAAAGGATTTGGCCACCTTGCTGCACCTTTTTTACTTTTACCTTTTGTCACTTGCTACCAATTACCTTATCACGAAACTATCTGTTACTTATAATTTCAGTGCTTGCAGAAAATACCTTGCTGAAAACTGCCAATCATTTCCTTCTGCTCCTCGTTGGGTTCGATACTCTTACTTATCGAAAGGACTACGATAGATCCCCTACACTTGTGGGTCATCAGGCCTCCTCCTCCCCGCCAGCCCAACTCCTCCTCCACCCCGGCCCAGCCGCGCTAAGCCCAGCCGCCCCCCTCTGCTTCCTGGGCCTTGGCCCGCTAGGTGAGAAACCCCTAGCCGAGTCCAACTGCCTTATCTACCGCGCGTGTGTAATTTAGTTATCTTACGCCCGCTCAGTTTTTTTTCCAGAAAACGGCTAAGTACCCGGTATTCTTATTTCATCATGGCATCTTGTGGTTTGTGTAACTTTGTGCATGTTTATCCAAAATGAGCATATGACATATCAAAATGTTCATCTCTGAATGCTCTACGTGTTAGTTGCATTTGCATGCATGATATTGTTCATCTTGTTGTCTTAATCTTCGTTGCAAAACTGCTATGTGATGTTACCAGTCAGTCCTTGTTGTCTGTCAACAATATGTTAGCATGTTTGAGAGGTCACATCTTTGTGCATGTTGGTCCAAATGGAGTGTATGATATGTCAAAATGTTCATCTAGTCATGCTCTACATGATGGTTGCATTTTCATACATGTTGGAGTCCATTATGCCATGTTAATCTCTGTTGCAAGAGTGTATGTTGTTGTTAAGTGCTGAAACTTGATATAAGATGTTGATTTGTCTTTTTCATATCTTTATGTGTGATTTTTGTGTGAGCTACATGTCAATATGTTTTAGAAGCACAATCATGTCATCTTTGCTGTGGTGCAATCCTATTTTCATGATATTCATTGTGGGGAGTGCAACAAGCTTGCAAAGTGACCTACTCGTTGTTGCTGATTTCTATGACTTGTTGAAAATTGCTAAGTCTGAAACTGTTATATCCTGATGTAGAGTTTGCTTGATTTCCCACTCAAATCCATGAATGTTTTGGGATGTCCAATGACCATGTCTTGAATTCCATGTTATACTCTATCCATCCATGTCCTTGTTTGCAATTATAGGTAGTTGTAGCTTGTTTATTTCTTGCTCTCAAATTTCTATAAAATGTTGTTGTCAGCCTGTTAATAGTAAGTTCAGTTTTGCCATGTGAATTGCTAGTGATCTATGCATCCTATGACTATGTTCTTGCCATGAGTAGCTTCATAAACATGTCTTCTTACTATTGGTTATCTTCACATGCCATGATATGCTCTGAGATGAGTTGCACAACCTTGCAAACATGCCTACTTGTCGTTGTTGCTGCCATGTTCAGTTTAGTTCACTAAGTCTGAGAATCTGTTATCTTTTGCAATCTGTCGTGATGTTTTGAGCACGTTCTAGTGGTGTTTGGTAGTAGCTTAGTGATCATGCTTGTAGTGCTTGACATGTACATGCTTTCCATGCCCTTTGATGCCATGAAATGTTATTGTATCATGTTATTTTGATGTCAACTATATGCCTACTTGTTGTATTGGACAGTTTGTGCTTCAAACTAGTTCCATGTGTATGTGTTGAACCGTTGCTCCGTTTGGAGTGTGCTCTATATGAAACTTGTGTGTTTTTTAATGTAGATGCATAATAACATGTTGTATCCCTGTTTGGAGTGTGTTTGCTTGATGTTTGGATGGTTTTGCATCAATGCCATGTTTGACTTGTCTTGCTCATATCTTCTAGGCCGTAGCTCCGAATTAAATGAACTTCATATGTAACTTGACTAGAATTTTGAGTAGATCATCATGGTGCATGTTAACTGGCTGTTTAACAACTTGAGCTTAAGGTTTGTTCAGATCTGGATCAATTTCGAAATTTGCATATAAGGACTTACCGGAATTATTATAGGTTGTTTCCGGCCTCATTTAAACTTGTTTGGTTGTGTTGTTGTATGCATCATCCCTTGCCATGATTTGCATCATATATCCTTGTCATGCATCATACTTGGTTGAGAATCGTGTCTTGTGATGTGTTGTGTGTTTATCGTGTTGCTTGCTTCTTCTCGTTAGTGCTTGTTTCATTGCAATCGTGAGGATTCGTTCGACTACACTCGGTTCGTCTTCGTGGCTTCTTCTTCATCTTCTTCACAGACTCGTTCTTCGTCCTTGCGGGATCTCAGGCAAGATGACCGTCACCTTGGATCTCATTACTATCATTTCTATGCTAGTTGTCTCGATGCTATCGATATATGTCGCGCTACCCATCTATTTGTTGTCAGCCCCTCCTTGTTGCCAGGAAACCCTCTAACCTTTGACACCATCCCAGCAAACCGTTGTTTGGCTATGTTACCGCTTGCTCAGCCCCTCTTATAGCGTTGTTAGTTGCAGGTGAAGATGAAGATTGCTCCATGTCGGATCTTGGATTGTTGGAATGTCACAATATATCTTATATTAAATTAATGCACCTATATACTTGGAAATGGGTGAAAGGCTTGGCCTTTTGCTCGGTGTTTCGTTCCACTCATGCCGCCTTAAGAACCAATAAACCGGTGTTATGTTCCTTGATTTTGCGTTCCTTACACGGTTGGCTATATGGGGACCCCTTGCTTCTTCGCCCAAAGTAAAGCTTTCTCGAGGAGATCCAACTTTGGTTTTACCATTTGCCTAATAACTAAAACTTGCCGAGGGAGTTGCAAACCCGAGGATTATTTTAATTCAACCCCCCCCCCCCGGGTCAGTGCTCGTTTTGAGTGTTGGTCCACCTACCTAGCAGTCGGCGGTGCCGCCTCGGGGCAACTCGAGGTATTCTGGCTATCGTCCACTATGCATAGACGGATGAGTCCGTAGATAGAGAGTGCGCGGCTCTGGACACGGGTGTCGACTCACCGGGACATTTCCTTGGGCTAGTTTTCCTTTCTTCGAAGAACTTGTGCACCGGGATTCCAAGGACGCTCGGGCCTTCCCTAAGATAAGGGGTTTCGACCTCTGCTGATCGTGAGAGCTTGTTATGGGCTAAGTTGGGACACCCCTGCAGGGTTATGATCTTTCGAAATTCGTGCCCGCGGTTATGTGGTAGATTGGAATTTGTTAATATCCGGTTGTAGAAAACTCGTCAGAGGATCCGAAATAAAATACACCAACCGCGTGAGTAATCGTGACCATATATTTTCATGTTGAGAAGAGAACACGGTGGGGTTATGTTTGGACGTAAGTAGATAGCATCACTTAGTGGTCATTACTAGTTTGCGACCATTTGCTTAGATGCTCATCTTATTCTTGTACTCGTAAGTTAGCCACCATATAGTGCTTAGCCGCTGCTACAACCTCCCACTTAACCTCTCCTTACCCATTAAGCTTTGATAGTCTTGATACCCATGGTTATGGGATTGCTGAGTCCTCGTGGCTCACAGATACTCCAACAACAGTTGCAGGTGCAGGTTTCCGATGACTTGACGTGAGAGCGATGTTACTTGTGTTGGAGTTCTTCCTTCTTCTTCTTCGTCAGTCTTGAGTTAGGTTCCTGGTCGGCAGCCTGGGGTAGCAGGATGGATGTCGTTGTGCTTTCCATGTTTGCATCCGTAGTTGGATGTCTTGTATATGATGATGTTGTAATCAGTTGACTTGTATGTATCCCCATGTATTTATGTAATGGTACGATGTAATGATATCCATCTTGCTAAGCGCTCGAAATGCGGTTGTGCCCCAAACACGAGTGTATCATGTGATTGGGATAGAATCGCATCTTGGACGTGACAAGTTGGTATCAGAACCTCGACCGACCATAGGAGCCCCCTTGATTGATCGTAGCTTGGCCGTTGTCGAGTCTAGCGAAAACTATTTTGGAGTCTAGTTATATCGGAGAGTAGGAATTCTTTTTACTCCTCAGCCCCTTCGTCGCTCTGGTGAGGAATATTGATGTAGGTGTTTTGAATTACTCCTCGTCCCCTTCAAATTTTTTTAGGATCACGCAGTTAGTTTTTGTTCGTTGCGATGTCAGTTCTTTTCATTCAGTGCAATTCTCGTCAAGTTGATTCAACCCTCTTCATCTTTGCAAGTTCAATCCTCAGTTCTTTCCAACCGACGGTGTTTTCCCGTCCGATGTGGTCTTTCTTTTTCCCACCTGCTGACCCTTTTTCTTCTCGGAGCCAGAGTCCTTAATCGAGTATCCATCCTACTCGTGTGAAGTCTTTGAATTCCTTTCATCAATTATTTTCAACTGGTGAATTCTCATCTAGTTTGTCATTCTTCATCTCTTTTCTTCTCCGGTGGATCCAATTCAATTTGTTCTCGGTGTTGTTCATATTCTTTTCCATTGCTCAAATATTTCCCTTGCTCGTTCATCTCTCGCCATTTAATTGTTCCGGAGTTCCGAAGACATCTCAGGAGATTCATCTGTATTCCAATTAATTCGAGGTTGTCACCTCCTTCGAGTCTTTTAATCGTTCTGGTGCATCATTTCTCACTCGAATAATCCTTTTCAACGGTGTTTCTCTTCGGTGGGATCATAACCCACATGTCTTTTCGCAGGATCTTACCTGACTCTTCCAATATTTCTGGAGTTATTCCCAAATTCTTTTCAAGTGTGACATAAGAATGAATTCCATCAGTCATATGTCTTCTTCAGGATCGCTTTCAATTCTTTTCATCGTTGGTTCAACATCTCCTATTTTCATTCGCCCGGAGTATCTCAACAATTTTTGTGGTGTATCTAGTTGTCATTCTAAACATTTGAAGACCGAAGAAGAGTTCCTCTAAATCTTGTCCGTCCTCTCAAAGATTCATGATTCTAGCTTCATGTTATCCTCTCGAATCATTCCATTTGTCATAAATTCTTTTCTTTACCCACCTGGAGCATTTCATAAATTCTTTCCATTGTGTTCCTCCGAAGGCCATCATTTCAGAAGAATTCTTCGTTCTCAGTTTTCAACTTCGTTCTCCAAATATTCTTCATTGATGCCTCTTCGTTCGTCTCACATTCTTCTGGTGCTTCGTTCAAGCATTCTTTAATCCGTCTGCGATCCCTTCATTCTCATGCATCTAAATTCCCTCATGTCCTTATTCGTTTTCTAATTCTGCCGGCGATTCATTCTCTTTTCTTCGTACAATTTCAGTTCTTACGGTGATTTGTTCTCTGTCATCACTAGTTTCAATTTTTACGGTGGTTCGTTCAAGATTCATTTTCCTTGGTAATCATATCAATTCATTCGTTCACTCCGATCTTACCAGTGGTTCATGAAGACTTTCTCAAGTTTTGGTGCTATATCCCTCGTTAATCAATTTCAACGCGAATAAGTGATATGCAAATCCATTACTTCTCATCAATTTAATTGATGGAGGATGAGCATGACAAAATTATTATTCTTCTATCATCAAGTTGTTTAATCCCTTCCTTCAGAGTTTGTTCATTATGAATAAATTCTAGTTCCAAGTGTTTTCATCTTTTCCTTTTTTCCAGAGTCCAAAGTCTTCTCGGCTATCTCGTCGGAACCCCGTCTAAAATAATCGCAAGGCTTTAATCTTATTATTGTCATCATTTATCATTCTTTTGTTACCGGAGTTCATCACGGTGGGTCTTCATGATTTAATTCATTCTTCAAATTCTTGTGGAGCAGCTCAAGTATTCTTCTTCTTGCGTCTCTAAGTGCAAATAATTCTCCCTATTTTTTTGAAGTGGAGCTTTGCATTTCTTCGTTCTACTCAACTATTCAATCTTCTCGTAGTGGCTGAAATTCACCTCAAGTTTTGGGATGATTGCCATAAGCCCACATCGAGCTAATTCTTTTGTTGTTGATTTTCTCGACAACTCCGTTCAAGCCTTTCGCTTGAAGATCCATTTTCAAATTCATTCGTGGTGGAAGTTGTCACCTTCACCTTTCTTTTCATTCCACTCTTTAAATTCTTCCGGAGGCATGGTCTTGTTCATCTCGTCATGTATCATTCCATCTTCTCAAGTTCAAGTCCTTTTCCTTCAATGCTCAATCGGAGATTTGCCCGAATTCCTTTTCTATCTCTTTTACCCGGAGTGGTTTCGAATTCATTCTGGTTCCTTTAACTCTTGTTTCATGTCTTTCAACCATCAAAATTCTCGTTTGTTCCTTGTTCCTATGTTGTATAGAAGCTTCTCAATCTCATTCATCTTCGTTGCATTCTTCCTTTCAAGTGGCTCAACCTCTCAAGGTTCATTGGTTTCACCTTCTACCTTTTTCCCTTCCGTCTCGTTCCTAAGATCTTGGGACGAGATCTCTTGTTAGTAGGGGAGTGTTGTGACACCCCGAGACCGATGCGCCAGGTGTCAGCCAGTTATTCGTTGCCGTTGCCATGTCATCTGCTTACGTATTGCACTTTGCCATGTCATCGTGTGCATTGCATCAACATGTTTTCAAAACTTGCATCCGTTCGTAGTTGCCCGATGCCCTCGTCCTTTCCGTTGTCTGTTCTGAGCTCACACACACTCGCACGCGCCCGTGGTACCTCCGTATATTTATTTTGTAAGTGGCCAGAAAAATGTTCTCGGAATGGGTTGAAACTTGGCGTGTGGTCTTATTATAGTGTAGACAGACCGCCTGCCAAATTTCGTCGCATTCGGAGTCCGTTTGATAGCCCAACGGTTAAACGCGTTAACCGTCGGAAGCCCTTTCTCTTTTAGCCCAGCACCCCTCCACAACAGCCCACTAGCCCATCTAAACCCCCTCCATGATCTCGGTCGTTGGATCACGATCGCGTGGCCAAAAACCGCTCCTCATTTGGACTCTCCTAGCTCCCTCTACCTATAAATAGGTCCTCCCCCTCCATTTTCGCGGACGAAACCCTAGCCTACTCCCTCTCGCGCCGCCGGACATCTCCATCCGCGCCGGACATGTCCAGCCGGCCACGTCGCCCAGCCAATCGTGTGCCGCCACGTCAGCTCTGCCGCCGCACGAGCCAACCACACGTCGCCACGTTACCCAGCACCCACCTCCACCGCCGTCGGCCTGCAAAACCCGTCACCAGCCCGCCCGAGCCCATCTGGGCCCGAGCGCGCCGCCGCCCGCGCCCGCTCGCCGGAGCTCGTAGGACCTCGTTGTCCGCGTCGTCGGAGCACCCCGCCACCACGCCATCGTCCCGGATCCGCCACTGCGCATCTGCCTGCCTCGGCCACAGCACCCGCGCCGGCCACCACCGCGGCAACCACCGTGTCCGCCCGCGCCACACGACGGATCCCGCTTCTCCCCGCACCTACTCGGCCCGCTGCCTCACACCTCCGGCGTCCCACCCGCCTCCGCTTCCTCGTCCCTGTCTCACCGCGCCTCCATCAGGAACGGGACCCCCGGGGCCCGATCTGCCGGATCCACTCCTCCCCGCGCCGCCCTACAGCCCTGCCAGACTCCGCACCGCCGGCCTCTCATGCTTGTCATCGGGGCAGTTCAGCCGCCGCCGCCATGTCCCTGGTCGGGAACGAGCATGAGCGCCGCTCGTCCCACTCGTGGGTCGGCCTCGCCCATGGCCCGTCTACCCCGCCGGCCCGCGTGGGCCTCCTCCTCCCCGTCGGCCCAGCCGCGCCAGGACTAGCCGGCCCCCTCTGCTTCCTGGGCCTCGGCCCGCTAGGTGAGAAACCCCCAACCCAGTCCAACTGCCTTATCTACCGCGCATGCGTAATTTAGTTATCTTACGCCCGCTCAGTTTTTTTTCTAGAAAACGGCCAAGTACCCAATTTTCTTATTTCATCATGGCATCTTGTGGTTTGTGTAACTTTGTGCACGTTTATCCAAAATAAGTATATGATATATCAAAATGTTTGTCTCTGAATGCTCTACGTGTTAGTTGCATTTGCATGCATGATATTGTTCATCTTGTTGTCTTAATCTTCATTACAAAATTGATATGTGATGTTACCGGTCAGTCCTTGTTGTCTGTCAACAATATGTTAGCATGTTTGAGAGGTCACATCTTTGTGCAGGTTGGTCCAAATGGAGTGTATGATATGTCAAAATGTTCATCTACTGATGCTCTACATGATGGTTGAATTTTCATACATGTTGGAGTCCATTATGCCATGTTAATCTCTGTTGCAAGAGTGTATGTTGCTATTAAGTGTTGAAACTTGGTATAAGATGCTGATTTGTCTTTTTCATATCATTATGTGTGATTTTTGTTTAAGCTACATGTCAATATGTTTTAGAAGCACAATCATGTCATCTTTGTTGTGGTGCAACCAAATTTTCATTATATGTCTTGTGAGGAGTGCAACAAGCTTGCAAAGTGACCTACTCGTTGTTGCTGATTTCTATGACTTGTTGAAAACTGCTAAGTCTGAAACTGTTATATCATGATGCCATGTTTGCTTGATGCCCCACTCAAATCCATGAATGGTTTGGGATGTCCAATGACCATGTCTTGAAGTCCATGTTATGCTCTATCCATTCATGTCCTTGTTTGCAATTATAGGTTGATGTAGCTTGTTTATTTCTTGCTCTCAAATTGCTATAAAATGTTGTTGTCAGCCTGTTAATAGTAAGTTCAGTTTTCCATGTGAATTGCTAGTGATCTATGCATCCTATGACCATATTCTTGCCATGAGTAGCTTCATAAACATGTCTTCTTACTTTTGGTTATCTTCACATGCCATGATATGCTCTGAGATGAGTTTTACAAGCTTGCAAACATGTCTACTTGTCGTTGTTGCTGCCATGTTCAGTTTAGTTCACTGAGTCTGAGAATTTGTTATCTTTTGCAATCTTGCCATGATGGTTTGAACATGTTCTAGTGGTGTTTGGTAGTAGCTTAGTGATCATGCTTGTAGTGCTTGAAATGTAAATGCTTCCCATGCCCTTTGATGCCATGAAATGTTATTGTATCATGTTGTTTTGATGTCAACTATATGCCTACTTGATGTTTTGGACAGTTTGTGCTTCAAACTAGTTCCATGTGTATGTGTTGAACCGTTGCTCCGTTTGGAGTGTGCTCTATATGGAACTTGTGTGTTTTTGCATGTAGATGCATAATAACATGTTATGTAGAGTGTGTTTGCTTGATGTTTGGATGCGTTTTGCATCAATGCCATGCTTGACTTGTTTTGGTCATATCTTCTAGGCCGTAGCTCCGAATTAAATGAACTTTATATGTAACTTGACTAGAATTTTGAGTAGATCATCAAGGTGCATGTTAACTTGCGGTTTAACAACTTGAACTTAAGGTTTGTTCAGATCTGGACCAATTTCGAAATTTGCATATGAGGACTTACAGGAATTGTTATAGGTTGTTTCCGGCCTCATTTAACATTGTTTGGTTGTGTTGTTCTTGTATGCATCATCCCTTGCCATGATTTGCATCATGTAGCCTTGTCATGCATCATACTTGGTTGTGCATCTTGTCTTGTGATGTGTTATGTGTTTACCGTGTTGTTTGCTTCTTCTCGTTAGTGCTTGTTTCGTTGCGATCATGAGGATTCGTTCGACTACACTCGGTTCGTCTTCGTGGCTTCTTCTTCATCTTCTTCACTGATTCGTTCTTCTTCCTTGCGGGATCTCAGGCAAGATGACCGTCACCTTGGATCTCATTACTATCATTGCAATGCTAGTTGTCTCGATATTATCGCTATATGTCGCGCAACCTATCTATTTGTTGCCAGCCCCTCCTTGTTGCCATGAAACCCTCTAACCTTTGACATCATCCCAGCAAATCGTTGTTTGGCTATGTTACCGCTTGCTCAGTCCCTCTTATAGTGTTGTTTGTTGCAGGTGAAGATGAAGATTGCTCCATGTCGGATCTTGGATTGTTGGAATATCACAATATATCTTATATTAAATTAATGCACCTATATACTTGGCAATGGGTGGAAGGCTTGGCCTTTTGCTCGGTGTTTTGTTCCACTCATGCCGCCTTAAGAACCGATAAACCGGTGTTATGTTCCTTGATTTTGCGTTCCTTACATGGTTGGGTATATGGGGACCCCTTGCTTCTTCGCCTAAAGTAAAGCTTTCCCGAGGAGATCCAACTTTGGTTTTATCATTTGCCTAATAACTAAAACTTGTCGAGGGAGTTGCAAACTCGAGGATTATTTTAATTCAAACACCCCCCCCCGGCCAGTGCTAGTTTTGGGTGTTGGTCCACCTACCTAGCAATCGGCGGTGCCGCCTCGGGGCAACTCGAGGTATTCTGGCTATCGTCCACTATGCATAGACGGATGAGTCCGTAGATAGAGAGCGTGCGGCTCTGGACACGGGTGTCGACTCACTGGGACATCTCCTTGGGCTAGTTTTCCTTTCTTCGAAGAACTTGTGCATCAGGATTCCGAGGACGCTCGGGCCTTCCCTGAGATAAGGGGTTTCGACCTCTGCTGATCGTGAGAACTTGTTATGGGCTTAGTTGGGACACCCCTGCAGGGTTATGATCTTTCGAAAGCCGTGCCCGCGGTTATGTGGCAGATTGGAATTTGTTAATATTCGGTTGTAGAAAACTCGTCAGAGGATCCGAAATAAAATACACCAACTGTGTGAGTAACCGGGACCGTCTCTTTTCATGTTGAGAAGAGAACACGATGGGGTTATGTTTGGACGTAAGTAGATAGGATCACTTAGTGGTCATTACTAGTTTGCAACCGTTTGCGTAGATGCTCATCTTATTCTTGTACTCGTAAGTTAGCCACTATATAATGCTTAGCCGCTGCTGCAACCTCCCACTTAACCTCTCCTTACCCATTAAGCTTTGCTAGTCTTGATACCCATTGTTATGGGATTGTTGAGTCCTTGTGGCTCATAGATACTCCGACAACAGTTGTAGGTGCAGGTTTCCGATGACTTGACGTGAGAGCGATGTTACTTGTGTTGGAGTTCTTCCTTCTTCTTCTTCGTCAGTCTTCGGTTAGGTTCCTGGTCGGCAGCCTGGGGTAGCAGGATGGATGTCATTGTGCTTTTCATGTTTGCATCCGTAGTCGGATGTCTTGTATATGATGATGTTGTAATCAGTTGACTTGTATGACTTGTATGTATCCCCATGTATTTATGTAATGGTATGGTATAATGATATCCATCTTGCTAAGCATTTGAAATGCGGTTGTGCCCCAAACACGAGTGTATCATGTGATCGGGATAGAATCACATCTTGGGCGTGACATTTCTCTTCTGGGGTTACAATTAGCGAAGAAGGCTGGCGGAGTCGCTCCATAGTGAAAGGGGGGAGAGTGGTCGACTGACCTGGAGTCGGAATGTCTTGGTAGTAGAACCAAGTCGACTGCCATCCTCTGACTAACTCGAGAAGGGTAATGGGAGGAAAAGTGCTTCTACCCCTACATTGAATCCCTAAACCCCCGCACATCTGAATCACGTGCGTCTTTTCGTCAGTCAGATTTGCTTTCTTCACTGTTTGGGAACGGCAAGTGAAGCTGTGTTTGAATAGGCCCCAATGTGGTTGGAAGCCCATGAAGTTTTCGCACAATGAGATGTACGCAGGAAGGAACATGATTGTGTTTGGGGCGAAATGGTGAATCTGAGCACCAAAAAAGTTCAAGAAACCCCGAAAGAACGGATGCGGGGGAAGAGAAAAACCTCGATCGACGTGGGTGGTGAGGAGGACATGCTCACCCTCGCGCGGCAGAGGCTCGGATTCCCCTTCCGGCAACCTCCAAGATCCATGAGCAATTAGGCCGCCCACGACGAGCTTCTCCAGATCCTCCCGCTCAATGGTGGAGCGGATCCAGTCTCCCTGGACCCAACCAGGTGGCAGACCGGACCGCGACGACGATCTCCGAGCCGTCTTCTTGCCCTTCGCCGCCGCCTTCTTCGCGCGCTCCGCGGCCGCAGTCTTATCCTTCGCCATGGCAGTAGCGAACGAGCAGGACAGGCGAGAGCGTCAAGAGCAGAGAGGAAGGAGATCGAATGAGGCGCACTGTACATTACCTCGGTCTCGACACCTTTTATGGGCCTGCTTCCGAGTGGCTGACCTGTGGGCCCGAGCGATCTTATCACATCCTGCAACAGGTGCTTGCCCAATACGTGGTGAAAAGGGTGGCGCTGATATCGAGGTGCCCCTGTCTAATCGCTCCATTTACAACGGCACGCCCCGTCCCGCGCGCTTCTCCAAATTTTCGAATCCCGTGAGATCCGGTAACCGCAAAGCAATCAATCGCGCCCAAGATTTCACATTATGATTCACTTGAAGGTTTACAACATAATTCACTCGACGACCACATAATCGATCAAGGCGGCTGAAGCAATGTTAAACCTCCCGTCTGATTTCCAGACTCTGATGAAATGCCTCCGCAACATGGGATCGAGTCAGAAACAGCTTCAGCAACCTTAATCCATTCGGGGGCTAATGATGACGACATGTACATAGGGTAGGGTCAAAGGCATGTCCTAGCTGTCCTACCCAAGGACACTGCCCTAGAGTCGAAGACATTTGAAGTACAACAGAAGATATCGAGTGAGTGTAATCCCCTCGACCGTATATTCCAATCGGATATCCCAATTCCACTCGACCATGCAAAGAATCACTCAGAACACGGAAGGTCTGGGGCCAGCCCAGGATGGCAATAGTTAGGCATTCACTCCGTAGTCTTAAAGGTCATTGATAGTCATTTATAATAGGCGTTACCAGTAACGCCCCTTGTTTTAATTTACATTGAACCATGTGTAACCGAGGGAAGAAGGGACCTGGCGCACTCTATATAAGCCACCTCCTCCTCTGGCACAAGGGTTCGGACCCCCTATAACTCACACACACATATTCCAGTCGACAAGCCTCCGAGCACCGAGGCGTAAGGTTGTTACCTCCTCTGAGAGGGGCCCGAACTCGTAAAACTCTCGTGTACAACCTCGCCGTAGCTAGGGCCGTGCCTCCTCCTACGTACCCCCTATTCTTATTGTCATACTTACTCCCACGCGGGTGTAACTTTGTTAGTGATGTCCTCGTCATTGTATGCAGTTGTAGTAGTAGCATTAGGCATCACCACCACAAGAGATGGCTGCACACCATGCCCCTCAAACACATCTGAATCAGGTGACACCTGCTTGGATTGTGTCTGAGAGTCCTCAACATATGAGGAAATGGACTAGTTCTCGGACAAGACAATGGCCAGTCTAAAGTCTTCGATGCTCATGTCCTATAATAGTTACCATTAGGACTAGTGTACAAATGCAAATCATACTACACATGGACTGTCTTCTAGGTCAACATACTAAGCACAAGCGAACCATGATGTTCAACACACTACCATATGTACATATCTAACATAGTTTCATACTACCATACTACACATGGTATGATCATCAAAATACAAGAACATATACCATATATCATTGAAACTTGCATGGAATCGACATGAAAATCATCAATGCCGATAAGCAAAACTTGGCATGCTATACCAAACATTACCATTGCCATTTGATCTTCCACACACTACAAAATGTTTGCCATTATATGACAAAAATCCTTATGACCAGAAAAACATCGCCTAAGATCATTTTATGTAAAGCAAACCATCACCAGTTGATTTTATTCCTGGGCAGCGTCCTCGGCAACTTTGGTGATGCTCTGACCTGATTTCAGGATTAAACCCAAATTTTCTAGTCACGTCATGCAACCAAAGTTAATATGACAAAGTCATTAATGCCAAGCATTTGATTCAGTTTCTTGCACAACATGATTAAAAACTTTAGTGAAAAAGTCTCACAAAGATAGATGGAACAATTCTTTGCTCTCATTGCCTTTACCAACAAACTGACCATACTTAGGCATTACAGCCATATTGGACTCGAAAAACAAATTGTAGCCATATATTCATAAGAGAGAGTTGCTCACAAGATATTTATTTATCGTAGGGAGATATTGCATGTTCTTCCACCACACAATCTTTCCTGAAGTAAACCTCGAATCGACCATACCAACACCATGAATGAAAGCATTGACATGTTTCCCATCAGAACTGATGTAGTCCTTGCGACCCGATGAGAAGAAAACATTGAGATATCAACACACACATGTACTTATATTATCACCTGTGTCAATCCACAAACCAGGAGAATGGCATACGGAAATAATGGTAGGAATTTTAGCATACCCAATGTCGTTCATCTCAATATCACCAATAAAAGCATTAGCAATCTTGTCATTTTTTTTGGCTAACACATGTCATAGTGGTTCTCGCATCGAGAGCGCCTTTGCCCTAATAGTTGTCGTGTTCTCAAATTTGTGGGATTGAAAATTCTTCTTGTATACCAAGTTGTCCCTAGAGTTCCCCTCATGGAAGTGAGCACATTTGTCTTTCACCCTCGCCTTCTCTTCCATATCAAGAGTGCCAATGAGATTAACAACAGAAAACATGTCTCTTGGTTTAGAAAAGTGACAAAAAATCTCCACAGAGGAGGAATGCCTTCATCAATAAACGTGTGTGGAAACTCACAATTAAAGTGCTCAAGTAACTTAGCGAGTGACTGTATCTCATGAACCTGCTCAACCATAGGTGTTCATCAGTCATCTTTTAGTCATGATTCATTCCATGACATATAATTCGCTACATGCATTCGAGACCCCAATTTTAGGCTCAAGCGCATCCCACATATCCTTGCCAACCATAATGGTCATAGAGGGATCAACAAACTTGATGCAAAGAACACTCAAAACAACAACCAATAAGAGAATGTATGTAAAGCTTGCTCATGTTCAGGAGTAACAGACCCCACATGCTTGCCCTTCGAAGCATGAAAACAACTTATGGTGGTAAGCCAAAGAACTACCATTGCATGGCACCTGTTGTAATTCACACTCTCAATCACAGGAGGCTTGAGTGTCGCGGGAAAAGAAATTGGAGAAAATTGCCAACATGCATCAGGTTTTTGGTTTGATGAATATTTGAGTAATTTTCCATTAATCTTAATCCATAAAATCGGTACTCCCTCCGTCTAGGTGTATAAGTCACCTTACGAAAACCAAATAACCCCAAAACACTCAGGCATGGTGCATTAACTCCCACCTCGTTTCTTTTTTCTTACATAAATAAAGGAATCAACAAATAAGAAATGTGGGGTGTGTATGCTTTGAATGACTTGAGACTACCAAACACGACATGCAGTGGTCAGTTTATTGCATGCAATGCTATTGACTAGCAAATAAGCATTCAAATATGTTTTTGTTAAGGATGGCGCCCCCACCCACCGACCCACCCCCAAACCCTAGCCCATCGGCGATCTCCATTCCTCACCACTAATTTGGGACTTTGATCCTATAATCTTCTTTGGCGTCTCAAGATCTATCTGTGTATGTCTTCGGTGATGGATTCTCCTTCGGTATCTACCCCTTGATCTGGATTTCTCCAGGGGTAGAGTTTTTGCAGAGGAGATCTACAAGGCCTCTTGCCTCACCGTCCACCCTATGGATGGGAGAGGGGCTTTCACCCTGGTTGCCTCTTTTAGTAGGCATGATTTTCGGCTCAACGAGGATTCTGTGGCTGCTGCTCTTGAATCGGTGATTGGAGGATCTGCCATTGAACTTTGGGTCTCATATATTGCTGACAAGGTATTTTGCTTTAATGTTTCATGCAAGGATGTGGGTTTTCATATCGTTGATACTAGATCATACTCTTGCCCCCAATTCAAGTGCTATTTCCATCTTTGGGGAAATGGGGGTCCTAATTGGTATCGGGAATTCAAACTTTGGAAGAAAGAGTGTGATGCTGAGTGGATATTGGTTAGCCCTTCTAAACGTAGGGCAGCTTTGGATCTTCTTGCAATGCATAAACCCCCATCCAAATCAGCTTTTAAGTCTGCGCATTCTATCCAGAAGAAGTTGTCTTTTGCTACGTTTCAAAATTATTATGCGTGCAAAGGGTACAGATATCAAGCTACGGCTGACTGCATTGCAGCTGCTCAATGCGCTGGCTATGAGATCTCTGAGAGGGAGCGTGTGATCATTCCTCCACCATAGCCAGATGTTCTTCATTGGACCGTTGCATCGCCGCTGATCGTTTTTGGCACGGTGAACTCATCGGAGATTCAACAACGCATCGCCTTGAGGGGTCTTGCCTCGGATCATGTGTCGGCAGGCGCGGGCGGGATTACCGGCACTCCAAATTTGTCTCCTTTGGGCCCAGCTATGACAGGCCCAACTTACATTGCCTTGCCAAGCCCATCAGAGGCTGAAGCCTCCTTTGATCAAATGATTAATGATATGGTGGATGAAATTGTTACGTGCCAGATTTGTTTTAAGCAAGGGCATTTCTCTTCTTCATGCACGTCAACTTTAAAGTGCTTGGGCTGCTCTCGGGTGGGCCATAGTAGGCGCGATTGTGTCTGTTTTGCTAAGCATTTGTGTTTGGTTTGGAAACCAAAACCCGCTAACGATTCAGTTTCCAGTACTGAAGATACAAGGCACGAGAATATCTCTTTGTCAGGATTTGTGTCAAACTTGGACCCTTTGGCTTTGATTGCACCGGCCATATCGCCCAATTCTATTCCTCCTGGTCCTAGGACTCCTTCTGGTTCTCCCCCAGCTCCACCGCCGCCTCCTCCTGAGCCACCTTCGCCGCCGCCGGTCATGGCCAACTTCCCGCTAAACCCACTGCAATATTTCCTGCTGGACACCATATCATTGATGCAGGGGATGCAAGGTGGCCGCGCACATATGTCACACCGCATGCCCCCACTGTGCGTCGTCATGAAGATTACATGCTTGCTGAGGTTATGCCTGTGCCTGCCGACAATGAGGTTGGTGCTGCCCGTGAAGAGGTTGCTGAATGGCTGGAATCCCATGGGTATCAGGTTCGCTCTGCTCAGCCTTGGATCAATGCTGTCGGGTTGTTCCGTGATAGGGATCCAGCAGTGCGTTTTTCTCTCCTACAACTCCCTCCACAACACCTTGGAAATGATCGGTTCGTCCGATTTATGAAGCACGATGAGGGGGAGGGTTTTCGTGGGACTCAGGGCTTTCGTCAAGGGCTGATTATGTTGTTGGGCGTCCCTCACGATCTTCGCAATACAGACAACATTCGAGCGGCAGTTAACACCTTTGGCAAATTCCATCATTGGAACAGCGAAGATCCGTATCTTGTTAGATCTTTAGTGTTTGCCTCTTTTCTTGAAGATGCTTTGGTTCCCCGCGATGTTGTTTTCAATGACTATGCTGCATGGGGAGGGGCAAGAGTGTCATGGACAGTGCCCATTTACATCCTTGGGGCTAACTTTGCAGAGCAGATGCTGCAAGATGAAGACTGGATGCCAATTAATGGAAACCCTCAGCCTCTTCCTGGGGTGCCTTTCCCAGAGCTGCCACAGTTTTTCTTACCCCCATACCCTGCTTTAGGCTGGAATGATGTACCACCACCTCCTCCAGAACAGCCTGACATGGAGGACAACAACTGGGGCAATGCAGCTTGGGGTGAAGATGAGGCTGTGCAGAATGAAGTGCAAGTGGAGCAGGAATCTATGGAACTGGACATCTCGGAAGACCTTTCTGTGTCAGTGGATCAGCACATTCAACCTAATTTTGTGCTTGTTTTTTATTTGGAGCAGCCCACAGTTGCTGAAGTGCAAACAAATAGTGTGGAGCAACCTACTGCTGCAGTTTATAACCCTGATGACTGGGCCATGGTGGTTTACCAACCACCTGCATCTGCTTCTGTGAATGACTCTTCCCAAGTTAGCAGTCATGATCCTCTCTTGCTTACCACAGAAGTCTCTGAGGACAGGGTTTTTCTTGGGCCTGAGCTGCCCCCAGAGATGGCTTTCAGAAGGAAGTTTGAGGTCATTTTGAAGTCTGATACCTGCTTACAAATCTCTAAGCCCATACAGGTGTTGCCTTTTCAGGATGGTCTTCTGACCAAAAGAAGCTGGGACCTGGCCTTTGAAGTGCCAAGGCTGACATATCATAGTAATGATTTGATGGAAAGGCCTGTCGCTAGGGCCTTGTTTCCTGCAGGTGGTGAGCAAGAGCAGTTATTTGAGCAAGCTACACAGTCCGAAGGGTTTTCTGCAAATGATCAGAGAAAGATTAGAAGGCCCAGGAAAACCATGGCTCCCACCCCAGTGGTTGAAACTTCAATGAGAAGGTGCACTCGTGGCTCCTTGCAAAGAGATGGTTCAAGCCAATTTTCCAGGAGCTTCCAATGCAGTCAAAGAGGAGGAAGCCGAAGGCCAAGCCTTTTTTGGCAACGGTTTCTCAAAACATGCAGGATGAGCCAGATGAAGCTATTCCACCTCCAACCCCTATTGCAAAGTTACAACAGATTGGTCAGGAGCTGGGTATTGTTGATGATCTGATCTCTGTGGAGAAGCTTATGGCTGATCCTTCTACCCCTATGACTACTGGTGCAAATGTTTAGTGGTCCATTGGCTTGTTGGAGGGGCCGAGTCTTTTATTATGTTTTTCAGTTGTCAGGGCTTATGCCTTTTGCTATTATATGTAATCGTTTACTAGTACTGTGTTGGACATGTGTGCTTATTGTGAGTGGTGGCATTATGTGTCATCAGAATGTTCTTCCTCACCTTAATAGTTTTAATGAATAGTGCATGCAAGAATTGGAGTGTTCTATGCTGGAATGTTAGGGGTTTAAACTCTGATGCTAGACAAAGAGCGGTCAGACAAAAGCTGGATGAGAGTCAGTGTGCGGTTGCATGTCTCCAAGAAACCAAATGTGCCTCGTTTGACTTCAGGTCTATTAGATCATTCTGTCCTAAAAGATTTGACAGTTTTGCTTTTTCACCTTCTGAGGGTGCTTCTGGGGGCATCCTAATAGTGTGGAACTCATCTGTTTTTGGGGTACTGTCATAGAAATTCAGCGCTTTGCTGTCGTAGTTCAGTTCATCTCAAAGCAGAATAACGAACAATGGTACCTTGTTTCTGTTTATGGTCCATGTCAAGGATAAGCTAAAGATAGATTTGTCAACTGGCTATATAACCTGCATATGCCAGTAGGTGAGAATTGGCTTGTGGTAGGAGACTTTAATCTCATGAGATCTCTGGATAGTAGAAATTTGCCAGGAGGGGACCTGAATGATATTTTCATTTTCAATGAGATAATTGCTCACCTTGGTTTACTTGAATTACCTCTTAAGGGGAGAGCTTATACATGGTCCAATATGCAGGACAATCCTTTGCTCGAACAACTAGATTGGTTCTTCACATCTGCGGATTGGATCTCCTCTTATCCCATGACTGAAGTTCTACCTCTGGCTAGAACCACTTCAGATCATGTGCCATGTGTGGTTACAATCAAGACTTCCATTCCTAAACCTTCTATATTTAGGTTTGAAAATTATTGGGTTGAGCTGGAGGGTTTTATGGAGTGTGTAAAACATACATGGCAGAAACCATCTCCCAAATCTCACATTACAGCTAAAATTGCAGACAAGTTCAAGAACTTGAGGGGAGCCCTTAAAAGATGGCAGATGAATATCTCTAAACTGAAAGTGCTGATTTCTAGGTGTAATGAGGTAATTTTATGCCTTGATGGTCTTGAGGAGGTCAGGCCTTTATATAGGCCAGAATTTAACTTCAGGAAGGTGGTCAAAATGCATGTGGAGAAACTGTTACATTTACAGTTTGTATATTGGAAGAAGAGATGTACAGTTAGGTATATTAAAGTTGGTGGTGAGAACACCAAATTTTTCCATGCTATGGCCACTGAGAGGCATAGAAGGAATTCCATTGCTTCTCTAAAAGATGTTGATGGATCTGTGGTTTCCAATCATTCTCAGATGGAGGGGATCATATGGAATTGCTTCAAAAATAGGATGGGAGTTTCTGTTGGCATTGTTATGGGCTTTGACTTGTCTTCTTTGCTTCAACCAACTGATGGGTTAGATTTCCTAACTTTTACAAAGGAGGAAATGGATGATATTGTCAAGCATATGCCCATAGATAAAGCCCCTGGACCAGATGGTTTTAATGGGTTATTTTGAAGAAGTGCTGGCACATTATTTGTCAAGACTTCTACGACCTTGCTGAAGCTTTTCACAAAGGCACTGCTAATTTGGCAAATATAAATGGTTCCTATATCACACTCATCCCCAAGAAGTTGGCTCCTGGAGGTGTTGGAGACTATAGACCAATCTCCTTGACTGGGATGGGTCTCAAATTCCTGTCCAAGATGGCTGCCAATAGGTTTCAGAAGGTCATTATGAAATGCATTCATAAAAACCAGTATGGTTTTATTAAAAACAGGACCATTCAGGACTGTATTGGTTGGTCACTTGAATATCTGCATCAATGTCATTAGTCAAAGAGACCTATAGTTATCCTAAAATTGGATTTTGAGAAGGCTTTTGATTCTATTGAGCATGAAGCTATTTTGCTGATTCTGAAGCACAAGGGTTTTAATCAGAAATGGATCTCTTGGGTAAAGCAGCTTCTCTCAACTGGAACATCTCCTGTCCTTTTGAATGGAGTTCCTGGCAGACAGTTCCTCTGTAAAAAGGGAGTTAGACAAGGAGATTGTCTTTCACCTTTATTATTTGTGATTGCTGCAGATTTATTACAATCCATAGTAAATGATATGTTCAAGAGGGGAATTCTCAAGATGCCTATTCCATGCCACAACCAAGATTACCCTATTGTGCAATATGCTGATGATACTCTTATCATCTTACCTGCAGACAATGCCCAACTTTTGGCCCTCAAGGACATGCTCCAAGTGTTCTCCACCTCTACTGGTCTTGTGGTGAATTACCACAAATCTTCCATGATACCTATTAATGTGGATGACAATACTATCATTAGCCTGGCTGATGCTTTTGGTTGTCAGGTTGGTCAACTGCCTTTCACATACCTTGGTTTGCCAGTTGGTACTACCAGACCCAAAAAGGTGGATTTTATGCCACTTGTTGATTGTATGGAGAGAAGAATGTCAGCTAGCTCTTCTTTCTTGAATCAGGGTGAAAGGCTTCAATTTTTTAATTCCGCTTTGTCTTCCATGCCTATCTTTTACCTTAGCGGCCTGTCTGTTCTAGCTGGGATTTTAAAACAATTGGAGCGTATCCAAAGACAATGCTTATGGAGAAAGAATAGAGATGAGCCTTCCCCCTCACTGGCGGCCTGGGACCTCATTTGTAGGCCCAAAAATAAAGGAGGACTGGGCATCCTAAATTTAGGATTGCAGAACATGGCTCTTTTGCTAAAACATTTGCATAAATTCTTAAATAGGTTTGATACACCATGGGTGTCACTTATTTGGGATACATATTATCACTCCCCTGCTCCTCAAGGGACTGATAGTTGTGGTTCTTTTTGGTGGAAAGATATCTGTAAATTGCTGGATCATTTTAGGAGCACAACTTGGGTTCAGATTAACTCTGGGAGCTCAGCTCTGTTCTGGTCTGATAAGTGGAAATTAGGTGATTCAGTGATCCCACTACAAGCAAGATTCCCAAGGCTCTTCTCATATGTCAAAGATCCCTGGGTTACAGTTTCTGAGGCTTTTCACTATCAAGATCTCACTCAGTTGTTTCACTTACCTCTATCTGCACAGGCCTACCAGGAGTTTACCACCGTGCAAATTCTAATGGGCAATTGTAATAGGGAAGTGGAGGCAAATGACATATGGTTCTGGCAGGGGAGCTCCAACCCTTTTAAACCCAAGCTGTTCTACTCTTTCATGCACTCTGCTATGACTTTCAATCCTCTGCTTTTGTGGATATGGCGATCTTCCTGCACAATGAAAATCAAAATGTTTGCTTGGATGTTAATCATGGATAGGCTAAACACTAAAGATATGGTTCAAAGAAGGCATTGGCATTTGGAAGGTGGAGTTAATTGTGTGATGTGTGCCTCGGCAACACGTGAGACCAGGGATCATCTATTTTTTCAATGTAATTTTAGTGTGATAATATGGAATAACCTGCAGATTTCATGGCCACCTGGGGATGATATGTCTACTATTGTCATACAGGCCAAACAGGAGTTTGCAAAACCTTTCTTTACTGAGGTTGTCTTTGTTGTCTGCTGGAACATTTGGATAATGAGAAATGCAAAAGTTTTCAGACATGAGGCATAGTTTTAATAGATGGAGGAGTGCTTTCATCCATGATATTACACTCATGCAGCATAGAGTCAAGCAAAGGTACAAGGAGGAGCTGCTTAGATGGGTTTCTTTTCTACCTCCATGAGTTTGTTGTTTTAGCTTCTTAGCCTCCTAGCTTAGTTTTCTTTTTCTTTGTTAGATTACCCCGTGTAATCCTTGTACTTTTTTTGACTCTTTTAATAAAAAAATTGAATTGTTGTGGGGGGTTTTCCCTACAGTTACCAGTCAAAAAAAATAAGCATTAAGTTCTCTCGTTTTCCCCTTTGCCTTGGTCAAGGTGCACAATCAATATGATTTATGCACCTGGACGGAGGGAGTAGATAGAATATGATGATCATAATAGAGATGATAATCGAATCAAATAACAAAGTGATGAAACTGGTCATGCAATCGAGAACATAAAGAAAAAACATGATATTCATATCAATTGATACTGCAGTAGATCAAACATGATCCCTAACAAAAGGGTCGGGAACACATACGGTGCGGTGGTAGAAGAGTCAGCCACATTACTCGCCATGTCGCTGAATGGATCGGCGGCGGCAGGGAAGTAGTCGTCGGTGGGGGAGAAGTCATGTGCAGGCACAATGGAGAAGAATCCAATAGTCACGCGAGAGCACTTCCTAAAAAACCTGATAGCACATCTCCCGCACAGGATCATGGGAGGCGGGATTTTGGAGGCCCATTGTCTCACTTCGCGGTGCACACCAAGAAGCTAGATGGGAAAGTTGTAAACGAAGCAAAGCTCTAGAACGAGGCAAAATGTATAGGAGCCAAGGTGAAAACATCTACGAAAAAGGAGCGACCTCTAATAGACCGGAAATGAAACTGAAGGGACTAATGAGGAGACAAGCAACCCGATAATTGTTCAATGCAAAAAATGTTCCGACTTCCGTTTTCCCGCATGCTAAAAAGAAACCGATGCGTACACGTGGCATAGGTCAGCTCTGCTCGATCACGATTCATGACACGTGTGCGATGCGTGGTGGTTGGCGGAGGACCGCGTGCATGTCATCTTCTCAAGCTCTTACTGGTATGTGAGTCGACCAACCTTATATGTCTGTACAACACATCCTCCACAATACGGGTATGACTAAACTTTTCACACACCCTTGTCATGTATGAATATGACATATGGGCCTCTTGATTTTTCTAGGAATTACTGGAAATATTAAATAGGCTTAAGCTCAATAATTACAACAACAACAGTACCACGGTTTTTTGTACCACGTTAATTGTCCATATAGACATATTTGTTAGACCACTAAACAAATTTTTTTATCATGTAGAATGAATGTAGGACTCATATATCCTTAAAGACTCCAAGCTCTCTCACAATGGGATGCTCTAAGTGCTCGTAGTCCTACGGCCGTATGTCAGCCGTCGAGCGTGCCATTCCCTTTTGATTTGTACTTCGTATTTAGTTGTGGCCTGCTCATAGCCACACGTCTAAGGCCACGGCTCTCATGCATCCAAATGACCATAAATGTTTCTAAAGAAAAAAAAAACACAGGTGCAAGTTCACGGGAAAAAATTCTATAAGACTAGGTCTCACGGATTCACAAATCACAAAGCACCTACTCCACCCCTACCTGAAATCAGGGGGATTAGATGTTTTGTGATTTGTGAATGCCATGTGTCATCCATCAAATCGGGTCTCATCTGTATTATATGAGACCTGGTCTTATATAAATTTTTTTCCTCAAGGGTGCTAGCCGTTGCCTCATCTTCACGGAGGCGAATTGCGAGTTGAATTGTGAGCGAATGAATAGTACTCCCTTCGTCTTAAAATAAGTGTTTCAACTTTATACTAACTTTAGTGCAAAGTTATACTAGAGTTGAGACACTTATTTTGGGACGAAGGGAGTATAACATGGGAAGTAGAGTGGAGTAGATCTTTTTTCTGATAGAGTGACATGCAAGTGCGTACAATTGAGCACTTTGCCTTCCACGTAAATGAATCATTGGCCAAGCTTAGCTTATACTTCCTCCGTCCCAAAATAAATGACGCAAAAGTGACTCAACTTTGTACTAAATTAGTACAAAGTTGAATCATTTTTGCGTCACTTATTTTGAGACGGAGGGAGTATATTTCTTTTGTGAATACTAGCTTAACTTATAGATGCAGCTCAACGTACGCACATATGGGCGCATACGAGTGCCCAAATTTTGGCTCTGAGCAACATGTAGGTTGAAATTTTAAATAATTATGAAAATGGTCTTGTGAAGTTTACAGTTTTTTTTTCTTCTATAGGTACAGATGGATATTCTTTGTGTAACTTCAGATTTTCATTAAATAACACGACATATCATACGTTAGCAAAAAGGCAAAAATCTGGCCCAAAAACAAGATACAAACCCATATTTCATTATGTGTTTGCTTTTCCTTCTTCTATATATCATATACAAATATGTATATTGGTGAAACTTCGTAAGGTACTCTCTGGAGCATGGGAACTAAAGCCACTTTATGCAACACACAAGCACCCGCGCGCGCGCACTATCGACCAACTGAAAAACGAAGGGAGTAGCTAGCGTTTCCCATGTTCAATCTTTGTTGCTACCATCCCCACACGTCGGATCACCTTCCTCCAACAGTGTCCGCTTCCACCGTGTGAATGTTTTCACCTTGGTGCCATGGAGGTAGCAACTGGTGCTAATTTCCCCACGCGTTGGGGAATCATCTCTGTCCAACAATGCACGCCCCCACCACGTGGAGACGTTGAAACATCCTGGAGGAGCCAACGCTTCCGTCCCATAATTCAATACTCCACTGCTTCCATTCCCGCATCATTGTGTGATATGTGTCCAACGGCCTCTTGGTTTGCTCATTTCCCTCTCTTCTTTCTTCCGCCTTCTCTCAATAACCCAACTCCATTCCCTTCAACAATTTTGTATGTCGACCTAATTTTGCCAGGAGAAGTTTTGATCAATATTATACTCCCCCGCCCTTCCTTTTATTTATGTGGCGACTACCACAACATCTCGGGCTGCATTGATTTGCTAATCTGAACCATCTATCCTAATAATGTTTGGTTGTGCAAAATTCTTTATATAAATGTTGGCTTGTATTTGATGGACATCCATGCAGATCTGCGTGTGTGTTTGTTTAGATTTTTTTTTTTTGTCCCCAAGGTTTTTGATGATATTCTATACATGTTGCAGGAAGAAATGAGTTCAGTGGGTATACAGGATGTAGATTTTGGCCCCAGCTTAATATCGTGATGTACTTACTTTTACCGATGAAAGAAAAAAATATTTAGTTACTTTCACCCAGTTGAACCAATTTACTGATGTGATCGCAGCAACAAACTTCTATTGATACATTTGTTGTCCATTGATTTTTGGGATTAGTATGTAGTTTGGCTAAAAAAATGTAGTTCTCTCATCACTTTCACCAACACTTAATTTGAAATTTCAAAGTATTTGGGTTAGGGAAATGGAAAACTAGAGTTCACGGTTTAGCAAGTCTCCTACTCCCTCCATTATATAGATGCAAAATGTATTTTTCATAGTGGCCTTGTATAAGGGAATGGAGGGAGTATTCATCAACTCAGTATTGAAATTCAATTGACTTTGTTCTGGATTTGCTTAATTTTTGTTTGAATATTTCAAGAAGACACATATTTGCAAATGGAACATGCGGAAGAACTCCACGCCAATCCACTAATACGAATAAGGCAATAATGGAGCAGGACGGTGTTGCAAGGATTGAAATCCTTTTGGATAGGAGAGACAAACATATCAACAGTTAATTTTATTTTTTGAAATGTGAAATCATATCTTTGACGCAAGTGTTTGTGTTTGTTCCAGTTTATGGATTTTTGATCCATATGATAGTGGCGTCATTGGTAGATGGTTAGAGAAACGGCACGGCAAAGCGCGCATTGGATTTTTGGTCCATGTGATAGCGTCGTCATTGGTAGATGGTTAGAGAAACGGCGCGGCAAAGCTCGCATATGCTTCTAGTTGTGTACTATGGTTGAAGAAATCATCTTGCTCTGTTTGCACTGCTCCCTGGCCGCGACGCCACATCCAGTCAAAGCTTCGTCGCAACCCATATCATGACGTATTTCATGCTTCCAACTTTCAGATACCTTAGTCTTGTGTAATTTCTACAGAGTATATGTCATTAGATTTCCACGCAAAGATCCACGTAGATTTTTTTCATGCTAATGTCACTTACATGAAATTCAGTTAATGATAGCTAGCCACACCACCCTAGAAACCTTTTCTAGCAGAGCCCTGCATTCCAAATGCATGTGTCTTTGTTCGAAAAACATGGGTAACAATGAAACGCTTCGAAGGAAGAGGGGGGACATTGTCTGGACCACACAAAACCTCAACGGAACCCGAGGCAAATTCTCCTCCGTTGGGTCGACAAACGGTTGCCCTGCTCCCATCCCTCCTACATTCATTCGCAACCATGGAAACCCTGCTGCCACCTTGATTATTTAAGCGCAGGAGGTGGCACGCAAAAACCGGTGAGTTTCTTTGCCCTCCTCTCTGCATTCACCCCCAGGTCATTCAGCCTCCGCCGAGGCAGAACATTCACCGGAGGTAGAGGGGAAACGCGCAACAGCCATGGCCTCGCTCCGCATCCTTTCGGTTATCGCCGTGGTCGCCATCTTTGCCCTCGCCGACACCGCTGTCGCCAATGACCTCCCCGACTACATTGTTCAGGGACGGGTCTACTGCGACACGTGCCGTGCCGGGTTCGAGACAAATGTCACCGAGTACATCAAGGGTAAGCAAGGCATCTCTGACCCATACTATTACTACACATCTCTGAACCTGTGAACAGCTGAAACAGGACATGCTGCACTCACAGGTACTTAATTTGTTGATGGACTGCAGGTGCCAAGGTGAGGCTGGAGTGCAGGCGCTTCGACACTGACAAAGTTGAGCGCGCAATCGACGGCGTGACCGACGAGACTGGCACTTACAAAATCGAGCTCAAGGACAGCCATCCGGAGGATATCTGCGAAATGGTTCTTGTCCAAAGCCCCCTCCAAAACTGCAACGAGATCCAGGCGCTCAGGGACCGCGCCGAGATAGTCCTCAGCAGGAACGTTGGCATCAGCGACAACATCCGCATGGCCAACCCGCTCGGCTACCTCAAGGACAAGCCGCTGCCCGTCTGCCCTGATCTGCTCAAAATGTTCAACCTTACTACTGATGATGATCACTGAGCAGGCAGACCGCCAACATGGTACCACTGGAGAGGCTGCTGCACCACACCAATAAATCTGTTATTTGGCATGCAAATAGCATGGTTGTATAAGCAGAGTACAGCATCAATGCATGGCTGTATCTAATGCTACTTACAGCCTTGTGATGTACCAGATCTTGCCATCGATTCTTCTTCTGCAAGCTGTAACAAATCTTGTCAACAAAAGTCATCATCCATCTAACCTGATAGGAACAATGCCATTTCATTTCTTTCTAAATTACCAACTTCAGAAATCACTCATGTTAGATAACGCCTTGGGTGTAATTTACACCCGTGGCACTGTGTTTCTATTACATCACATAAGAGGAAGTATGAACTATTTCTATGGGGCTTATGTGGCAAAGAGGATGGGAAGCTCTTGACTCTTCCCTACCACGGTTTCAGATCTCCAACAGGTCCGGCAGTCCAGTTGAGATGCTTCTCGCCGGGTGGCAAGTATACACCCTCAGGGTGTGGGAGCTTACGAGCAAGGCCATTCAAGATCTGGTGGAATGCATCTCGTGGTTGGGCTGGCTGTGGGAACAACATGGCCTGCTTCATTGATGGATTTGCGAGCAATCTTTGCTTTCTTAGAATATCCTCGATGGGCATTGATGTCAGGATTGTGTCCAACTTTGGGACATCCTTCTCCTCCACAAAAATACCTATTTCTTCCCATGGGATAGCATCAGCAAATGGCAGCACAATATCATCAGCTATGATGACTGGAATGCAGCCAAAGACGACAGCCTCAACCAACCTAGGGCTCCATGGTGCCCAGCCCAATGGGCACAGGCAGAAGACCGCACGCTGCATGTCTTCGTAGTAAGTGGCAGGGTGATCGGTGGAAATGTCAAACAGAGGATTGTTCTTGAAGTTCTCCCACAGGGAAGCTCGCGCGCCTCTGTACAACAACACCACTGAAGTGAGTGAGTAAATGGAACCAAACTATGAGGAAGAGTTCAAATTAGTCAAATTTTAGAAGCATTGATACCTTGCATAGTAACCACCCTCAGGGTCATTTCCAGTGTCATAGAACAGACCCCTAAAGTAAACAAAGATTGACCGTGGTGTATCCGGGGGAATAAGGTGAGCCTGCATTTTCTGAGGAGGAGCAAAGGGTGGGATGATGATAGACCCCTCCTTCAGGCAAACATGATTCTCCTGTCCAAATGTTTGCACCAATGTAGCATGTCGCAGCAATGGGAGAATACCACGTTCAATAGCTTTTTCTTCCTGCAAATACCAGCATAAATGTTACATAAAGAACCTTTGAGCAAAACGTAAAATAAAGGAAGATATATTCCTAATTATAACCTACTGGCCTCCTTTAGTTACAAGTTGTACTACAAGAAATAACAAAATCAGGGATAAGGAAACCTTAGTGAATGTGTGAGTCTGAGGGACTAGTTTTTTTTTTTTTTTGGAAAAAGGAGGATTAACCCTGGCCTCTGCATCAGAATGATGCATGCAGCCAAGTCTGAGGGACTAGTGAAATCACCTGATAATGAAAGCAGGCTCCAAAATCATGTGGGACAACAAAGAAGTGATCAGCGCCATCAGTTCGGTTCCAAAATGGCCATTTATTCGAAATATACTGAATTGCACTCCTCATCACCCGTGGTGACTTGAATGGCAAGGGAAGACCAGCAGGAGTTAGGTCACATGTAGTATAAACTGGTGTGTAGAACCAATCAGCCTCTTTGGGTTTGAGTGTCCGCACAGCACTTGAGAGCAAGAAACGATGCATGAATATTTCCGCAGCAAACATGTGATTGAGGCACCGGGGATCCTTGGTGACCATCTTCTTGTTGTACTTTCTTGGCAAGTCATATATGAAAACCTTTAACTTTCCCACAGGATTGTCTTCTAGCACATCACCAGCACTTCCTACAAGTCAAATAATCGCAAATTTAGCAAACAGATGAGCAAGTTATCTGAACAAAATTTGAAGTAATTAGGTTGTGCAACAGCAAAGCATACGGTTAACTATATCTAAAATTGTGAGATTATATCAAGTTTATTTAAACTACTTGAGAATGGTAAACTGAACCTTTGTGATTATAATTGATCCATTCTATCTCAACCAAATATACTGTATTTGTGTACAGCCACATAAACATAATCTTACAAACAATATCCAACACGAAAGGCAGAAAAAAGGCATATCAACTGAACCGAGGAACTGAACCAGAACCAATCTGGACACGGCAGCCCTCAAAGATGACCTAGTCCACAACTCCAAGAAACACCATAGAACCAATCATCTCCATAGATCAGAACAAAATTAACAATCATACTATCTCGCAGTTTAAAGCGTGTCAACAGGTGGAACGGGAGCGAAGAAATCCTAGTTTCTGAAAACATCTAACTTTTGGGAAGGAAGAAACAAAAAGGTGGAGATTTGGAGATATGGCCGGACCTGAGATGCGCTCGCTGTGCTGCTGAACGGCGTGGTCGGCCTCGCCGGACTCCGTAGCGGCCGCGGCGGCCGGCGCCGTCAGGACGGACGAGAGGGCCACTGCCGCCACGAGCAGGGCCACGGGGAGCCATACCGCCTTCGATCCCATCGTCCCCGGCACCGCCCTGCCTGGTCTCCGGCACCCAGAGCCGAGTTTAATTAACTAGGAGTAG
Organism: Secale cereale; assembly: GCA_902687465.1. Taxonomy (NCBI): domain Eukaryota; kingdom Viridiplantae; phylum Streptophyta; class Magnoliopsida; order Poales; family Poaceae; genus Secale; species Secale cereale. The sequence goes on along the minus strand of LR738710.1, from coordinate 566,045,808 downwards.
GAGATTGGATTTGGGAGTTCTATAAAGGGGGCAGATTGGGTAGCAGAGCGAAGCAAGGAAGGATGAGGTCAAGAATATTTTGTTAGGACAAATGGAGATTGGAGAGAGGAGAGAGAATGGCTCGAGTCTTCCCAGCTAAAAGGTCTGCAGTAAAGCGTACAAAACCATTTTCCTTGACCGGTTATGAAGTAAAAGATGGGGCTTAATTAGAGGTACTACTAATCACTGTGTTATCTGATCTCCGGAAAAAAAAAATCACCGTCGTCTGTTTGGTTGAAAATCATTGTTGTTTTTTTTTGAACCGTGAAAATCATTGTTGTTATTAATGCCGTCTTCAGTTTTTTTAGGAAATCATTATGGCTTACTTATCTAGTGCCATATAAGGAGAGGGCCCAAAAGCACTGGTACTGGATAATTAGGGCAGTAATAATACTCCATCATAAGAGCAATTTCTGAAGAAAGAAAGAAATATTGTATGGTATCTTGTCTCAAACTTCAATTGTTTCTATAAACTATTTTTTGTGCAAACAAACTCAAAAAAAAAAAGGAAACACTTGTGTTCATCCGACGGATCTATCCACTCGCGTCGACCGCCTCCCTGGCCGTCAGATATGTTATTTGATCGGGTGATCGGGAGCCAACCTTCTTTACTTCACTTTCCTGTAACTTGACGCGTGTTTCAGAAGCGTTTTCACAACCCGACCCCTGTTGCAGATAGCGTCGTTGCTGGGCTCTTTTGAAACATTCTTCCTGTTGCAAAAAAGATTTTTGCAACAGGAGTGATGTTGCAAAACTTTCTTTCGTAGCGATAAGAAAGTCAGCAATATTAGCTCCGTTGCAGAATAACTTCTGCAACAATACCTCGGTTGCAAAAGTTCCGCAACTTGAACTCTATTACAAACATCTGAACGCAACATCATGTTTGTTGCAAAGCTGGCAGCTCAATCTAACGATCACGTCGTGTTTAATCCAGTGGCTCGCGAGGCGGCGGATCTTAAAGATCCGCCGGTGTAGCGACCCGATCATAATGGATCGAAGTCTCTGTGCTTAAGTGGCATCCCTTGATCGGTATGCTGACACGCACAGTATCCGAGGATTTATAATAGAGTTCAATCACACACTTAGTACATCGAGGTCCTCATAAAGAGTATTTATTACAAATATATGGCTGAAGACCAACTAAATAAGATACTGCGGAAGCTTCAAAGATAAATGAGTCCATCCAACTCCACGTCAAAACTGAGTGCAGAACAACGACCTATCGCACCTTAATCCTCGTCAGAAAACTCTGCAACATGGGACATTGCAGCCGTGTAGGTCAGCCCATTTAATATGCTCGCAAAGTCACACTATAGCATAATGATGAACAATATCTACCACTACATGCATATTTGTCTGGTGGAGGCTCTAAGTTTATTTTTTTGCATAAAGCTAATTTTCCCCTTCAACAAAAGAATAAATTTGATTTACTACTAGATTAAATTACCAATATTGAGAAGGTTTGTAATGCGCAGGATGCGACTATGTCTCCTACGTGTCAAGGCACGACTTAGAGTCATAAGCGCATTCTGGAATGATCTCAAGTATGGTATCTTTGCACATCTCATGTAAAAGTTCAGGGATGAAAATGTAAAACATAGTTGGCTTACACTCGCCACGTCACACAATGAATACAATAACATACAATCATCTGAATAACACAGGGTCCGACTACGGACGAAATCCAAATGAGAAAGATACCATAAACACAAGCCCTGATCCTCCTAGTAAGAACCACTACTAATCGTCGAGATATGAAACATAGTAACGACCACGCTCCTCATCGAACTCCCAGTGAAATTTTGAACCATCTCCTGCATTGTTCTTAGCGGTACCTGCATCTGGTGTGTGTTGAATCTGTGAGCCACAAGGACTCAGCAATCATGTTCCCGGGTATCAAAAACTACCAAAGCCTTAGGTATGGAAAGGTTATTTAAAGTGTTTGCAGCAAGCACTAAGCAACCAGCTTACGAGTTTAGGGCGAGCTGAGAACAAGTGCCAACGGTCGCCAAGTTGATCAAGAAGTGATCCTAGCTACTCACGGTCAAACATAACCCCATCGTGTTCACTTCCCGAAGCCCTTCGGAAAGAGACCATCACGGTTACTCACACAGGCAATGTATTGTTTTGGATATGGTGTCAAGTTATCTACAACCGAATATTAACAAATTCTCATCTGCCACATAACCGCGGGCACGGCTTTCGAAAGTTCAAACCCTACAGGGGTGTCCCAACTTAGCCCATTACAAGCTCACGATCTACGGAGTCACAACTCCAAGGTGGGAAGACCCGAGTATTCTCGGAATCCCGTGCTCAAGATATTTCGACAAAGGTAAAACTAATCCAGCAAGACCTCCCGGCGTGCCGACACCCTGATAGTAGTCGCGCGTATCTCGTCTCAGGCCACGACCGGATGAGCTATGCTTACATATCGCTGAAGTCCAAGTTGCCAAGGGAGCGACGCAAGGTGCTCTAGTTTGGACCAACACTCATGAGGAGCACTGGCCCGGGGTGGATTAAGAACTCGGGTTTATAACTCCCTATGCAAGTTTTTTAGTTGTTAGGCAAATGTAGAACCAATGTTGGGTCTTGCTGGAAAAGCTTTAAGCAGAGCGAATTATCAAGGGGGGCCCATAAACCCCAACCGTGTTAGGAACGCAAAATCAAGGAACATAACATCGGTTTATCGGGTCCTAAGGTGGCATGAGTGGAACAAATCACCAAGCAGAAGGCCAAGCCTTCCACCCATTATCAATATATATGTGCATTGATTTAATTAAGATAGATATTGTGTTATCCCAATAAACAAGTCCAAACTTGAAGCGATCTTCAAACTTCACCTGCAACTAACAACGCTATAAGAAGAGCTGAGCAAAAGCATACTTAGCCAATCAACGGTTTGCTAGGAAGACGGTTAGAGTGTTTCATGGCAACAATAGGAGGCTGACAAACAGGAATAGGCATCGAGGCATAGCTAAAGAACGAGACAACTAGCATAGGCAAAGATAGAGGTGATATCGGGGAACGGTCATCTTGCCTGGTAAGTCGTCGGTAGGATGGTAAGGCGGCTCCTCAAACTCAGTCTCGACAAGATCCTCGAACTCGGTATCGGCTCCCGGCTCTACCCAACACAAGAGCACAACAACGGTACAAGATCAATCACGGTGCATGATACGCTTCCGTCGTATCTATAATTTTTGATTGATCCATGACAATATTCTACAACTTTCATATACTTTTGGCAACTTTTATACTATTTTTTGGGACTAACATATTGATCCAGTGCCCAGTGCCAGTTCCTGTTTGTTGCATGTTTTTTGTTTCGCAGAATATCCATATCAAATGGAGTGCAAACGGAATAAAAACAGACGAAGATTTTTTGGGAATATATGTGAATTTTGGGAAGCGGAACCAACATGAAACGATGCCTGAGTGGGCCACGAGGCAGGGGGAGCGCCCTGGGAAGGGGGCGCACCCTGGGCCCTCATGGCCATACCGTAAGGCGGTTGATGCCCTTCTTTCGCCGCAAGAAAGCTAATATCCGGATAAAAATCGTGTCGAAAAATCAGCCCAATCGGAGTTACGGATCTCTGGGAATCAAAGAAACGGTGAAGGGCCAGAATCTGGGAACGCAGAAACAAAGAGAGACAGATCCAATCTCGGAGGGGCTCTCGCCCCTCCACCGCCATGGAGGCCATGGACCAGAGGGGAAACCCTTCTCCCACCTAGGGAGAAGGTCAAGGAAGAAGAAGAAGGAGGGGGCTCTCTCCCCCTCGCTTCCGGTGGCACCGGGGTGCCACCGGGGCCATCATCGTGTGATGGCGATCTACACGAGCACCTCCGTCATCTTCACCAACATCTCCATCACCTTCCCCCATCTATCTACAGCGGTTCACTCTCCCGCAACCCGATGTACCCTCTACTTGAACATGCTGCTTTATGCTTCATATTATTATCCAATGATGTGTTGCCATCCTATGATGTCTGAGTAGATTATCGTTGTCCTATCGGTGATTGGTGATTTGCTATGATTGATTTAAATTGCTTGTGGTTATGTTGCTGTCCTTTGGTGCCCATCATATGAGCGCGCGCGTGGATCACACCATAGGGTTAGTTGTATGTTGATAGGACTACGTATTGGAGGGCAAGAGTGACAGAAGCTTCAACCTAGCGTAGAAATTGATGCATACGGGATTGAAGGGGGACCAATATATCTTAATGTTATGGTTGGGTTTTACCTTAATGAACGTTAGTAGTTGTGGATGCTTGCTAATAGTTGTTGGGAAACGTAGCAGAATTCAAAAAAAATCTACGCTTCATCAAGATCAATCTAAGGAGTTCATCTAGCAACGAGCATAAAGGAGTGCATCTACATACCCTTTGTAGATCGCGTGCGGAAGCGTTCGAAGGAACGTGGATGATGGAGTCATACTTGTCGTGATCCTCGTCACCGATGATCCCAGCGCCGAACGGACGGCACCTCCGCGTTCAACACACGTACGGTATGGCGACGTCTCCTCCTTCTTGATCCAACAAGGGGGGAGGAGAGGTTGACGGAGATCCAGCAGCTCGACGGCGTGGTGGTGGATGCAACGGGAAAAGCTGCAGGGCTTCGCCGAGACCCTGCAGGAGGAGCAGGAGGTGTAACGGGGGGGGGGGG
>LR738710.1:565928827-566041000 GCA_902687465.1 Secale cereale | reverse complement strand
AGGGGCTGAGGTGCGGCTGCCCTCTCTCCCCCCCACTATATATAGGGGGCCAGGGGGGCGGCGGCCAAGGGGGGTATCTTGCCCCCCAAGCCAAAGGGGGCGCCCCCACCCCTAGGATTTCAACCCTAGGCGCACGGGGGGTGCGCCAGCCCACTAGGGGCTGGTCCCCCTCCCCCTATGGCCCACGGGCCCCTCCGGGTTGGGTGGCCCCACCCGGTGGACCCCCGGAACCCTTCCGGTGGTCCCGGCACGCTACCGGTGACCCCCGGAATTCTCCCGATGGCCGAAACTGGACTTCCTATATATCATTCTTTACCTCCGGACCATTCCGGAACTCCTCGTGACGTCCGGGATCTCATCCGGGACTCCGAACAACATTCGGGTTTCCGTGTGCATATATCTCTACAACCCTAGCGTCACCGAACCTTAAGTATGTAGACCCTACGGGTTCGGGAGACACGCAGACATGACCGAGACGACTCTCCGGTCAAAAACCAACAGCGGGATCTGGATACCCATGTTGGTTCCCACGTGTTCCTCGATGATCTCATCGGATGAACCACGACGTCAAGGATTCACTTAATCCCGTATGTTATTCCCTTTGTCCATTGGTACGGTACTTGCCCGAGATTCGATCATCGGTATACCGATACCTTGTTCAATCTCGTCATGGCAAGTCTCTTTACTCGTTCCGTAATCCATCATCCCTTGACTAATTCCTTAGTCACTTTGAGCTCATGATGATGATGTCTTACCGAGTGGGCCCAGAGATACCTCTCCGTCATACGGAGTGACAAATCCCAGTCTCGGTTCGTACCAACTCAACAGACACTTTCGGAGATACCCGTTGCGTAACTTTATAGCCACCCAGTTACGTTGTGACGTTTGGCACACCCAAAGCATTCCTACGGTATCCGGGAGTTGCACGACCTCATGGTCTAAGGAACAAATACTTGATACTAGAAAAGCTACGAACTAGATGATCTTATGCCATGCTTAGGATTGGGTCTTGTCCATCACATCATTCTCCTAATGATGTGATCCCGTTATCAATGACATCCAATGTCCATGGTCAGGAAACCGTGACCATCTGTTGATCAACAAGCTAGTAACTACAGGCTTACCAGGGACATGTTGTGGTCTATGTATTCACACATGTATCGTTGTTTCCGTACAATACAATTCAAGCATGAATAACAGACAATTATCATGAACAAGGAAATATAATAATAATCCTTTTATTATTGCCTCTAGGGCATATTTCCAATAGTCTCCCACTTGCACTAGAGTCAATAATCTAGTTACATTGTGATGAATCGAACACCCATAGAGTTCTGGTGTTGATCATGTTTTGCCCGTGGAAGAGGTTTAGTCAACGGATCTGCGACATTCAGATCCGTATGCACTTTACAAATATCTATGTCTCCATCTTGAACATAATTCCGGATGGAGTTGAAACGGCGCTTGATGTGCTTGGTCTTCTTGTGAAACTTGGGCTCCTTGGCAATGGCAATAGCTCCAGTGTTGTCACAGAAGAGAGTCATCGGGCTTGACGCGCTTGGAATGACTCCTAGGTCGGTGATGAACTCCTTCATCCAGACTCCTTCTTGGGCTGCTTCGCAAGCAGCTATGTACTCCGCTTCACATGTAGAATGTGCCACGACGCTCTGCTTGCAACTGCACCAGCTGACTGCTCCTCCATTCAAAATATACACGTATCCGGTTTGCGACTTGGAGTCGTCCAGATCTGTGTCGAAGCTAGCATCAACGTAACCCATTACGAGGAGCTCTTCGTCACCTCCATAAACGAGAAACATATCCTTAGTCCTTTTCAGGTACTTCAGGATGTTCTTGACCGCTGTCCAGTGTTCCATACCGGGATCACTTTGGTACCTCCCTACCAAACTTATGGCAAGGTTCACATCTGGTCTGGTACACAACATGGCATACATAATAGAACCTATGGCTGAGGCATAGGGGATGACACTCATCTTTTCTCTATCTTCTGCCGTGGTCGGGGACTGAGCCGTGCTCAATCTCATACCTTGTAAAACAGGCAAGAACCCCTTCTTGGACTGATCCATATTGAACTTCTTCAATATCTTGTCAAGGTATGTGCTTTGTGAAAGAACAATGAGGCGTCTCGATCTATCTCTATAGATCTTGATGCCTAATATATAAGCAGCTTCTCCAAGGTCCTTCATTGAAAAACTCTTATTCAAGTAGGCCTTTATGCTTTCCAAGAATTCTATATCATTTCCCATCAGCAGTATGTCATCCACATATAATATGAGAAATGCTACAGAGCTCCCACTCACTTTCTTGTAAATACAGGCTTCTCACCAAGTCTGTATAAAGCCAAACGCTTTGATCACATCATTAAAGCGAATATTCCAACTCCGAGATGCTTGCACCAGCCCGTAAATCGAGCGCTGGAGCTTGCATACTTTGTTAGCATTCTCTGGATCGACAAAACCTTCCGGCTGCATCATATACAGTTCTTCCTTGAGGAAGCCATTAAGGAATGCTGTTTTGACGTCCATTTGCTATATCTCATAATCATAGAATGCGGCAATTGCTAACATGATTCGGACGGACTTCAGCATCGCTACGGGAGAGAAAGTCTCATCGTAGTCAATCCCTTGAACCTGTCGATAACCTTTAGCGACAAGCCGAGCCTTATAGATGGTCACATTACCATCCGCACCTGTGTTCTTCTTGAATATCCATTTATTTTCTATGGCGTGCCTATCATCGAGCAAGTCCACCAAAGTCCATACTTTGTTTTCATACATGGATTCTATCTCGGATTTCATAGCTCCAAGCCATTTATTGGAATCCGGGCCCGCCATCGCTTCTTCATAGTTCGAAGGTTCACCGTTGTCCAACAACATGATTTCCAAGACAGGGTTGCCGTACCACTCTGGTGCGGAACGTGTCCTCGTGGACCTTTGAAGTTCAGTAGTAACTTGATCTGTATCTTCATGATCATCATCATTAACTTCCTCCCTTGTCGGTGCAGGCACCTCGGGAACAATTTCCCGCGCTGCGCTACTTTCCGGTTCGGGAAGGGTGACAGTCACCTCATCAAGTTCTACTTTCCTCCCACTTAATTCATTCGAGAGAAACTCTTTCTCCAGAAAGGATCCATTCTTGGCAACAAAAATCTTGCCTTCAGATCTTAGGTAGAAGGTGTACCCAATTGTTTCCTTTGGGTATCCTATGAAGACACATTTTTCCGATTTGGGTTCGAGCTTTTCAGGTTGAAGTTTCTTGACATAAGCATCGCAACCCCAAACTTTCAGAAACGACAGCTTAGGTTTCTTGCCAAACCAAAGTTCATACGGTGTCATCTCAATGGATTTTGACGGAGCCCTATTTAAAGTGAATGCGGCAGTCTCTAAAGAAAATCCCCAAAAAGATAGCGGTAAGTCGGTGAGAGACATCATAGATCGCACCATGTCCAACAAAGTACAATTTCGACGTTCGGACACACCATTACGCTGAGGTGTTCCTGGCGGTGTCAATTGTGAAACAATTCCACAGTTCCTTAGGTGCGTGCCAAACTCATGACTCAAATATTCACCCCCACGATCTGATTGTAAGAACTTTATTTTTCTGTCACGTTGATTCTCAACCTCATTCTGAAATTCCTTGAACTTTTCAAAGGTCTCAGACTTGTGCTTCATCAAGTAGACATACCCATATCTACTCAAGTCATCTGTGAGGGTGAGAACATAACGATAGCCTCCGCGAGCTTCAACACTCATTGGACCGCACACATCGGTATGTATGATTTCCAATAAGTTGGTTGCTCGCTCCATTGTTCCGGAGAACGGAGTCTTGGTCATCTTGCCCAAAAGACATGGTTCGCACGTGTCAAATGATTCATAATCAAGAGACTCTAGAAGCCCATCTGCATGGAGCTTCTTCATACGCTTGACACCAATATGACCAAGGCGGCAATGCCACAAGTATGTGGGACTATCATTATCAACTTTACATCTTTTGGCATCCACACTATGAATATGTGTATCATCACGTTCGAGATTCATCAAAAAATAAACCATTGACCAGCGGGGCATGACCATAAAACATATCTCTCATATAAATAGAACAACCATTATTCTCGGATTTAAATGAGTAGCCATCTCGTATCAAACGAGATCCAGATACAATGTTCATGCTCAAAGCTGGTACTAAATAACAATTATTAAGGTTTAAAACTAATCCCGAGGGTAGATGTAGAGGCAGCGTGCCGACGGAGATCACATCGACCTTGGAACCATTCCCGACGCGCATCGTCACCTCGTCCTTCGCCAGTCTCCGCTTATTCCGCAGCTCCTGCTTTGAGTTCCAAATGTGAGCAACTGCACAGGTATCAAATACCCGGGAGCTACTACGAGCGCTGGTAAGGTACACATCAATTACATGTATATCATATATACCTTTGACGTTGCCGGCCTTCTTATCTGCTAAGTATTTGGGGCAGTTCCGCTTCCAGTGACCCGTTCCCTTGCAATGAAAACACTCAGTTTCAGGCTTGGGTCCATTCTTTGGCTTCTTCCCGGCAACTGGCTTACCGGGCGCGACAACTCCTTTGCCGTCCTTCTTGAAGTTCTTCTTACCCTTGACTTTCTTGAACTTAGTGGTTTTATTGACCATCAACACTTGATGTTCTTTCTTGATATCCACCTCCGCCGATTTCAGCATTGAATACACCTCGGGAATGGACCTCTCCATCCCCTGCATATTGAAATTTAACACGAAGCTCTTGTAGCTAGGTGGGAGCGACTGAAGGATTCTGTCAACGACCGCTTCGTCTGGGAGATTCATTCCGAACTGAGACAAGCGGTTGTGCAACCCAGACAATTTCAGTATGTGCTCGCTGACAGAACTATTCTCCTCCATCTTACAACTGTAGAATGCGTCGGAGACGTCATATCTCTCGACTCGGGCATGAGCTTGGAAAACCATTTTCAGCTCTTGGAACATCTCATATGCTCCATGGTGCTCAAAACGCTTTTGGAGCCCCGACTCTAAGCTGTAAAGCATGCCGCACTGAACCAGGGAGTAATCATCACAACGCGACTGCCAGGCGTTCATAACGTCTTGGGTCGCCGGGAGAACGGGTGCATCACCTAGCGGTGCTTCAAGGACATATGATCTCTTGGCAGCTATGAGGATAATCCTCAGGTTACGGACCCAATCCGTATAGTTGCTACCATCGTCTTTCAGCTTGGTTTTCTCTAGGAACACGTTGAAGTTGAGGGCAACTTGAGCGTGGGCCATTTGATCTACAAGACATATTGTAAAGATTTTTAGACTAAGTTAGACAATTAAGTTCATCTAATCAAATTTAATGAACTCCCACTCAGATTGACATCTCTCTAGTCATCTAAGTGGTACATGATCCGAATCGACTAGCCCGTGTCCGATCATCACGTGAGACGGACTAGTCATCAACGGTGAACATCTTCATGTTGATCGTATCTTCTATACGACTCATGTTCGACATTTCGGTCTTCCGTGTTCCGTTGCCATGTCTGTACATGCTAGGCTCGTCAAGTGAACCCTAAGTGTATTGCATGTGTAAATCTGGCTTACACCCGTTGTATGCGAACGTTAGAGCCTATCACACCCGATCATCATGTGGTGCTTCGGAACAACGATCCTTAGCAACGGTGCACAGTTAGGGGGAACATAATTCTTGAAATTTTCAGTGAGAGATCATCTTATTTACTACCGTCGTTCTAAGTAAACAAGATGCATAAACATGATAAACATCACATGCAATCAAATAAAGTGACATGATATGGCCAATATCATTTTGCTCCTTTGATCTCCATCTTCGGGGCACCATGATCATCTTTGCCACCGGCATGACACCATGATCTCCATCATCATGATCTCCATCATCGTGTCTTCATGAAGTCGTCTCGCCAACTATTACTTCTACCACTATGGCTAACGTTTAGCAATAAAGCAAAGTAATTACATGGCGTTATTCAGTGACACGCGGGTCATACAATAAATAAGACAACTCCTATGGCTCCTGCCGGTTGTCATTTTCATCGACATGCAAGTCGTGATTTCCTATTACAAGAACATGATCAATCTCATACATCACATATATCATTCATCACATCTTCTTGGCCATATCACATCATATAGCACATGCTGCAAGAACAAGTTAGACGTCCGCTAATTGTTATTGCAAGTTTTTACGTGGCTTCTATAGGTTTCTAGCAAGAACGTTTCTTACCTACGCCAAAGACCACAACGTGATATGTCAATTTCTATTTACCCTTCATAAGGACCCTTTTCATCGAATCCGATCCGACTAAAGTAGGAGAGACAGACACCCGCCAGCCACCTTTATGCAACTAGTGCATGTAAGTCGGTGGAACCAGTCTCACGTAAGCGTACGTGTAAGGTCGGTCCGGGCCGCTTCATCCCACGATGCCACCGAATCAAGATTGGACTAGTGGCGGCAAGAGAATTGAACAAAATCAACATCCACAACTTGTTTGTGTTCTACTCGTGCAAGATGCTACGCAAAGACCTAGCTCAGATGCCACTGTTGGGAAACGTAGCAGAATTCAAAAAAATTATACGCTTCACCAAGATCAATCTAAGGAGTTCATCTAGCAACGAGCATAAAGGAGTGCATCTACATACCCTTTGTAGATCGCGTGCGGAAGCGTTCGAAGGAACGTGGATGATGGAGTCGTACTCGTCGTGATCCTCGTCACCGATGATCCCAGCGCCGAACGGACGGCACCTCCGCGTTCAACACACGTACGGTACAGCGACGTCTCCTCCTTCTTGATCCAACAAGGGGGGAGGAGAGGTTGACGGAGATCCAGCAGCACGACGGCGTGGTGGTGGATGCAACGGGAAAAGCTGCAGGGCTTCGCCGAGACCCTGCAGGAGGAGTAGGAGGTGTAACGGGGGGGGGGAGGCGCCAGGGGCTGAGGTGCGGCTGCCCTCTCTCCCCCCACTATATATAGGGGGCTAGGGGGGCGCCGGCCCTAGGAGATCCAATCTCCTAGGTGGGCGGCGGCCAAGGGGGGGTATCTTGCCCCCCAAGGGGGCGCCCCCACCCCTAAGGTTTCAACCCTAGGCGCATGGGGGGAGGCCCATGGGGGGTGCGCCAGCCCACTAGGGGCTGGTCCTCCTCCCCTTACGGCCCACGGGGCCCTCCGGGATGGGTGGCCCCACCCGGTGGACCCCCGGAACCCTTCCGGTGGTCCCGGTACGCTACCGGTGACCCCCCGGAATTCTCCCGATGGCCGAAACTGGAGTTCCTATATATCATTCTTTACCTCTGGACCATTCTGGAACTCCTCGTGACGTTCGGGACCTCATCTGGGACTCCGAACAACATTCGGGTTTCCGTGTGCATATATCTCTACAACCCTAGCATCACCGAACCTTAAGTGTGTAGACCCTACGGGTTCGGGAAACACGCAGACATGACCGAGACGACTCTCCGGTCAATAACCAACAGCGGGATCTGGATACCCGTGTTGGTTCCCACGTGTTCCTCGATGATCTCATCGGATGAACCACGATGTCAAGGATTCACTTAATCCCGTATGTTATTCCCTTTGTCCATCGGTACGGTACTTTCCCGAGATTCGATCGTCGGTATACCGATACCTTGTTCAATCTCGTCATGGCAAGTCTCTTTACTCGTTCCGTAATCCATCATCCCGTGACTAACTCCTTAGTCACTTTGAGCTCATGATGATGATGTCTTACCGAGTGGGCCCAGAGATACCTCTCCGTCATACGGAGTGACAAATCCCAGTCTCGGTTCGTACCAACTCAACAGACACTTTCGGAGATACCCGTTGCGTACCTTTATAGCCACCCAGTTATGTTGTGACATTTGGCACACCCAAAGCATTCCTACGGTATCCGGGAGTTGCACAACCTCATGGTCTAAGGAACAAATACTTGACACTGGAAAAGCTTAAGCATTACGAACTAGACGATCTTATGCCATGCCTAGGATTGGGTCTTGTCCATCACATCATTCTCCTAATGATGTGACACCGTTATCAATGACATCTAATGTCCATGGTCAGGAAACCGTGACCATCTGTTGATCAACGAGCTAGTAACTAGAGGCTTACCAGGGACATGTTGTGGTCTATGTATTCACACATGTATCGCTGTTTCCGTACAATACAATTCAAGCATGAATAACAGACAATTATCATGGACAAGGAAATATAATAATAATCCTTTTATTATTGCCTCTAGGGCATATTTCCAACAATAGTTCCAATCATAAGTGCATATAATTCCAAGTAAGGGATGACATGCTAGCTGTGGCCTCACCCACATAAAACTTGCTATCGGTCTAGTAACGTAGTCAATTTCTTAGGGGCAATTTCGCAACTCCTACCACCACTTTTCCACACTCGCTATATTAACTTTAGTTGTATCTTTATCTTAACAGCCCCTTGTTTTATTTACGTTTTCTTTATATTCTTGCAAACCTATCCCACAAAAACCACAAAATACTTCTAGTTTCATACTTGTTCTAGGTAAAGTAAACGTCAAGCGTGCGTACAGTTGTATCGGTGGTCGATAGAACTTGAGGGAATATTTGTTCTTCCTTTAGCTCCACGTTGGGTTCGACACTCTTACTTATCGAAAGAGGCTACAACGGATCGCCTACACTTGTGGGTTATCAAGAGCTTTTTTGGCGCCGTTGTCGGGGAGCAATAGCATGGGGTGAATATTCTCGTGTGTGCTTGTTTGCTTTATCACTAAGTAGATTTTATTTGCTGTTCTAAGTTGTTATCTATCTTTAGTTATGGATATGGAACACGAAATACCAAAAAACTTAGGTGTACTTGCTACTCATGGAGATGGGAAACCTCCTAAAACCCTCGATGCTCATTATGTGAAAGATATTATGTACTACTTTGATAATCCTGAGAAAACCCCATTCAACTATGTAATGGGAGTAACGTTGGATCAACGTGAATACTTTAGGGATTATCGCTTGACACAAAAAGGGAAACTGTTGTGGGATAAAATTCATTTGTTGCATTGGTATTCTCGGCAACTATGCTTGATATATGATTATACTTGTTGCTCTAGGATGAAGGCTCCACACCTTCCCTTTTCATGCAAATTCAATGATAATGAAACCTTAGCTTCTTATGCTAATGGTATATATGATTATTATGATGTGGAACAAATAGAAGAATTCGTTGCTTTTAAGGGTGCTTATGAAATTGAATATCTGTTTAGAAAGAATGATGCTTTTGATGATGATGTTTGTAGGCCTGAAAATCTTGCTATATTGAAATATTGCTATTTGAATTATGAATATAACTACAATATTTTTGCGTTTATTGAGAAGGTCTCCGCTGTCCAAGAAGAGACTAATATTTTGCAGGAGTTTATGGAAGAAGACATCAATGACATTGTGAGCTCATTGGGTGAAAAAGATGAGGCGGGGAGCGAAGAACAAAAGGAGGAACAGCGGATTAGCTACACGTGCCCACCTTCTAATGAGAGTAACTCTTCAACTCATACATTGTTTAATTCCCCTTCATGCTTACCAAAGGATGATTGCTATGATCCCGTTGATTATTTTGAAATATCCCTTTTTGATGATGCTTGCTATGCTTGTGGCCAAGATGCCAATATGAATTATGCTTATGGATATGAACGTGCTATAGTTCCTTATGTTAAATATGAGATAGTTGCTATTGCACCCACACATGATAGTCCTATTATCTTTTTGAATTCTCCAAACTACACTATATCGGAGAAGTTTGCACTTATTAAGGATTATATTTATGGGTTGCCTTTTTCCATTACACATGATGATTTTGATGAGTATAATATGCATGTGCTTGCTGCTCCTACTTGCAATTATTATGAGAGAGGAACTACATCTCCGCCTCTCTATGTTTCCAACACGATAAAATTGCGAGAAACTGCTTATACTATGCATTGGCCTTTATTTGATGTGCATGAATTGTTCTTTTATGACATGCCGATGCATAGGAAGAGAGTTAGACTTTGTTGTTGCATGACACATATCACTTTGTGCTCACTACTAAATGCCAAATCATTGCTAATCAAAATTGGCTTTGATATACCTTGGGATCCGGGTGGATCCATTACTTGAGCACTATATGCCTAGCTTAATGGCTTTAAAGAAAGCGCTGCTAGGGAGACAACTCGGAAGTTTTAGAGAGTCATTTATTTCTGTTGTGTGCTTTTATAAAGTTTAAAAAAAGAAAAGAGGGTAACCTAAAACTTTTTCAAAAAGAAAAAGTGAAAGTGAGATAGACGAGCATTGTGAAAGTGGGGGACGTCCTTGAACTTTGTTCATGCCCATGGAAACTTGTGAATCTTAATTACAGAAACTTTTCAACAAAAATAATTATCCCCTTGTACAATTCCATTGTATTATAAAAATAATGTGCCAAGGTTTGCCTTTAGGATGTTTACAATGCTTGTTGGTTTGTGCGGTGCAGGACATAAACTTTAGCAGTAGTGCGCGATTTTTCATTTTTTGCTGGAACGTCAAATGGTTCTGAAACGTTTTGCACTGTCTTTCTATACAAATTGTGTATTTTTCCTAATTTTGTCAGAATTGTTCAAGGATCAGAAGTATGGTGAATGTTCAGATTATTACAGAATGTTCTGTTTTAGACAGATTCTGTTTTTGATGCATAGTTTGCTTGTTTTGATGAAACTATCAATTTCTATTAGTGGATTAAGCCATGGAAAAGTTATATTACAGTAGCTACAATGCAATAACAAAATATGAATTGGTTTTCAACAGTACTTAGAGTAGTGATTTGCTTTATTATACTAACGGATCTTACCGAGTTTTTTGTTGAAGTTTTGTGTGGATGAAGTGTTCGAAGATCGAGGAGGTCTCGATGTGAGGAGAAGAAGGAGAGGCAAGAGCTCAAGCTTGGGGATTCCCAAGGCACCCCAAGTAAATATTCAAGGAGACTCAAGCGTCTAAGCTTGGGGATGCCCCGGAAGGCATCTCCTCTTTCTTCAACAAGTATCGGTATGTTTTGGGATTCGTTTCATTCATGTGAGATGTGTAGATCTTGGAGCGTCTTTTGCATTTAGTTTTCACCTTTTATTTTATGCACCATGTTGATATGAGATTGTCCTTGGTTGATTTATAGAATGCTCTTTGCACTTCACTTATATCTTTTGAGTATGGCTTTATAGAATGCTTCATGTGCTTCACTTATATCATTTGAAGTTTGGAGTGCCTGTTTCTCTTCACATAGAGAACCGCCATTTGTAGAATGCTCTTTTGCTTCACTTATAATTGTTAGAGCATGGGCATAACTTCTGTAGAAAGAATTAAAACTCTCTTGATTCACTTATATCTATTTAGAGAGTTGACAGTAATTGGTCATTCACATGGTTAGTCATAAAATCCTACATAAACTCGTAGATCACTGAATATGATATGTTTGATTCCTTGCAATAGTTTTGCGATATAGAGATGCTAATATGTGGGAGGAACTAGTGAATGATTATGGTTTAGTAAAAATATTGGTGTTAAGGTTTGTGATTCCCGAAGCATGCACGTATGGTCTCCTAACTATGTAACCAAATTGGCGCGCATTGTATTTTGATTGTTTATCTATGCGTGAAGGTCGGGAGCGCGCGATGGTTAAATCCTACCAACCTCCCCCCTAGGAGCATGCGTCATAGTATCTTTGCTTCGAGGGCTAATAGATTTTTCGCAATAAGTATGTGAGTTCTTTATGACTAATGTTGAGTCCATGGATTATACGCACTCTCACCCTTCCACCATTGCTAGCCTCTCTTGTACCGCGCAACTTTCGCCGGTACCATACACCCATCATATACCTTCCTCAAAACAGCACCATACCTACCTATTATGGCATTTCCATAGCCATTCCGAGATATATTGCCATGTAACTCCACCGTTCCGTTTATTATGTCATGCACCATCATTGTCATATTGCCTTGCATGATCGTAAGATAGCTAGCATGATGTTTCCATGGCTTGTCCATTTTTTTATGTCATTGCTACGCCAGATCATTGCACATCCCGGTACACCGCCGGAGGCATTCATATAGAGTCATATTTTTGTTCTAGTATCGAGTTGTAAGTAAATAGAAGTGTGATGATCATCATTATTAGAGCATTGTCCCTTGGAAAAAGAAAAGAAAAAAAGAAACACCAAATAAAAAAAGGAGAAAGGCCAAAAAAAAGGAAGGCCAAAAAAAGAAAAAAAAGAAAAAGAAAGAAAAAGAAAAAAGGGGACAATGCTACTATCTTTTTCCACACTTGTGCTTCATCATAGCACCATGTTCTTCATGATAGAGAGTCTCCTATGTTATCACTTCCATATACTAGTGGGAATTTTTCATTATAGAACTTGGCTTGTATATTCCAACGATGGGCGTCCTCAAATGCCCTAGGTCTTCATGAGCAAGCAAGTTGATGCACACCCATTAGTTTTCTTTTGAGCTTTCATACACTTATAGCTCTAGTGCATCCGTTACATGGCAATCCCTACTCACTCACATTGATATCTATTGATGGGCATCTCCATAGCCCATTGATACGCCTAGTCAATGTGAGACTTTCTCCCTACTTTTGTCTACTACCACCTTCTATTCCACCCATAGTGCTATGCCCATGGCTCACGCTCATGTATTGCGTGAAGAGTTGAAAACGTTCGAAAAAGTAAAGTATGAAAACAATTGCTTGGCTGACACCGGGATGGGCATGAGGGGTACCTTGTGTTAAGAAAAGGGAGCATAAAAGACTATATGATTTTGTAGGGATAATGTTCTTTAGCGATGATATTTTGGAAGACTTGATTGTTTGTTGGGATGCCCGAGTATTAAATTCTTCTATGTCAAATGATAGACTATTGCTTTGAATCACTCGTGTCTTAATATTCATGGCATGATTAGATTACATGATCAAGATTATGCTAGGTAGCATTCCACATCAAAAATTATCTTTTTTATCATTTACCTACTCGAGGACGAGCAGGAATTATGCTTGGGGATGCTGATACGTCTCCGTCGTATCTATAATTTTGATTGATCCATGCCAATATTCTACAACTTTCATATACTTTTGGCAACTTTTTATACTATTTTTTGGGACTAACATATAGATCCAGTGCCCAGTGCCAGTTCTTGTTTGTTGCATGTTTTTTGTTTCACAGAATATCCATATCAAACGGAGTCCAAACGGAATAAAAATGGACGGAGATTTTTTTTGGAATATATGTGAATTTTGGGAAGCGGAACCAACATGAAACGATGCCCGAGTGGGCCACGAGGCAAGAAGGCGTGCCCTGGGCCCTCGTGGCCACACCGTAAGGCGGTTGATGCCCTTCTTTCGCCGCAAGAAAGCTAATATCCAGATAAAATCATGTCAAAAAATCAGCCCAATCGGAGTTACGGATCTCCGGGAATTTACGAAACGGTGAAGGGCCAGAATCTGGGAACGCAGAAACAGAGAGAGACAGATCCAATCTCGGAGAGGCTCTCGCCCCTCCGCCGCCATGGAGGCCATGGACCAGAGGGGAAACCCTTCTCCCACCTAGGGAGAAGGTCAAGGAAGAAGAAGAAGGAGGGGGGGCTCTCCCCCTCGCTTCCGGTGGCACCGGAGTGCCACCGGGGCCATCATCGTGTGACGGCGATCTACACCAACACCTCTGTCATCTTCACCAACATCTCCATCACCTCCCCCCATCTATCTACAGTGGTCCACTCTCCCGTAACCCGTTGTACCCTCTACTTGAACATGCTGCTTTATGCTTCATATTATTATCCAATGATGTGTTGCCATCCTATGATGTCTGAGTAGATTATCGTTGTCCTATCGGTGATTGGTGATTTGCTATGATTGATTTAAATTGCTTGTGGTTATGTTGCTGTCCTTTGGTGCCCATCATATGAGCGCGCACGTGGATCACACCATAGGGTTAGTTGTATGTTGATAGGACTACGTATTGGAGGGCAAGAGTGACAGAAGCTTCAACCTAGCGTAGAAATTGATGCATACGGGATTGAAGGGGGACCAATATATCTTAATGCTATGGTTGAGTTTTACCTTAATGAACATTAGTAGTTGTGGATGCTTGCTAATAGTTCCAATCATAAGTGCATAGAATTCCAAGTAAGGGATGACATGCTAGCAGTGGTCTCTCCCACATAAAACTTGCTATCGGTTTAGTAACGTAGTCAATTGCTTAGGGGCAATTTCGCAACTCCTACCACCACTTTTCCACACTCGCTATATTAACTTTAGTTGTGTCTTTATCTTAATAGCTCCTAGTTTTATTTATGTGTTCTTTATATTCTTGCAAACCTATCCCGCAAAAACCACAAAATACTTCTAGTTTCATACTTGTTTTAGGTAAAGTAAACGTCAAGCGTGCGTAGAGTTGTATCGGTGGGCGATAGAACTTGAGGGAATATTTGTTCTGCCTTTAGCTCCTCGTTGGGTTCGACACTCTTAGTTATCGAAAGAGGCTACAACTGATCCCCTACACTTGTGGGTTATCAGTGCAATGCACAATCAACATGATGTAACACATGACATAGAATGCAAGTATGATGTGCGTATGCATGAGGATGCTCTCGAGCCTAAGGAGAAGATGATGGAAATGGCTTCATCTTGGGTAACCAAGCAAGCCACTAGATAGATTGGAAGATTTCGGTCGAAAACGATATAAACATCATGGGAATCGGGTGCACGGTTTGTGAATGACAAGCAAAACAAGATGCAATGCAAAACTGCAGTTAACAACAACATAGCATCTTTGGAGCAAGAAAATAATATTCTACATCACCCAAACATGAAGACAAAAGACATGGATGTGAAATACACATGATTCTTAACAAGCATGAACTTAGAGCACACCCAATAACTTGCTAGAACACAATTAACCAAGCATGGCAAGATTCAATAAGTTTACAGATTTCTCAGACTTAGCAAAAATTACAAGGCATGGCAGAAACGACGACAAGTAGGCATGTTTGCAAGCTTGTGCAACTCATCTCAAAGCATAGCATGGCATGTGAATGTAACCAACAGCAAGAAGACATGTTTGTGAAGCTACTCATGGCAAGAACATGGTCATAGGATGCATAGAACACTAGCTATTCACGTGGCAAAACTGAACTTGTTGATAATAGGCTGACAGATACATTTTATAGCCACTTGAGAGCATGAAAACAACAAGCTACAGCAAGCCATCGTGCAATCAAAAGGCATGTCAATAACATACATAACATGATCTTCAAGAATAACCACATGGCTACTTCTACAACATAATAGAACATGTCCCAAACATCATGGAAAAAGTGCAAAAGTTTATCCAGACTTAGCAAAATGTGGGCATGCTGACAGAAACATTTTGAAGCAACTAGACGGCCTCAAAAGAACAAGCTACAGCATGGCAACATGGCAAACAAGAGCATGGATAGCTAGAGCATAACATATACATCAAGGAACACCCACTGGACAACTCTAACCATGCACAACAATGACGGTGGCATCATGGAAACATGGCATAAAAATTAATAGATTCACACTTAGCAGAAATTTAATATCACGATGACATGTTAACAAGCTTGATGCACTCATCTCAAGAAATATCATGGCATGAAAATGAATCTATCTTGTAGAGCACATTCCAATGAGCAAAACTCATGTTGACACCTAGCTCATATGCCACATGGATCAATATACACAAACAAGACAAAACATCATCTCATAACAAGTTCAGAAACTTATCAACCACATGCACTTTTGCAACAGAGATAAACATGGCATAATGCAACCTAACATGTATGCAAATGCCTCCATCATGAAAAGCATCACAAGACGAACATCTGGACATATCATACACTCCATTTGGACCAACATGCACAAAGTTACTAGCTCACGAACATGCCAACAAAATTATTCAGACAACAAGTGCTGAAATAGTTACATCACGAAGCACTCTTGCCACGAAGATTAAGACATCTAGATGATCCCTAACATGCATGAAACTGATGCTAACATGTAGAGCACTTCGAGACGAACATCTCGATATATCATATGCACAAATCGGAGCACCGAGCACAAAGTTACCACATGATGAAGGAGGCAACAAATTTAAACAGATCCAGGACTTCGTGGAATTTTACCCTCCGAAAAAGTCAATCGTGGACGGGACGGAGCGGGACGAGGAGATCCGGGACGGAGTGGAGGTGTTTGGTCCGGGGATGGGTGGATCTGATCCCGATCCACGGGATCTTGCTGGAGACGATGAAGATGACCAGAGCAGCGGAGCAGCAGAGCTCCGGCGGGCGGACGGCGAGGTGAGCCGGCGGGGAGGCGGAGGAGCGGCCGGAGGCGCGACGCTGGCCGATGGAGGTCGGCGGCGGCGGCCGGGAGCCCGGAGCGGCGGTGGCGGTGGCTATGTGCACCGGCGGCGGGGTCGTTGCGGAGGAGCGGCCGGAGGCGCGCCGGCCCGGCGGCGGCGCGGCGCCGGCGTCGGACGCCAACCGGCGGCGGCAAAGGGCGCGGTCGCGCCGGCGGAGGAGGCAGAACGACGAAGCAGGAGCGGGCGGAGGCCTCGGGCCGGGAGGTCCTTCCGCGGGCCCGGCCGGCGCGGGTGGAAGCAGACGGCGGCGTGGTCTCGTGGCGCGACGGCGGGGTTTCGTCCGGTGGATCCGGACGTGTCCGGCGGCGGAGGAGGAAAAATAATTAGGGTTTGCACCGGATTTCGGGGGGAGAGGGCCTATTTATAGATTCTGGGAGCTAGGAGTGTCCAAATGGGGTGCGGTTTTCGCCCACACGATCACGATCCGACGACCGAGAGGATGGAGGTGGTTGTGCTGGGTTAGTGGGCTGTTGTGGAGGGGTGTTGGGCCAAAAGAAAGAGGAGCTTTTAGCCCACGAGGTTAACCGTTGGAGTATCAAACGACCTGCAAACGCGACGAAACTTGACAGGCGGTCTCCACGTACTAAAACAACAACGTACGACAAGTCTCACCTAAATCCGAGAACGTTCTACGGCCAATTACGAAAGAAGGACTCGGAGGTGCCACGGGCACGTGTGTGAGTGTCGGAACTCGAAGCAGACAACGGGAAGAGACGAGCATGACTGGGTGCAAGTGACAACATGAATGCAATGCAATGCACATGATGACATGACATGAATGATATGCATACACGCACACGGCAAAACAAGGAAACCCGAAATGAAGGAAGAGCCCAAAATGGAATTGATTAAGCTTATTGAGATGTTTAAGAAGCAAGGCCTCATTTTGAAGTCCCAGGTTTAGCATACCAAGTCCCCCCTTGTGTTTAGGCCTACAAACCAAAGGCCAAGCTGCCAAGGAGTGACCCTTCTCCTGACCATATTTTCTCCATAAACACCGTCTCTGAATTCTTTCCAACTATTTCAAAATACCTTGAGGGATTGACAGACTACAAAGAAAGAAAATAGGCAGAGAAGAAATGACATAATTGACCAATTGCAATCTGCTTCCTTGAGGCAAGAACCAAGAACTAGCAGTAAGCCTCCTCTCCATGCAATTCACCAAAGGTAAGAGATCATTGATTCTAGGTCTGGTAGTTCCCACTGGCAAACCTAGAAAAGTGAAAGGCATGGAACCCAACTGACATCCAAAATGTGCAGCTAAACTGTTAGCAACATCAACATTCACAATGAGGGGATACATGGAGGACTTGTGGTAATTGATCTGCAGACCAGTGGCCATTGAGAAAGAATTGAGCACTGATTTAAGGGCCTCCAACTAAGAGATTTCAGCATTCAGGAAGAGAAAAGTATCATCAACATATTGTACCACAGGGTAATCAGGATCATGAGTGAGTAAACGAAGTTTTAACACTCCCTGGTGCAGAAGATCATTAATCATAGTTTGCAAGAGATCAGCAGCAATGACAAAAGGCAAAGGAGAAATAGGGTCTCCTTGTTTAACACCGCACTTGCACTTAAAATGGTTCCCAGGCACTCCATTCAACAAAACAGAGGAAGTTCCAGATGATAGAAGTTTTTGAATCCATGTAATCCATCTATTGTCAAAACCCTTTGCCACTAGAATCTTTATAATTGCCTCATGCTGAATTGAGTCAAAAGCCTTTTCAAAGTCTAGTTTTAGCAAAAGAATGGGTTTCTTTGACTGATTACACTGATGAATATACTCAAAAGTCCAGGAAAGACAGTCATGTATTGTCCTAGATTTGATGAAACCATATTGGTTTTTATGCACACACTTGGTGATTTCCTCCTGAAACCTATTAGCAGCAAGCTTGGTAAGGAACTTCAGACCAACACTGGTGAGGGAGATTGGTCTAAAATCACCCACAGACTTAGGGGATTGCTTTTTAGGAATAAGAGTGATGAAGGCCTCATTGAGGTTTTCCAAATGAGCAATACCATCATGAAACTCATGAACCAACCTGATAAAGTCACCAGAGACTATGTGCAAACATTTCTTTAAAAAACCATTGAAACCATCTGGACCTGGTGCCTTATCAATGGGCATCTCCTTGATTACAATTTCAATTTCCTTAATCTCAAAGGGCTTGGTGAGAACCTCCAGTCCATGCACCTTTGGAATGAGAGAAAGGATGTCCCTGTCTAAATTAATTGCTTTAACAGAGCCCATTCTGTTTTTGAAGGAATGTAAAAATTCCTTAGCCATTTCCTCATGGTCTAAAGTGACAGAACCATCAGCAAGCTGCAAACTTGCAATAGAATTCCTCCTAAATCTTTCTGTAGACATTGCCTGAAAGAACTTGGAATTTTCCTCACCCACGTTGATATATCTAATGGTACACCTTTTTTCCAATAAACATATTGCAAGTGCAAAAGGTGCTCATGGTGTAATTTGGCAATCTTCTTGAAATTAGCCTCTGGCCTAGATAAGGTCCTCAACTCCTCTAAATTATGCAACCAGAGAATCACCCAATTGCATATCTCAGTCAGTATTTTAATGTGGGATAGCCCCTTCTGCCATTTATTCAAAGCATACCTCAAGGTTATTAGCTTATCCATTATGATTGCAGATATATGAGACTTGTGAGAGCTTCTAGCCCACACCTCCTGAACATAGTCCATAAAACCAGGTTGATGGATCCAATAATTTTCAAATATGAAAAGATGGGATTTTGGTATAGAAGTGCAAATAGATACTAGGAAGGGAACATGGTCTGAGGCAGTTTTTGCAAGAGGAATAACTTGTGTCAAAGGATATATAGTGATCCAACTGGTAGAAGTGAAAACCCAATCAAGTTGTTCCATAAGTGGTGTATCTTGCATGTTTGACCAAGTGAATCTTCTCCTTTTTAGTGGAAGTTCCAAGAGACCTAAGTGCCCAATTATCTCATTGAAAATGAAAATATCATTCACATCTCCTCCAGGAAGATTTCTATTCTCAAGAGATCTAATAAAGTTAAAATCACCCATTAAAATCCAGTTTTGATCTGGTTCAATCTCCACATTGTATAACCAGGAAACAAAATCATTTCTCATTTCACCTTGACAAGGCCCATAAACATTCACCAGAAACCACTTTTTGTTGTTATGGACAGAGGTGAAACTAATAACCATACCAAATGGCTTCACTTCCTTTAAAGTGCCATGAAAAACATCTGAACACCATACTATGAGAATTCCACCAGAGGCTCCTCTTGAAAAAGATTCAATAAACTGATCGAAACGAGTAGGACAGATGATTTTAACAAGTGCACAAGAACAAGTTGAAAGTTTGGTTTCTTGTAAACAGACAATGGCGCATTGACTCTCAAGAATTTTCTCTCTGACAGAACGTTGTCGAGCATCAGAATTTAGACCCCTAACATTCCAGCACAGGATTTTCCAGCTATGCTTGGACATTTGATTCATTAAGAACTAAATAGTAGATGTCCAAAAGTAGCATGACATGCAATGCCATACATCCCAGAGCATTAATAATATCATAACATAGTCTGCACTGTTTGCAACATAACCCAACACGACAGTAAGAGTAGCAAAATTAACAGGATCGCTACACCTATATAAAAAACGCTCAATAACATTTAAACAACTGATGAAGAGGAGTCCTCCTTGGGATCAGCCATAAGCTTGTCCGTAGAAAGGAGAGAGGGGTCAACCTCCAGCGCTGCTCCGACTGCCTGCAGGACCTTGATCGGCGTAGGAGGAGGAACATCCCCAAGCTTCTCCTGGCTACGAGCATCTTTAGTAACGGGCTGGGCCTTGTCCTCCATGGGCTTGGAGCGAGGCCTCTTCTTTGTGGGCTGAAGGGGGGCTGCTTAAAAACTACATTTTTGAAACCGTCTAGTTTTGCCGCGCTTCTGGTGCAACGCCTCAACGAAGTGTTCACCAGAGGTACAGGTGTCTTCTTCCTTCCTCTCACATTTTTCACCTTGACTTGCTTCTCTGCAGTAAAAACCACTGGTGAGGACTGGGACATCTCACAAGGTTCTGCATGCATATCATTAGTAGAGGTAGGATTTGAAGAGGCTGGCAGATCATGAAACAGAATTCTTGCAACCGGGCGCTTAACCACAGGCAACCTCCTCATTGGAGCAAAAGTGGGCAGATTGGCCACTAACACATACATCTTTCTATTTTCATCAAAAGCAATAGACCAGGTGCATTTGGAATAAGTAATTGTGCCAATAGGTTTAAGAAAAATGGGCCAAGGCACCTCTTTGACCTGAAAATCAAACATCAGGTTCTCAAAGGATTTCTTTCATACCATCTCAGGAGGAAGAGGTGATCCTGCCACCTCCCGAGTCATGCCAATGAAGATCTCATGGTGTTGAATGATAAGGCACAATTGCAAGCGGATTGTCAGGAATAGCACCCTGGAGCTCAGGAACTTGCTGTTGAGCCTCAGCTGTTGATCTATCTGCACATGTTGCTCCAACTGAATTTGTTGTTCCAGAGAAACTAATCCCTCGGGCTGATCAATAAAAATCGAAACCTGATCTTGCTCTGGTGCTGCAGGTTGTGGAGGCTGATCAATCTCCGCCTCAATCTCCCCCAGACAACATGACCCCAACCAGCGTCAGTATTGTTCATAGGTTGAGCAGGAGCTTCAATAGGAGCATCATTCCATCCCAGCATGGGATAAGGAGGCAAAACAAATGGCAGGTTATCTTGAACAAGATTTCCAGGTAACGGATGTGGATTACCATCTAACGGCATTGGATCTTCATCATTTGGCATCCGGTCCGCAAAATTAGCACCCAGCACATAACATGCCGCGGTCCAGGAAACTTGTGCTCCACCCCACTCAGCATAGTCACCAAAAACCACGTCTCCAGGGACCAAAGGGGTGTCCGGAAAGTTAGCCTCAACCAAAGTTCTAACCAAATATGGATCTTCGTTGTCCCATGAGATAAACTTCCCAAAAGCACCAACTGCGTGGGAGATGAACTCGGGGGTACGATAGTCTAGAGGGATACCAATGAACATTAACCAGCCCTTACGGAAACCATTAGTCCCCTTGAAATTATCTCCCTCATCATTCTTCATAATTCTAACAAAGCGGTCATTGCCAAGCCGGAAAGGAGCATGCTGAACCAGAGAGTATCTAACAGTCGGATCTCTAACTTGGAACAAACCGACCCCATGAAACCACGGCTAAGCTGAGCGAACCAAAATACCTCTATTCTGTAGGAACTCCACAATCTTCTCACGAATCAGTCCGAGCGGCCCCTCGGGTACAGGCATCACCTCAGCTACCTTGTAATCCTCATGGCGGCGAGTCGGGCGCGCAGCTGGTGTGAAGAAAGTGCGAGGAAGGCGACGGTCGCCACCATCAATGATGTGATGCCCTGCTGCTACCTCTTGAGCTTGCGTTGTATTCCCTCGAAGAGGAAAGGGAGATGCAGCACAGTAGCATAAGTATTTCCCTCAGTTTTTTAGAACCAAGGTATCAATCCAGTAGGAGACCACACGCCAGTCCCTCGCACCTCCACAAAAAAATAAGAATTTCGTAGCCAACGTGATTAGGGGTTGTCAATCCCTTTACGGTCACTTACGATAGTGAGATCTGATAGAGATGATAATTATATTTTTGGTATTTTTGGTGTAGAAACAGAAAGTAAAGAAAGCAAATAAACAACGGCGGCAGAAATAGGCTAGTTGACGGGAAAGTAATATGATAAAGATAGACCCGGGGGCCATAGTTTTCTCTAGTGGCTTCTCTCATGATAGCGATATTCTACGACGGGTAAACAAATTACTATCGAGCAATTGATATAAAAGTGAATAATTATGAGACTATCTAGGCATGATCATTGTATATAGGCATCACGTCTGAGACAAGTAGACCGACTCCTACCTGCATCTACTACTATTACTCCACACATCGACCGCTATCCAGCATGCATCTAGTGTATTGAGTTCATACGAACAAAGTAACGCCTTAAGCAAGATGGCATGATGTAGAGGGATAAACTCAAGCAATATGATGAAAACCCCAACTTTTTATCCTCGATGGCAACAATACAATACGTGCCTTGCTGCCCCTACTGTCACTGGGAAAGGACACCACAAGATTGAACCCAAAGCCAAGCACTTCTCCCATTGCAAGAACTATAGATCTAGTAGGCCAAACCAAACCAATAATTCGAAGAGACTTGCAAGGATATTATGAGCACGCATAAAAAGTTCAGAGAATAACCAAATATCTTTCATAGATAATCTTGATCATAAACTCACAATTCATCGGATCTCGACAAACGCACCGCAAAAAGAGATTACATCGAATAGATCTCCTCAAAGACCGAGGAGAACTTTGTATTGAGATCCGGAGAGAGAGAAGAAGCCATCTAGATACTAGCTATGGACCCGAAGGTCTGAGGTAAACTACTCACAACTCATGGTGAGGGCGATGATGATGATGATGAAGGCCTCCGTGATGGATCCCCCTCTCGGAACAGGCTCCAAGATGGGATCTCCACGGGAACAGCAACTACGGCGGTGGAATTAGGGTTTTCTATTTGCGTATGGAGTTTCTGGGGTACGTAGGTATATATAGGAAGAAGAGGGGCACCAGGGGCCACAGGGGCTACCCTCGAGGCAGGGGGGCGCGCCCCCCACCCTCAAGGGTGGCCCCTGTCCTCTGGCTTGGCCCCGAAGTCTTTCGTGCGTGATTTCCTCCAAAAATATCTCATGCAAAGGTTTTATTCCGTTTGGACTCCGTTTGATATTCCTTTTCTCCAAAACCCTGAAATAGGCAAAAAACAGCAATCTGGACTGGGCCTTTGGGTTAGTAGTTTAGTCCCAAAAATGATATAAAAGTGAATGATAAAGCCCATTAAACATCCAAGACTTCATAAATAATAGCATGGAACAATCAAAAATTGTAGATACGTTGGAGACGTATCAAGCATCCCCAAGCTTAATTCCTGCTCGTCCTGGAGTAGGTAAATGATAAAGAAAGAATTTTTGATGTGGAATGCTAACCAATATAGTTTTTCAATGTAATTCTCTTAATTTTGGCATGAATGTTCAGATCTGAAAGATTCAAGATAAAAGTCTATATTGACATAAGAAATAACAATACTTCAAGCAATACTAACAAAGCAATCACGTCTTCTCAAAATACTATGGCTAAAGAAAGTTATCCCTACAAAATCATATAGTGTTGGCTATTCTCCCTTATTATCACACTAAATATTCATATCATGCACAACCCCGATTTCATCCAAGCATTTGTTTTCATGCTCTATCTTTTCAAACCTTTCAACTTTCATGCAATAAATGAGCGTGAGCCATGGACATAGCACTATAGGTGGAATAGAGGTGGTTGTGGAGAAGACAAAAAAGAGGGAGATAGTCTCACATCAATAGATATCAATGTGAGTGAGTAGGGATTGCCATGCAACGGATGCACTAGAGCTAAATAAGAATGAAAGCTCAACAAAAGAAACTAGTGGGTGTGCATCCAACTTGCTTGCTCATGAAGACCTAGGGCATTTGAGGAAGCCCATCATTGGAATATACAAGCCAAGTTCTATAACGAAAATTCCCACTAGTATATGAAAGTGACTAAGCATGAGACTCTCTACAATGAAGAACATGGTGCTACTTTGAAGCACAAGTGTGGAAAAAGATAGTAGCAATTGTCCCTTTTTTCTTTTTCTTTTTCTTTTGGGCCTTTCTTTTTTTCTTTGGCCTTTTTTGTGTGGAGGGGCTTTATAGATTCAGCCTTTCCTCCCATGGGACAATGCTCTAAAAATGATGATCATCACACTTTCATTACAACACAATATTACAACTCGATACTACAACAACAAAGTATGACTCTATATGAATGCCTCCGGCGGTGTACCAGTATGTGCAATGAAACAAGAGTGACATGTATAAAAATTATGCATGGTGGCCTTGCCACAAATACGATGTCAACTACATGATCATGCATGGCAATATGACAATATGATGCGTGTCATATAAATGGAACGGTGGAAAGTTGCATGGCAATATATCTCGGAATGGCTATGGAAATGCCATGATAGGTAGGTATGGTGGCTGTTTTGAGGAACAATATGGTGGCTGTTTTGAGGAAGTATATATAGTGGGTTTATGGCACCGGCGAAAGTTGCGCGGTACAAGAGAGGCTAGCAATGGTGGAAGGGTGAGAGTGTGTATAATCCATGGACTCAATATTAGTCATAAGAACTCATATACTTATTGCAAAAATCTAAGAGTCATCAAAACAAAGCAATCAACGCATGCCCCTTGGGGGAGGTTGGTAGGAGTTAACCATCGCGCGCCCCCGACCTCCACACAAAGGTTGACACTCTACAAATACCTCATGCTTTAACTTAGTCACATAACGGTTCACCATACGTGCATGCTACGGGAATCAACGATCTTAACACAAATATTTCTCAATTTCATAATTAATCCACTGGCATGACTCTAATATCACTATCATCATGTCTCAAAACAATTATCAAGCATCCAACATCTCATTCTATTCAATGCACTAGATGTGATTTTTTTTACTACATTGACATTGGATGTTTATCATGTGAAGACTAGTTTCTTTAGCCTAAACACTTTACCATGCTGTTTTAATAGACTCTTAAATATATCTAAGTGAAGCATGAGAGATGAACAATTTCTACAAAATATAATCACCACCGTGCTCTAAAAGATATAAGTGAAGCACTAGAGCAAAAACTATTCAACTCAAAAGATATAAGTGAAGCACACAGAGTGTTCTATCAATTCCTAGGCCATATTTTACTCTCTAAAAAAGGTGTGCCCAGCAAGGATGATTGTGGCAAACCAACAAGCAAAGACTCAAATTATACATGACGCTCCAAGTAAAACACATATCATGTGGTGAATAAAAATATAGCTCCGAGTATAGTTACCGATAGATGAAGACGAAAGAGGGGATGCCTTCCCGGGGCATCCCCAAGCTTAGGTTCTTGGTTGTCCTTGAATTTTACCTTGGGTTGCCTTGGGCATCCCC
Organism: Secale cereale; assembly: GCA_902687465.1. Taxonomy (NCBI): domain Eukaryota; kingdom Viridiplantae; phylum Streptophyta; class Magnoliopsida; order Poales; family Poaceae; genus Secale; species Secale cereale. Next base: position 566,015,464 of record LR738710.1, on the reverse strand, counting down.
AATCTTAGGCTCTTTCCACTCTTTGTTCCATAGTCCATCAAAGCAATACTCGAAACTTGAAAACTTCACAACACAAAACTTAGACAAAAATTCTCGTGAGCTCCGTTAGTAAGAGAAAGCAAACCACCACTCAAAGGTACAGCAAGGAATTCATTCTTTGTTTATATTGGTGCTAAGCCTACTGTACTCCAAGTTTTCTATGATTCATATCCTCCAATATTACTCATAGATGCACCGGAATAAGCAAACAACACACAAAAAAACAGAATCTGACAAAAACAGAACAATCTGTAGTAATCTACTGGGTTCGCCTACTTATGGAACTCCAAAAAATTCAAACTAAATTTCTAAATTTGCGAAATTTGTCTACCAATCAGGATAAAAAAGAATCAACTAAAAATCACGCTCTATTAAAATCTGAAGACTACTTTAGCGAGCGCTAATGATTCTGTTTTTCACAGCAAGATCAAATAAACTTCACACAAGTTCTACCAAAGGTTCTACTTGGCACAAGCACTAAAAAACATGAAACCACATCTAATCAGAGGCTAGATGCAATATTTATTCCCTAACAGCAACAAAAGCAAAAAACTTAAAATTGGGTTGCCTCCCAACAAGCGCTATTGTTTTATGCCCCTAGCTAGGCACGATAATTTTAATGATGCTCACATGAAAGACAAGAATTGAAGCACACAAAGAGCATCATAAAGCATGTGAAAATCACATCTAAGTCTAACATACTTCTATGCATAGGCATTTTATAGGAAAACAAATTACCAAGACATGTAAGATCTATCATATGCAAGGAAGAAGAAACAATAGCAATCTCAACATAACGAGAGGTAATTTAGTAACATGAAATTTTTTACAACCATAATTCCCTCTCTCATAATAATTGCATGTATAATCATGATCAAATTCAACAAAATAGCTATCACATAACATATTCTCAACACGATCCACATGCATGCAAAGTTGACACTCTTCCAAAATAGTGGGACTAACATAGAACAAAGTCATTGCTTCTCCAAGCCCACTTTTATCAAAAAACTCATAAGATTGATCAATATCTAAAGTAGTGGGATCAAAAGTTGACATTCTCTTAAATTCACTTTCAATATTATGGCAAACTTTATTATCAATCTCATATTCATGATGGGGTTTAAATAATTTTTCAATATCATAAGAAGAATCACCCCAATCATGATCATAGCAACAAGTGGTGGACATAACAATACTAGCATCCCCAAGCTTAGGGTTTTGCATATCATTAGCACAATTGACATTAATAGAATTTATAATAACATCATTGCAATCATGCTTTTTACTCAAGGAGCTATCGTGAATCAATTTATGCTTTTCTTTCAATACTTCGTCACAATTTTTAGATTCACAAATTTCAAGCAAAACCCCATAAACATAATCTAGTGCAGTCAACTCACTAGCAATAGGTTCAACATAATTGGATCTCTTAAAGAGATTATCAAGTGGATGAGGATCCATACTTTAGCAAGCGAAGATGCAAGCTAATTGAGGGCACATAGAACACAAGCAAACGAGGGGCAAGCGAACGATAAACACACGGCGGAAGAAGGGCGAATAAAACAGCAAAGGTGAAGTGGGGGAGAGGAAAACGAGAGGCAAATCAATGTAATGCGAAGGATAAGGGTTTGTGATAGGTAATTGGTATATGACTTTTGCGTAAGCCTCCCCGGCAACAGCGCCAGAAATTCTTCTTGCTACCTCTTGAGCTTGCGTTGTATTCCCTCGAAGAGGAAAGGGAGATGCAGCACAGTAGCGTAAGTATTTCCCTTAGTTTTTGAGAACCAAGGTATCAATCCAGTAGGAGACCACGCGCCAGTCCCTCGCACCTCCACAAACAAATAAGAACTTCGCAGTCAATGCGATAAGGGGTTGTCAATCCCTTTACGGTCACTTATGATAGTGAGATCTGATAGAGATGATAATTATATTTTTGGTATTTTTGGTGTAGAAACAGAAAGTAAAGAAAGCAAATAAACAACGGCGACGGAAATAGGCTAGTTGACGGGAAAGTAATATGATAAAGATAGACCCGGGGGCCATAGTTTTCTCTAGTGGCTTCTCTCATGATAGCGATATTCTACGGCGGGTAAACAAATTACTGTCGAGCAATTGATAGAAAAGTGAATAATTATGAGACTATCTAGGCATGATCATTGTATATAGGCATCACGTCCGAGACAAGTAGACCGACTCCTGCCTGCATCTACTACTATTACTCCACACATCGACCGCTATCCAGCATGCATCTAGTGTATTGAGTTCATACTAGCAGAGTAACGCCTTAAGCAAGATGACATGATGTAGAGGGATAAACTCAAGCAATATGATGAGAACCCCATATTTTTATCCTCGATGGCAACAATACAATACGTGCCTTGCTGCCCCTGCTGTCACTGGGAAAGGACACCGCAAGATTGAACCCAAAGCCAAGCACTTCTCCCATTGCAAGAACTATAGATCTAGTAGGACAAACCAAGCCAATAATTCGAAGAGACTTCCAAGGATATTATGAGCACACATAAAAAGTTCAGAGAAGAACCAAAAATATTTCATAGATAATCTTGATCATAAACTCACAATTCATTGGATCTCGACAAACACACCACAAAAAGAGATTACATCGAATAGATCTCCTCAAAGACCGAGGAGAACTTTGTATTGAGATCCGGAGAGAGAGAAGAAGCCATCTAGATACTAGCTATGGACCTGAAGGTCTGAGGTAAACTACTCACAACTCATGGTGAGGGCGATGATGATGATGATGAAGGCCTCCGTGATGGATCCCCCTCCCAGAACAGGCTCCAAGATGGGATCTCCACGGGAACAGCAGCTACGGCGGTGGAATTAGGGTTTTCTCTCTACGTATGGAGTTTCTGGGGTACGTAGGTATATATAGGAAGAAGAGGGGCACCAGGGGCCACAGGGGCTGCCCTCGAGGCAGGGGGCGCGCCCCCCACCCTCGAGGGTGGGCCCCTGTCCTCTGGCTTGGCCCCGAAGTCTTTCGTGCGTGATTTCCTCCAAAAATATCTCATGCGAAGGTTTTATTCCGTTTGGACTCCGTTTGATATTCCTTTTCTGCAAAACCCTGAAATTGGCAAAAAAACAACAATCTGGACTGGGCCTTTGGGTTAGTAGGTTAGTCCCAAAAATGATATAAAAGTGAATGATAAAGCCCATTAAACATCCAAGACTTCATAAATAATAGCATGGAACAATAAAAAATTATAGATACGTTGGAGACGTATCACCTACAGGCACAAAGCACTGGGGATCGAGCTCATAGTTCGCCATGAAAGGGGATGGGAAGGCAAGCCTGGGGTTTTCTCTGGTTGGAGGCGAGGGATATTGCAACAGGGTGGGCGACGATGATGTAATCGGACAGTCTATCCCAATAACTCCGGCTCCCTTCCCATGAGAGGCAGAGGTTTCCGAAATACTCATTTTTTTTGTTGCAGAGAAATTGGTTTCCAAACCAACCCATTGGAGCGCGCAAAATCATTGCAATCCTTCCTAGAGTGACCCGGGCGAGAGCAAGCCGTGCAGACCGCTCGCATTCCACAAGTGGATGACAGGTGGCCCCTCTAAGAGCAAATAGTACAAGTTAAGATACGGTCCACCATGTCATCGACAAATTCTTCAAATTGTTTAGCAGCCTCTTGGGAGGATGGAATCTCATGCGCCATGGGCAAAGGGCTCGGTCCAATGGAGCTAGAAGGCCCACCAAGAGAACTCTATGGGCCCTCGACCAACTGGCTTTCCGCTGTAGATGGGCAAAAGTTTTGAAACGGAAGGAATCCCGCCTCCGCGATCTGCGCAGATTGATTCCCATCATGAACGGCAGTCTGTTCCAAAGATCCTGAAGAAAACTCTGGTGGGAGGGATATCGCCGGCCGGCACAACTCCGGCAAGGGGTAACCGTACCAAAAACAATAGGTGGCCTTGTCACTGTCCAATTCAACTCCATGCGAGGGGACTTCTGTATAACAACACGTTCATGAGCAGGAAGATCATAACCACCCTCTAACACCGAATCAATGCAACTCTGGGTTGCAGGATATCTATAACCTTTGCACGGATAATATTTCTCAAAGATGGCGAAAGAGAGTTTCTTCTTAGCATAATTAGCTGATTTGAAAGAAGATCTAAGAGGAGGCTTATGCATGGCCAACATGCCTAAGGAAGAACGACACGTGGTTGGACTAACCAAGATCCATTCAGCATCACATTCTTTCCTCCAGATCTTAAGCTCTCTAACCCAATTAGGCCCCCCATTATCCCAAACATTGAAATGACATTTAAACAAATCGCAAGCAAAAGGGCGAAGATCAATGATAAGAAAACCAACTTGCTTGCAAGAGACTTGAAAGGAATAGACCTTATCTTTGATATGAGCCACCTTTAGATCAATAGCAGAACCCCCAATTGCAGCTTCCAAGGACGCCGGCATAGAATCTTCCGATAAACGAAAATAATGGCGACTAAAAGAGACAATCAACGTGAAAGGCATCCGTCTTCCCATTGGATGAACCGTATGACCCGTAGACTTGAAGGCCTCATCTGCAAAAACCCTACCCTCGGAGAAATCCAAACCGAGAGTAGATCCACCAGAGGAACCCATAGAAGATGGGTATTGCCTTGAACCAGAGAAGACGCCGGAGACGATCGTCGGAGAAGATCCAATGGTTAGTGGAAGGGTGAGTAGATCACCGGAGAGGAGGTTAGCGCCGTGGTGGGAGGTGGGAGCGCCATCGCAATTGAATCTTTTTTTAAACATAATTTAGGATGTGGAATGCTAAAGAATTGAAACATAACAAGAGCATCACCAATCATAAGTTCCTCTCTCATAATAGTTTTCAATAGAATCATGAATGGATTCATCAATATAACCATCAAACAAATTATTCCTTTCATGATCCACAAGCATAGAATTTTTATTACTCTCCACATAAGCAAATTTCTTCTCATTCATAAAAGTGGGAGTATCATATGAAACTCGAATACTATAAATTGTTTCCACATTAAAAGAGTAATGTTCAGAAAAAGGATATTCAAAATTATGAAATAATTATCACTACTTTTATAACATAGGTATCATCACAATAATAGTCATAAGTAGCAACTTTGTTCTAATCATAGTCAGTGGAATCATTACTAAATAAAGTCATGACCTCTCCAAATCCACTTTTATCATTATAATATGATTAAACACCCTCCAAAATAGTGGGATAAATGTTATCTAAAGTTTACACTCTTCCAAACCACTTTCATAAATATTGCTATCATCATAAATAGGAGGCATGCACTCATCATAATAAATTTGATCATTCAAAGTAGGGGGGCTAAATAGATCATATTCATTAAGCATAGCATCCCCAAGCTTGGGACAAACATTAATTGCAGCAAATAAATTGTCAAACAAGTCATTCTCATCCAACATAGCATCCCCAAGCTTGTGGCTTGGTATATCATAATCATAATCACTCTCATCATTAATAGTACGAATAGCACCAATAGTATAACAATTATTATCATCATAATTTCCCAAGTTGTTGCCAAAAATATTTTCAAGATTATAAGAAGTATCATTATCTTCCCAATCATAGTCATCACAACAAGAAACAGGCATAGCAAAATCATCATCATTAGTATCCTCTTCCACATTTATTTTTGATTCTTTCTCATGAGGCACGACAATAATAGGAGCGACATCATTTGGGAGCATACCTTTTTACCTCTAATCTTTCTTCTTTTCTTCTTCTTCAGCACATCACGTGTGGGTTTAATTATTATTTTCGGACTTCTTATTGATGAGATTGGCTGAATAGGGAGCTCCTTCTCATCACCTATTTCATCATGAGAGAAAATATAAGGGAAAGTAGAAATCTTTACCCTTTCATTAGTATTCCTTTCATATTCTATTGGTTTTCCCGTCTTTCTATAGTTGGCAATATAAGCATTTTCATTGCAATTTACCATGCAAAACATATGGATTTCTTTCAAATTAGTTTCAGCATGGTCCGTGAATATGAATGCTTCAAACCAACCATTTTATGCGGCAATTCTTCACACCCCAAAAAATAAACAAAGTTCATTATAAAGTTCAAGAGTGATCAAGTTATTGCAATATTTGGACACGATTCGATCATGAAAAAGCATGCATTGAAAATTAAGGTGACCAACTTTATTGCAAAGTTCACAAGTTATAGGATAAAGAGAACACAATTTTGTAGCAAACTTATCTATCACTTTGAGCAAAAAATGGTTCTATCGTGTTTATGCTCCTTACAAAATCTATCATCCCTATAAGGCATGTCTTCACAAAGTCTTTCCACTCCACAAAAATTGACATGCTTATAAGATACTTTTTTGTCATGACTAGTGCAATCATCATTAGCATTTTGGATATTCATATAATTCATACTAACAATATGGCAATCATGCTCATTAGTAATGGATTATATGCCAAATATTTTATAACATTCTTCTTCTATCAAATGAGCACAATTTTCCTTTCCATCATTTTCAAGAAAGAAATGATAAATACGAATAATATGAGGCCACCTCAATTTCATTTTTTGTAGTTTTCTTTTGTAGACCAAACTAGTGATAAAATGAGAATCTAAAAGATTCGATTGCAAGATCTAAATGTATACCTTCAAGCACTCACCTTCCCAGCAACGTCGTCAAAAAAGAGCTTGATGTCTACTACGCAACTGTCGGTGTACTAAGGTAGGGGTACCTCAGTACCCCAACTTGTGCACGGGCAGTAGCAGCTTTCCGCGGCAGGGCCTACCACGTGCTTGCCGGAGACCTTCCTGCTCCATATAAAACCATTCAAAAACAAAGTATACAAGACAGAAGATCAAGACTCCGGCAAGTGGAGCTTGCCGGGAAGGCCGTCCCAGGCTCAAGATTACCTCACTAGCACAAGACCCTCGCAAGAGGAGCTTGCCAGGAAGGCCAGAAGATTACATTACCGAAGACATGCCTCGGCGCAACATGCGCCCCAGCAGGGCTCGGGGAGCGACAAGCTTCAGAGCCCGGCAAGCTCTCGGGCCCGGCAAGGTCAAGACCCCGGCAAGGTGCTTGCCGGGGAGAGTTACGCTGTGTGCCCGCGCTCCAGCTCATCGAACCACGCGTCGCCCTGGGGCCACTCCAGGGACGCGTGGCGGATGGCTGTGCAGCCTAGGGGACACGGTGGCACTCCACGGTGATGAAGCCATCGCCGTGGCAAACGGAGACGCAAGGGCGGGCGCTTTTGGGGTCGACGACGATGGGCATTAAATGCTCTTGTCCCCCACTGTCAAAGTAGGTGGTGACCACTGTTCATCCACTGTAGCTCCACTATTCCCGCACTGTTACAACTACCCCCATTATTACATTTTTACCCTTTCTCCTACGTTGACACCTGTCGGTGACCCCTTGAGCTATAAAAGGAGGCCCATGCACAACGTGGAGGGGGTTCGAAACCTAGATCGCTCAGACGCTCGGTGTAGCTAGTTCTTCAAGCTCCCGAGCTTCCCAGCTCAATACAAGCAAAAGCAGGAGTAGGGTTTTACGCGTCCATCGCGGCCCGAACCTGGGTAAACTGCCCGCGTGCTCTCCACGATCTGCTCTTTGTGCTCCCTCCGCTCCCTTACCGCACGAACAAGGGGCTCCGGTCCCATAGGTGCTCGTGGTGGACAGTTTCCCCCGACATCTTTGGCGCGCCAGGTAGGGGGCGTCGAGGTTGTGCGAACCTGATCCGGCGTTCACGCGGGCGCATTCTTCATCAACCTCTCCGAATTCGTCAGTTTCATCAACAACTGCGCCATGGCCCTGAAGAAGAAGGTTTCGGAGGTCGCAGGCCCGTCTGCGTCTCATCCGCCGCCACCGGAGCCAACGGTGGGCGGGGGAGACGCCGTCGGAAGGGTGGTCGCCGGCGAGGAAACTCGCGGCGCCACCAAATCCAAGGACAAGACGGACGACCGAGCCTCGGTCTCCGTGGACGCGCCACGTCCATCTCAGCAAACGACGACCCAGCAGCGCCATGTCACAGGAGGTGGCATCCGCTTGCTGGGCCAAGGGCAAACCGGAGGCTCGCGGGACGCTCCGGGCCATCGTCCTGGCACGAGCAAGGCGCGGTCGCCGGGGCGGGACCCTGCTCTTTCTAACCCAGTTAGGAGTCCGAGCATATCCCGCTCCTCGCACCGCTCGCCCCCGCTCCCCTCCTCTCCAACAGAAGTGCTCGCAAGGGCACAACTGCTCCTCGACTTCCCTCCAGCGGCAGACAAGGCCGAAGACTGGAGGGCAACTATCCAGAGCCTGATCGCCTTTGCCAACAACGACTCTCCGCACCAGCCAGCAACCTCGCGGCCACGGCAAGTCGAGAAGACGAAGGCCGACGGCGACAAGACCGCCGGGGGTGCAACCACCGTGCACTCCCCGCCGCGGAAGCAGAAGACGCCGCCCCGCCGGATCAACGTCGACGACGACTCCACGGCGTCGTCAGATCCGCGGGCTCGTCGGGACCAGCGCCAGGTCCTTGACGACCGGCGACAAGAAGACGCTCGAACGACGATCGAGCGCCGCCGAGAAGCTCGACGACAATCAGATCAGCGAGCTGGAGCCGCCGTTGACGCACCCGCGCCCGGTGAACCAGGCGACTTGCCGTACGCGGCAGGTTGCCCTGCGTTCACCCGTGAGCTGCGGCGCGTCCAGTGGCCCAGCATGAAGAACTTCAAGCCCGACGTACCGGAGAAGTACGACGGCAAGACGCACCCCTCGGAGTTTCTCAGCATCTACACAATCGCAGTGCAGGCTGCCGGGGGGCGCGACGAGAAGATATTGGCGAATTACTTCCCGCTCGTGCTTAAGCCGAACGTTTGTTCTTGGCTTATGCACTTGCCGGAAGGCTCCATTTCTTCTTGGGCAGATCTTTGCCACCAGTTTGTTGGCGCCTTCACGGGCGGCCACAAACCCCACGGCCAGGAGAGTGATCTCCACATTCTGGCCCAGAAGGAAGGAGAACCTCTGCGCAAGTACATCCAGCGCTTCAGCCACGTGCAGCACAACATCCCCGACGTCCACCCTGCTGCGGTTATCAATGCGTTCCACCAGAACGTACGTAACCGCCGCATGCGTGAAGAGATGGCCATGACCAAGATACGGGATGTCAGCGAGCTTTATGCTCTAGCTGATAAGTGCGCGCACGCAGAAGAGGGGAGGAGACTCCCCAGGGAAGATGCTGGCGCAGGAGGCAGCGACAGCGACGACGCCGCCCCGGCAAAGAAGAGCCGGCGGTAGAACAACAGAAGAAAGAACAAGAAGGAAGTGCTTGCCGTCGAGAAGTCCGGCAAGGAGGCTCCTGCCAAGCAAGCACAGGCTGGCGGCTCCGGCAAAGAGCCTGCCCCTGTAGCGGCAGCCGACAAGCAGGACGGCTCCGACAAGCAATACTGCAAAATCCACCGCACCAAGGGCCACGACCTCTCCAACTGCAAACGCGTCGAATACCTCGTCGAGCAGCAGAAAGCTGAGTACGAGCGGCGCGACAAGGAGAAGGCCCAAGGTGGCGGAGGAGAACCAAGCAAGAAGCGGCCATTCAATGGCCGGGGAGGACGCCGCGGCAAGGCCAAGCAGCGGCAAGGTGACCGACCTCCCCGGGGCCGCGACAAGGATGAAGAAGACAACGACGATGACATGGAGGATGAAGATAACAGCGAGCAGGAGTTCCAGAAGGCCACGGAGGTCCTGTGCGTCGACGGTGGCGCCTCTCTGCATACTTCCCACCGCCAACTCAAGCAGTGGGTGCGGGAAGTGAATGCAGCGGAGCCGCCCGTGGAGTCGCGCAGGCTCCTCAAATGGTCCAGCACGCCCATCATTTTTGATCTCGAGGATCACCCTGACCGCACCACTGCGGTCGGGTGCTTGCCGATGCTGGTCTCACCCACCATCCGCAACCTCAAGGTCACCAAAATGTTGGTTGACGGCGGGGCCGGGCTGAACTTGATCTCCTCTGCTGTGATCAAGAAGCTCCAGATCCCAGATGGCGAGCTCGAAGAAACCGGTTCGTTCCAAGGAATAAACCCGGGAAGGAGCAAGCCCAAGGGGAAGATAACTTTGCCGGTGACCTTTGGCGGGGAGCTCAACTTCAGAACTGAGCGCATCACATTTGACGTCGCCAATATCCCATTGCCATATAATGGGATACTCGGCCGTCCCGCCCTCGCCAAGTTCATGGCAGCTTCCCACTACGCCTACAACGTACTCAAGATGCCGGGGCCGATAAGCGTCATCACTGTCCATGGCGACAAGAAAGATGCGCTTGTCTGCGCCGACAAGATCTACCGGGATGCAGCAGCCGCAGCAGAGAAGGACACACTTGCTGCTGAAGCTCCCGGGGGGAAGAAGACCAAGACCAAGTCCGGCAAGTGCTCTGGGGCCCACTCCGGCAACCGCACCTCTTCGGAGTGCTGCGCTGCCGTCGAGGACGTTCCATCGAGCTCCACCGGCAAGTGTAAGAAGGGGATGGCCGCTCCTCCGGCAACCAAGAAGGTGTCCGCCAAGGAGGACGGCACTGGTGGTACCTTCACCGTCAGTGCCACACTTGACAGCAAATAGGAAAGCGCGCTCGTTGCCTTCCTGTGGGCGAATGTCGATGTGTTTGCCTGGCAACCATCTGACATCCCCGGTGTTCCCAGGAAGGTGATTGAGCACAAGCTTGCTGTTTGTCCTCATGCGCGGCCCGTCAAGCAAAAGGTCAGAAAGCAAGCCGTGGAGCGCCAAGAATTCATTGCCGAGGAAATCAAGAAACTAGAAGCAGCGGGCCTAGTTAGAGGCGTGATCCATCCGACGTGGTTGGCGAACCCAGTCGTCGTGCGCAAGGCCAACGGGAAGTGGAGACTGTGTATAGACTTCACCGATGTGAATAAAGCATGTCCCAAGGATCCATTTCCCTTGCCGCGCATTGACCAGATCGTTGACTCCACTGCCGGATGTGAGCTACTCTCTTTCCTTGATGCATATTCAGGCTACCATCAGATTTTCATGGCCAAGGAAGATGAAGATAAGACTGCATTTATCACTCCGTGTGGCACTTATTGCTTCATACGCATGCCATTTGGATTGAAGAATGCAGGCTCAACCTTTGCAAGGGTAGTATACACTGCTTTTGAGCCACAGATCCATAGAAATGTAGAGGCTTACATGGATGATATTGTGGTGAAGAGCAAGACCAAGGATACCTTGATCCAAGATTTGGAAGAGACGTTTGAGAACCTGCGCAAGATCCAGCTTAAGTTGAACCCCGAGAAGTGCGTTTTTGGAGTCCCCTCCGGCAAGCTTCTCGGGTTCTTTGTGTCACAGAGGGGGATTGAAGCCAACCCCGACAAGATTAAAGCCATAGAGCAGATCGAAGCCCCGAAGCGTGTCAAGGATGTCAGGAGACTTGCAGGTTGTGTGGCTGCCCTCAGTAGGTTCATTTCGAAGTCTGCAGAACGCGCCCTTCCTTTCTTCAAAATCTTGAAGAAGGCAGGTCCTATGAAATGGACTCCAGAAGCGGAGGCAGCGCTGCAGGACTTGAAACGGTACCTATCCTCTACTCCAATACTTGTCGCACCTAGACCACAGGAGAAGTTGCTGCTGTACCTAGCGGCAACCAACCAGGTGGTTAGTGCTGCGTTAGTAGCGGAGAGAGAGAGGCCGACGAGGAATCAGCACCACCGGCAAGCGAATCCAGCGACAAGCAGGGGGCTCCTCCGACAAGCTCTGGCCCCGACAAGGACAACTCTGCGCAGGATCAAGGAGAAGTGCGAAGAAAGATGGTGCAGCGCCCGGTGTATTTTGTAAGTTCCCTCTTACAGGGAGCTAGATCAAGATACTCCGGGGTGCAGAAGTTGCTTTTCAGCCTCCTCATGGCCTCGAGAAAGCTGCGCCATTATTTCCAAGCACATGAGATAACAGTGGTCACTCGCTTTCCGCTGAAGAGGATATTGCACAATCCAGAAGCAACAGGCAGGATCGTTGAGTGGGCACTGGAGCTGTCGAGCTTTGGACTCAAGTTTGAAAGTACTTCAACCATACAGAGCCGAGCTTTGGCAGAATTCATAGCTGAATGGACCCCGACGCCCGATGAAGAAGTTCCAGAGACAAGTGTACCCGTACAAGAAGCGACAAGTGAATGGGTAATGTACTTTGATGGTGCCTTCTCGCTGCAAGGCGCCGGTGCTGGCGTGGTACTCATCGCGCCCACCGGAGAACACCTTAAGTATGTTATCCAGATGCACTTTCCCAGGGAGCAAGCGACAAACAACACTGCTGAATATGAAGGTTTGCTTGCCGGCCTCAGGATTGCGGCCGAACTTGGGATCAGGAAGCTGATTGTGCGGGGAGATTCTTAGTTGGTGGTCCGACAAGTTAACAAGAGTTACCAGAGCCCTTTGATGGAAGCTTATGTAGATGAAGTGAGGAAGCTTGAAGAGCACTTTGAAGGTCTGCAAATGGAGCACGTCCCGAGAGCTCAGAATGAAATGGCAGATGGCCTCTCGAAGTGTGCTGCGATGAAGTTACCTGTGGAACCAGGGACCTTCTTGCTCAAGCTAACTCAGCCATCCGTTACACCATCAATTGGGCAGTCCAAGAAGAGAAAGTTGGTCTCCGGCGACTACTTGCCGGCGGACCTCCCCGAGGTCGCCACCAAGGTCCCCAAGATCAACGGTCAGAACGCTGAGGAACAAATTGCTCCTGCAGATCCTCGGATCTGTACAGTTGAAGCAAGCGTTCCCGACAAGCCTCGCCCCGGCGAGCTTGCCGGGGGACCATCAGCTCCGGCAGAACCAGAGGTTCTTGCCGTGGAAGCTGAGGTTCCCGCAGCGGCCCTCATGCCTTTAGTCCTTGCCGTCGAGCCTCAAGCTCCGGCATGGGCGCAGCAGATAGTCCGTTTTCTGCAAACTGGAGAACTTCCCGACGACCCTCAAGAGATAGAGAAGATAACCAGGCAGTCAAGTATGTACCAGTTCGTGGATAACGAGCTGTACAGAAGAAGACTCAATGGTGTCAGGTTGAAGTGCATTTCCAGAGAAGATGGACAAAAGCTGTTGGCAGAAATACACGGAGGCATATGCGGCCACCATATTGGCGCAAGGGCGCTTGCCGAGAAAGCTTTCCGGCAAGGGTTCTTTTGGCAAGAAGCCCTCCAAGATGCAACTGCACTAGTAACCAAGTGTGAAGCGTGCCAGTTCCATGCAAAACAAATTCGTCAGCCAGCTCAAGCTCTCCAGACGATCCCTTTGTCCTGGCCCTTCTCGGTCTGGGGGCTCGATATCCTCGGCCCCTTCCCTCGCGCTGTCGGGGGCTTTGAGTACTTGTACGTCGCAATCGACAAGTTCACAAAGTGGCCAGAAGTGGAACCAGTGAGAAAGGTGACAGCACAGTCAGCAGTCAGGTTCTTCAGGTCGATTGTTTGCCGTTTCGGGATCCCTAACAGGATCATCACCGACAACGGTACACAATTCACTAGTCGCACCTTCATGCAGTACGTCCAAGACCTTGGCGCCAAGGTCTGTTTCGCTTCTATTGCTCACCCGAGGAGCAACGGTCAAGCGGAGAGGGCAAATGCTGAAGTGCTGCGCGGACTCAAGACAAGGACCTTTGACAGGCTGCGCAAGTGCGGAAAAAACTGGATAGAGGAGCTACCGGCGGCTCTTTGGTCAATCAGAACGACACCAAGTCGAGCCACCGGACAGACACCCTTTGCTCTGGTCTATGGAGCAGAGGCAGTTCTCCCCACGGAACTCGTATACGGATCTCCTCGAGTGCTCGCTTATGATGAGCTCGAGCAAGAGCAACTGCGACAAGATGATGCATTGCTCCTCGAGGAGGAACGTCTCCAGGCTGCTGTATGAGCTGCTCGATACCAGCAAGCCTTGCGCCGCTATCATAGCCGCAAGGTTAAGGCCAGGAGTCTCGAGGAAGGCGACCTTGTTCTTCGGCGTGTTCAGTCCGCCAAGAATTCCAACAAGTTGACGCCGAAGTGGGAAGGCCCTTATCGGGTGAGACAAGTCACAAGGCCCGGCGCTGTCCGCCTTGAGACCGAAGAAGGCTTACCGGTGAGCAACTCCTGGAACATAGAGCATCTTCGCAAGTTTCACCCATAAGGCGCGGTTGCCGTGATCCGCTCCGGCAACCACCTTTTGTACAAGCTTTGCCGCTGTTGCATGTAACCCTTTGTACAAAGCCGGGCGCAGACCCCGTGCATCAGTAAAGTTTTCGTGTTTTGCGCTATTTGCCTTTTCCATGCTTTTCTCGGCTATTTGCACGTGTTATTTGGCATTTCTTGTGCAACACACGTATCCGGTAAGCATTAGTAGGCCGAAAGGCCATATACTTGTTTCCCCCTTCTTTTTCTTTCCCTCTTAAGCAGAAGGAATGTTCCTCGCGCACAAGTTTGCCGGGGGGGGGGGAGGAGATGGAAGGTAAACCAAGTGCTATAAACCAAGTGCTGTTCAAGAAAGAGAAGCCTTACCGGGAAGCAAGCGATATATGAAAGCTAAGTTATCAGAATTTGAGCAGTTCAAATTTTTAAAATTTTAGTTGTCTTCCTTGAACAATCACACTTTGTATGGAAAACCTGTGCGCGGAGGAACTTACCCGTAGCTAGCCGCACCCTTATCTTGCTTTCGAGTACGCTCAACGATTTGAGTGAGCTGCGACAAGTGTCGCGCCCTTACTTCGTTTTCGAGTTCGCTCAGCAAGCTAAGTGCGTTGCGACTAGCCGCGGCAAGGTTACTTGCCGGTAAGGCCTTAGCCAGCAGGCTGCTCGGAGTCCAGTGCTCAGCGCTCGCGGCAAGGGCCCCTTGCCGACAAGTTCCCTAGAAGCGTAGGGTTGAAAACGTACAAAGTAGAGGACTAAAACAAGGGAGATAACATTGCAGTAATTAATCAATTGATCAAATAAGATAATATCTTACAAGGGATAACTTGTCGCAATGACTAATAAGTTCATCACACACTATGCAGCAACAAAAGAGATAAAGAAAAGGAGGCCTAATCTACGCGGTCGCCTTCAATCCTGGAGATCTTGTTCACTTTGGCGATAATGTGGGCGACCTGCGCCTTCAGCGCCTCCATATCCGCGTCGGCCGGCAAGCTTCGGAGAACGTTGACGAGATTTATACCAGGATTGTGGTATACTATCTTCGTCAAGACGCGCTCCAAAGTTCCCGCGCATAGCTGGCGCGACTCCTCGGCTAGTTGCGCGGGGAGCTTTTTCCGAAGATTTGCAAGCGCTGGTGCGATCCCTCTGAAGAAGAGGCTGAGCTTGGCGCTGTGAGGAAGGTTTTGATCCGGAGAGTAAATAAGATGCTCGACCTTCAGCGCCAACAGCTCCTGGTCGATGTTAGATGCAGAGGCCACCAAGTCGTCGGTCCATACCTCGACGGTCCGGCGGAAGTTCTCAGCCGCAGTGGTGGCGCTCTCCACCAAGCCTCTCTCCTTGCGGAGCTCTTCCTTCAGCTTGGTTTCCCGGTCCCGGACGGCATCAAGCGAGTCCTTCAACGTGGAAACCTTCAGCTCCAGATCCTCAATGGAATCCTTGGCGGCCTTCAGCTCGTCGCCTTGTTTGGAGAGGCGCACCTGGAGTTCAGAGTTAGTGTGGGCGTCCTTCTCGCGCTCTACATTGAGCGCGTTGACCCTCTCCGTGCTCGCCTTCAAGAACTCCTCCAGCCGCGCAACCTTGGCCTCGAGCTCCTTCTTGGCGGTCTCCGCGGCAGCCGCGGCGGCCTTCGCCTCCTTCAGCTCTCCGCCAAGGGCCTGCTCCCGGGCGGCAAGGTCTTCCTCGTGAGAGTCGAGGTTGACCTTCCGTTGGGTGAGCTCTCCCTCTCGCCGGGACAGCTCCTCCCCGGCGAGTCGCTGCTGCTCCTCGGCCTCGGCCTTTTCCAGGAGCCACTCCTGGTACTCCCCGGCGAGCCTCTCGCGCTCCTCCGCCACGTCGCGGAGGGCAGCCTGGTTGGCGGCGCGGAGCTCCGCCGCGCGCTTCTCCATGTCAGCGGCGGCCTTGGCGGTGAGGGCCTCCCGAGACGCAAGCTTCGCCTGCCTGGCCCGGTAAAGGGCCAGGAGCCGGTGGAGCAGCTTCTCCTCCTCAGGCTCGTCACTCCCGCCGGGCGCCTCGACAACCTTCAGACCCGCGGAGGCGAGGACCTCCCCATCAAAGGCCTCTCCCTCCGCGGGGGCTCGCGACGAGGATCCCCACGGCACCTGGATGTAGACGCCGTTGGGGGCCTCGAGATAGTAAGCGGACGGCTCCTTCTCGGTGGAGGGGTCGGCGGCCGGCGCAGCGCTCGATGCTCCTGCCGCCTCCGGGCCGGTAGTATGGCCGCCGTCCCCCTCCCCGGCCGCCGCGTCTGCGGCCGGAGCAGTCTCCTCCGCAGCCGGCTCGGTGGCTCCCGCCGCGTCCTCAACGACAGGGGCGTTGCCGCCGTCGCCCTGCATGCCCTCCTCCACGACGATGGTTTCCGTCTCCATCTGTTCTGGGGGAGGAGGATCTAGAAGAAGAAGAAAAAGAAGAAAAAGTTCAAGCAAATATCCAAAAAAGATGAATCCAAGAAGACAAGATTACAAAACTTACCTTGGCGGACTTCGTCGACGGCGGGCTCCCTCGCCGGGGAGCTCTGCCTTGGCGGGGTGGCCGCCCTCGCCGGGCTGCTCGCCCTTGGCGGGGTACCCGCCCTTGGCGGAGCACTCTCCCTTGCTGGAGAGTTCGTCCTTGGCGGGGACGGCGGGGCCTGCGGCTCCTCGGGAGCGGTCTCCGGATGCTCCTGTGGCTGCGGCTCCACTTCTGCACGAGACAATCAAAGCAAAACAAAAACAGCAAGGTGTCAATATAAACAAGTTCCTCAAGCGCGCCCGACAAGTGGAAATATTGAACCCAAACGTACGCTGGGGGCTGCTCCTCGGAGCAGCGCTCGGGTCCGGCAGGCTCGTCTCCGGCGCGTCCCCGGTCGCCGCGACGGGCGAGTCGTCCGCGACCTCGACGACGGGAACCTTGGCCTTCTTCGCCACTCGCTGGGCCAGGGTCCTGAAATCAAAGCAAGAAGCAAGATCAGAATCAACAAGAATCAAGACAAAGTTAAAGAAGATACAAAACCTCAAGTTCTTACTCATGTTCCTCGTCGTCGTCGTCGTCGCTCAGGGCGGAGAAGTCAAACGCCACCTGAGGCGCGTCCGCGCGAGGAGCAGGAGGCGAAGACTCCCTCGGGCGCTTGGCGGTCCCCGGGGCTGGGGGCTGCGAAGACCCGGCCCCTGTGGACGCCGAGGCCCGGGGAGCGGGCGGAGCAGCCGCTCCGCTCTGCGAAGACCCTCCTCCGCTTGGCGCTGACGTGCGGGGTGCCTCCGCCGTGGCTTGTGTGCGGGTCGCCCCCGCCGTGGCCTGTGTGCGGGTCGCCCCCGCCGTGGTTGGTGCGCCGGGCGCCCCCGTCGCAGCTTGGCTCCCCCGGGTAGCTCGCGCCGCCCGGCGAGTTGGTTGTTGTCGGGGCGCCTGTGCCCTCGTCCCCGTCGTCGCCTTGCGGAGACATTTCAGCGGAGATCGCCTGGGACTTGCCCGAGGCGGGGAGGTCTCTGATGACCAGGAGAGGTCGTCGGCATAGAGCCCCAGAGACCCGTCGAAGTCCTCGTCGGCTCCGACGTCCTCCTCCTCCTCCTCCTCCTCCTCGGCTGGCTTGCTGGGCCCCGCGCCCTGCCCTGTGGCCGTTCTTCCTCCGGCGCCTCCGCCCCCTCCGGCGCCTCCGCTCCCTGCGGCGCCTCTGTTTCCTCCTGCAACGCCGCCTCTCGCCGCGGCCTCGGTCACGATTCCGGGGATCCCGGAGTGCCTCAAAGAAGGGACCCCGGCGAGCTCGTCGGGAGGAAGCTGCAGCAGCCTGCGGATCTCCGCCTCCTCCGCTTGGCAGGACGCATCCGCAGCCTCTGCCTCCTCAACTGTGAAGCCAAACTCCCCTGCCGCTGCGGCTGCAGCGGCCTCTTCTACCCGAGAAGCTATATAAGCGATCTCCTGGTCGGTGGTGTCCCGGGTGAGCCCCTTGATCTCATCCTTGTTCTTCGGCACCTCCACCAGGTTGTCAAAGAAGCTCATGATGTCTGCTGCCTTGGGCGGTATCCATGTGCGGTCCACGCCATGCGAGTCACATGCGGGCATCATGGCGCGAAGAGGATCCCGGGCCGTGCTGTTGCAGAGGGGCACCACTCCCCGGGGAGCTCTGAACCACTCTGGGTGGGCCGGGTCGTGCTTAAAGAGTTCCCGAACCATCCCCTTCAGCTCCAGCGATGTGAAGTTGAAGTTTAGCCCCGGGCGCAGTCTCATTATGTCCGCCGCGTTGCCATACTCCCATGCTGGCCTCTTCCTATCCTGTAGAGGGGCAATGCGGCGGCGGAGGAAATCTGTGCCTACTTCTCCGACTGACAACTTAGCTACCCGGAGACGAAGAATTCTGATGAGGGCGACGTTGAGCTTGATGTCGTCCGAATCCAACTCACTCCAGTCCCTGCCGCGCACGATGGCTGTTGTGCGCGGCGCGGTGAAAGGTTGCGGCTCGTCCTCAACTATCCAGCACCAGTCCGCGCGCCACTCCTCCCACTTGCCGCGGAGCTCCCCCGGCAAGTAGGACTCTTTCTTGTTCAGGCAAAAGACCCAAGAGATTCCTCCGGAGAGGGGAGCGCCAGCCTCTACTCTAGGGGTGAAGAAGTGCCTAAACAGCGCTACATTCGGATAGATCCCAATATAGTTTTTGCACAGATGTGCGAAAACCGCCATCGTGAGGATGGCGTTGGGGGTGAAGTCTAGAAGATGGAGGCCGTAGGTGTGCATGATATCGCAGAAAAAGTTGGAAAAAGGAGGACAAAGGCCGCAATGGAAGAAAGCTGCGAAGAAGAAGTACCTGCCGGGGTAATTGTCCTTGGCGGCGGCGGGATAGGCTCTGGTCCGAGGATGCGCCTTGGTCTCCTTGGCCCAGAACAAGTAATACTTGTTCCAGAGCTCCCGCGCGCTGAGCCTTGGCGCGAAGACGACGTTCCGCTTCCGCAGCAGAGTAAGCCTCGCCGCCTGCTCGGATTTCTCCTTCTTGGTCTTCTCCGCCTTCGACTTCTCGGTCTTCGGGGCCATGGCGGAGGCGGCGAGGGAAGGGGGACGAAGAGTCCGGCGGCGCCGCGGATGCGGAAGACAGCGGAAGAGGTCTGGAGGCAGAGCGCAAAGGGGAATCTCTGGAGATGGAAGAAGAAGCAATGAAGGCGTAGGAGGGGAACCCCTCCTGCTTCCTCTGCTTTTATGGGGAAGTGGGGGACGTTTCGCTCTTTCCATTAAAAGAACGTGGCCACGTCCCATCCCACGACGCCGCAATCGACGCGTGTCGTTACGGAGGGACGCGGCGGATGCGGAAGTGGATTCGGCGCGCCGTGGGCCGCGAGTGCCCGTGCACTGTTTTGGGCCTGGCCCAACAACGCTCGGCACCGTGTGTGGCCCAGGCCCGGGGGCTCCTGTCGGTGTACTAAGGTAGGGGTACCTCAGTACCCCAACTTGTGCACGGGCAGTAGCAGCTTTCCGCGGCAGGGCCTACCACGTGCTTGCCGGAGACCTTCCTGCTCCATATAAAACCATTCAAAAACAAAGTATACAAGACAGAAGATCAAGACTCCGGCAAGTGGAGCTTGCCGGGAAGGCCGTCCCAGGCTCAAGATTACCTCACTAGCACAAGACCCTGGCAAGAGGAGCTTGCCAGGAAGGCCAGAAGATTACATTACCGAAGACATGCCTCGGCGCAACATGCGCCCCAGCAGGGCCCGGGGAGCGACAAGCTTCAGAGCCCGGCAAGCTCCCGGGCCCGGCAAGGTCAAGACCCCGGCAAGGTGCTTGCCGGGGAGAGTTACGCTGTGTGCCCGCGCTCCAGCTCATCGAACCACGCGTCGCCCTGGGGCCACTCCAGGGACGCGTGGCGGATGGCTGTGCAGCCTAGGGGACACGGTGGCACTCCACGGTGATGAAGCCATCGCCGTGGCAAACGGAGACGCAAGGGCGGGCGCTTTTGGGGTCGACGGCGACGGGCATTAAATGCTCTTGTCCCCCACTGTCAAAGTAGGTGGTGACCACTGTTCATCCACTGTAGCTCCACTATTCCCGCACTGTTACAACTACCCCCACTATTACATTTTTACCCTTTCTCCTACGTTGACACCTGTCGGTGACCCCTTGAGCTATAAAAGGAGGCCCATGCACAACGTGGAGGGGGTTCGAAACCTAGATCGCTCAGACGCTCGGTGTAGCTAGTTCTTCAAGCTCCCGAGCTTCCCAGCTCAATACAAGCAAAAGCAGGAGTAGGGTTTTACGCGTCCATCGCGGCCCGAACCTGGGTAAACTGCCCACGTGCTCTCCACGATCTGCTCTTTGTGCTCCCTCCGCTCCCTTACCGCACGAACAAGGGGCTCCGGTCCCATAGGTGCTCGTGGTGGACAGTTTCCCCCGACAGCAACTTTATTCTTGTAGACTCATGTTGGGCCTCCAAGTACAGAGTTTTGTAGGACAGTAGCAAATTTCCCTCAAGTGGATGACCTAAGTATTATCAATCCGTGGGAGGTGTAGGATGAACATGGTTTCTCTCAAACAACCCTTCAACCAAATAACAAAGAGTCTCTTGTGTCCCCCAACACACCAAATATAATGGCAAATTATATAGGTGCACTAGTTCGGTGAAGAGATGGTGATAAAAGTGTAATAATGATGGTAGAAATATATTTTTATAATCTGAATAAATAAAAACAGCAAGGTAGCAAGTGATAAAACGGAGCACACACAGTAATGCAATGCTTGAAAATGAGGCCTAGGGTCCGTACTCTTGCTAGTGCAATCTCTCAGCAATGCTAATATAATTGGATCACATAACCATCCCTCAGCCTATGAGAAGAATCACTCCAAAGTTCCAATCTAGCGTAGAACATAAGAAGGAACTGTTTGCAGCTATTCTTTCCGATCGATCTACCCAAGAGTTTGTACTAAAATAACACCAAGCTATTCTTTGTGATCGATCTATCAAGAGTTCGTACAAAAATAACACCCCAATGTCACCTCAGGAATCCGCGAGTTGAGTGCCAAAACACATATCAAGTGAATTAATATGATACCCCATTGTCACCACGGGTATTCATAGCAAGACATACATCAAGTGCTCTCAAATACATAAAAGTATTCAATCCGATAAAACAAAATCTCAAAGGGAAAACGCAATTAACAACAAGATAGAGAGGGGGAAACACCATATGATCCAACTATATTAACAAAGCTCTTCTTCTTCTTCTTGTGAAGTTTATATTTTGAATAATTATCTACTCTTGGTGCTGCTGTAGATGAGCTTGCATGTTGAATTCTTATAGTTCTAAGTAGTCTGAATGCTCAAAAGGGCCTCTATGCATGTCTATGAGTAGTTGCTATCATTCTTGCGAAGTTTTGTTGACAAAATATTGTGGACCAAAAATTTCAGAAATTGTACGCAAATAATGTACCTATTTGGGAGGAGTTCCTCGAGGAGGAGGTCCTCGGAAGCATCATCTAGTAGCGGCTCGATACGTCGGTCTTATGTTGAACCAAGCCCAAGCTCAATATGAGAGGCCGCTATTAAATCCTGCTTATGGCCGTGTAATGAGTTCATGGTGAGCGCAGGTATTAAGGAAGAATTTGAGCAATACGTTCACAATGCCGAACTCGGTCACTACATCGAAGATAAGTGCGACCAACACCTCACCCTCACTGAAACATTTACCAAAGAGTTCAGATTTCATCCTCGTGACTCTAGAGTTTCATTTAAACTATATGATAGTACATTCATCTTGCCTCTAGAGACATTTTCTAATATATGCAAAATTTCATTTTGGGTCTCGCTAGACAAACCACCAAGGTCGGAGTATGAGACATTCCTGACTAGTCTTTGTTATGGCGAGGATAGAGGAGTGACACAAGGTAGAATAAAAAGCATTCACTTTCCATCAATTCAATACGTTGCATTGTTTAATGACAAATGTATCATAGGCAAACAGGACTCTAGCACATTGCGTGCTCCTGACTTGAGCCTCATACACACTGTCCTCATCGGTATCCAATGTTATAAGCTTGGAGCGATTGTGGCACGCAGATTGCAGCACAACGCTGGTAGCGGTTATTTTTATGGTGGGATTTATGCCTCACATTTAGCAAGGGAGTTGCGTGTTTCACTTTGGCCTAATGATCCTATTTTACCCACTCAGTACTTAGACTTTGAGGCCATGAAGCGCCATAAGTTCCTTAAGGGCAAAGTTAATAATTATACTTATAACTTGAGGTTCAATAAAGAACACATTGTGCATACCTTCTTGCGTGCGCCTGCTCTCTTTGATTTCCATAGCAAAAGAACATATTATGTTTCTGAGAGCGATGCTCGTGCACACAACGCGGAGGTTGTGGCTGCTCGGCGGGCTGAAGTGGTTGCACCAAGAGCCTTTGTGATCTACCATGTTGACTACTATATAGGCCGCTGATGGTGATTACCAGGCTAGGCCAAAATTCTAAGCTTGGGGGAGTACATGTTTCCACCGACATTATATTCATGTTCACACATTTCATTCCAATTGTCAGTGTTCACAATTTTTCATTGTATTATCCATGATAGATTTTCTTTATTTTTGTGTGTTTGAAAAACCTTGAGAAAACCCAAAAACATTTCCCGTTTCTTTTCGGTCGTTCTTTTTGGTTCAATTAGTCATAGTACTAAAAGAAAACCCAAAAGGATTTCTCGTTTCTTCTCTTTGTTTGTTGGGAGCTCTCCCGTGTAAATAGTTTTTCATGTTTTTGTGTTCTTTCTTTAATTTGCCTTTTTCAAGAAAAACTAAAAACTCCAAAAATATTTCAGTGTGTTTCTCTGAATTTCCTTTCTTTTTTTTGGTTTTTGAGTCGTACCAAGGAGGAGACCACGATGAAAATGCTGAGTGGCTCTCATATGCATTATCGTTTATCTAATAAGAAGCCCAATTTGCCCTATCTTCTCCTTTTTGAATAAAATGTTTGCATATTCCAGCTTAGTCCACGGCACCCTTGCACTATTATTATTCTTATATCATTCGGTTGTGCAAGTGAAAGCCAATAATGATGAAATTCAATGAACTGGTTGTGGCAGGGAGAAACGGGTATGAACTCAACTTGTTTTGTTGTTGTAAATATATTTAACCTAGTATCCATGATTCAACCTATTATGATCAAACATGTTTGCAATGACAATTGGAGATTATAGTTTCTCATGCCATGCTTAAGCAGCTAGGAGTGGATAATGACTTATCTTGGAGGTCAACATTGCGTTAAAATGATTGTGATGTAGTATGATGATATGGTATCCTCCTCTGAATGTTTCTAGTGGCTTGACTTGGCACATGTTCACACATGTAGTTGAATCAAAACCATCATAGACATCGTCCATCCAACCATAGACGAAGGAACCATTCGATGGATCTCCCCACCCTCCCCCCTCCTACCACCTCCCCACCACCACCAATTGAGATCTCTAGCTCTGCCCCTAATGAATGGCCTACTACATTGGGATTTTGCTCCAGGCCTTGCCATGGCAGACCAGGTGAGACGCGGGTTCGGATCGACGGTTCATTTCTCCTCCTCTCAGGATTTCAAGGAGTTCTTCTTGGTGGTCACATTCTCTTCAGCATCTTTCCCTCTATTGGTGGAATCATTTGGCATTGCTTTACAATGTTGTCTTGGGGGTTTATGCTCTGATTTCAAAGTTGCTAAGATCAAGGATCGGTCATTCAGATTTTCTGTGGCTAACAATAAGGTTGGGCATTTCATCTATGGTTTGAAAGATCGTATTTGGCCGGATTTTATTTGTCATTTTCATCTCCACAATGGTGGTTATGCTAGAGTACCTATCTCAGCCTCTTGCTGGCATGCTGCTCAGGAACTATTGGACATCTCTACAAGGTCCCCTATTGCGATCAAAACTCATTTGCACCCTCCATCAAAGAATACTTCTTCGAGATACACGTTGGCTCATGCTCTAAGCAAATTCCAAATTGCTCCAATGGATCAGATGGATTTCTCAAACAAGAATTCACATGAAGCTTCATCTTCTTGCCCAAATGATCCTTGCTCCAAAATCGATGATTATTCCTTGATTCAGCCAATTTTGAATCCTCCATTATTACAGGAAAATGGTTCAAATATTATGTTAATGCAGCAGTTTCTCAGTCAGGAGAAAATTGAGGACAATCAATCTACGGAATACATTCACCTAGGCAGCTTTAAATGCTCTCTTGAGGCCCAATTTCCATCAATGCAACAATGTTTTCTATCTCCTGCATTCAAATACGCGCCTCCACATGTGAATTGGCCTCCTATGCTCAACACTCACCAAAAGGTCGACCTGGCCCCATTACTCGAAGGATGAAATTTTGGACTGTAACACCCCTAGTATCATGCTACAGTAACCTCACCCTAATGATGCCATGTCACCATGTTTGCTAAACTAAATATCACCTGATGAAAAATCATAGTCAAATTCAAATTTAAATTGCAAGTGAAAATTTTATTCCTTCGAACAGTAAAACAAAATGTTCGTTGTGTTGCAAATATTCAATAAGAAATTGTGTTGAATTAACCAACCTCATTTGAATTATTAAAATGCCCTTAACAAATTATAAAGTGGCCCAACAACATATTAATTGACCTTTTCAATTTCAAAAAAATGCTTGAACAATTCCATTGGCTTGAAACTTTTTGAACCGACCCATATTATAGTCTATTATTTATGTGAGAAGTTTTGTTTACAACGAAAATTCACTTGGCCACTTA
The DNA here is from genome assembly GCA_902687465.1 of Secale cereale. Classification (NCBI taxonomy): domain Eukaryota; kingdom Viridiplantae; phylum Streptophyta; class Magnoliopsida; order Poales; family Poaceae; genus Secale; species Secale cereale. The sequence continues at coordinate 565,990,584 of LR738710.1, read as the reverse complement.
ACTAAATAGAAGACATGGTTGAGTAGTTGAATCAGAAAATATAAATGGAAAAAGAATAAATGCCCAATGTGCTCATGGGCTCTAGTGCCACAATACCTAGGCCCAGCCCATCTCTCCCTCCTCCTCCTCCCCTGTGCGTGGCGCACATCCACGACCACCATGGCTCGATACACGCCATAGTGCCTGCCCATCCCTATAAGGACATCCCCTGGAAACCCTAGATCAAGCTCGGCCGATCCCCACTTTTCTCGCGTTGCGCCCCCTCCTCATCTGCTCAAAAATGAGCCCGAGAGCTCGCGTAGTGGCTGCGCCCGTCATCGCGTTGCCGCAGCCTACGTGCTCCCCAGCGCTTTAGGAGTTGTCCAGGAGAACCACCACCGACGACATTGTCTACCCCGAGCACCGAATCGAGCAAGGACGACATGTGCGCTGGCCATCACCCTTGTCTTCACGCGTACATCGCCGCCATCTCGCCTTTGATCTGCACTGCTCCGACCATCCCGGGCCTCGCCTTCAATTCCCCCGTCCCCACGGTGAGCCCCTCCTCTGGTCCCCCCCTTTTTCTGCCTCGTTCCGTCGCCATTTTGTTGCCCCACGAGCCCGGCTACCATGGTCGAAGCTTCGCGTCCGTGTGCGCTCGCGTGCGTAGGGCCGCGTCCTCGCGCGCTCCTGCCCCGCCAGCCCGTGCCCCTGCCATGCCCCGCGCTCGCCTGCTTCCTTGGCCGCTTGCGCCCGTGTGCCTCGCGTGTCCGCAAGCATTCACCGCCGTGGTCCCCTGATGCTGTTGATCTGCTGCTGGCTAGGCTGCTGCTGCTGCTGGCTGTGCTGCTCATGCTTACCTATTGCTGCTGATGTAGTTGGACATGGCCATGTCCAAGGCTGTGTACCGTGTGTGTGTGTGTGCGCGCGCGCTGTGTGTGTGGGTTGTGTGTGTGGCCGGCGGTGCCACAGCCACATGTGGCCGGCCATTGTTTATTTAGGACTAGTTTAGATTAGGATTTACAACTAGTGCTAAGTTAGTCTAATGGAAGATGACATGTGGACCCATTCTTAGTTTAAAGAAACAACAAATTTCAAAAAAAAATCTAAGTCAATGACATGTGGCCCACTACACTGTTCATATGTTGACCAGTCAACCTTTGATTGGGTCAACCCAGCCCCACTGGCCCCACTGTCATATACTATGGCTAGAATAGCACTAGGTGACAAAAGTATTTTACTGTTTAATTTTTCGAAATATAAATAAATCTAGAATATTGCTTACACTTTGAAAAATCATATAAAATAATCCGTAACTCGCATGAAAACAATTTATATATCAAAGTTGATCAGAAAAATTTAACGAATCTGAATATGACATCAACACGCCTGACAAACCTCTTTAACATAATGAACCTTGAACATTTGCCCCTGGATCAATATACCTATAATTCATTGGAGCTGGGAAAATATCCCCGGATATTTCCCTCTTCTTTAAAATTGCTTAGGGATGCATTAGTGCATGTCACCCACACATCTTACCGTGCCATTGCATCTGTATTGTATTGTTGCTCTGTTATTTATTGTTCCCCATCATTACTTTATTTCTGGTAGAATCCGAGACCGTCGATGATTCGTTGATCAATTACACCGTGCAGATCCATTTTTGTCTGCAGAGTTTCCAGGCAAGCCAACCCCCTTGATCACCAGATATCGCTTATTCTCTTCTCTCTTATTCTTGCATTATGTTTGCTACTGTTGTTGATTCGATAGCTCCTATTATGTTGCATAGCCTCTCATTGTTGCTACAACTGTCGATACCTTTACCTGCTATCCTAAATGCTTAGTATAGGATGCTAGTATTCCATCAGTGCCCCACATTCTTGTTTGTATGTCATGCTATTCTATTGGGTTGTGATCACTTCGGGAGGTGATCATGGGTATATGCTATATACATATTATGCATGAAACATGTTGTGACTAAAGTCAGGCCGACTCGTAGAGTACCCACAGGTGATCCACGGAGCGGAGGCTAGAGGGACTGGTGGTTCCATCTAGGTAGTGATGGGCCTGGGTTCCTGAAGGACCCCGCTTGATTCTTTATGGCAGAGCAGCAGGGCAGGTTGCGACCACCTAGGAGACAGATGGGCCTGGTCCCTAGTTGTTGTTCGCGGTTATTTCATAATAACATGATTAACGAGTTTGGATATTTGATCTAAGTCTGGCTACGAGCCTATACGCACTAACCAGCTATGCGGGAACAATTATGGGCTCTCGACATCGTGGTATCAACCGAAGCCTTCTTGATGTCAGCGACTGAGCGGCGCGCGCCGGATTGGACTGGAGTGCCTACTCTGGTATTAGGAGAGGCTACGTCTACTTCCGGCCGCCCACGCAACGTGCGGGAGTGCTATGGGCGATGGGCCCAGACCCATGCGCGCTTAGGATTTAGAGCGGCGTGCTGACCTCTCTATTGAGCCTAGGTAGGGCCGCAACGTGTTGATCTTCCGAGGTAGGGTATGACCCAGGAAAGTGTGCACGGCCAGAGGGATCAAGCGTGTTGGTTTTTGTGGTGCACCCCTGTAGGGAAGTTTATCCATTCGAATAGCCGTGTCCCTCGGTAAAAGGACGACCCGGAGTTGTATTCTGACCTCATGACAACTAGAACTGGATACTTAATAAAAACACACCCTTTAAAGTGCCAGATACAATCCGGTGATCACTCTCGACGAGGAGAGGGTCGCTGGGTAAGATTATGCTATACGATGTTACTTGGTGAACTGTCCAACTACTCTCCTCTACTACTTCAAGATGGAGGCTGCCAGAAGCGATGGTACTTGTTACTTTCCAGCTACTCTCTTCTACTGCTGCAAGATGGAGGTTGCCATAAGCATAGTCTTCGATATGCCTATATTCCCCCGCCCCCCTCATATTATGGCATTCCGCGGTTTAACCTACATATATTACCCCTTTATACATATACCAATGTTTATGTAGTGTAGATCCTTGCTTGCGAGTACTTTGGATGAGTACTCACGGTTGCTTGCTCCCCCTTTTCCCCCCTTTTCCCTTCTTCTCGGATGATGCAACCAGATGGTGGAGCCTAAGAGCCAGATGCCTTCGCCGATGACTACTACAACCCCGACGGAGCACACTACTAGATGGAGGTCGCCGATGACCAAGAGTAGTTTAGGAGGATCCCAAGCAGGAGGCCTTGCCTTTTCGATATGTATCCATGTTTCTTCTAGCCATCTTATGGCACCTTATTTAACTTATGTATGTACTCAGATATTGTTGCTTCCGCTGACTCATTTATGACCGAGCTTATGTATTCGAGCCCTCGAGGCCCCTAGCTTATAATATGAAGCTTGTATGATCTTTAATTTGTGTCTAGAGTTGTGTTGTGATATCTACCCGTGATTCCCTGATCTTGGGCATACACATTTGCGTGCATAATTAGTTTATGGTCAAATCGGGGCGTCACAAGTTGGTATCAGAGTTGACTGCCTATAGGAATCCCCCTTTCCAACTCCTTGGCCAAAGTTGAGTCTAGTCATTGAATTTTTTACTAACATGGTTGTGTGGCTTACGGGCCCATGTCGCCATTGGGTGGCATTAGGATCTTTTATTCCTCGACCTATACTGTGGGACTCTGATCTCTCTTCTATTCGAGTTAGATGATTTTACTAACTCCGACTCTAGGTTCTCGTAACTACTTTCTCCCAGAGAGCTCATCATTCCAGGTGATGGCTTGATTCATCAGGAGACTCCGAAGATACTCTCTGATGTTCTCCCGAGAACGTGTGCTCTTCGCCGTTGCAATTCCCTACCACCGATAAAACCCTATGGGTAACTATGTACCCTGGCCTGTATACATTCATGCCCAATTGCTCTTGTTATTACAAGATGCCTGAAATACGTTCCAAGATTATGAGAACCCTTGGTGCCTACTGCCCTGCAGCTCTTTCCGCATGAATACCGGTACAAAAAATTCCTCACCCTTACCAGGAATACATTCATCCCGAGTTGTTCGTATGATTCACCATGTACATTGAAATATTATCCGATCTTTCGGTGATCCTCTTCCAACTATTGCTCTGCAAATACTTGTCTGCTTGCATTATGGTTCCGTTCCATATGTCTAGCAATATTCATTAGTATCATTTGTAATCGCCGTTTTGACCCTTTAACTTGATATGTTTGTGAATGGTCGCAATCATCTATCGAAACTAGAATTCATACTTTCTGCTCAGATGCCTCTCTGGACATGAGCTGGTTCTTGGCAAATCAAACCTTGATTGATTGTCGATCTATGTTGGTTCAACTTACTTGTCTTTTGATCAGAGCCTCTGCTTCTGATTCCTCAATTTTGAAATCATAATTCCTTTATGTCTAAGCATTGAAACTGTCCAGATATTTCTATAATCTGAAGCCTTTGCATTGTTTCTTCCTCTGATTGAGTACCGATACTCACCTCAGCTCTGTTGTGGACCGCCAGACCCATTACTGGTTATTATCCGACAGTGTACTCCACATTCAAAATTCTTGTGAGTTCTTCCCCTGATACTTAATGCCTTTGGTAAATTGCATCCCCTGCTTATATCAGCCATACTCTGCTTTCGAGCTTGATTTAATCATCCTAAAATATGGTATATGTTCCCAAGATGCCCTATGGGATGAACATATACCTTCCCTAAAACCGTATAAAGTGGAAAGTTTTCACAAGTCATATCCTTCTGGTGTTTTACTGGATAATTTTCAACTCTACAACTTCTTCGAAGATGAGAAGTGAATGAAAGATTAGGCATTGAAGAAGTGGGAATCGACCTCAAACCTCAGTGTTCATGCCCATGGACCCGATGTGGAACTTATCATGTAAGCTTCTTGCAAAAATATTTATCATTAGAATAATTCTTCTAGTGCCATTAAATTGGATCACTTGCAGTTATGGTTCCGACCATGCTAGCTTTATTCAATATATTTCTGAAAGGAAACCATTCCACAGCCTGATCTATTTTTGACAAGGTTAAAGTATCTGCTATTGCAAGTCAATGATCCAGTTCGGTTCTATCCTGGTCTACCTTCGAGTTCTACCTTTGGTATCTCGAGAATATCACGGAACTACATAACTTCTTATGAGTTCTTCATCAACTATTAATTCTCACCGATTCCCAATTTTTCCCGGGGTTCTGAGTTGATAGACACTCAAGGACACCGATAACTGAATCGAGTCCGCACTGATATTCATCAACTCATAGTAATCTGCATTGCTTATCAGTTTGTACTCAACCATATCTTCCCTCGCTGAATGACTACATCATCCTCATCATACTAACGCTTTGAGCTTTCAATATCGTATTGTTTGTCTTGAAAGGCAACTCTGACTCTGAGTTAAAATCTTATATGTGGTTCTGATAACCTTTTGCTTTATCATTCCTCTTGCTTGATGTCATCGATGATCGATTATATCTTCAAGAAACCTCTCGATAAATGTGTCATGATCATCGTCAACATTTCAACTTCTTCCAAGATATCAATTGAATTCATGATGAGAAATTACATGCTTCACCCTCGATGATCTGTGTTATCATCGACCACATCCATGCCTTCCTTCCAAACACAGACTTGGTCTTGTTTTGAATGAACTTTAAGTTCCTTGCTATCCAACTTATGTTATGTTCTACCTTGGAGTATTACCATATTTTATGTCAAGAATGTTGTGAGAATTTCTCCACCCCTTAAGAATTCTTGATATAGTAATGCTTCTCGCCATCTTCGGTCATATCTTGGTCGCCGTGCTTCTGACCTGCATACCGACCATTGAACTATGATGTGTGAATTCAAAACTTTTAGCCACCATATTGCTTTGAAGCGGATGATCGATCGTTTAATTCTAGGTCTTCTGGTTGAATCACCATTCTAACATTGATCGTGCTACTTGGTCCATATTTCCAGGTGCACTTCCATTCAATATTTAAATTGTGGATGCTCTCCTCGAACATACTTTGTTATATAACTTGGTGTGTCCAATATTATCACCTTGTTCACTTAATTGTGGAAATCCATGTTTATGGAAATCTCAATGAGTCGTTGTTGAGACCATCGACCACATCCTCATCTTTTCCATGATGAAATTGTACAAGTTGTTCTAGTAGTTCCTACTGGATCCCTGTGTTTCCAAAGTTCGACCTTTACCTATTAACCATGTCGATACTATCCTGAAGCACGACCGTGGTACTTCGCTCATCAAAAGGAACATGGAAGCGCAATGCTAACTGTTTCATGTTCAATTATCCAAGCAACCGTTGTATGGATGAACCTCAAAAATTCCTTGCCCCTTTGTCTAAATGGTTACATAATTGGAACCCTATCAGGTATATCATACTCTTCCTTCCCTTGGAAAATATATACTTTTATTCATGTGTTAATCACATTTTCCTTTCCATTGTTTGTTTAACCGTTCTTGTAAGATAACGTATCCGGGAATCTTAATTCCCCGCTTATGTCAACCCCTCAGTTGTACAACCTTGTTAGTAAGACACTGTTACTATTGTTGATGACATTCCAGTAACCACCGATGGACAAGAACTTTGCCTATTGGTCCACCTTGTTGAACGAGCAAGAATTTTTTTCTCTTCGTCCCTCAACCTTAGTACCGACGTTGTTGCCGACATAACTGATGGGCTATTCTCTGACATGCCTTGCTATCATGACCGTGCAAGATGTCAGCACCCTTCCTACTTTTAACCCACTTGGTGGGCCCATAACCCGCAGTTCCATAGGATCAAAACCTAACTCTCATGTACACCCTTGTTTCTAAAAGCTATTCCTCATGATTGTCTTCTCTTGAAAATCATGAGCCACCTTCCTAGAGATGATCTACTCTAGGTATCAAATGCAATAAAAAACATTTTGGTTGCTCCAAACACCTTTCACGCTCTGTTTCAAATATCGAACGATTATCTATCTGCTTGAAACTTCTTATTGTGCCTTCTTATTTTGCTCTCGATGTTTTTCTTAAGTTAAATTAGAGAGACACTTTCTAATGCATTCCCTGAACTATCTACCAGATAATCCTCCTTGTAAGGACCGTTCTTTCAAAGTTACCCCCTGACCCTTCATAATTACGTTGGAGTTCCCAAAGAAAAGATGATGACTCCATGAGGATGACCTGAATCAGAAAATCACTACATCAACGAGAAGAATCAACCTCTTTGATGAGAGCAACAAGAATAAGAAGACTCGTTAGAATTTCGTAACCAAATCCTTTCCCTCTCACTCTACCTCTTAAATCTCGGGATGAGATTTTTTGTAGTGGAGGATAGTAACACCCCTAGTGTCATGCTACAGTAACCTCACCCTAATGGTGCCATGTCACCAAGCTTGCTAAACTAATTATCACTTGATGAAAAATCATATTGAAATTCAAATTTAAATTGCAAGTGAAAATTTTATTCCTTCGAACAGTAAAACAAAATGCTCGTTGTGTTGCAAATATTCAATAAGAAATTGTGTTAAATTAACCAACCTCATTTGAATTATTAAAATGCCCTTAACAAACTATAAAGTGGCCCAACAACATATCAATTGACCTTTTCAATTTCAAAAAAATGCTTGAACAATTCCATTAGCTTGAAACTTTTTGAACCGACCCTTGTTATAGTCTATTATTTATGTGACAAGTTTTGTTTACAACGAAAATTCACTTGGCCACTTAACTAAATAGAAGACATGGTTGAATAATTGAATCAGAAAATATAAATGGAAAAAGAATAAATGCCCAATGAGCTCATGGGCTTTAGTGCCACAGTACCTAGGCCCAGCCCATCTCTCCCTCCTCCTCCTCCTCCCCTGTGTGTGGCGCACATCCACAGCCACCATGGCTCGATGGTCGCCATGCACGCCACAGTGCCTCCCCAGCCCTATAAGGGCATCCCCTGGAAACCCTAGATCGAGCTTGCCCGATCCCCACTTTTCCCCCATCGCGCCCCCTCCTCATCTGCTCAAAAATAAGCCCAAGAGCTCGCGCAGTGGCCACGCCCATCTTCGCGTTCCTGCAGCCTACCTGCTCCCATGCGCTTTAGGATTTGTCTAGGAGAACCGCCCCCGACGACATCGTCTACCCCAAGCACCGAATCGAGCAAGGACGGCATGTGCGCTGGCCATCACCCTCGTCTTCACGCGTACATCGCCACCATCTCGCCTTCGATCCGCACTGCTCCGACCACCCCAGGCCTCACCATCAATTCCTCCGGCCCCGCAGTGAGCCCCTCCTCTGCCCCCCCCCTTTCTGCCTCGTTCCATCGCCGTTTTGTTGTCACTGTGAGCCCGGCTGCCATGGCCGAAGCTTCACGTTCGTGCGCGCTCGCCTGCGTAGGGCCACATCCTCGCGCGCTCCTGCCCGCCGACCCATGCCCCGGCCATGCCCCACGCTCGCCTGCTGCCTTGGCCGCCCGCGCCCGTGTGCCGCGCATGTCCGCAAGCATTCGCCGCCGTGCTCCCTTGATGCTGCTGGCCGCACTGCTGCTGCTGGCTGTGCTACTCATGCTTACCTGCTGCTGCTGATGCATTGCTGATGCCGCTCCTAAACGGCTGCTATTGATGTAGTTGGACATGGCCATGTCCAAGACCGTGTACCTGTGTGTGTGTGTGTGTGCGACGGCCAAGTAATTGCTTACTGGCTCTGCCTCAACCGACTTGGTGAACTTATCAACTGCAACCAATAGGTGAGTCTTCTTATCCTTAGACATTTTAAACAGCCCAACCATAGCCCCCAGACTACAAACGACCAAGTAATTGGAATCATCCTCGGTTCTTGAGCCGGCACGTGAACTTGTCTTGCGAACTTCTGGCAACCATCACACTTGCGCACTATGTCCTCTACATCAGCATGAGTTGTCAACCAGTAAAAGCCATGACGAAAAGATTTAGCCACCAGAGATCTTTACCCGGCATGATGACAACAATCACCAACATGGAATTCTTATAAAATCTCATGTCCCTCCTTAGGAGAAACACAACGTTGAAACACTCCGGTCACACTACATCTATGTAACTCGCCATTGGTGATAGTCATGGACTTAGAACGACGGATAATCTGACGTGCAAAAAGCTCATCCTCTGGAAGCTCACCCCGGGTTAAATAAGCAAGATATGGCATCGTCTAGTCTGGAGTAGCACGTAGAGCCTCCACCAACTGGCCCTCCAGATCAGGGTCAGCTAGGTCATCTTCTGAAGATAACTTGATAGAAGGATTGTGTAAAACATCAAGGAACACATTGGGAGGAACCGGCTTACGTTGAGAACCTAGCCGTGACAGAGCATCAGCCGCCTCATTAAGCCGCTGGTCGATGTGATCCACTTGATAAACTTTGAAGTTTCCAGCAATGTTAGTCATTTCCTGACAATAAGCTACCATGAGTGGGTCCTTAGAGTCCCACGTTCCTGAAACTTGTTGAGCCACCAGGTATGAGTCGCCTAGGCACCTGACCCGGCATAAATTCATTTCCTTAGCCATGTGAAGCACATGGAGCAAAGCCTCATACTCAGTTGCAGTATTAGTACAGGGAAACATAAGCCTTAAAACATAACAAAACTTATCACCTCGAGGGGAAGATATGACTACCCCAACCCCCGAGCCTTCTGATTGCCTAGACCCATCAAAGTGTATTGTCCAGTAAGTATTATCTGGCTTCTCCTCACGTGTGTGCAATTATGTCCAGTCACTGATAAAATCCACCAAAGCTTGAAACTTCATGGCGTTCCTTGGCACATATTTGAGATTACGTGGCCCTAACTCGATTGCCCACTTAGCAACTCGGCTTGTGTCCTCTCTGTTTTGAATTATATTCCCTAAAGGAGTTGAACTGACCACAGTAATTGGATGCTCAAGGAAATAGTGCTTCAGTTTGCGACTAGCCATGAACACCCCAAAGACTAAATTCTACCAATGTGGATATCTCCATTTAGACTCCGCCAGAACCTCACTGGCGTAATAAACTGGCCGTTGAACCGGATATTCCTTCCCTAACTCCTTGCACTCCACAACAACTACAACACTAACGGCCTTGTTATTAGCCGCCACGTACAACAGCATAGGCTCTTTTTCCGTTGGAGCAACTAGATGGGCGGCTCAGCCAACTGCTTCTTAAGTGCCTCAAAAGCTTCATCAGCAGCCTTACTCCAAACAAAGCTATCTGTCTTCTTCATCATATGATACAAAGGGATTGCTTTCTCGCCCAGGCGGCTTATAAACCGACTCAAGGCTGTAATTCGACCCACCAACCTCTTCACGTCATTAACACGGGCCAGTTTAGACAAAGAAGTGATAGCCTCAATCTTATCCAGGTTAGCTTCGATGCCCCTCTCTGAGACTAGAAAACCCAACAACTTTCCTGCAGGAACACCAAAAACACATTTATCCGGGTTAAGCATCATTTTGTAAACTCGAAGGTTATCGAAAGTTTCCTTCAAGTCCTCAAGTAAAGATTCCTTCTTCCTGGACTTGATCACAATGTCATCAACATAAGCATGAATGTTGCATCCAATATATCCATGAAGGCAATTCTGAACACAGTGTTCATAAGTCGCATGTGCACTCTTAAGCCCAAAGGGCATAGAAACATAGCAGAAAGCTCCAAAATGTGTGATAAAAGATGTCTTCTCTTGGTCTTCCACTGCCATTTTAATCTCATGATAACCAGAATAAGCATACAAGAAACATAAACTCTCATTGCCAATCGTTGCATCAATGATTTGGTCGATATGTGGGAGAGTTAATGGATCAGCCGGACAAGCCTTGTTAAGATCTATTTAATCAACACACATACGCCAAGTGACGTTCTTCTTGAGTACAAGCACCAAGTTGGCCAACCACTAAGGGTGAAAAACTTCAATGATAAACCCAGCCGCCAAGAGACGGACGACTTCTTCTCAAATAGTTTTCCGTCTCTCCTCGTTAAAACAACGAAGGAACTGTCGAACAAGACTCATCTTAGGATCAATATTAAGGCGGTGCTCAGCGAATTCCCTCGGTGCACCTGGCATGTTAGCAGGTTTCCATGCAAAGATTTCTCGATCCTCACGGATGAACTCAATGAGCACTCATTCCTATTTGGGATCCATCCCAGTCCCAATGGTAAATGATTCTAAAGAGTCGCCAGGGAAAAAATCAACCCACTTTGTGTCTTTCGTCGACTTAAACTTGAGTGGCGGGTCACTCTCCACAGTAGGTTTATTGAGGGGCGTCATATCTAGGTCAACATTATCCTTATAAAACTTGAGCTCTTTCATAGGCCAAGCTGACTCAGCATAAGCAGCATCACCCTCTTCACAATCAAGAGCTATCTGACGATCCCCATGGACTGTGATCGGTCCCTGAGGTCCTGGTATCTTAAGCTGCAGGTATACATAACAAGGGCGTGCCATTAATCGAGCATAAGCCGGCCAGCCAAATAATGCATGATATGGACTTTTAATTTTGACTACCTCGAACCACAACTTTTCCACTCTAAAATTAGAGTCATCACCAAAAGGTACTTCCAACTCAATCTTACCAACAGGGTAGGCCGACTTGCCAGGAACCACTCCATGAAAAATAGTGGAAGATTGCTTAAGATTCTTCTTAGTGAAGCCCGTCCGCCTGAAAGTCTCAAATACAAGATGTCGATGCTACTTCCACCATCCATAAGCACTTTGGTGAGCTTATAACCACCCACCTGAGGAGCTACCACCAGAGCTAAATGACCCGGATTATCAACCCGGGGCGGGTGATCCGCACGGTTCCATGTGATGGGGTGCTCAGAGCAATTCAAATAACGTGGCACTGTCGGCTCCACCATGTTGACTAGTCGTTTATGAACTTTCCTGTCCCTCTTGCAAATACTGGTTGTGAAAACATGATACTGACCATTGTTAAGTTTCTTAGGGTTACTCTAGTATCCAGACTGGTTTATTTGCTTGCCCCCACCAAAAGGCAGCTTGGCATTACCATTACGACATTGATTTTAAAACCTAGTGTTGGTGTTAGCAACAAACTCTGGCCCGCCAGCTGGGAACTTTCGCTTTCCTCCATTACCTTGACCGGCATTGTGACTAAAGGCATTCTGATGCTGGCCCATACCACCACCATGCATCTTGCCCTTATTAGACTTATCCTCATACTAGTTAGGATCTTTTGTACTATCCAAATCAGCATATCTGGCGAGTACATCCATAATCTTTCCCATATATGTGAACTTAGTGTTAAGACGCCTAGGCTTCTACTTAAGTGGCTCAAAGTGGCAGTTCTTCTCCATCATTAACACGGCCTGACCCGCCGCAATGCCTTCTGAAGAGTGTATGATGGTCGCAATCTGGTGAGCCCAATGATGGGCCGACTCATCCTCTCGCTTCACACAATGTTCGAGATCAACAATTGTCATTTGCTTCGTGTAGGTTCCTTGAAAATTCTTGATAACACTATCCTTCAACTCTCCCCAAGTGTTGATGGAGTTGGGGGTGGGCTCTTTAACCATGTACGAGTTGTCCCTTCCAACATCATAGTAAAATATTTTGCACATACCGCGTCACTAACATCCAACATATCCATGGCCAGTTCGTAGCTTTCAATCCAAGCCGCCGACTTGAGATCCATCATGTAATTGGGCACCTTACGAGGACCCTTAAAAATCCTTAGGCATACGCTTGTTATGAAGAGCCGCCACAAGACACGGTACTCCAATAGTTCGACTATTTGACCCAGCTCCCATGGAAGCTGAAGGGGTCACTGGAGGTGGCTGGTAAGCCCCCTAGTTCGCCGCCTTGGCCTCTCGGCAAGCCCTAGATGCATCCACAATCGCCTGAGCATATGTTTGTGTATTGTGGGGTGGTTTACCATGGGGCGGGTTACGATGGTGCCGGGTGCTGCTACACACAGCCGACGACTCAACATGACGGCTATAACTCTGGTTCAGCAATGGGATTGAATCCACACGGTAGCGGCTGTTAGAACAATTGGCCTACTGAGCAACCGCGGTCTGAAGAAATCCAATAGTGGTCTTGGTCTCCACGGCGGCCGGCGTATCACCGACGACTGGAGTAGCAGCCATGCGGGTTCCTGCTGCCACCAGATTATCCACCGGGTTAGAAAAGTGACCCGGTGGGGTTAAAAAAGGTTGTGGTTGGACAAGGCAAGGGTCTCGGACCGTCTCTTCTCTCCGAGCTATCTCTGTCTGGTTAGGTTGAACCGCCGCTCCACTCCCTAGCGCGTTAAACATTAATTGGGGTATAACTGGCGCTCCTAGAGTCCATGTGCCCGTCCCTGGTGTCTCAAACAAACGTGTAGGCTCATAATTCGGAGACAGGTGACTCTGGTACCGCCTCCGATTAACTGCCTCCGAAGCATTCTGATCCAGACTTAGGCGCCAGGCCTCTTCCTGTAAGAGCTCTCTTTCTGCACTAATCTGAGCTTGCAGCGCAGGTAGCCGATTGTTCTCAGCGTTAAGATCCTCCTGGGGCCTTGGTCATCTGATCCGGCAGCTTTGCGGTTTCCACATTACGCTCTGCCTGGTTTTCCACATTAACCTCAGTCCCTAGTAAGGTCATCAGGGTAGCAGTTAACTCGAACCGGACCTAAGCCGGCGGTACTGCTGAGCCGGACGATTTAGGAGCCGTCGCCCCAGATGGGTCCATCGTGCATGTTGCTCCCATGCAAGTTGAGTTTTGAACCGGCGATGCGCCTGCCATGTAGATGGAGGCTCGGTGCGGAGGCTCGTAGGGGTCTGGAATACTATCGCCATCAGAACAGACCCCAAGCTCGTCGTCTTCAAGCTGGTAGATTGATTCCGTCTCTCTAGTCAAGGAATCGCCATCTGAGTAGACGAGAGTCCCTCCTCCAGATTCAGAATTTTCTGGATTTTCCATGCCCTGTGTGAACCCAACGAAGACATGCTTCGGGGCGTCTTGACATCGGGCGGGTTGCATGTGCCGAGCCGGTTCGATGAGGTCGGTGCAGATGGCCGGCTCAGGTTCATACCCGCCGATCTTGCTAATGAAGACGTGAATTCCGTCGAAGGGGACTCGGTACCCGTACTCGATTGACTCGGCCTCGGGACCCCAAGCAACATCATCGATGTAAAGCTTACCACGGCGACTCTTGGTCATCCGGCCAATGACGTATCCCTCGAGCCTTGGGAAAGTGCCCTTTAAGAACTCGAAACCACCGTGCTAAGGCCCCACGGTGGGCGCCAACTGGCGTGGTTTTGTCATGGTAGATGTCCTCGGCATAGGACTTGAGCATGAGGCCATCGCAATGGTGATTAACTTGTCGGGGTTGAGTGGGACGAGAGACATGATTTACTCAGGTTCGGCCCCTCACGGTACAGGTAAAATCCTACTCCTGCTTTTCTGCTTATTGCTCGAGTATCGATTGGGAGCGAAATCGCTAAACCTAGTACTGGATTAATTGTAACCTGATCTATCTGCCTAAGGGGCTCGCCTTTATATGCAGGTCGAGGCCTTGGGCTTACAAGAGTCCGGGTCTTAATTAGACTCGTCACAGAATACATCTCCAACTCGCCCAGGAAAGGAATTCTAAGGCGGTTCATATTCTTGGCTCATGAGTCGTCGTCTTCATATTGGACCTTAAGCCAGCCCATTAGGCAAGGCCTCTACTAAATCTTCAGCCTGATCACAGGGGCTCACACCTGTCTTGTAATCTTGACTCACCAATTGCGTAACCCGGCCCATTGCCTAGCGGGTTACATCCCGGGGTTATATCCCCAACACCTATTATTGTTCTTCCTAATTTCCCTTCATAGCTTTACTCAAGTTCTTCTTCATGATTTTAGTTCTGTTTGCGTGTTGTATTACCACCGTCATAATTAAGTCTATTGTGCACTATGCTCGAATCATTATTGTGATTTATCTTGAAGAATTTGTTTCTCAGTAGCCTGCTTGTTTGAGTTTTTATCTACCGAACCTTTTCTCTGCTGCAGTGCTTGGGATCTGTTCAAAACTTTCAAAAGAAAATTTGAATCTCCCATTCACCCCCACCCCCTCTAGTCGATATACTCTCGATCCTAAAAATTAGTATCAGAGCAGGTACTCCCTGTCTCTGTTTATTAAAGGTCTAACATCCTTGGAGTTTTTAGTGTGTCGTATGCAGGTAGATCTCCGCACTCCGAAAGATTTCCCATCTTTGATGGAAATGACTATCTGGACTAGAAGGAATGAATGAGAATCATAATTCAAGCTTCTGAGCGCTCTTGATGAATCCTTTGATCATATTGTAGCTGAAATCAAACAAAGACTAGACTATGAAGAGCTTCACTATATTGAGGTCATGACACTGCTATCAACTCATGAGGAAAAGATGGAGCTGGAAAATGCAGATCAAGATTCTTCTTCGGAAAGGGAAGGAGAAATTCCCGCACACTATGGTAGTTCTGAAGAAGAAGAAGAAGAAGAAGAAGAAGAAGAAGAAGAAGAAGAAGAAGAAGAAGAAGAAGAAGAAGAAGAAGAAGAAGAAGAAGAAGAAGAAGAAGAAGAAGAAAGAAGAAGAAGAAGAAGAAGAAGAAGAAGAAGAAGAAGAAGAAGAAGAAGAAGAAGAAGAAGAAGGAAGAAGAAGAAGGAAGAAGAAGAAGAAGAAGAAGAAGAAGAAGAAAATGATGAGAATCAACACACCATCACCAGAGAACTTGAAATGCTCATACAAAGGCTAAGTGATCTCAAAAGGCAAAATATCTGCCTCGCAAATGATGATGAGTTTGACGTGCCCGAATCATCAAGAAGAAGATTGCCTCAGAAAGATATGAGGTGCTTCAAGTGCAAATTATACGGTCACCTCATAGCTGACTGCCCCTGCTGGGAAAGGCCGAGCAATAGATGGAAATATCTTCACTGCAATGGATTCACTCGAGTGGATCGTCATACTAACCTCCCAAAGACAAATGAACTTACATCATCATCTTCTTAGACCAAACAGTCACTGACACCCAAGCCAAAGCTACCATGGAATCCAATATGAAGAAATCTCTCAGCTGAACAGGGTATTCACTAACATGAAAGTGCACTCTGAAGATGATACTTTCGATTCAGACTCTGAAGATGAAGAGCTAAACAAGATGATTGGCAGAAGCAATGCTTATATTGCAGTTGAGTCATCTGTAAAATCACTCGAATACGACACTAATGAAGATACTTCAAGTGATGATGAACCTATCACTCTCTGTTTCATGGCAAAATCTTCAAAGGATCAGGTATTTGCAAAACACCAAAGATCCATGAACAAATATTCTCCTGGATATATTTCCTATGCCAAGCTAAACTTGAAATGCTTGAGAGAAATCTGTGGAAAACAAAGGATTATTGGTCGAAGAGATGGAGAAGAATCAAAAGTTGAACGAAGAGCAAGATGCTTTATTATAAACTATTGATGATCTTACCGATCGGTATGATTCGCTTATAGTTGAGTATCAGAGTTTATCAGATGAACTCCTTAGCATGAATCAAGATCTCATCTCACTGAAACAATGTCATAACAAGCTGATATTGGAGAAAGCTTCTCTCCTCACCGAGCAATCTGTTCGACTTCCTAATGATTTTGTACCTCCTTGCTTAAAATGCCTAGAACGTAGCAATGATGATTCTCATGCTGAAACTTCTAATACTATTGATGAGAATGTTTCTACTACTGAAATTGGTACTACTAACCTCTCTTCTGAGGATCTTGCTGCTATTATTGAAGAAAATTGCACGCTAAAGGCTTACTTGAGACTGGAATGCTAAGGGGCATCAAACCCTATGTGATGTGCTCAAGAAGTCCATATTGCACAAAAATCCTCAGAAGGAAGGATTAGGTTTCAAGAAAAAAATCAATGTGGACGGATCCTTTTGGACTCCCGAGCAATATCCTCGAACGACTTGGGTTCCTGCAAAGAGTAAAACCCTTGAACTTGAAACTCTAACTGGTTATTATTCGCCCATTCCTGTTGATATTGACGAGTCTGATGACTCAAGTTACTAAATCTTCAAACAACAGAATGGTGAGGTTTTTGCTCGATATGTTGGAACTATCTGTAGGACAAGTTCACCCAAGAAGCAAATCTAGGTAAAGAAGTGCATTGTTGAAAATCTGCCTCACGCTGCTAACCTGACAGTGCAGGTTAATCTCGACGAGGAAATGGATATCATTCACAGTCTACTTTAGAATCTTTATCGAATGATTATAATCCTAACATGCATCAGAAGGAGTACATGCATACTCTTCAAATCACTACATTCATATATCTGGAAATAACTTCAGTGCATATTCATATGATTATCATCAAACTGCACAGGTACCTCACAGGCCTCACTGAAGGAGTATCCCCACTCAATCAAAGCAAATGAGATCCTCACCTCCCATGCAAGAGTGGGTTGTGAAGAAGAGCTAACCCTCTCATGCAGGGAATTCTCTCAAGGATGTCTCAAACCTATTTTAAGCCCTGAGATCAATCTTTGTTAGTGATTTTCTCTTTGTTTTCGATTCGGTGTGCTTGTGCTTTGTGTTTTCTTTAGTTTGTTTTTCTTTGTGTTTTGAGTCAGTTTTGTGTTTTCCCGCAGTCTTTCTTGTCATAAACATGCAACTTGATCTAAAGAAGATTTCAATCCGACGTCCTTGGTTGCAAATGAAATTAACTTCAAATTTGTATTTGTTTTGGCGCTTGCGCTTACTAAAACCCTTCGGCATTTTGTTCAGTTACTGAGATTTTCGTAGGAAACGGCTGACACGTGCCCACGATCTCACGTTCATGATCACGTCCGTTGAATGTGGAACATCCTGTGCTTTTCAGACGTGGGTCTCGGAGGAAGCGGTTTCGCCCTCGGGCTATATATACCCCTCCTCCAGGCTTCTTTCTCCTTTGTTCTTTCTCTGTTTGACCTCTCCTCTCGCTCTCCATCCGAGCTCGAGCTCAAAGCAGCATCGATGTCATGCCTCGCCGTGCAACTGCAGCGAAGCCCCGCCACCGCTGGTCGTGCCAGTGGGGAACTTCAACTCTCCCGCATTGTCGTAGATGATATGTAGTGCCAAGTTAGGGCGTACATATCTGGAACTTGCACTATCCCTCTTCTGTTCTAGGGTTGTTCGTACCGACGCCATTTCTCTTGTTTTATTTCTCTGCAATAGATCTTTAGGCTTCACTAAGTTGTGACTAGTACGGTTTGTAGTTGCTCCTCGTACCAGTCAATATGAATATAGGGTTCATACGTTATTGATGACCCACAAGTATAGGGGATCTATCATAGTACATTCAATAATTAAGAGTGTCGAACCCAACGAGGAGCAGAAGGAAATGACAAGCGGTTTTCACCAAGATATTCTCTGCAAGCACTGAAATTATCGATAACAGATAGTTGTGTGATAAGATAATTTGTAACGGGTAACAAGTAACAAAAGTAACTAAGGTGCAGCAAGGTGGCCCAATCCTTTTTGTAGCAAAGGACAAGCCTAAACGAATTCTTATATAAAGCAAAGTGCGCCTGAGGACAAGTGGGATTGTTGTCAAGTTAGTTTTCATCATGCTCATATGACTCGCGTTCGTTACTTTGATAACTTGATATGTGGGTGGACCGATGCTTGGGTGTTGCCCTTCCTTGGACAAGCCTCCCACTTATGATTAATCTCTTTCGCAAGCATCCGCAACTATGAAATAAGAATTAAGATAAATATAACCATAGCATGAAACATATGGATCCAAATCAGCCCCTTACGAAGCAACGCGTAAACTAGGGTTTAAGCTTATGTCACTCTGGCAGCCCATCATCTACTTATTACTTCCCAATGCCTTCCCCTAGGCCCAAATAATGGTGAAGTGTCATGTAGTCGGCGTTCACATAACACCACTAGAGGAAAAATAACATACATCTCATCAAAATATTGAATGAATACCAAATTCACACGATTACTTATAACAAGACTTCTCCCATGTCCTTAGGAACAAACGTAACTACTCACAAGGCATATTCATGTTCAAAAGTAGAGGGGCATTGAATAGCATTAAGGATCTGAACATATGAACTTCCACCGAATAAACCAACTAGCATCAACTACAAGGAGTAATCAACACTACTAGCAACCCACAGGTACCAATCTGAGGTTTTGAGACAAAGATCGATACAAGAGATGAACTAGGGTTTGAGAGGAGATGGTACTGGTGAAGATGTTGATGGAGATTGACCCCCTCTCGATGAGAGAATCATTGGCGATGAGGATGGCTTCAATTTCCCCCTCCTGGAGGGAAGTATCCCCGGCAGAACAACCCTGCCGGAGCTCTAGATTGGTTTCGCCCAGGTTCCGCCTCGAGACAGCGGCGCTTCGTCCCGAAAACCTCCTTTTGATTTTTTCTAGGTCAAAACACACCATATAACAGAAGATGGGAGTCGAAGGCCTGCCAGGGGACCCACGAGGACGGGGACGCGCCTAGGGGGTAGGGTGCACCCTCCACCCTTGTGGTTGGCTGGTAGCCCCCCTCTGGTGCTTTCTTCGCCCAATATTTTTTATATATTCCAAAAGTATTCTCCGTGAAGTATCAGGACTTTTGGAGTTGCGCAGAATAGGTCTCTAATATTTGCTCCTTTTCCAGTCCAGAATTTCAGCTGTCGGCATTCTCCCTCTTCGTGTAAACCTTGTAAAATACGAGAGAAAAGGCATAAGTATTGTGATATCATGTGTAGTAACATCCCATAATGCAATAAATATCAATATAAAATCATGATGCAAAATGGACGTATCAACTCCCCAAAGCTTAGAGCTCGCTTGTCCTCAAGCGAAAAGTCGATATCGAAAAATATGTCCACATGTTTAGAGATAGAGGTGTCGATAAAATAAAATACGGACATGAGGGCATCATGGTCATCTTTAGGACATCAACATAACTTGCCATATAGGTTCTTTTGTTAAAGTAACAATTCATTCACAAGGTAAAGTATGAATCAGAAACTTCATTGATAACCAACAAACTATGATCTCAGTCATTGAAGCAATTGCAAATTATCGTAACATCGGAAAGAGTCAAATATAAGAGCTTTTCAGCAAGTGCACATACTCAACTATCATTTAGTCTTTCACAATGGCTAACACTCATGTAATACTTATGAGTTCAAAGCTTCAATCGGACACAGAGAAAGATTGGGGCTTATAGTTTTGCCTCCCAACGATTTACCTCAAGGGTAATGTCAACAATAATACTTTATGATAACCTACATCCGAGTGGATATATATCCGGATCTCTCCAACACAAAGAGCTTGCCAAAGGAAAAAGTGTAAAAAAGGAAGGGTGATGATCACCATGACTCTTGTAAAAGGGTAAGAGACAAAAATAAAAGATAGGCCCTTCGTAGAGGGAAGCAGAGGTTGTCATGCGCTTTCATGGTTGGATGCACAAAATCTTAATGCAAAAGAACGTCACTTTATATTGCCGCTTGTGATAAGGACCTTTATTATGTAGTTTGTCTCTTTTATTTCTTCCGTATCACAAGTTCGTATAAAGCTTATTTTCTTCACACTAATAGATCATACATATTTAGAGAGCAATTTTTATTGCTTGCACCGATGACAACTTACTTGAAGGATCGTACTCAATTTATAGGTAGGTATGGTGGACTCTCATGGCAAAACTGGTTTAAGGGATGTTTGGAAGCACAAGTACTATCTCTACTTGATGCAAAGAATTTGGCTAGCATGAGAGGCAAAGGCAAGCTCAACATGTTGAATGATCCATGACAATATAACTTCTGTTGGGATGTAAGAAGACATAACTCATTATGTTGTCTTCCTTGTCCAACTTCAACTTTTTAGCATGTCATATTTTAATGAGTGCTCACAATTACAAAAGATATCCAAGATAGCATATTTATATGTGAAACCTCTCTTTCTTTATTACTTCGTATTAATTGCAATAAGACCAAAACTATGTTTGTCAACTCTCAACAACTTTTATTCTCCATACTCTTTATATGTGAAGTCATTACTTCACATAAGACCATTATATGATCTTTATTTATTTATTTTTATTCTTTTCTTTAACTTAATCCCTCGAGATCATATCAACATAGCAAAGCCCTCGCTCGGAACTATTCTTTATTATATAACTCATGGACTCGATTACATAGATAGAGATCAAAGCAAAACTCAAAGCTAAATCATACTAAAAACTTTATTCAACTAGATAAAGATATAACCAAAAGGATCAAACTAAGAAAAACGATAAAGATAAAAGGAGTGATGGTGATACGATACCGGGGCACCTCCCCCAAGCTTGGCAGTTGCCAAGGGGAGTGCCCATACCCATGTATTTATGTCTCTTTCTTCGGAAGGGGTGTTGTGATATTCTTGGCGATGATGCCCCTTAGGATACGATTCTCTTCCTCGAGCTTATTAATTTGTTGCTTAAGATCCATTACTTCCTTGCGAAGTTTACCCGTGACGGCTAGAGATCCATCCACCCATGGATGTTTCCTAGCTGCGGAAGAAAAACCAACACCCTTTTCCATATTTTCATAAGAGAGAAATCTAGCATTGGGAGGGATGACCGAGTTTGGAATCGCTGAGCTCTGAAGTTCCTCCAACATGAATCTAGTTTGGAGACGAGAGGTAACTTCTTGATCCTCCTCCATGGCATCTATCCGCTTCAAGTCAACCACCATCTCCTCTTCCGTTGATGGCCCAAAGTGCTCAGGTGTCGGATGAGAGACACGACTCTCCCCGACCGACTCTTGAGACGACATCTTGCTCTAAATCTGCTTCAGAAACAACTCAAAACGGAAACAGGGGATTCTGTCGTGGTACGGTGGTCAAAACCTTCGGGGTAGATATAATGATTTTTTACCAATCAAAAGAAGTATTGTGCAAGAAAATGGAGTCTGGAGGGCACACGAGGTGGCCACAAGGTCGGGGGGCGCCCAGGGGGTAGGGCGCGCCCTCCACCCTTGTGGCTCCCTCGTGTCACCTCCGGACTACTTTTAATTTTCCTATTTTTTAAATATTCCAAAACAGAGAAAAATTATCATTGGAAATGTTTTGGAGTTGGTTTACTTACCGTACCACGTACCTATTCCTTTTCGGGGTCTGAAACGTTCTGGAAAGTGTCCCTTATGTACTCCTCCGGTGTCATGGTGTCAATTATATTAGTCTCAACATTTTAGGGAGTACCTGAGATATAATGTTTGATTTTTGTGACCGTTTACCACCTTCGGCGTTGTTGATTTTGATGGCACCGGAGCGATAGACCTTCTCGATAATGTAAGGGCCTTCCCATTAGAGATAAGATTTCCTGCAAAAAATCTTAAATGAGAGTTGTATAGCAAAACACGATCACCTACGTTAAAATCACGCTTTTGTATTCTCTTGTCATGCCATCTTTTAACTTTTTCTTTAAACAACTTGGCATTCTCATAGGCTTGAGTTCTCCATTCATCAAGTGAGCTAATGTCAAATAACCTCTTCTCACCGGCAAGTTTGAAATCATAATTGATCTTTTTAATAGCCCAATATGCCTTATGTCCTAATTCAAGAGGTAAGTGACATGCTTTTCCATAAATTATTTTATACGGAGACATGCCCATAGGGTTTTTATAAGCAGTTATATAAGCCCACAGTGCATCATTGAGTTTCTTTGACCAATTTTTTTCAAGATCTATTAACAGTCTTTTTGCAAAATCAATTTAATCTCTCTATTACTCAATTCCACTTGACCACTAGACTGGGGGTGGTATGGAGATGCAATTATATGGTTAACATCATATTTAGCAAGCATCTTACGGAAAGCACCATGAATAAAATGTGAACCACCATCAGTCATTAAATATCTAGGTACTCCAAATCTCGGAAAAATACCTTCTTTAAGCATCTTAATAGAGGTGTTATGATCAGCACTACTAGTTGTAATAGCTTCTACCCACTTAGTAACGTAATCAACAGCAACTAAAATATGTGTATACCCGTTAGAGGAAGGGAAATGTCCCAATAATCAAAGCCCCAAACATCAAATGGTTCAATAACAAGTGAATAGTTCATAGGCATCTCCTGACGTCTACTAATATTACCTATTCTCTGGCATTCATCACAAGACAAGACAAACTTACAGGCATCTTTGAAGAGAGTAGGCCAATAAAACCGGATTGTAATACCTTGTGTGCAGTTCTATCTCTAGCATGGTGTCCTCCGTAGGCCTCGGAGTGACACTTACGTAGGATCTATTCATGTTCATGCTCAAGTACACAACCTCTAATAACACCATCTACTCCTTTATAAAGGTGCGGGTCATCACAAAAGTAATGTCTTAAGTCACAGAAAAACTTTTTCTTTTGCTGGTATGTGAAGATAGATGGTATAAATTTAGCAACAATATAATTAGCATAATCAGCATACCATAGAGCATTACGAGAAGCATTTACGGCAGTGTAACATCCCAAATTTTCAATTTAGAATGTTATACATAGATCATACTGCATTGCATGCTCTTTGCATTTTTGTTTGTGGCGTTCCTCGAAATTCTAAGCAACTCAAGGACCTACGGAGAGAGTTGGGAATTTTACCGTTTTCGTATTTGAGTTCGCTCGAATACCGGTACGAGGACAGTGTGATTCTAATTATTTTTCTCTCCTAAAAATATTTCTAGGTACAATATATGAGCGGAGATAATATGACTTCTCCAAAATAACAGAAATATTGGAGGAAAAATGTTTAAATCACTATTGGTATTTTTCTGGATTTATTTGCGATTTTATTTGCATAGGAAAAATGCACATTTTTCAAAATTGCATTTAGGTCCGGGAAAAATGTTCACCTTGTCCTAAATATTATTAGAGAACGGTGAAAATTCATTTCGGGATTTTTGGAGTCCGTTTAGTATTTCTTTCGTTAGTTTTTTCTGCGCCAGGACTCTATTTAAAAAAAATGCAACCGACTTAGAGTCGTTTAGGACCGGGACTCTGGGCTTTATAAGCCGACCGCCCGGCCCGCCCGGCCCGCCAGCCCAGCCGCCCCGCCTCCCTGCCCTAGCCCCCGCAGCGCCGCCCGCCGCATGCCGCCCCGCAGCGCCGCCGCTCGCTGGACCACCGCCACTGGACCGCCGTCTCGCCGGAGTTCGACGTTGAGGTAGTCATCGGTTTTTTTTAAGAACCGATCGGTTTTCGTAAACCATAGATCTTTTTTTTATTAGGTTAGATCGGTTCGGTTTTTCGTCGGTTTAGTTATTTAGCGGACGCTCGTCCGTACGTTTGTTTTAACGAACGGTTTTCGTCCGTTAGCTGCAGACAGCGAACGTTCGTTCGCTAGCCTGTTCTTCAGTTTTCTTTTTCGGGGTATTTATCCGCGATTATTCTGATCGTGATTTCTGCCCTGATCTTGTTTTTCGTTTTTCTTTTCGCTCGAGAGTCGGAATCAGGTGATTCAAAATCCCAGATCTTCGTCTTGATGCCCTCTTTACGTTTAACCAACTTGAACAAAGTTTTGGCTACTTTAAAATTTGACTTTAGGCCAATTAGTAACTGGAGCTTGTTTCTTTCGCAGTTTGAGTTTCGTTGCTTCTTTTGAGTTGTTTCTTTTTGCACACCGGAGTTCTTAAGTTGAACTTTCTGGTTAGATCTGATCTTTTGGAGTTTTGTTTGTGCATCATTGCTTGTGTGCTTATGTATGCTATTGTTTGCTTGCGATAGAATACCCGGACTGTGAAGCGTGCTACTACGAGTCTCTAGGTTTTGCGAATCGTCAGCAAGGCAAGTAACACTTTGATCATACTCTTATTTTACCCAGTTTATATGCATTAGATGAAACCCTCACACGTTGCATGAGTAGGATCTCTTAACTTGTGGGATTGGGAAGTAGTTTGAGGTAGAACCTATTACCTGCATTATTTTCAAACCCTTGGGAGTTACTTCTACGTTTGCTTAGGTTGCTATGCTATGCTCGTAGATGTGGTTTGGGTTTGAGTGAAATCCATGACATATGTGAGATGATAAATAAGGTTTCAACTTAAGGTGGCTACTTGAATACACATCTGGGTGGATTGGTTGCAGGGCACCTGGGGAATCCAGTGTTGTCCTAGGAAATCCCGGGGTTTCGTGTGATTTTTCCTATGGAATGCCACCCAGGCTCAAAGGGATCATAAAACTATTCATGCTAGAAACTTGCCAATATGGGATCTGGCATAGTTGAGTAAGTTGTGGGAAACCTTTCTGTGATGGGCTAGCATATGTAGAGGGATTATAGGTGTACCGGCCTATTTATCTGGTTAAGGGGACCTCTTCGGAAAGACTGTGTCTCGGTCATCCGTTTCTCAAACATCATGCAGTGCGAGAAACCAAACGGAGGCGATCGAGTCTTGTGGGGAAAAGTGCACAAACCTGTGCAGAGTGTACAAACTGATCATGATTAGTCGTGTCCCCGATTATGGACATCTTGAGTATCTGGTACTTCAATTATTGGTTGATCTCATCACTCTATAATTTAATTTGTTGGGTTAATGATGAAATTTTAATTTGGGATTGAGTTGGGGGTACCTTCTCAATGATTTTCAACCAACATGATAGTTAAAATAAAATTTATTCCTTTGTTGTAGGGAAAAATTGGCTTTACGCAAAAACTTTAACCTTAGAGCGTCCACCAGCCAAAATATTCATATAGTATAGCCTTTATTTTGTTACTTGCATCCTTTGTGTTATCTTGCCAGCATATTCCATGTGCTGCCCATTTTCGGGCTGCAACATATCACGTTGCAGACTTTTCAGACGAGGAATAAGACGTGCTAGGTCGTTTGTCATGCACTCAGCTATGCCGTTGGAGTTGATGGACTCACTTATCTTCCAAACCTTCTGCTGTTATTTTGTTAGATGGCCTTAAGCCATAGACTTTTGTAATAAGTTCTCATTGGAGACATTCAATGTAATAAGTGTGTGATTGCCACTTTCTTATAATTCCTTCAAGTATTGTGTGTGTCAGCATTACTGATCCAGGGATGACACTGAAACACAGAGACTTCGGTCCATTCAGATCATGGTCGCTACAAAGATGGTATCAGAGCACACGTTGAATGTAGGACACGACCACTAAGACAGACCCTAGATCACTCTTCTCTACTCATTTCTGACTTCTCTCCATTTTCTACTTCTTTAGGATGGTGTACCCAAGGAACAAGTTCACTCAACCGGATGAAGACACACCCTTTGGACGACACTTGAAGGAAGTCACTAGGTACCTGAACATAGGAATACCAAGCTTTACCGGGACCTACACCGCCACTTTACCAGAGGAGGAGCGATGGAGCATTCAAGTTCAAATTCCCGGAAGAACCTTCGCACCATCCACTGAGCCAATAGAGTTTTCTTTTGATGCGCCAACTTGGAGTCTAGGCAAGAGCATGGCCGCCCACATCACGATGGGAAGGATCGGAGAAGTCTACAAGCAGGAGCTGAAGGATACCATCTACCAGATTTGTGGACGCCGAGATGAGAATTGGGATATGATCAGCACTCGGAAGGATAGGTCCATTGTAGCATTCGTCCAGGAGTTGAACCAGCACATTCGATGACAGGAGCACTAGATTTGCACTAGGATGATAGAGTTGAAGAAGGCACTAAACAGGAATTTGGAGCTAGAAGAAGAACTTAAGTCTACTCGTGACGGATACGAGGAGGAGATGTTGATACTAGTGGAGAAGAATGATGATTTGACAAGGAAGCTAGGAGTATTCATGGGAGATCCAGCACCAGGAGGTGAAGAAGAGGAAGAAGAGCCCAAGGAAATTCCTCCCGAAGATTACATTATCATCGACGACACGGATTCAGAACCCGGTGATAGTAAAGACGAAGACTATGAAGATGAAGCTGGAGCAGACATCATGGAATCGTCCGCCGATAAATATTTTTAGATGACCACCCTGTGACTAGTAGTTACCTCCATATATTAGTATTTAGAGCACTTTTGTAATGGTAGTTAGATTTGTAAGACCATGCTTGAAATTGATTGGTGTGATATGATTGTGATTGTCTCATGTGCATATGGGTAGTGATTTTCCCTTAGACTTCAATTCTATTTTAATCTCTTCCCTCTACACCCATCAGATGCCTCCAAGACGTGAGCCCGGATTTGAGTTTCCCCCTGAGCTCACCCAGTTGATCCAGCAGCAGAACACCCTGATGCAACTTCTTGTCCAGAACACTCAGAACAACCAGAACAACAACAACAACCCTCCACCACCACCACCCATGGACAACCTGACACGTTTCTTAAGGTTGCAACCACCAGTGTTTGCTAGCAGCATCGAACCAATAATGGCTGATGACTGGCTACGCAAGATTGGAAGGGATTTGACCACCGCCAATTGCTCAGATACTGAGAAGGTGCGATTTGCCGCACACCAGTTGTCTGGACCAGCCGCAGCATGGTGGGAGAATTACACAGCGACGCTTCACGCTTAGGGCTTGGAGGAGTACTTATGCAGGATGGAAGAGTTGTTTCCTATGCATCCCGTCAACTGCGACCACACGAGTTGAATTACGCGACGCACGATCTGGAGTTAGCAGCAGTAGTGCACGCACTGAAAACCTGGAGACACTACTGTTGGGGAACGTTGCATGGGAAACAAAAAATTTCCTACGCTCACCAAGATCAATCTAGGAGATTCATCTACGAGGGAAGAGTCGGATCCACATACCCTTGTAGATCGCGATGCGGAAGCGTTGCAAGAACGCGGATGAAGGAGTCGTACTCGCTGCGATTCAGATCGCGGTTGATTCCGATCTAAGCGCCGAACAACGGCGCCTCCGCGTTCAACACACGTGCAGCCCGGTGACGTCTCCCACGCCTTGATCCAGCAAGGAGAGAGGGAGAGGTTGGGGAAGACTCCATCCAACAGCAGCACGACGGCGTGGTGGTGGTGGAGGAGCGCGGGACTCCAGCAGGGCTTCGCCAAGCGCTGCAAGAGACGAGGAAGGAGAGGGGTAGGGCTGCGCCAAGAGGGAGACGTTCTTATGTCTCTAGCAGCCCCAAGACCTCACATATATATAGGGGGAAGGGGGGGCTGCGCCCCCTTTAGGGTTTCCCACCCCTAGGGGTGCGGCAGCCCCCAAAAAAACATCTAGGGTGCGGCCAAGGGAGGGGAGAGAGGGGGGGCGCCCTAGGGTGGGCCTTAAGGCCCATCTGGACCTAGGGTTTGCCCCCCTCCACTCTCCATGCGCCTAGGGACTTGGTGGGGGGCGCACCAGCCCCCTTGGGGCTGGTCCCCTCCCACACTTAGCCCACGCAGCCTTCTGGGGCTGGTGGCCCCACCTGGTGGACCCCCGGGACCCTCCCGGTGGTCCCAGTACATTACCGATAGCGCCCGAAACTTTTCCGGTGACCAAAACGGGACTTCCCATATATGAATCTTTACCTCCGGACCATTCCGGAACTCCTCGTGACGTCCGGGATCTCATCCGGGACTCCGAACAACATTCGGTAACCGCGTACATACTTTCCCTATAACCCTAGCGTCATCGAACCTTAAGTGTGTAGACCCTACGGGCTCGGGAACCATGTAGACATGACCGAGACAACTCTCCGACCAATAACCAACAGCGGGATCTGGATACCCATGTTGGCTCCCACATGTTCCACGATGATCTCATCGGATGAACCACGATGTCAAGGATTCAATCAATCCCGTATACGATTCCCTTTGTCTATCGGTATAGCACTTGCCCGAGATTCGATCGTCGGTATACCGATACCTTGCTCAATCTCGTTACCGGCAAGTCTCTTTACTCGTTCCGTAACACATCATCCCGCGATCAACTCCTTGATCACATATTGTGCACATTATGATGATGTCCTACCGAGTGGGCCCAGAGATACCTCTCCGTCATACGGAGTGACAAATCCCAGTCTCGATTCGTGCCAACCCAACAGACACTTTCGGAGATACCTGTAGTGCACCTTTATAGCCACCCAGTTACGTTGTGACGTTTGGTACACCCAAAGCATTCCTACGGTATCCGGGAGTTGCACAATCTCATGGTCTAAGGAAAAGATACTTGACATATAGAAAAGCTTTAGCATACGAACTACACGATCTGTGCTAGGCTTAGGATTGGGTCTTGTCCATCACATCATTCTCCTAATGATGTGATCCCGTTATCAACGACATCCAATGTCCATGGTTAGGAAACCGTAACCATCTATTGATCAACGAGCTAGTCGTCTATAGGCTTACTAGGGACATGGTGTTTGTCTATGTATCCACACATGTATCTGAGTTTCCTTTCAATACAATTCTAGCATGGATAATAAACGATTATCGTGAACAAGGAAATATAATAATAACCAATTTATTATTGCCTCTAGGGCATATTTCCAACAGTCTCCCACTTGCACTAGAGTCAATAATCTAGTTCACATCGCCATGTGATTAACACTCACAGGTCACATCATCATGTGACCAACATCCAAAGAGTTTACTAGAGTCAGTAATCTAGTTCACATCAATATGTGATTAACACTCAATGAGTTCTGGGTTTGATCATGTTATGCTCGTGAGAGAGGTTGTAGTCAACGGGTCTGCAATATTCAGATCCCTATGTACTTCGCAAAACTTTATGTCATATCGTAGATGCTGCTACCACGTTCCACTTGGAGCTATTCCAAACTGTTGCTCCATTATACGTATCTGGTATCTCCACTTAGAGTTATCCGGATAGGTGTTAAGCTTGCATCGACGTAACTCTTTACGTCGAACTCTTTATCACCTCCATAACCGAGAAACATTTCCTCATTCCTCTAAGGATAATTTTGACCACTATCTAGTGATCCACTCCTAGATCACCTTTGTACCCTCTTGCCAGACATGTGGCAAGGCACACATCAGGTGCGGTACTTAGCATGGCATATCGTATAGAGCCTATGACAAAACCATAGGGGACGACCTTGTCCTTCCTCTTTCTTCTGCCGTGGTCAAGCTTTGAGTCTTACTCAACTTCACACCTTACAACTCAGGTAAGAACTCCTTCTTTGACTGATCTATTTTGAACTCCTTCAAAATCATGCCAAGGTGTGTGTTTTTTTTTGAAAGTATCATCAGGCGTCTTGATCTATCTGTATAGATCTTGATGCTCAATATGTAAGCAGCTTTATCTAGGTCTTCCTTTGAAAAACTCATTTCAAACAATCCTTTATGCTTTCCAGAAATTCTACATCATTTCGGATCAAACATATGTCATTCACATACACTTATCAGAAATGTTGTAGTGCTCCCACTCACTTTATTGTAAATACAAGTTTCTAACAAACTTTGCATACCCAAAAACTTTGATCACTCCATCAAAGCATATATTCCGACTCCGAGATGCTTGCTCTAGTCCATAGAAGGATCGCTGGAGCTAGCATATCTTTTAGCATCCTTAGGATCGACAAAACCTTTCTGATTGTATCATATACAACCTTTCCTTACGAAAACTGGTAAGGAAACTTGTTTTGTCATCCATCTGCCAGATTTCATAAATGCAGCTAATGCTAACATGATTCCGACGGACTTAAGCATCGCTACGAGTGAGAAAATCTCATTGTAGTCAACTCCTTGAACTTGTGGAAAACTCTTCGCCACAAGTCGAGCTTCATAGACGGTGACATTACCGTCCACGTCCGTCTTAGTCTTAAAGATCCATTTGTCTCAATGGCTTGCCGATCATAGGGCAAGTCCACCAAAGTCCATACTTTGTTTTGATACATGGATCCTATCTCGGATTTATCGGCTTCTAACCATTTGTCGGAATATGGGCCCACCATCGCTTCTCCATAGTTCGTAGGTTCATCGTTGTCCAACAACATGACCTCTAAGACAGGATCACCGTACCACTCAGGAGTAGTACACATCCTTGTCGACCCACGAGGTTCGATAGCAACTTGATCTGGAGCTTCATGATCACTATCATTAGTATCCTCTTCAACTGTCGTAGGTTCCACAGAAACATCTTTCTGTGTTGCACTACTCTCCGGTTGAAGTGAGGGTTCGACAACCTCATCAAGTTCTATCTTCCTCCCACTCAATTCTTTCGAGAGAAACTCCTTCTCGAGAAAGGACCCATTCTTAGCGACAAACATTTTTGTCCTTGGATCTGAGATAGAAGGTATACCCAACCGTTACCAGTGGGTATTCCATGAAGATGTATTTGTCCGCTTTGGGTTCGAGCTTTTCCTGGCTGAAGCCATAAGCATCGCAGCCCCAAACATTTAAGAAAACGACAACTTTGGTTTCTTGCCAAACCATACGACGTCGTCTCAACGGACTTAGATGGTGCCCTATATAAAGTGAATGCAGCTGTCTCTAATGCATAACCTCAAAATAATAGCAGTAGATCGGTAAGACACACCATAGATCGCACCATATCTCATAAGGTTCGATTACGATGTCCGGACACACCATTACGCTGTGGTGTTCCAGGGGACTTCAACTGCGAAACAATTCCACAATGTCTTAAGTGATTGCCAAACTCATAATTCAGATAATATCTCCTTGATCAGATCGTAGGAATATGATCTTCTTGTTATGATGATTCTTAATCTTCACTCTGAAATTTTTTAACCTTTCAAACGTTTCAGACTTTTGCTTCATTAAGTAAATATACCATATCTACTCAAATCGTCAGTGAAGATGAGAAAATAACAATATCCACCACACGCCTTAATTCTCATTGGATCACATACATCAGCATGTATGATTTCCAATAAGTCACTTACCCGTTTCATTGTACCTGAAAACGAGATCTCAGTCATCCTGCCCATGAGGCATGGCTCGCATGTGTCAAGCGATTCAAAATCAAGTGACTCCAAATGTCCATCAGCATGGAGTTTCTTCATGAATTTTATGCCAAAATGACCTAAGCGGCAGTGCCACAAGAAAGTGGTACTATCATTATTAACTCTACATCTTTTGGCATTAATATTATCATTATGTGTATTACCATGATCGAGATTCAACGAACCATTGGGTGCATGACCATAAAGGTATTATTCATGTAAACAGAATAACCATTATTCTCTAACTTAAATGAATAACCGTATTGCGATGAACATGATCTAATCATTTTCATGCTCAACGTAGACACCTGATAACATTTATCTAGGTTCAACACTAATCTCGAAAATAGAGGAAGTGTGCGATGGTGATCTCATCAACCTTGGAAACACTTCCAACACACATCGTCACCTCGCCCTTAGCTAGTCTCCGTTCAGTCCGTAGCTTTTGCTTCAAGTCACTAATAATAGCAACTGAACCGGTATCCAATACCCAGGTGCTACAAGGAGTACTACTAAGGTACACACGTATATCAAATATACTTTGTTGAAGTTGCCAGCTATCATATCTACCATGTATTTGGGGTGGTTCCGCTACCATGTGACCGTTCCCCTTACAATAGAAGCACTTAGTCTCGAGGTTTGGGTTCAACCATGGGTTCCTTCATCAGAGCGACAACAGGTTTGCCATTCATGAAGTTTCCCTTCTAGCCCTTACCCTTTTGAAACCAGTGGTCTTGTTAAACCATCAACACTTGATGCTCCTTCTTGATCTCTACTTTTGCGGTACTAAGAACCGCTGACAGCACCGGGATTATCACCATCCTTTGCATGTCATAGTTCATCACGAAGTTCTAGTAGCTTGGTGATAGTGTCTAGAGAATTCCGTCAACCACTATCTCACCTGGAAGATTAACTCCCACTTGGTTCAAGTGATTTCAGCACCCAGACATTCTGAGCACATGCTCATTAGTTGAGCCATTCTCCTCCATCTTTTTGGCAAAAGAACTTGTCAGAGGTCTCATACCTCTCAACACGGGCATGAGCCTGAAATCCCAATTTCAGCTCTTAGAACATCTCATATGTTCTATGGCGTTCAAAATGTCATTGGAATCCCGATTCTAAGCCGTAAAGTATGGTGCACTAAACTATCAAGGAGTCATCAGGACGTCTCTGTCAGGTGTTCACAACATCCACAGACAACGTTGTAGGGGTTTGCACATCGAGCGGTGCATCAAAGACGTAAGCTTTCTGTGCAGCAGTGAGGACACTCCTCGGACTACGGACCCAGTCCGCATCATTGCTTACAATATCTTTCAACTTAGTCTTTCTCTAGGATCGTATTAAACAGGGAGCTACAAAGCAGTTATTGGTCTACTACATAATTTGCAAAGACAACTTAGACTATTGTTCATGACAAGTGAGTTTTAACTAATCAAATTACTTATAACTCCCACTCAAATTGACATCCCTCTGGTCATCCCAGCGTGACATGATCCAAATCCACCAACCCAAGTCCGATCATCACGTGAGATGAGGTGGTGTCAATGGTGAACATCTTCATGTTGATCATATCTACTATATGACTCATGCTCGACCTTTCGGTCTTCCGTGTTCCGAGGCCATGTCTGTACATGCTAGGCCCGTCAAGTCTAACCCGAGTGTTCTGCATGTGCAAAACTGGCTTGCACCCGTTGTATGCGAACGTAGAGTCTATCACACCCGATCATCACGTGGTGCTTCGAAACGACGAACCTTCGCAACGGCGCACACTCGGGGGGAACACAATTTTATCTTGAAATTTTAGTGAGGGATCATCTTATAATGCTACCGTCGTCCTAAGCAAAATAAGATGCATAAAAGGATTAACATCACATGCAAATCATAAGTGACATGATATGGCCATCAACTCGTGCTTTTGATCTCCATCTACAAAGCACCGGCATGATCTCCATCGTCACCGGCGTAACACCATGATCCCCATCATCATGATCTCCATCATTGTGTCGCCATCGGGGTTGTCGCGCGCCCACCATGCTCTTACTACTATTGCTACCGTTTAGCGATAAAGTAAAGCATTACATAGCGCTTAATGATTGACACGCAGGTCATACAAAAATTAAAGACAACCCTATGGCTCCTGCCGGTTGCCGTATACATCGACATGCAAGTCGATATTAACTATTACAACATGATCATCTCATACATCAAATATATCTCATCATGTCTTTGGCCATATCATATCACATACATACCCTGCAAAAACAAGTTAGACGTCCTCTAATTTGTTGTTGCATGTTTTACGTGGCTGCTATGGGTATCTAGCAAGAACGCTTCTTACCTACGCAAAGCCACAACGGTGATATTTAAGTTGCTATTTAACCTTCTACAAGGACCGCCTTCGTCGAATCCGATTCAACTAAGATAGGAGAGACAAACACCCGCCAGCCATCTTATGCAACAAAAGTCGCATGTCTGTCGATGGAACCGGTCTCATGTACGTGGACATGTAAAGTTGGTCCGGGCCGCTTCATCCCATAATGCCGCTGAATCAAGAAAGACCAAAGAGGGAAGCAATCTAAACATCAACGCCCACAAACCCCTTTGTGTTCTACTCGTGAAAACATCTACGCAAGATCCTAGCTCATGATGCCACTGTTGGGGAACGTTGCATGGGAAACAAAAATTTTCCTACGCTCACCAAGATCAATCTAGGAGTTGCATCTACGAGGGAAGAGTCGGATCCACATACCCTTGTAGATCGCGATGCGGAAGCGTTGCAAGAACGCGGATGAAGGAGTCGTACTCGCTGCGATTCAGATCGCGGTTGATTCCGATCTAAGCGCCGAACAACGGCGCCTCCGCGTTCAACACACGTGCAGCCCGGTGACGTCTCCCACGCCTTGATCCAGCAAGGAGAGAGGGAGAGGTTGGGGAAGACTCCATCCAACAGCAGCACGACGGCGTGGTGGTGGTGGAGGAGCACGGGACTCCAGCAGGGCTTCGCCAAGCGCTGCAAGAGACGAGGAAGGAGAGGGGTAGGGCTGCGCCAAGAGGGAGACGTTCTTATGTCTCTAGCAGCCCCAAGACCTCACATATATATAGGGGGAAGGGGGGGCTGCGCCCCCTTTAGGGTTTCCCACCCCTAGGGGTGCGGCAGCCCCCAAAAACCCATCTAGGGTGCGGCCAAGGGGGGGGAGAGAGAGGGGGGCGCCCTAGGGTGGGCCTTAAGGCCCATCTGGACCTAGGGTTTGCCCCCCTCCACTCTCCATGCGCCTAGGGACTTGGTGGGGGGGCGCACCAGCCCCCTTGGGGCTGGTCCCCTCCCACACTTAGCCCACGCAGCCTTCTGGGGCTGGTGGCCCCACCTGGTGGACCCCCGGGACCCTCCCGGTGGTCCCGGTACATTACCGATAGCGCCCGAAACTTTTCCGGTGACCAAAACGGGACTTCCCATATATGAATCTTTACCTCCGGACCATTCCGGAACTCCTCGTGACGTCCGGGATCTCATCCGGGACTCCGAACAACATTCGGTAACCGCGTACATACTTTCCCTATAACCCTAGCGTCATCGAACCTTAAGTGTGTAGACCCTACGGGCTCGGGAACGATGTAGACATGACCGAGACAACTCTCCGACCAATAACCAACAACGGGATCTGGATACCCATGTTGGCTCCCACATGTTCCACGATGATCTCATCGGATGAACCACGATGTCAAGGATTCAATCAATCCCGTATACGATTCCCTTTGTCTATCGGTATAGCACTTGCCCGAGATTCGATCGTCGGTATACCGATACCTTGCTCAATCTCGTTACCGGCAAGTCTCTTTACTCGTTCCGTAACACATCATCCCGTGATCAACTCCTTGATCACATATTGTGCACATTATGATGATGTCCTACCGAGTGGGCCCAGAGATACCTCTCCGTCATACGGAGTGACAAATCCCAGTCTCGATTCGTGCCAACCCAACAGACACTTTCGGAGATACCTGTAGTGCACCTTTATAGCCACCCAGTTACGTTGTGACGTTTGGTACACCCAAAGCATTCCTACGGTATCCGGGAGTTGCACAATCTCATGGTCTAAGGAAAAGATACTTGACATATAGAAAAGCTTTAGCATACGAACTACACGATCTGTGCTAGGCTTAGGATTGGGTCTTGTCCATCACATCATTCTCCTAATGATGTGATCCCGTTATCAACGACATCCAATGTCCATGGTTAGGAAACCGTAACCATCTATTGATCAACGAGTGGTGTTTGTCTATGTATCCACACATGTATCTGAGTTTCCTTTCAATACAATTCTAGCATGGATAATAAACGATTATCGTGAACAAGGAAATATAATAATAACCAATTTATTATTGCCTCTAGGGCATATTTCCAACAACTACCTTATTGGAAATTGTTATGATGTGTACACGGATCACAAGAGTTTGAAGTACATTTTCACACAGAAGGAGTTGAACCTCAGACAGAGGAGATGGTTGGAGCATATAAAGGATTATGATATGAAGCTGCACTATCATCCAGGAAAGGCCAACGTCGTGGCAGATGCTTTGAGCCGAAAGAGTTATGCAAATACCCTAGTAAAAGGGGGATTGCCACAGGAGTTAGCAGAACATCTCACGGAACTTCGTTTGGAGATAGTCCCTAGAGGTTTCGTGGCAACATTGGAGGTTCAGTCGACATTGCTGGGAAAGATACGTGAAGCCCAGAAGGATGATAAGGAGATTGCCGAGATAAGGAAAAGAATGAGTGAAGGAAAAGCCAAGGGATTTCGTGAGGACGAACACGACACCTTGTGGTTTGAGGATCGAATCTATGTGCCCAATGACCCGGAGATCAAGAAGTTGATACTGCAGGAAGCACATGATTCGCCATACTCGATACACCCCGGAAACACCAAGATGTATTTGGATTTGAAGGAACGTTTCTGGTGGACGGGAATGAAGAAGGATATTGCCGAGTATGTAGCCGTATGTGATGTATGCCAGAGGGTAAAGGCAGAGCATCAGAAGCCAGCAGGATTGCTGTAGCCTATGCCAATATCCGAATGGAAGTGGGAGAAGCTTGGCATGGATTTTATCACCGGATTGCCCAGGACCAAATCAGGATGTGATTCAATCTGGGTAGTAGTGGATCGATTGACAAAAGTAGCCCACTTTATCCCTGTGAAAACCACATACACCAGTGCGAAGTTGGCCAAGATATACATGACCATGATCGTATGTCTGCACGGAGTTCCGAGGACCATTGTATCAGATAGAGGAACACAGTTCACCTCAAAGTTTTGGCATCAGCTACACCAAACTTTGGGAACGAGGCTGGAATTCAGCACAACTTTTCATCCGCAGACCGATGGACAGACGGAGAGAGTCAACCAGATCCTGGAGGATATGTGAGAGCATGTGTGTTACATTACGGATCTAGTTGGGATGATAATTTGCCCTACGCGGAGTTCTCGTACAACAACAGTTATCAGGCCAGTTTGAAGATGGCACCGTTCGAGGCATTGTATGGAAGGAGATGCCGAACACCGTTAATGTGGGATGAAGTTGGAGACCGACAGTTGTTTGGACCAGACTTGATCAAAGAGTCTGAGGAGAAGGTGAAGTTGATTCGAGATAGATTGAAGGTAGCTCAGTCCAGGCAAAAGAGTTATGTAGACTCGAAGCGCAAGGAGATAGCCTATGAGATCGGAGACAGAGCGTACCTGAGAGTATTGCCTCTACGAGGAGTTAAACGTTTCGGAGTTAAAGGAAAGCTAGCCCCGAGATTTGTGGGACCTTACCGTGTTTTGGAACGCATGGGAGAGGTTGCCTACAAATTGGAATTGCCCGAAGGATTGTCAGGAGTGCACGACGTGTTTCACATTTCGCAACTTAAGAAGTGCCATGCGGAGATGGCCGATATACTGCTTAGAGACACAGTACCCCTAGAATCAATTCAGTTGGACAGTGATCTGACCTACGAGGAGAAGCCTGTTAAGATTCTCGAATTTTCGAGCAGAGTCACCCGCAGTAAGGTTATCAAGTTTTGCAAAGTTGAGTGGAGTCACCACACCGAGGAAGAAGCCACCTGGGAACGAGAAGATGATCTACGCAAGGACCACCCACACCTGTTCTCTAGCCAAGTCGAATCTCGAGGGCGAGATTCATTCTAAGGGGGGTAGGTTTGTAACATCCCAAATTTTCAATTTGGAATGTTATACATAGATCATACTGCATTGCATGCTCTTTGCATTTTTGTTTGTGGCGTTCCTCAAAATTCTAAGCAACTCAAGGACCTACGGAAAGAGTTGGGAATTTTACCATTTTCGTATTTGAGTTCGCTCGAATACCGGTACGAGGACAGTGTGATTCTAATTATTTTTCTCTCCTAAAAATATTGCTAAGTACAATATATGAGCGGAGATAATATGACTTCTCCAAAATAACAGAAATAATGGAGGAAAAATGTTAAAATCACTTTTGGTATTTTTCTGGATTTATTTGGTATTTTATTTGCATAGGAAAAATGCACGTTTTTCAAAATTGCATTTATGTCCGGGAAAAATGTTCACCTTGCCCTAAATATTATTAGAGAACGGTGAAAATTTATTTCGGAATTTTTGGAGTCCGTTTAGTATTTCTTTTGTTAGTTTTTTCTGCGCCAGGACTCTATTTAAAAAAAAGTGCAACCGATTTAGAGTCGTTTAGGACCGGGACTCTGGGCTTTATAAGCCGACCGCCCGGCCCGCCAGCCCAACCGCCCCGCCTCCCTGCCCTAGCCCCCACAGTGCCGCCGCCGCCCCCGCCCGCCGCCCAGCAGCGCCGCCGCTCGCCGGACCGTCGTCTCGCCGAAGTTCGATGTTGCGGTAGTCATCGATTTTTTTTTAAGAAACGATCGGTTTTCATAAACCGTAGATCTGTTTTTTTATTAGGTTAGATCGGTTCGGTTTTTCGTCGGTTTAGTTATTTAGCGGACGCTCGTCCGTACGTTCGTTTTAACGAACAGTTTTCGTCCGTTAGCCGTAGACAGCGAACGTTCGTTCGTTAGCCTGTTCGTCAGTTTTCTTTTTCGGGGTATTTATCCGCGATTATTCCGATCGTGATTTCTGCCCTGATCTTGTTTTTCGTTTTTCTTTTCGCTCGAGAGTCGGAATCAGGTGATTCAAAATCCCAGATCTTCGTCTCGATGCCCTCTTTACGTTTAACCAACTTGAACAAAGTTTTGGCTACTGTAAAATTTGACTTTAGGCCAATTAGTAACCGGAGCTCGTTTCTTTCGCAGTTTGAGTTTCGTTGCTTCTTTCGAGTTGTTTCTTTTTGCAAACCGGAGTTCTTAAGTTGAACTTTCTGGTTAGATCTGATATTTTGGAGTTTTGTTTGTGCATCATTGCTTGTGTGCTTATGTATGTTATTGTTTGCTTGCGATAGAATACCCGAACTGTGAAGCGTGCTACTACGAGTCTCTAGGTTTTGCGAATCGTCAGCAAGGCAAGTAATACTTTGATCATACTCTTATTTTACCCAGTTTTTATGCATTAGATCAAACCCTCACACATTGGATGAGTAGGATCTCTTAACTTGTGGGACTGGGAAGTAGTTTGAGGTAGAACCTATTACCTGTATTATTTTCAAACCCTTGGGAGTTACTTCTACGTTTGCTTAGGTTGCTATGCTATGCTCGTAGACGTGGTTTGGGTTTGAGTGAAATCCATGACAGATGTGAGATGATAAATAAGGTTTCAACTTAAGGTGGCTACTTGAATACACATCTGGGTGGATTGGTTGCAGGGCACCTAGGGAATCCAGTGTTGTCCTAGGAAATCCTGGGGTTCCGTGTGATTTTTCCTATGGAATGCCACCCAGGCTCAAAGGGACCATAAAACTATTCATGCTAGAAACTTCCGTGTGCAGCCACATGCCAATATGGGCTCTGGCATAGTTGAGTAAGTTGTGGGAAACTTTTCCGTGATGGGCTAGCAGATGTAGACGGATTGTAGGTGTACCGGCCTATCTATCTGGTTAAGGGTACCTCTTCGGAAAGACTGTGTCTCGGTCATCTATTTCTCAAACATAATGCAGTGCGAGAAACCAAACGGAGGCGATCGAGTCTTGTGGGGAAAAGTGCACAAACCTGTGCAGAGTGTACAAACTGATCATGATTAGCCGTGTCCCCGGTTATGGACATCTTGAGTATCTGGTACTTGAATTAAGTGTTGATCTCATCACTCTATAATTTAATTTGTTGGGTTAATGATGAACTTTTAATTTGGGATTGAGTTGGGGGTACCTTCTCAATGATTTTCAACCAACATGATAGTTAAAATAAAATTTATTCCTTTGTTGTTGGGAAAATTGGCTCTACGCAAAAACTTTAACCTTAGAGCCTCCACCAGCCAAAATATGCATATAGTATAGCCTTTATTTTGTTACTTGCATCCTTTGTGTTATCTTGCCAGCATATTCCATGTGCTGACCCATTTTCGGGCTGCAACATATCACGTTGCAGACTTTTCAGACGAGGAATAAGACGTGCTAGGTCGTTTGTCATGCACTCAGCTATGCCGTTGGAGTTGATGGACTCACTTATCTTCCAAGCCTTCCGTTGTTATTTTGTTAGATGGCCTTAAGCCATAGACTTTTGTAATAAGTTCTCATTGGAGACATTCGATGTAATAAGTGTGTGATTGCCACTCTGTTATAAATCCTTCAAGTACTGTGTGTGTCAGCATTACCGATCCATGGATGACACTGAAACACAGAGACTTCGGTCCATTCGGATCGTGGTTGCTACAGGCAGCTAATTGTTCATCAGGAAAGCTATCAACAATAGGCAGTGGGTCATCAAGAACATTCTCTAACCTAGACAAGTTATCTGCAATGGGGTTCTCAGCTCCCTTCTATCAATAATATGCAAATCAAATTCTTGTAGCAAGAGAACCCATCTAATAAGTCTAGGGTTAGCATCTTTATTTTCCATACGATATTTAATAGCAGCATGAGCAGTGTGAACAGTTACTTTGGAATCAACAATACAAGATCTCAACTTATCACATGCAAAAACAACTGCTAAGAATTCTTTTTCAGTAGTTGCATAATTTATTTGGGCATTGTCTAGAGTTTTACTAGCATAATGAATAACATTTAATTTCTTATCAATTATTTGTCCTAAAACAACACCAATAGCATAATCACTAGCATCGCACATAATTTCAAAGGGTAAATTTCAATCAAGTGGTTGAACAATAGGTGCAGAAATCAATGCTTTCTTAAGTATTTAAAATGCTTCTATACAATCATCATCAAAAATGAAAGGAACATCTTTTTGCAAGAGATTAGTGAGAGGCCTATAAATTTAGAGAAGTCTTTAATAAACCTCCTATAGAAACCAGCGTGACCAAGAAAACTTCTTATACCTTTGATATCTTTAGGACACGGCATCTTTTCAGTAGCATCTACTTTACTTTATCAACTTGAATACCTCTTTCAGAAATATACCCAAAGATAATACCTTCATTAACCATAAAGTGGCACTTATCCCAATTCAAGACAAGATTAGCTTCTTCGCATCTCTGCAAAAATCGATCAAGGTTGCTTAAGCAATCATCAAAAGAAGTTCCATAAATGGAGAAATCATCCATGAAAACCACAACAATCTTTTCACAAAATTCAGAGAATATAGCAGTCATACATCTTTGAAAGGTAGTAGGTGCATTGCATAAACCAAAAGGTATACGTCTATAAGAAAAAGTACCAAAAGGGCAAGTAAAAGCGGTCTTCTCTTGATCCTCTTTTGACACAGGTGTTTGAGAGGAACCAGAATAACCATCTAGAAAGTAAAATTGTGTATGTTTGGATAGTCTTTCTAGCATTTTATCAATAAAAGGTAGAGGGTAATGATCTTTTCTAGTAGCTTTATTCAAATTACGAAAGTCAATTATCATTCTATAACCTATAACAATTCTTTGGGGGGTCAATTCATTCTTATCATTATGAACAACAATAATGCCTCCATTCTTAGGGACACAATGAACACGACTTACCCATTAACTATCAGCAATAGGATAAATTATACATGCCTCCAGAAGCTTTAGTATTTCATTTCTTACCACCTCTTTCATTTTAGGATTTAATCATCATTGGTGATCAACAACCGGTTTAGTATCACGCTCCAACTTAATTTTGTGCTGACATAGAGTGGGACTAAAGCCCTTAAGATCATCAAGAGTGTATCCAATAGCAGCACGGTGCT
This sequence comes from Secale cereale, assembly GCA_902687465.1. Classification (NCBI taxonomy): domain Eukaryota; kingdom Viridiplantae; phylum Streptophyta; class Magnoliopsida; order Poales; family Poaceae; genus Secale; species Secale cereale. The sequence continues at coordinate 565,948,558 of LR738710.1, read as the reverse complement.
TCTTCGGAGTTTTCAATAATTTCTTTTCTTCATGCTCTGAAAGGTTAGCACTAATAATAACAGGACATATCTTCTTTTCATCAAGATAAGCATATTTCAAAGTATCAGGTAATTGTTTAAGCTCAAACACGGGATCACCCTTTGGTGGAGGAGGATCCCCAAGGATTTCAACAGGCAAGTTGTGTTTCAGAATAGGCCCTTATTTAAAGAATATTTCATCTATTTCCCTTCTTTCATCATAGACATAACATTTTCATGGTCTAGCAAATATTGTTCTAAAGGATCAGTAGGAGGCACGACAATAGAAGCAAGACCAATAATTTCATCCTTACTAGGAAATTCATTATCACAGGGTTGTCCACGAAACTTAAAAAATTAAAACCATGAGACATATCCCCTAAACCGACAGTAACAATATCTTTCTCGTAGTCTATCTTAGCATTAACAGTGTTCAAGAAAGGTCTACCAAATATAATGGGATAAAAGTCATCCTGTGGAGAACCAAGAACAAGAAAATAAATAGGATATTTTATTTTTCCACACAAGACTTCAACATCTCTAACAATCCCAATTGGTGATATAGTATCTCTATTGGCAAGTTTAATAGTAACATAAATGTCTTCTATCTCAGCAGGTGCAATTTCACTCATAATTTCTTCATATAAAGTAAAAAGGAATTGCACTCACCTAGCACCAACATCACATAAGCCATGATAACAATGATCATAGGTATTCCAACAATAGGTCTATGTTTATCTTTAATATCGGGTTTGGCAATTCTAGCAGCTTCGTCACAAAAATAAATAACATGCCCATCAATATTATCAGCTAAGAGATCTTTAACCATAGCAATACTAGGTTCAACTTTAATTTATTCAGGTGGTATAGGTGCTCTAATATTACTTTTGTTAACCATAGTTGAAGCTTGAGCATGATCCTTTATTCTAACAGGAAAATGTGGTTTCTCACTATAAGCAGTAGGAATAATATGATAAACATTATAAGTAATAGTTCCTTCTTCATCTTTAATTGGTTCTACTACTTTCACTTCAATGGGAGCATGGTATTTAAACCACTTCTCTTTGGGTAGATCAACATGAGTAGCAAATGATTCACACAAAGAAGCTACTATCTCACAGTCAAGTCCATACTTAGTGCTAAATTCATGAAAAGCATCGGTATCCATAAATGATTTAACACAATCAAACTTAAGGTTTATACCTGACTCCTTACCTTCTTCGAGATCCCAATCTTTAGAGTTGCGTTTAATTCTTTCCAATAAATACCATTTGAATTCAATAGTCTTCTTCATAAAAGAACCACTACAAGAAGTATCGAGCATGGATCGATCATTATGAGAAAGTCGAGCATAATTTTTTTGAATAATAATTTCTCTTGAGAGCTCATGATTGGGGCATGAATATAACATTGACTTAAGCCTCCCCCAAGCTTGAGCGATCCTTTCTCCTTCACGATGCCAAAAATTATATATATAATTCCGATCACGATGAACTAGATGCATAGGATAAAACTTCTGATGAAATTCCAATTTCAATCGGTTGTAGTTCCATGATCCAATAGCATCACATAGCCTATACCATGTCAATCCTTTCCCTTCAAAGATAAAGGGAAGATCATCTTCTTGACAACATCCTCGAGCATACCTGCAAGCTTAAATAATCCACAAACTTCATCCAAATAGATTAGGTGCATATCGAGATGTAATGTTCCATCTCCTGCATAAGGATCAGCTAGCAGTTTCTCTATCATACCCAAAGGAATTTCAAAGTAAATATTTCCAGGTGGTTCAGTGGGTCGAGGGAAAACTCTTTGCTCCTATGCTCGGGGTGAAGATACCCCGAACAAACCTCTCAAAGGCTTATGTTCCATAGTAACAAGTGATAGTAAATTTCAGCACACTATATAAATGTTTCCTTACCAAATTCCACATACCAAAGGCGCTTCACTCCCCGGCAACGGCGCCAGAAAAAGAGTCTTGATGACCCACAAGTACAGGGGGTCTATCGTAGTCCTTTCGATAAGTAAGAGTGTTGAACCCAATGGGGAGCATAAGGATATGACAAGCGGTTTTCAGCAAGGTATTCTCTGCAAGCACTGAAATTATCGGTAACAGATAGTTGTGTCATAAGATAATTCGTAACCGGTAACAAGTAACAAAAGTAACTAAGGTGCAGCAAGGTGTCCCAATAATTTTTGTGGCAAAGGACAAGCCTGAACGAATTCTTATATAAAGCAAAGTGCTTCCGAGGACACGTGGGAATTGTTGTCAAGTTAGTTTGCATCATGCTCATATGATTCGCGTTTGTCACTCTGATAATTTAATATGTGGGTGGACCGGTGCTTGGGTTTTGCCCTTCCTTGGACAAGTCTCCCACTTATGATTAACCTCTCTCGCAAGCATCCCCAACTACGAAAGAAGAATTAAGATAAATATAACCATAGCATGAAACATATGGATCCCAATCAGCCCCTTACGCAACACATAAACTAGGGTTTAAGCTTCTGTCACTCTAGCAACCCATCATATACTTATTAGTTCCCAATGCCTTCCCCTAGGCCCAAACAATGGTGAAGTGTCATGTAGTCAGCGTTCACATAACACCACTAGAGGAAAAACAGCATACATCTCATCAAACTATCGAACAAATACCAAATCCACATGATTACTTATAACAAGACTTCTCCCATGTCCTTAGGAACAAACGTAACTACTCACAAGGCATATTCATGTTCAAAATCAGAGGGGTATTGAATAGCATTAAGGATCTGAACATATGATCTTCCACCGAATAAAACCAACTAGCATCAACTACAAGGAGTAATCAACACTACTAGCAACCCACAGGTACCAATCTGAGGTTTTGAGACAAAGATCGATGCAAGAAATGAACTAGGGTTTGAGAGGAGATGGTGCTGGTGAATATGTTGATGGAGATTGACCTCCTCTCGTTGAGAGGATCATTGGCGATGACGATGGCTTTGATTTCCCCCTCCTGGAGGGAAGTATCCCCGGCAGAACAACCCTACCGGAGCTCTAGATTGGTTTCACCTAGGTTGCGCCTCGAGACGGCTGCGCTTCATCCCGTAAACCTCCTTATGATTTTTTTCTAGGTCAAAACACACCATATAGCAGAATATGTGAGTCGGAGGCCTGCCAGAGGGCCCACAAGGACGGGGGCGTGCCCAGGGGTAGGGCGCGCCCTCCACCCTTGTGGCTGGCTGGTGCTCCCCCCTTTGGTGATTTCTTCGCCCAATATTTTTTATGTATTCCAAAAATATTCTCCGTGAAGTTTTAGGACTTTTGGAGTTGCACATAATAGGCCTCTAGTGTTTGCTCCTTGTCCAGTCCAGAATTCTAGCTGCCGGCATTCTCCCTCTTCATGTAAACCTTGTAAAATAAGAGAGCAAAGGCATAAGTATTGTGATATAATGTGTAATAACAGCCCATAATGCAATAAATATCAATATAAAAGCATGATGCAAAATGGACGTATCAGTTATACGTCGAAAGATTAGAGGAACTGTCATTCTGTCTTATGGCATAGTGCAATTCTCTCAATGATATCTTCCAATGTATACGCCATGAATTCCTTTGTTGCTTCCGAAAATTATCTCCTTTGAGTCAAAATTGCATATGTGCATGTTTATGACCGCTTTTTGTTTTCCATCCCATTGTTAGTTTTCTCTCAGGAGTGGTCATGACTCATAGTTTGGAAGAGCAGTCTAGGTTTGAGGAAGAAATCCCTCAGTTGCCGCATGTGGCTGATAAAGAAAAAGTGGCTGAAAGAAAATCAGCTAAGCCACCTAAAGTGTCGAAGAAGAAGTCTGAGTCGGAACATGATGAAGAAGAAGATGATATTCCCTCGGCTCAAAGTCAGCTAGAGGATGAGCTAGTCACCGATTCCAAGACCCTGTTCTGTGATGGAAATCCCAAGAAGAGTGGTCGTGGTAGAGAGAGAAATACTGCGGCTGACATGTCTGATCCCGAAAGATACAAAACACCCCCTGGAGTTGAAACTGCCACTGAAAGAAATAACAGACTGCAGAAGATTTGCCTCCATTGGGTGAAGAAGTGGTTCAACTATGAAAATGTCCGAAGGAAAAAATCAGATCTTGTTCGCTTTCACTCCACCATGGAATGACTGCATCATAGAGGGTTGCCTAGGTCAAGATGATGAAAAAGTCAGGCCATCTCCTCCCCCCAATGCTCATGCTGATTCATTGAAGAGAACTATTTATTTCCCCGAGGAGGTGGAAAAGAGAACAAAGTCCAAAGCCAAGCATGAAGCCAAGGCCTCTAAGAAAAATCGGGTGGAACAAAGAAATGTTGAGTTAACTCAACAAGATGTGCAAGAGAAGAAGGAAAGGTCTTCTGCCCGAAAAGAAAAGAAGAAGAGGAAGTCTATTTCTCCTCGGGCTTCAAAGAAGAAATTTGTTGCGAGAAAGTCTAGGAAGGCAGCATCTCCCTCATCAGATGATTCTTCCCACGATAATGTTGGCGAAGAAATTCCCATTTATGATCAACAAGCCTTGCTTGATAAACCATATCAAACACCTTCTCCAGCAAAAGTTTCGCCACCATTGAGTTCGTCTTCAAGGCTTGCTACTCATGCATCCGATAAGCCTTCAGGTAGTACTACCCCTATGGCGAAGAGGAAGTTGTTGCCTGATGAAAAAGTTGTTATTGCTGTCAAGAAGGCCAAGGCAGTTGTTCCTACTTCCACAGAGGAACTGAAATATGGTTTTGATTTCATTTTTGACATCATTGAAGGTGCTTCCTATTATGCAAATCCATCTGACTTGAGTAGTCTGGGTCTGCCTGGAGATGTTACCAAGATGGTAGCCAAGCACTTCGCTGAGCCGAGAGAAATTACCAAGGAATAGAATCAAGTTGTCGAGGACAAGAAACTCCTTGAGAAAATGAGGAAGGATTTCCAAAAATGAGGAATTATCCAACACACGATCTGGAATTTGCTACTGTGATACATGCGTTAAAAATTCGGAGGCATTACATCATTGGGAAACCGTGTCAAATTTTCACCGACCACAAGAGTCTCAAATATATATTCACGCAACCAGATCTGGATCTCCGACAAAGAAGATGGCTTGAGTTAGTCAAAGACTATGACATGGGCATCAACTACCACCCACGCAAGGCCAATGTTGTCGTCGACGCCCTCAGTCGCAAACCGGTCACTGTGAACTCATTAATCACGTCTTTGCACCCAACACTTCAAGAAGAGATAGCTCGGCTTAATATGGTCATGTGTGGGGCCACATGCCAGTTACCATGGAAGTTACTCCCACAATGGAGAGCGATATTCGCAAAGCTCAATCAGAGGACACCATGTTACTCAAGATAATGGTCCAAGTACGAGAAGGGAAGACGCAAGACCTCAACATTGATGACCAAGGTACCCTTCAATTCCGAAATCAACTTTGCATACCTGACCAAAAAGAATTAAAGCAATTGATCCTGAAGGAAGCCCATGAGTCAGCATACTATATTCATCTGGGAGGCACTAAAATGTATCAAGATTTGAAGCAAACATTTTGGTGGGAAGGTATGAAGAAAGATATCGCCTATTACGTCGCATGTTGGGATATATGCAATAAGGTGAAAGCAGAGCACCAGAAACCTGCCAGTCTACCAGTTCCACAATTGAAATGGGACGATGTTTGTATGGACTTCATCGTAGGTCTACCAAAGACCCCACGTGGCAATAATGCTATATGGGTTGTTGTTGACATGCTCACCAAGGTGGCTCACTTTATCCCGATAAGGACCACCTACCGTGCAAATCAACTTGCTCAACTATACATATCCAAGATTGTCAGTTTGCATGGGGTACCTAGAACCATCACCTCGGACTGAGGGTCCCCGTTCACATCGGTATTTTGGGTACGTCTTCACCAAGCTTCGGGAACCGCTCTGAAGCACAGCACTGCTTATAACCCATAGACAAACAACCAGATAGAACGAATCAACTAAATTCTGGAAGACATGCTTTGAGCATGCGCTCTTGCACATGGACCCAAATGGGAAGACAGAGTATCGTACGCAGAGTTCTCATACAACAACGGCTATCAAACTAGCCTCAAGATGTCACCTTTTGAGGCCTTGTACGGACCTAAATGTCGTACCCCGTTGAACTGGTCACATATAGGAGACAGACAAATCTTTGGAACAGATTTGAAGATGGAGGCAGAGGAACAAGTTTGAGAAATTCGAGACAGACCACAAGTGGCTAAATCACGCCAAAAGAGCTACTATGATTCCAAGCATAGACAGATCATTTTCGAGCCAGGAGGATATGCATATCTCCGAGTCACCCCATGATGACTTGCTAGAACTATGTCGGTATTTCCCCAAAGAGGAAGGAATGATGTAGCACAGCAACAATAGGTATTTCCCTCTGTGATGAGACCAAGGTTATCTAACCAGTAGGAGAACCAAGCAACACAATGTAAACGGCACCTGCACACAAATAACAAATACTCACAACCCGACGTATAAAAGGGGTTGTCAATACCTTTCGGGTAACATACATGAGAGAGTTATAAATATTGATAGATCGAACACCAAATAAGATAAATACAACAAGGTATTTTTGTATTTTTGGTTTAATAGATCTGAAAATAAAGGCAAAGGAAAAGTAGATCGCAAAGGCAAATAATATGAGAAAGAGACCCGGGGGACGTTGATTTCACTAGTGGCTTCTCACGAGAAAATAGCAAACGGTGGGTGAACAAATTACTGTTGGGCAATTGATAGAACTTCAAATAATCATGATGATATCTAGGCAATGATCATTATATAGGCATCACGTCCAAGATCAGTAGACTGACTCCTGCCTGCATCTACTACTATTACTCCACACATCGACCGCTATCCAGCATGCATCTAGTGTATTAAGTTCATGGGAAAATGGAGTAATGCAATAAGAACGATAACATGATGTAGACAAGATCTATTTATGTAGAAATAGACCCCATCATTTTATCCTTAGTAGCAACGATACATACATGTTGGTTCCCCTTCTGTCACTAGGATCAAGCACAGTAAGATCGAACCCACTACAAAGCACCTCTTCCCATTGCAAGATAAATAGATCAAGTTGGCCAAACAAAACCCAAATATGAGAGAAGAAATACCAGGCTATAAGCAATCATGCATATAAGATATCAAAGAAGACTCAAATAACTTTCATGGATAAAAAGATAGATCTAATCATTAACTCAAAGTTCATCGGATCCCAACAAACACACCGCAAAAAGAGTTACTCCCTCCGTTCCAAATTACTCGTCGTGGTTTTAGTTCAAATTTGAACTAAAACCGCGACGAGTAATTTGGAACGGAGCGAGTATATCATATGGATCTCCAAGAGACCATTGTATTGTAAATCAAAAGAGAGAAAGGAAGCCATCTAGCTACTAACTACGGACCCGTATGTCTACAAGGAACTACTCAAGCATCATCGGAGAGGCACCAATGGAAGTGGTGAACCCCTCCATGATGGTGTCTAGATTGAATCTAGTGGTTCTGGAACTTGCGGCGGCTGGAATTGATTTTCGTCGACTCCCCTAGGGTTTCTGGAATATTTGGGTATTTATAGAGCAAAGAGGCGGTCCAGGGAAACCCGAGATGGGCACAACCCACCAGGGCGCACCTAGGCCTCGTGGCGCGCCCTGGTGGGTTGTGATCCCCACAGAGCACCCTCCAGGTGCTTCTCTCGCCCACTGGATGTCTTTTGGTCCAAAAAATCCACAAAAAGTTTTGTTGTGTTTGGACTCCGTTTGGTATTGATTTCCTGCGATGTAAAAAACATGCAGAAAATAGCAACTGGCACTTGGCACTATGTCAATAGGTCAGTACCAAAAAATGATATAAAATGACTATAAAATGATTATAAAACATCCCAGAATGATAATATAATAGCATGGAACAATCAAAGATTATAGATACGTTGGAGCCACGCGTAGGCTTCCGGCATGCCACCTCGACCTCTCCCTGTTCATCCCTGACGCCAGCAGGGCGCACGCTGGGCGCGGCCATGGCGCTAGCGCTCGGTACAGTGCACCACACGTGCGCCCCTACCCCACTTAGTGTGCATGTGCCCGCGTCTGTGCGCATGCACTGTGCTTAGACTCGCCTACGTCGTCTCCGAGCTCACCCGAGCTCCAGCATCCCCCAGTTGCCCGCTTCTTCAACTCCAGCGGAGCTCGAGCCCTGCCTCTCCTCCGCATATAAATAGAGCTCATCCTCGACCTTGCTAGCCATCCCAAACATCTCCACCTCCCTAAGATCGACGCCTACCAACTCTTGGCAAGCTGGGAAGGCCTCTAGCCTTCCACCCTCGCCGGAGATCGGCCGCGGGTTTCCCACGGCCAACCTCTCTCGCTGATGATCTCCGGCTCCATCTTGAGCTTCAGGCGTGCTCGTGGTGCTTCTCTGAAGGCGGCTAGGCCACTGGTTCCTCGGGTTGAGGTCATCTTCCTCGACTCCGACGAGCTCCGTCGTCCGCCGTCTCTAGGGAGGACCACCGCAACGCCGTCTGTCCACCCTAGCTCCTATTTCGGGTACGAGAAGGACCCTCTCGTCAAGCTAGATCAATCCCCCTCCTCTCTGGCGACCGGCGAGGTCCCTTCGCCGGAGAAACGCCGGCAACAAAGCCATCATGCTCTATTTCTCTCTCTCGTTTAAAACTGACACGTGGTCCCACCTGTCATTCTCTCTTTCTTGCTCATGAAGTGGTACGCAAGTGGAGGCGTATTCCCAAAATACGCTTTCAATGTCAGCCGCTCTGGGTTTTTCTGAAAATCAGTTTAATTCAATTTAAATTTATAATTTGACCCTAACTTTGAGCAGCAATAACTTTTTATCCATAAGTCCAAATGAAATGATTCTTTTTGCTACTACTTTGTCTTGAACTCCTCTATTTGCATGCAAAAGTTGAGAACTGTGTGTGTCGTGTATATTTTCTGGTGCATTAAATAGTGTTATGTGACATTTTCCTTTTGCATTTAAGATATTTTAAGAAGGTCCTAGTTGTGTTGGAGAAGACCAGGAGTATTGCGTCACTCCTCTGAACCAAGGCAAGCCACAACATTCATATGAAATGATGGCATTGCAATGGCAATAGTTTAATTGAATTAAATTGCTCATATAAATCATCTTTAAATAATTTCTCCCTATATGAAAATTCTTTCATATGATAGTTCTTTGTTATGTTGATAATATGCAGTGGAGTAAATGTTTCTTTAGTATGCAAGCATCATCATACTACTCATCCCCATGGTTATATGTTGCATTCATCATGACTCGTGCATCCATCCGCACTATGGCTCGAATCATTTCTTTATTTTATGTTAAACTTGATGTTAATTCAACTTGAATATACTGTTGATCGAGTCATGGTGCCACCAATCAAGCTCACCGGTGCAACCACACTTGCCTGGATGGGGAGGCCCTAATTCGGTCCATTGTCATGCCTCTCGCTGGAACCTCCAATGAGGGAAGGTTATGAGCATGTGTTACCCTGGCCTAGTAAGAAGGCATAACCTTGTGTGCCCATGTTGTACGGTATGTAGGTCCCCATTTTGGACAAGTTGTTTGTTTGGCACGACGGTGGCAGCCACAAAGTTGGCGGGTGTCACATGTTGTCATCGGGGCCACCCATGACATAGCCCAAATGGGAGTTTGTCAGAGTGGTCGAGAGAGTGTCATGCAATAGATTGGTTTTGTCCGAATGTTGTTGGTCCACCCGAATGGGAGCACGAGGCCATGAATTCTGTAGTGTGGGTAAAGTGTACTAATCTTTGCAGAGTGTACAAACTATCGATAGCCGCGTACTCGGATATGGAAACAGTTCGTAGTAGGTCACACCGTGGTTCAACAGAAATAATAAACTGTCACACTAAATATTCCACTTTGGCACATGCATAAGTTGGTGCATGAGATGTTGGTGATCGAGAAGGATCACATTGGTAAGTGAATAATAGTGGTTACGAGTTAACACCGAGATGGTAAGTTGGTCCGAAGGACCATGGCACACACACATCATGCTTCATATGTTCGTGCATCCAACTTGTTAAATACCTTGTTATTGTTTGTTATTATTGATTGTTTGTTGTGAGCTTGCGAGTACATTCCAAGTACTCACCTGGCTTATCATGCCAGATGCAGGAGAAGTTGGTCCAGGAGTTAGTGTCAATCGATCTGTTGCGATCTAGGCTGTGTCCCAGCAGTGTCCCCGTGGAATGGAGTTCTGCTACATTGTCGTTCCGTTGCTGCATAGTATTTCCCTATCGTTGAGGCCCGTGATATGTCTACTAAATAATGTACATGAGTGCAGCCGCACCGTGTGTGCTGCTTCACCTCGTTTATCTTGTAATATTTATACTTCTGTACTCGCTAGAGATCAATAAAGCGGTTCCTTTCTGTGCCAAGTTGTTGTGTATCGCCAGAAGACTTGATCTCTGGGCTGGCAATTCAAGGTAAATCGGTTGCTCTAAGCCGGAGTGCCACAGCATAGTAGGCATAGCAAACAAGCATGAGTGAGTAGGCACGTCATGTCTCAAACCACTCCTACTCATGATGATGGGTTTTACTATTTACTATGTCAAAGACAGGTCATGCAAAGGAATGGGTTCAACCGCAACATGTAATGGTTGAATCGTTGTTGTCCTAATGCAGTAAAAGAGAGCAAGTGCGAGAGAGAGGGATTGTATCGTAATGCTAAAGGGGGGTTTGCTCGCCTGGCACTTCTGAACATGGTATAGATAGCTCGTCATCGGTGTCAACGATCATGATGCCGGAACCGTCTTCTACCGAGAAGGAACAAACGCCGGCAACAGAGAAGAACACAATCCATGCAATGCACAATCAATGGATGGCATGACAAGTTAAGTTACTGAATTAACCTAATGCAATGGTTAGTCATCTTAATCAAAGTGGAATTCAAATATATAGCAAATTCCAACTCCAAAACTAATTACCATAAATTCCATAACCATGAATTGTCCTAGTTGGTGATGCTAACTTGCTCAAACATGCATGAACATGGCATAAATAGATTATTCATATTTTTCTAATAATTTTTCATATATAAATTATTTTCATCTAAGCTACGGTTTAATTTCTATGATTTTTAAAAGTTTAAGACATTTTCTGAAATAAATAAATCATTTTTTATTTATTTAAAATATTAGGAAACATTTATTGCATCAGCATTGCGCGAGAGTGATGTCAGCCAGTCAACTGGGTCGGCTAGGGTCAATTTGATGTATGGGGTCCACACGTGAGTGGCACAGTTAGTTAAACAGGGTTTTATTTAAACCAAAATTAAATTAGGTCGTTCATTAGGGCATGGGGCCCGGTTGTCGTTGAAACATGAGGTTAGTTAGCCCCGTCATTAGTGCTAATGATGATGCCACGCCGGCTGTGCCGGCAATTAGCCGTCAGTGACCACAAACTGCGGCGGAGGTGCTCGGGTTCACCCTCTGGCGACCAAAAGGATGACGGAGGGGTTCTACATGTTGCTGGGACTCCCGCACATCTATTGGTGTAGACATCATCACCGGAGATGGCCGGAGTCAACGACAGCAACTTCAGCGGCGGCGACCGGAGTTCAGACCTCGGCGGAATCGGCGTTACACCTTGGAAATCGACTAGTTCTCAACACCTACGATGTCTACACATTCTCAGGAAATTGTTGTACACACACGTTGGACCAGAAGGTCATTGGAGCATCGACGGCATTGAGCTCGGGCGGCGGTGCTCCTCGGCTTGCATCGATTTTGGGGCTATGGTGAGAAATGGATCTGGGGTTAGTGGTTAAGTGATCACAGCGAATCGTACGGAGTGCTCGGTGGCTCGGGGGAGATTTTGTAGTCCACGGGGCGGCGATCGCGATCTCCGGCGTCCGAGCTTAAAGACGGTAGTAGTGAGTGAGATGCAGCGCTCCCGAACTTGCTTGCCTCGGTGGAGACGAAGATGGCAATGAGGTGGTGCTTCGGGACACGTTCATGGGGCTAGGGCTAGCTGGTGGCCGCGATAGATGGCGACGATGGCGATGGGCGTGCTCGGGTGACTGCAGCGCGAGCGCTAGGGATAGGAGAACCATGGAGAGATGGAGAGGAGGCAGAGGGGTCGATGCGATAGTGGGCGGGCGGATCAAGACGAGGAGGAGGAGCTGCGTGGCCGCGGCTGCGTGCGTGCTCAACAGGGAGTTGTCTGCTTGCTCTTGCTAGAGGAGGGAAATGACAGGAGAAGAAGTGGGCTGGGCCTGGTTGGCTGGCCACTGTAGCAGCTAGGCCACGTGAGTTGTATCTTTTTCTATATCCTGTTTGTTTTCTATTTTCTGCATTTATTTTGAATTTGGTTTGCTAACCAAATTATTTTTGTTGCTTCTGAAAAATATTGTGGGAGCTATATTAATTAAACCAAATCCCAACAAAATGTTTCGGAATTATTGGAGCTATAATAATTTTATAGAAATTTATAACCCCAATTCAAATACAATAGTGATTTAAATTCATGCCCAAAACAAATCCTTAAAATGCTCTGTATTTTTGGTTTGAGCCATAACTCTTGCCAAAAATAACAAACAATTAATAAGAACGTTTTGGAATCACTGAATAAGATTTTAGGGGTTTTGCCCTTCTTTTATTTTAATTTTTCTTAGGCTTTGGAAATTCCCTCAATTCAAGTTCCTTGAATTTAGGCCTCGCCTCGCCTCTTTTTGAACTTTGACAGCGCTCCCGCGTCGCCCCCGCTCGGGCGACTCGGGCGGGATCTAAAACCCTAGCCGCCGGGGTCCCCATCCCTCCTCCTCTCCAGCCCGCCGCCGCCGAAGGACGCCGCCGGCTTTAGCCCGGGGCTGATGGCGGTGGCGGGGGTCTTCCCTCTTGCCTGCGCCGTGCGGACGGTGCGGAGCCCCGCGGCGTGGGTGGCACGGTCGATCTGGCCTGGCGGCGCGGCGGGCCTGCCTTCCGGCGGCGGCGCGGCGGCTGTCTCGGCCAAGGGCGACGATGGTGGGGTGCGGCAACCGGCCCTGCCTCGGGCTGCGTGACGGCGTTCGGCGGCGGCGGCCGGGTCTGCGGCGACACACCATCTGATCTCGGACCGGCGGTGGCGGCATGGAGGGCCTGGTGGTTGGGTCGGCACCATGCGGGTTGTGTCCTCCGGACAGATCTGATCTGGCCGGTGCGGCCTCCTCCATGTGCGGTGGCTCAGATCGGCGGCGACCCGTGCACACAATACGTGATGGAGGTTCTTCGAGCGGATCCGGTTGAAAACCTTGTGCTCGGCTTGATGCCAAGACCAGCGTTGGTGGCACCTTGTGGTGTCATTACCTTCTTGAAGGCATCGCCGTGGAGAAGCTCTAGACCTCTATCCGCTACCTCCGGGGGAAACCCTAGATCAGTTGATCGGATGACGGCGACGCGTTGGTGTCGTTTCCTCCTTGGGGGCGTCATTCTTGGAGGCGTACACGGGATCGAGGGACCAGCGGGCGCCTTTTTTGGTGGAGCAGTACTTCATCCTCCACATTGACGACGGCGGACCTCGGCGGCGTGGTGCAGTGGAGGCTCGGCGCCCGATGTGCGGTGATGGACTCGCGCAGGTGGAGGTAGTTGTCTGGCGTCAAGGTGGCGTCGATGGCGGAGTGTCCTGACAAGTTAGAAGCTTCAATATCTGCTCTGAAGACGGACCTGTGGAAGATGACGGCGACGACACATGTGAGTGCGTCAGACCGGATTGTGCCCCAGACCCGGTATGTGGCTCGGCTGGGGCTTCCGGCGTTTGATGTTAGGCTTAGGTGAGTGGTTTGGGTAGTGGCCCAGCTAGCACCCCTTCATCATTTTGATGTTAGGCTTAGATGAGTCGTCTGGGTAGTGGCCCAGCTAGCACGCCTTCATCATTTGGATAGGAGTAGTGGCATATGTTGCCAAGATGGCGGATTCAGACATATTGTTGTAATACTTTGTAAGGGCCTCGAGAATAATCAATAAAGTGGCCGTATGCATCTCCTAGATGCAGAGGCCGGGGGTCATCCTCCTTTTCTAAAAAAAAAGTTCCTTGAATTTAAACATGATGCATGATGCTCTCTGATGCAACTATTTGCAAGCAACATTCTAGGGATGTGACAGCCAATTAGATCGATTTATTTTTAGTGGGAGAGGTGCTTGGTAGTAGGTTAAATCTTGCGATGTCCTTACTCTATGATAGGAGGAGTTGCAAGGCACATATTGCTACTAAGGGTGAAACGACGGGGTTCGAACATATTAGTTGATCTTACTTTGTCTAAATTATGTCATCATGCTTCAAGTATTATACTATTTGTCATGAACTTAATACCTTGTGATGCATGCTGGATAGCGGTCAAGGGGTGGTGTAATAGTAGTAGATGCAGATGGATTTTTGGTCCACTTGTCATGTATGTAATGCCTATATATTGATCATGCCATGAAGAATCATCATAACTATGTGCTTTTCTTTCAATTCCCAAATAGTAATTTTCCTACCCATTGTTGTTATACTTATGAGAGAGATGCCTCTAGTGAACCTATGGCCCCCGATTCCATCTTCCATATTTACTAAAACCATAAATACACTTGCTATAATTTATTTCCTTTTATCTATTTACCACTATCAGATTTAATCCTTGCAATTGGCAAGAACAGGGGGATTGACAACCCTCTTGCCTTCGTTGGGTGCAAGCATTTTCTTTGTGTGTGTGTGTAGGTACTGCTTATCTTGTTTGTGTGGCGTGTCCTACTGGTTCGATAAACCTTGGTTCCTAACCGACAGAAATACTATATGCTACTATACTACATTACCATTTCTCTTCGGGGAAATCCCAACACTATCACAAGTAGCACACATAAAAGTGAAAATCATGAAAACTCTCTATATGAAATGCATGGTGCTACTTTGAAGCACAAGTGTGGTAAAGGATGCATCCACTCTCTCTTTTTCTCTCATTGTTTTTATTTTTGTGGTGGTATCTTCTTGGCTTCTCTTTTTTATCCTCACAGGTAGGGGCGCACCCTAATAATGCATCACACTTTATTTTACTTACAACTCAAAATATGAACAATATGTTGACTACATATGAATGCCTCTGTCAGTGTAATAGGATGTGCAATGATCTAGTGTAACATGTATTATAGTGATGAACGATGGCTTTGCCATAAATATCATATCAGCTCTATATGATCATGCAAAGAAAAACTAATAATGAATGCTCAAGTCATGCATGTGATGAGTAGTAATAATGGAAGTCGCATGGCAATATATCTCGGAATGACTATGAAAATGCTATAATAGGTAGGTATGGTGATTATTTTGAGGAATATATAATGAGGCTTATGTGTGTGAGAGCGCATCATCTCATCGGATTTGGATGTACCTAAGAATTTTACACTATGTCTCGAGGTGAGAGTGGGTGATGATCCACAAGTATAGGATATCACAACAGTCTTCGAAGGTAGTGTTTCACCCAAATTTATTAATTCAACATAAGGGGAGCAAAGAATATTTGTAGGCCTTAGCCGTTGAGTTATCAATTCAATCACACCTGAGAAGTCACTTCCTTGCAACAATTTATTACGTATTAGTAGCACACTAATATGATAATGGTGTTAACCGTAGTAGTAGTAGTAATAATAGTAACAGTAGTAGTTTTGTAACCGTGTAGCAGCAGCGCCGTAGTAACTTGAGCAAAGACAATATGATGAAAGTGTAGGCATGGAGTAGTGATGGATATTTGGATGACATTCATTATGCAACAATCACAACCTAGAGCGATAAACAATAGCTTCAATTCATCAATTATATGTAAGCATGTATTTGTATGTAGTCATACGTGCTTGTGGTAAGAACTTGCATGACATCTTTTGTCCTATCCTCCCGTGGCAGTGGAGTCCTAATGGAAACTAAGGATAATTAAGGCACTCCTTTTACTAGAGAACCAGAACAAAACATTAGCATATGGTGAATACATGAACTCCTCAAATTACATTCATCCCCGGAGAGTATCCCAATTATTGTCACTTTGGGGTCTACGGGTCAGAACAATGATAGGTGCATATAACTTGCACATGGGATCAAGAACTCAAATATTTTCATGATTATATAATAAGTTCAGATCCGAAATCATGGCTCTCGCGCCCTAGTGACAAGCATTAAGCATAGCAAAGTCATAGCAACATCAATCTCAAAACATAGTGGATACTAGGTATCAAGCCTTAACAAATTGACTCAATTACATGAAAAATCCCATCCATCCCCATCTACCTCCAGTATGCCTACAATGAAATTACTCACAATCAGTGTTGAGCATCATGAGGTTGTTGATGACGACAACGATGATTTCTCCTCTTCAGAGCCTCGAACGGATTCCAGATGAGGCCTCCCGACGAAGAACGGAAGGTGGCGGCGGCTCCGTAAAACGCGATAAAACTTTCTTTCTTGCGGACGACGGTATATGTAAGCTTGGAATTAGGTCAGACGAAGGCTCGTGGGGCCCACAAGCTCACATGCCCTGATGGCCCCCTCCGGTAGTTCTTTATGCCAGTACTTTTTATATTTTCTAGGAAAATTCTCCGTGAAGTTTCGTCCAATTCCGAGAACTTTTTATTTGAGCACAAAAGCAACACGATAGGGATTGGGATTAGGAGAGATTGAGGTGATTGGGTCAAGGGGAGGGGTTCACGTGATCCCTTCTCATCACCCCGAATCCCTTTGAGGCTGGGAAAACTCTAATGGCAAACAAGACCAGTGGGCGGATTTGCTAAGTCCGACCACGAATCCCTTTTGAGGCTGGTAAAACTCTAGTGCCAAACATGATAAGGGGACCGATTTGCTAAGGGCATGTACAATGGTTCTAGCTTAAGGATACCACGTAAGATAAATGATGAGGTGGAGGAGAGAGAAATCATAAGAGAAGGCTTGTCTTAGCTTATTTAAAAAAAGACAAGAGATGATAGCTTAGCACAATTTGTCTCACCATGTTTTTAGGAATAACTAATTATTAAAGATAAGGCTAAGAGATGACCCATTGTAGACTTGTTTTTTTGTCATCTCTAATTTACATGCAAAACTTAAGATAAGACTATCTTAGCAACCATTGTACATGCCCTAAGTCCGACCGTAGGTAGCCTATAGAACGCTCATTAAAGCCTGTGCCATGCCGGTTGGACTACCTTGCCTCCCCGACAGGCATACCATCAGCGGCCAATTGCAGTACCAGCGCATCACAATGTCAAGGATCATTGGAATCAACATACAGGTTACTGAAGTTAGATCACACATAGTACAACATTCGAGCACTTGAATGAATAACTCAACGTTATAGACACAAACGATGAAGAATAGTATGTTTGCTTATTTATCAAATATATAGGTAGCAAGGACCAGAAGAGGTATACAATATCCTTCCGATAGGGTCTCAGAAAATCAGTACAAAACAACTTACAATCCAGTAGCAACATAGGAGAAACAATTATTTCGCACTGCAAATGAACTTCAGTAGGTAACAGTGGATCACCGTTGCAATAGTCCTGAAACAAAAACTCCTAGCCACATTGAAAACAAAATAACAGCGCAACAGGAATTCACTCCTGTGGAGAATATATGTTGGTAGGTACTGGTTTTAGGCTCTTAGCCTATGAGCATCTTGTTATCTTCCAAGAAACTGTACGTGGGCACCTCAAGGTTGTACGGGGCAGGGCCCTTGCGGATTCTGCCAGAGATGTCGTAGTGGGACCCATGGCACGGGCAGAACCAGCCACCAAAGTCTCCAGAGTTGGGAAGGGGAATGCAACCAAGATGAGTGCAGACACCAATAACCACCAGCCACTCTGGGTTCTTCACACGCTCAGCATCTTGCTCTGGGTGGCGCAGGGATGCAACATCCACGCTGTTGGCCAGCTTGATATCATCGTCCGTCCGTCGCCTGATGAAGACTGGCTTTCCACGCCACTTGACAGTCACTGTGCTGCCGGGTTCAATGCTGGATAGATCAACCTCAAGGGAAGCAAGTGCAAGCACATCCTTACTTGCTGACATGCTCAAGACAAACTTCAAGACAAGGAGACGCAGCAGTGATGCATATACGAATCTCCCACCACTCAGCACAAAGTAGGCAAAGGCACGCTTGCTGGGATCTCCAGGAGGATATCTCTCATGGTTGTACTGGTCATAAAGGATTTTTGAGTTGGGGTTCTTCAGTGCAGCAACAGTGGCTGGGAGTTCAGCCAACCCAGCATCTTGGTTCCGTGGAACAAGTGTTTCAGCCGAAGAAAAGCCTGCATCAGAATTACAAATAGTATAGTTTAAATAACAGTAAACTATTGCAGAGCCCATATTTAGGCATCAATAAACAGCAGAAACAGTATGACAGATTGCAAACTGATAACACACAAAAAACTTCTGTATTAATCCCCCAGCAAGAACAAAGGGTAAAACAACTTGCAGAAGTTGGCAATGATATGAATAAGATCACCATGGCAAGAATTTCATTGCACAAACAAGTAGTAAATGGCTCTTCACATGTGGAATTCATAGAACTACAAGTACTGCTATTTGAGTAAACCATTGGTTTGGTACAAATATCATTCTTACTAACAATGGGAATATGCTATGGGCTTTGGAATAAAGCATCAGATGATTACAGTTCTATGACCAAGTTTTGTCAACATCTTTGACAGCAGGTCCTGTAAAACAAAACATCTTTGCCGGCAGGTACAGTAGAAAAACGTCAATTAAATGTTACTCCCTCCGTAAACTAACATAAGAGCATTTAGATCACTATTTTAGTGATCTAAACGCTCTTATATTAATTTACAGAGGGAGTACAATGCAATTTATGTTCACACGCAGCATTGCAGCGTTAGCAATCCATTTCATTGTGATGTAGACAGGTGCAGCCCACTGCCCATTCATCTGAAGGTGTTTGCTAGCAAACGTGTGGCTCAATTGTCAAGCCAGCAAACACATACAAGCATATAATCGATCAGCACGGTTAGCAATCCATTTCGTTATGAACTAGGCAGGTATAGCCCATTGGGCATTCATTCGAAGGTGTTTGCAAGCACAAGTGGCTCAAATTATCAAGCCAGCCAACAGATAAACATATGCACGTATTTAATCGCTCAGCTTCGCACGTAACTATGGCATCCACAGATCTGATCCGCTAGAATGATCATACGACGTCACAGCAATCAATAGTCAACTGTTAGGCACAGAGATCGAATGGAATTGCAGCACCCTAAGAGATCAATCAAAGACGATGTCAATCTAGCATCACGGATCACTCAAATCCAGGCGACCCGATTCAAAGCCCAATCGAAATCTACGGATGCGAGGGAGATCCGGAAGAGAAGAAAGCCGAGGATGCGGGAGGTGGGGTGGGGGCAAGACCGCAGATACCTCTCGCGGCGGTGAAGAAGGGGGACTCGATGGCGAACCGCCGCTGGTAGGCCGAACCGTCGTCGTCGTCTCTCCCAGGGCCGCCGGCGCCGGCGAGCGGGCCCCTGGCTCCGACGGTCGCCGCGGGGCGCCAGGAGAGGGAAGACGAGAGCCTCCTCCCCGCAACCCTCAGCATCTCGTCGGCGTCGACCTCGTCCTCCCCCGGTAGATTGGGGATGGTAGTCTAATCACGGCTAGGGTTCGCTCGGTCGCCACACGGAATGGAGAGGCTAGGG
>LR738710.1:565875132-565928786 GCA_902687465.1 Secale cereale | reverse complement strand
CCTCCGGATCGGCTTCTCCGGCCCTGTAAGGTTTATTGGGCCTTGAACAGTGTTATTTACTGAAAAAGAAAATGGCCACTCGTAAAAAAACTCAAAAAGAAAAATGAAAATCTTATAGTAACTCTTTCAACGTTTCGAGGTTTTTTTTTCGGGAAAAACATCCAATCTATTCATCTTCAATAATGGTAGTACAATGAACACTAGAAATAATAAAAATTACATACAGATTCGTAGATCACCTAGCGACGCCTACAAGCACTGAAGCGAGCCGAAGGCGCGCCGCTGTCATAGCCCCTCCCTCGTCGGAGCCGGTCAAACCTTGTTGTAGTAGATAGTCGGGAAGTCATCGTGCTAAGGCCCCATAGAACCAACATACCAGAACAGCAACCGTCGTCGATGAAGTGTGTAGATCAGAAGGATCCAACGTGAGGACACAAGAACATAGACGAACGATGAACAGATCCGAACAAAACCACCAAAGATAGATCCACCGGAGACACACCTCCACACGCCCACCGATAATGCTCGACGCATGAACGGAATAGGGACTAGGCGGGAGACCTTTATTTCATCTTTAGTGAGTTGTCGTCGTCTCGCCTTCCTGAGCAGGACACAAACCTAACAAAACTTAAAAAAAGATCTAAAAGCGAAGCCCCCCCCACCGGCGAAGGCCAGGGTCAACTCCACCCCATGCCCTAAAGTTATCGGAGACGGGACGGACCGACGATGATGTCGGCGGGAGGCGGAGAAACCCTAACTTCTTTGGGAGGCGGCAGATGGCTAGGTCGTGACCTCATCTAAGTCTTTTCAATGTTTCGAGGTTATTCTCGTTTGTGCAGGTTATTCACTAGAGGTTGAAAACATTAATGTAACTTCTCAAAAAAATGATAACAACTCTAGCCTACCCCAGCTTGTTTGAGACCGAAAAGCTTTATCGTTGTTTTTTTGCGGGAAATATAGGGTATTTATTCTAAAATCACGGGGTTACAATTGTTTGCGACAAGTTCAGCAACAAAAGAGGGAGATTGGTTAAGCTAGCATGCAGTGTATTATGATTATCCCACTGTGACCATAGCTCACTAAGCAATGTGCAACCCTATTTTGTTCACGAGGTATCTTAACTGAATTAAACACCTTATTCTTCAACAATCCCTTCGCCTCAACAATAATATGACCATAAGAAGATCTATCCATGGATCCATCTTGGAGTGCCACCAGTGCCACCGCGCAATCACCTTGAATCAACACTAGTCGGTCTAAGCACTAAATAGTAAATAGTAAGGCTAACGCCCTCCATGGTAGCATGTAGCTCTCATTGCAATGGAAGATGCGACAATATGCAGAAAATATTATCACTCCCTTCGTCTCTTAGAATCATTCCCGAACCTGTCAACCCGTGTTTTGTGTTGTTGTTGATAAGTGATGTACCACAAGTATGGGGGGTCAATTGTAGTCATTTCGATAAGAGTGCCGAACCCAACGAAGAGCAAAAGGAATTGACAACTGGTTTTCAGCAAGGTATTATCTGCAGTGTTGTAAATAGTAGTAACGGATAGTTCAATAGCATGGTAATTCGTAACAAGTAGCAAGTGACAAAAGTAACAAAGGTGCGGCAAGGTGGCTCAATCCTTTATATAACAAAGGACAAGCCGGAAGTACTTCTTATAATGAGCAAAGCATTCTCAAGGACACATGAGAATATTGTATAGTTAACTTTCATCATGTTTAGTTGACTCGCGTTCACTACTTTGATAATTTGATATTTGGGTGGACCGGTGCTAGGGTGTTGTCCTGACTTGAACAAGCAACACGCTTATGATTACCCCCTCTCGCAAGCATCTGCAACTACAAAGAAGAATTAAGATAAATCTAACCATAACTCAGCCCCTTACGGAATAGTGCATAAACTAGGGTTTAATCTTTTGTCACTCTCACAACCCATCATCTACTTACTACTCCACAATGCCTTCCACTAGGCCCAAACATGGTGAAGTGTCATGTAGTCGAGTTCACACGATGCCACTAGAGGAAAAACAATATACATATCATCAAAATATTGAAAAAATACCATCTTCACATAATTACTTAGAACAAGACTTCTCCCATGTCCTCAAGAACAAACCGAACTACTCACAAATCATATTCATGTTCAAGATCAGAGGAGTATAATATATGATTAAGGATCTGAGCATATTATCTTCCACCAATTAAACCAACTAGCATCAACTACAAGATGTAATCAACACTACTAGCAACCCACATGTACCAATCTGAGGTTTTGGGACAAATATTGTATACAAGAGATGAACTATGGCTTGAGATGAGATAGTGCTGGTAAAGATGTTGATGGAGACTGATACGTCTCCAACGTATCTATAATTTTTTATTGTTCCATGCTATTATATTATCCTTCTAGGATGTTTTATCGGCTTTTATATACAATTTTATATTATTTTTGGGACTAACCTATTAACTCAGAGCCCAGTGCTAGTTTCTGTTTTTCTCCTGTTCTAGGGCTTTATAGAAAAGGAATATCAAACGGAGTTCAATTGACGTGCCATTTTTTGATGATTTTTTCTGGACCAAAAGAAGCCCCCGAAGTAAAAGAGTTAGGCCAGGAGAGCCACGGGCTGCCCACGAGGGTGGGGGCGTGCCCTGCGCAGGGGCGCGCGCCCTCCTATCTCGTGGACGGCCCGGAGGGCCCCCTGACTTGTGCCCTACGCAAAAAAACCTATAAATACTGAAACCTTCGGAAATTAACCTAGATCGGGAGTTCCGCCACCGAAAGCCTCTGTAGCCACCGAAAACCAATCTACACCCGTTCTGGCACCCTGCCGGAGGGGGGATCCCTCTCTGTTGGCTATCTTCATCATCCCGGCGCTCTCCATGACGAGGAGGGAGTAGTTTACCCTCGGGGCTGAGGGTATGTACCAGTAGCTATGTGTTTGATCTCTCTCTCTCTCTCTCTCTCGTGTTCTTGAGATGGCACGATCTTGATGTATCGCGAGCTTTGCTATTTTAGTTGGATCTTATGATGCTTCTCCCCCTCTACTCTCTTGTAATGGATTGAGTTTTCCCTTTGAAGTTATCTTATCGGATTGAGTCTTTAAGGATTTGAGAACACTTGATGTATGTCTTGCACGTGTTTATCTGTGGTGACAATGGGATATCATGTGATTCACTTGATGTATGTTTTGGTGATCAACTTGCGGGTTTCGTGACCTTGGGAATCTATGCATAGGGGTTGGCACACGTTTTCGTCTTGACTCTCCGGTAGAAACTTTAGGGCACTCTTTGAAGTTCTATGTGTTGGTTGAATAGATGTTTTTGAGATTGTGTGATGCATATCGTATAATCATGCCCACGGATACTTGAGGTGACAATAGAGTATCTAGGTGACTTTAGGGTTTTGGTTGATTTGTGTCTTAAGGTGTTATTCTAGTATGAACTCTATGATAGATTGGACGTTACTACGGACTCTTGAATAGATCGATCTGAAAGAATAGCTTTGAGGTGGTTTCATACCCTACCATAATCTCTTCGTTTGTTCTGCGCTATTAGTGACTTTTGAGTGACTCTTTGTTGCATGTTGAGGGCTAGTAATATGATCCAATTATGTTATCCTTGTTGAGAGAACTTGCACTAGTGAAAGTATGAAACCTAGGCCTTGTCTACTATCATTGCAACACCGTTTATGCTCACTTTTACCTTTAGTTACCTTGCTGTTTTTATATTTTCAGATTACAAAAACCTATATCTACCATCCATATAGCACTTGTATCACCATATCTTCGCCGAACTAGTGCACCTATACAATTACCATTGTATTAGGTGTGTTGGGGACACAAGAGACTCTTTGTTATTTGGTTGCAGGGTTGTTTGAGAGAGACCATCTTCATCCTACGCCTCCTACGGATTGATAAATCTTAGGTCATCCACTTGAGGGAAATTTTCTACTATCCTACAAACCTCTGCACTTGGAGGCCCAACAACGTCTACAAGAAGAAGGTTGTGTAGTAGACATCAAGCTCTTTTCTGGCGCCGTTGCCGGGGAGGTGAGTGCTTGAAGGTATATCTTTAGATCTTGCAATCGAATCTTTTAGTTTCTTGTTTTATCACTAGTTTAGTTTATAAAAGAAAACTACAAAAAATGGAATTAAGGTTACCTCATATGCTTCATCTTTTTTATATCTTTCGTGAAAATGATGGAAAGGAAAATTGTGCTCAAGTACTAGAAGAAGAATTACATAGAATGCTTGGCATAAAATATGTGCATGATGAGCATGATTGCAATGTTGTTAGTTTAAATTCTTTGAATACCCATGATGCTAATGATATGCAAAGCCACAAGCTTGGGGATGCTATGTTTGATGAAGATGATATTTTTAGTCCCCCAAGTTTCGATGTGCAAATTTATTATGATGAAAGCATGCCTCCTATTTATGATGATTATATTGATGAAAGTAGGTTTGGAGAGGTCATGACTTTATTTAGTGATGAATCCACTATTCCGGAAGAGGTTCCAATTGATTATGAGAACAAAGTTGCTATCTATGATGATTATTGTGATGGCTTGTATGCTATTAAGAATATTGATAACCATGAAACTTGTCATCATGATTTTAGTTTTCAATTGGATTATGACTCGCATGATAATTATTTTGTTTAGTTTGCTCCCACTATTATTCATGAGAAGAATTTTGCTTATGTGGAGAGTAATAAAATTTATATGCTTGGGGATCATGAAAAGAATGCTTTATGTGCTGGCTATATTGTTGAATTCATTCATGATGCCTCTGAAAATTATTATCAGAGAGGAACATATGCTTCTACATATTCCAATAATATCAAGTTTCCTCTCTATGTGCTTAAAATCTTGAAGTTATGCTCGTTTTCCCTTCATATGCTAGTTGATTAATGTTCCCATAAGTTGTTTGCTTACAAAATCCCTATGCATAGGAATTGGGTTAGACTTAAATGTGCTATTTGTATGCTTCATGATGCTCCCGTTATGTTTCAATTCTTATCTTTTATGTGAGCATCATTATGCCTAGCTAGGGGCATTAAACGATAGCGCTTGTTGGGAGGCAACCCAACTTCATTTTATTTTCTTTGCTTTTGCTTCTGTTTAGGAATAAATATTGCATCTAGCTTCTGTTTATATGTGGTTTTGTGTTTTAATTAGTGTTTGTGCCAAGTAGAACCTTTGGGAAGACTTGTGTGAAGTTTATGTGATCTTGCTGTGAAAAATAGAATCGTTAGCGCTCGCTAGAATGGTCATCAGATTTTACTGGAGCGTGCTATTTAGTTGATTCTTATTGCAGATGATTAATAGACAAATTCCTCGCGTTTACCAATTTAGTTTGAATTTTTTGAAGTTACAGAAGTATGCGAAACCTGCTGATTACTACAGACTGTTCTGTTTTTGACAGATTCTGTTTTTCGTGTGTTGTTTGCTTATTTCAATGCATCTATGAGTAGTATTGGGAAGTATGAACCATAGAGAAGTTGTAATATAGTAGGTTTAACACCAATATAAACAAAGAATGAATTTATTGCAGTACCTTTGAGTAGTGGTTTGCTTTCTTATACTAACGGAGCTCACGAGATTTTTGTCTAAGTTTTGTGTTGTGAAGTTTTCAAGTTTTGAGTATTGCTTTGATGGACTATGGAACAAAGAGTGGCAGGAGCCTAAGCTTGGGGATGCCCATGGCACCCCAAGGTAAAATTCAAGGACAACCAAAAGCCTAAGCTTGGGGATGCCCCGGGAAGGCATCCCCTCTTTCGTCTTCATCCATCGGTAACTATACTCGGAGCTATATTTTTATTCACCACATGATATGTGTTTTGCTTGGAGCGTCAATTTATTTTAGTTTGTTTTGCTTGTTGTTTGAATAATATCCCAAGATCTGAAGTTCTTAAATGTTAGAGAGTCTTCACATAGTTACATAATTATTCAACTACTCATTGATCTTCACTTATATCCTTTGGAGTAGTTTGAAGAAATAGATGAACTCTCATGCTTCACTTGTATCCTTTAGAGAGTCTATTAAAACAACATGGTAATGTGCTTAGGCCATAAAACTAGTCTTCACATGATAGACATCCAATATCAATGTAGTAAAAACTTTCACACTAAGTGCATTGAATATGATGAGAAGTTGGATGCTTGATAATTGTTTTGAGATATGAGGATAGTGATATTAGAGTCATGCTAGTGGAGTTATTATGAAATTGAGAAATGCTTGTGTTAAGGTTAGTGATTCGCGTAGCATGCACGTATGGTGAACCGCTATGTGACGAAGTTAGAGCATGAGGTATTTGTAAAGTGTCAACCTTTGTGTGGAGGTCGGGAGCACGCGATGGTTAACTCCTACCAACCTCCCCCTAGGAGCATGCGTTGATTGCTTTATTTTGATGACTCGTAGATTTTTGCAATAAGTATATGAGTTCTTATGACTAATGTTGAGTCCATGGATTATACGCACTCTCACCCTTCCACCATTGCTAGCCTCTCTTGTACCGCGCAACTTTCGCCGGTACCTTGCACCCACTATATATCCTTCCTCAAAACAGCCACCATATATATATATTCCTCAAAACAGCCACCATACCTACCTATCATGGCATTTCCATAGCCATTCCGAGATATATTTGTTGGGGAACATAGCTGAATTCAAAAAAAATGTTGGGGAACGTAGCAGAATTCAAAAAAATTCTACGCTTTCACCAAGATCAATCTAAGGAGTCATCTAGCAACGAGCATACTGGAGTGCATCTACATACCCTTTTGTAGATCACGTGCGGAAGCGTTCGAAGGAACGTGGATGAAGTAGTCGTACTCTTCGCGTTATTCGTCACCGATGATCCTAGCGCCGAACGGACGGCACCTCCGCGTTCAACACACGTCCGGTACAGCAACGTCACCTCCTTCTTGATCCAGCAAGGGGGGAGGAGAGGTCGTCGGAGATCCAGCAGCACGACGGCGTGGTGGTGGATGCAGCGGGAAATCCTGCAGGGCTTCGCCGATGCCCTGCGGAGGAGTAGGAAGTGTGACGGGAGGGGGAAGTGGCGCCAGAGGCTTGGGGTCGGCTGCCCTCTCCCCCCCTCACTATATATAGGGGCCAAGGGGGGGGGCGCCGGCCCTGGAGATCCAATCTTCAGGGTGGGGCGGCGGCCAGGGGGGAATCTTGCCCCCCAAGGCATAGGGGGCGCCCCCTCCCCCTAGGGTTTCAACCCTAGGCGCATGGAGGGGGAGGCCCATGTGGTGCGCCAGCCCACCAGGGGCTGGCCCCTTCCCCCTTGTGGCCTAGGGGCCCCACCGAGATGGGTGGCCCCACCCGGTGGACCCCCGGGACCCCTCCGGTGGTCCCGGGACACTCCCGGTGACCCCCGGAGTTCACCCGATGGCCGAAACTGGACTTCCTATATATCATTCTTTACCTCCGGACCATTCCGAAACTCCTCGTGACGTTCGGGATCTCATCCGGGACTCCTAACAACTTTCGGGTTTCCACGTGCATGTATCTCTACGACCCTAGCGTCACCGAACCTTAAGTGTGTAGACCCTACGGGTTCGGGAGACACGCAGACATGACCGAGACCACTCTCCGGTCAATAACCAACAGCGGGATCTGGATACCCATGTTGGTCCCCACGTGTTCCTCGATGATCTTCATCGGATGAACCACTGTGTCAAGGATTCACTCAATCCCGTATGTTATTCCCTTTGTCCATCGGTACGGTACTTGCCCGAGATTCGATCGTCGGTATTCCCGATACCTTGTTCAATCTCGTCATGGCAAGTCTCTTTACTCGTTCCGTAATCCATCATCCCGTGACTAACTCCTTAGTCACCTTGAGCTCATTACGGTGATGTCTTACCGAGTGGGCCCAGAGGTACCTCTCCGTCACACGGAGTGACAATATCCCAGTCTCGGTTCGTACCAACTCAACAGACACTTTCGGAGATACCCGTTGCGTACCTTTATAGCCACCCAGTTACGTTGTGACGTTTGGCACACCCAAAGTATTCCTACGGCATCCGGGAGTTGTACAACCTCATGGTCTAAGGAATAAATACTTGACACTGAAAAGCTTATGCATTACGAACTATACGATCTCGTGCTATGCTCAGGATTGGGTCTTGTCCATCACATCATTCTCCTAATGATGTGATCCCGTTATCACTGACATCCTATGTCCATGGTCAGGAAACCGTGACCATCTGTTGATCAACGAGCTAGTAACTAGAGGCTTACCAGGGACTCATTGTGGTCTATATATTCACACATGTATCGTTGTTTCCGCACAATACAATTCAAGCATGAATAACAGACAATTATCATGAACAAGGAAATATAATAATAATACTTTTATTATTGCCTCTAGGGCATATTTCCAACAGTCTCCCACTTGCACTAGAGTCAATAATCTAGTTACATTGTGATGAATCGAACACCCATAGAGTTCTGGTGTTGATCATGTTTTGCCCGTGGAAGAGGTTTAGTCAACGGGTCTGCAACATTCAGATCCGTATGCACTTTACAAATATCTATGTCTCTATCTTGAACATAATTCCGGATGGAGTTGAAACGGCGCTTGATGTGTTTGGTCTTCTTGTGAAACCTGGGCTCCTTGGTAATTGCAATAGCACCAGTGTTGTCACAGAAGAGAGTCATCGGGCTTGACGCGCTTGGAATGACTCCTAGGTCGGTGATGAACTCCTTCATCCAGACTCCTTCTTGTGCTGCTTCGCAAGCAGCTATGTACTCTGCTTCACATGTAGAATGCGTCACGACGCTCTGCTTGCAACTGCACCAGCTGACTGCTCCACCATTCAAAATATACACGTATCCGGTTTGTGACTTCGAGTCATCCAGATCTGTGTCGAAGCTAGCATCGACGTAACCCTTTACGACGAGCTCTTCGTCACCTCCATAAACAAGAAACATATCCTTAGTCCTCTTCAGGTACTTTAGGATGTTCTTGACCGCTGTCCAGTGTTCCATACCGGGATCACTTTAGTACCTCCCTACCAAACTTATGGCAAGGTTCACATCATGTCTGGTACACAGCATGGCATACATGATAGAACCTATGGCCGAGGCATAGGGAATGACACTCATTTTTTCTCTATCTTCTGCCGTGGTCGGCGACTGAGCCTTGCTCAATCTCATACCTTGCAAAACAGGCAAGAACCCCTTCTTGGACTGATCCATATTGAACTTCTTCAATATCTTGTCAAGGTATGTACTTTGTGAAAGACCGATGAGGCGTCTTGATCCATCTCTATAGATTTTGATGCCTAATATGTAAGCTGCTTCTCCAAGGTCCTTCATTGAAAAACTCTTATTCAAGTAGGCCTTTACACTTTCCAAGAATTCTATATCATTTCCCATCAGCAATATGTCATCTACATATAATATGAGAAATGCTACAGAGCTCCCACTCACTTTCTTGTAGATACAGGCTTCTCCATAAGTCTGTATAAAGCCAAACGCTTTGATCACATCATTAAAGCGAATATTCCAACTCCGAGATGCTTGCACCAGCCCGTAAATCGAGCGCTGGAGCTTGCACACCTTGTTAGCGTTCTTTGGATCGACAAAACCTTCCGGCTGCATCATATACAACTCTTCCTTGAGGAAGCCATTAAGGAATGCCGTTTTGACATCTATTTGCCATATCTCATAATCATAGAATGCGACAATAGCTAACATGATTCTGACTGACTTCAACATCGCTACGGGAGAGAAAATCTCGTCGTAGTCAATCCCTTGAACTTGTCGATAACCCTTAGCGACAAGCCGAGCCTTATAGATGGTCACATTACCATCCGCGTCTGTCTTCTTCTTAAATATCCATTTATTTTCTATGGCGTGCCTGTCATCAGGCAAGTCCACCAAAGTCCATACTTTGTTTTCATACATGGATTCTATCTCGGATTTCATGGCTCCAAGCCATTTATTGGAATCCGGGCCCGCCATTGCTTCTTCATAGTTCGAAGGTTCACCGTTGTCTAACAACATGATTTCCATGACAGGGTTGCCGTACCACTCTGGTGCGGAACGTGCCCTTGTGGACCTTCGAAGTTCAGTGGTAACTTGATCTGTTTCTTCATGATCATCATCATCAACTTCCTCCCTTGTCGGTGCAGGCACCTCAGGAACAATTTCCTGCGCTGCGCTACTTTCTGGTTCGGGAGGGGTGACTGTCACCTCATCAAGTTCTACTTTCCTCCCACTCACTTCTTTCGAGAGAAACTCTTTCTCCAGAAAGGATCCATTCTTGGCAACAAAGACCTTGCCTTCGGATCTGTGGTAGAAGGTGTACCCAATCCTTTCCTTTGGGTATCCTATGAAGACGCATTTTTCCGATTTGGGTTCGAGCTTTTCAGGTTGAAGTTTCTTGACATAAGCATCGCAACCCCAAACTTTCAGAAACGACAGCTTCGGTTTCTTGCCAAACCAAAGTTCATACGGTGTCATCTCAACGGATTTCGACGGAGCCCTATTTAAAGTGAATGCGGCAGTCTCTAAAGCATAACCCCAAAAATATAGCGGTAAATCGGTGAGGGACATCATAGATCGCACCATGTCCAACAGAGTACGATTTCGACGTTCAGACACACCGTTACGTTGAGGTGTTCCGGGCGGTGTCAATTGTGAAACAATTCCACAGTTCCTAAGGTGCGTGCCAAATTCATGACTTAAATATTCACCCCCACGATCCGATCGTAAGAACTTTATTTTTCTGTCACGTTGATTCTCAACCTCATTCTGAAATTCCTTGAACTTTTCAAAGGTCTCAGACTTGTGCTTCATCAAATAGATATACCCATATCTACTCAAGTCATCTGTGAGGGTGAGAACATAACGATAGCCTCCGCGAGCCTCAACACTCATTGGACCGCACACATCGGTATGTATGATTTCCAATAAGTTGGTTGCTCGCTCCATTGTTCCGGAGAACGGAGTCTTGGTCATCTTGCCCAAGAGGCATGGTTCACACGTGTCAAATGATTCATAATCAAGAGACTCCAGAAGTCCATCAGCATGAAGCTTCTTCATACGTTTGACACCAATATGACCAAGGCGGCAATGCCACAAATATGTGGGACTATCATTGTCAACTTTACATCTTTTGGCATTCACACTATGAATATGTGTAACATCACAATCGAGATTCATCAAAAATAAACCATTGACCAGCAGCGCATGACCATAAAACATATCTCTCAAATAAATAGAACAACCATTATTCTCAGATTTAAATGAGTAGCCATCTCGCATAAGACGATATCCAGATACAATGTTCATGCTCAAAGCTGGTACTAAATAACAATTATTAAGGTTTAAAACTAATCCCGAGGGTAGATGTAGAGGCAGCGTGCCGACGGCGATCACATTGACCTTGGAACCATTCCCGACGCGCATCGTCACCTCGTCCTTCGCCAGTCTCCGCTTATTCCGCAACTCCTGCTTAGAGTTACAAATATGAGCAACTGCACCGGTATCGAATACCCAGGAGCTACTACGAGTGCTGGTAAGGTACACATCAATTACATGTATATCACATATACCTTTGACGTTGCCGGCCTTCTTGTCCGCTAAGTATTTGGGGCAGTTCCGCTTCCAGTGACCCGTTCCTTTGCAATAAAAGCACTCTGTTTCAGGCTTGGGTCCATACTTTGGCTTCTTCCCGGCAACTGGCTTACCGGGCGCGGCAACTCCCTTGCCGTCCTTCTTGAAGTTCTTCTTACCCTTGCCTTTCTTGAACTTAGTGGTTTTATTGACCATCAACACTTGATGTTCTTTCCTGATATCCATCTCCGCTGATTTCAGCATTGAATACACCTCAGGAATGGACTTTTCCATCCCCTGCATATTAAAGTTCAACACGAAGCTCTTGTAGCTTGGTGGGAGCGACTGGAGGATTCTGTCAACGACCGCTTCGTCTGGGAGATTCATTCCCAACTAAGACAAGCGGTTGTGCAACCCAGAAATCTTGAGGATGTGCTCACTGACAGAACTGTTTTCCTCCATCTTACAGCTGTAGAATGCGTCGGAGACGTCATATCTCTCGACTCGGGCATGAGCTTGGAAAACCATTTTCAGCTCTTGGAACATATCATATGCCCCGTGGCGCTCAAAACGCTTTTGGAGCCCCGATTCTAAGCTGTAAAGCATGCCGCACTGAACCAGGGAGTAATCATCACAACGCGACTGCCAAGCGTTCATAACATCTTGGTTTACCGGGGCGGGAGCGTCACCTAGCGGTGCATCTAGGACATAAGTTTTCTTGGCAGCTATGAGGATGATCCTCAGGTTACGGACCCAGTCCGTATAGTTGCTACCATCGTCTTTCAGCTTGGATTTCTCTAGGAACGCGTTGAAGTTGAGGGTGACATGAGCGTGGGCCATTTGATCTACAAGACATATTGTAAAGAATTTAGACTAAGTTCATGATAATTAAGTTCATCTAATCAAATTTTAATGAACTCCCACTCAAATTGACATCTCTCTAGTCATCTAAGTGATACATGATCCGAATCGACTAGCCCGTGTCCGATCATCACGTGAGACGGACTAGTCATCAACGGTGAACATCTTCATGTTGATCGTATCTTCTATACGACTCATGTTCGACCTTTCGGTCTTCCGTGTTCCGAGGCCATGTCTGTACATGCTAGGCTCGTCAAGTGAACCCTAAGTGTATTGCTTGTGTAAATCTGGCTTACACCCGTTGTATGCGAACGTTAGAACCTATCACACCCGATCATCACGTGGTGCTTCGGAACAACGATCCTTAGCAACGGTGCACAGTTAGGGGGAACACAATTCTTGAAATTTTAGTGAGAGATCATCTTATTTACTACCGTCGTTCTAAGTAAATAAGATGCAAAAACATGATAAACATCACATGCAATCAATTAAAGTGACATGATATGGCCAATATCATCTTGCTCCTTCGATCTCCATCTTCGGGGCACCATAATCATCTTTTGTCACCGGCTCGACACCATGATCTCCATCATCATGATCTCCATCATTGTGTCTTCATGAAGTCGTCACGCCAACTATTACTTCTACTACTATGGCTAACGTTTAGCAATAAAGTAAAGTAATTACCTGGCGTTATTCAGTGACACGCAGGTCATACAATAATTAAGACAACTCCTATGGCTCCTGCCGGTTGTCAAATTCATCGACATGCAAGTCGTGATTCCCTATTACAAGAACATGATCAATCTCATACATCACATATATCATTCATCACATCTTCTTGGCCATACCATATCACATAGCACATGCTGCAAGAACAAGTTAGACGACCTCTAATTGTTGTTGCAAGTTTTACGTGGCTTCTAAAGGTTTTCTAGCAAGAACGTTTCTTACCTACGCCAAAACCACAACGTGATTTGTCAATTTCTATTTACCCTTCATAAGG
This sequence comes from Secale cereale, assembly GCA_902687465.1. Lineage (NCBI taxonomy): Eukaryota > Viridiplantae > Streptophyta > Magnoliopsida > Poales > Poaceae > Secale > Secale cereale. The sequence goes on along the minus strand of LR738710.1, from coordinate 565,915,334 downwards.
ACCCTGTTCATCGAATCCGATCCGACTAAAGTAGGAGAGACAAACACCCGCCAGCCACCTTATGCATCTAGTGCATGTCTGTCGGTGGAACCAGTCTCACGTAAGCGTACGTGTAAGGTCGGTCCGGGCCGCTTCATCCCACAATACCGCCGAATCAAGATTAGACTAGTAACGACAAGAAAGTTGAGCAAACTCTACGCCCACAACTGCTTCGTGTTCTACTCGTGCAAGATGCTACGCAAAAGACCTAGCTCAGATGCCACTGTTGGGGAACGTAGCAGAATTCAAAAAATTTCTACGCTTTCACCAAGATCAATCTAAGGAGTCATCTAGCAATGAGCATACTGGAGTGCATCTACATACCCTTTTGTAGATCGCGTGCGGAAGCGTTCGAAGGAACGTGGATGAAGTAGTCATACTCTTCGCGTTCTTCGTCACCGATGATCCTAGCGCCGAACGGACGGCACCTCCGCGTTCAACACACGTCCGGTACAGCAACGTCACCTCCTTCTTGATCCAGCAAGGAGGGAGGAGAGGTCGTCGGAGATCCAGCAGCACAACGGCGTGGTGGTGGATGCAGCGGGAAATCCTGCAGGGCTTCGTCGGCGCCCTACGGAGGAGTAGGAAGTGTGACGGGAGGGGGGAGAGGCGCCAGAGGCTTAGGGTCGGCTGCCCTCTCCCCCCTCACTATATATAGGGGCCAAGGGGGGGCGCCGGCCCAGGAGATCCAATCTCCAGGATGGGGCGGCGGCCAGGGGGGAATCTTGCCCCCCAAGGCATAGGGGGCGCCCCCTCCCCCTAGGGTTTCAACCCTAGGCGCATGGAGGGGGAGGCCCATGTGGTGCGCCAGCCCACCAGGGGCTGTCCCCTTCCCCTTGCGGCCTAGGGGCCCCACCGGGATGGGTGGCCCCACCCGGTGGAACCCCGGGACCCCTCCGGTGGTCCCGGGACACTCCCGGTGACCCCCGGAGTTCACCCGATGGCCGAAACTGGACTTCCTATATACCATTCTTTACCTCCGGACCATTAAGGAACTCCTCGTGATGTCCGGAATCTCATCCGGGACTCCGAACAACTTTCGGGTTTCCACGTGCATGTATCTCTACGACCCTAGCGTCACCGAACCTTAAGTGTGTAGACCCTACGGGTTCGGGAGACACGCAGACATGACCGAGACCACTCTCCGGTCAATAACCAACAGCGGGATCTAGATACCCATGTTGGTTCCCACGTGTTCTTCGATGATCTTCATCGGATGAACCACTGTGTCAAGGATTCACTCAATCCCGTATGTTATTCCCTTTGTCCATCGGTACGGTACTTGCCCGAGATTCGATCGTCGGTATTCCCGATACCTTGTTCAATCTCGTCATGGCAAGTCTCTTTACTCGTTCCGTAATCCATCATCCCGTGACTAACTCCTTAGTCACCTTGAGCTCATTACGATGATGTCTTACCGAGTGGGCCCAGAGGTACCTCTCCGTCACACAGTGACAATATCCCAGTCTCGGTTCGTACCAACTCAACAGACACTTTCGGAGATACCCGTTGTGTACCTTTATAGCCACCCAGTTACGTTGTGACGTTTGGCACACCCAAAGTATTCCTACGGCATCCGGGAGTTGTACAACCTCATGGTCTAAGGAATAAATACTTGACACCGAAAAGCTTATGCATTACGAACTATACGATCTCGTGCTATGCTTTGGATTGGGTCTTGTCCATCACATCATTCTCCTAATGATGTGATCCCGTTATCACTGACATCCTATGTCCATGGTCAGGAAACCGTGACCATCTGTTGATCAACGAGCTAGTAACTAGAGGCTTACCAGGGACTCATTGTGGTCTATAAATTCACACATGTATCGCTGTTTCCGCACAATACAATTCAAGCATGAATAACAGACAATTATCATGAACAAGGAAATATAATAATAATACTTTTATTATTGCCTCTAGGGCATATTTCCAACAACAAATTCTACGATTCACCAAGATCAATCTAAGGAGTCATCTAGCAACGAGGGAGAGGGGAGTGCATCTACATACCCTTGTAGATCGCGAGCGGAAGCGTTTAAGAGAATGTGGATGAGGGAGTCGTACTCGTCGTGATCCAAATCACCGATGATCCTAGCGCCAAACGGACGGCACCTCCGCGTTCAACACACGTACGGTGGAGCGACGTCTCCTTCTTCTTTGTAACATCCCAAATTTTCAATTTGGAAGGTTATACATAGATCATACTTCATTGCATAATTCTTTGCATTTTGGTTCATGGCGATTCTCAAAAATTCTAAGCAACTCAAGGACCTACGGAGAGAGTTGGGAATTCTACCGTTTTCGTATTTGAGTTTACTCGAATACCGGTACAAGGATAGCGTTGGTTTTAATTATTTTCCTCTCCTAAAAATATTACGAAATAAAATATATGAGCGAAGATAATATGACTTCTCCAAAATAACAGAAATATTGGAGGAAAATGTTTAAATCACTTTTGGTATTTATCCGGATTTATTTGCGATTTTATTTGCATAGGAAAAATACGTGTTTTTCAAAATTGCATTTAGGTCCGGGAAAAATGGTCACTTTGTCCTAAATATTATTAGAGGACGGTGAAAATTTATTTTGGGATTTTTGGAGTCCGTTTAGTATTTCTTTTGTTAGTTTTCGTACGTTAGGACTCGTTTTTATTAAAGGGGGGAAACCGACTGTGGGCCGTAACCGGCTAGAACTCTCCTAGCCGGGCCTTTAAAATCGCCAGCCCGGAGGCCCGCAAGCCCAGCCGCCCCACCCCTTTCCCTAGCCGCCGCCGCCACTCACCGCGCCGCTGCGGGAGCCACTCGCCACCCCCGCGCCGCGCCACGCCCCCGGAGCCACCCGCCGCCGCCGCCGCCGGAACCGCCGCCGCCCCGCCGCCGAGGTAGCCGCCGCCATCGTCTTTTCGCCGCCGCCACCAGTTCTTTTCGGTTAACAGATCGTTTTTTTTCGAGAAACCCTAGATCCGTTTTTTTAGTTTAGATCGATTTTTTCTCCGGTTTAGTTATTTAGCGGACGTTCGTCCGTACGTTCGTTTTAATGAGCGTTGTTCGCCCGTTAGCCGCAGACAGCGAACGTTTGTTCGTTAGCCTATTCGTCAGTTTTCTTTTTCGGGGTATTTATCCACGATTATTTCGATCGTGATTTCTGCCCTGATCTTGTTTTTCGTTTTTCTTTTCGCTCGAGAGTCGGAATCAAGTGATTCAAAATCCCAGATCTTTGTCTCGACGCCCTCTTTCCGTTTAACCAACTTGAACAAAGTTTTGGCTACTGTAAAATTTGACTCTAGATCAAACTAGTAAATGAATCTCGTTTCTTTCGCAGTTTGAGTTTCATTGCTTCTTTCGATTTGATTCTTTTTGCAAACCGGAGGTCTTAAGTTGAACTTTCTGGTTAGATCTTATCTTTTGGGTTTTTGTTTGTGCATCATTGCTTGATTGCTTATGTATGCTATTGTTTGCTTGTGATAGAATACCTGGACTGTGAAGCGTGCTACTACGAGTCTCTAGGTTTTGCGAATCGTCAGCAAGGCAAGTAACACTTTGATCATACCTTTTATTACCCAATTTTTATGTATTAGATCAAACCCTCACACATTGCATGAGTAGGATCTATTAATTGTGGGACTGGGAAGTAGTTTGAGGTAGAACCTATTACCTACATTATTTTCAAACCCTTGGGAGTTACTTCTACGTTTGCTTAGGTTGCCATGCTATGCTCGTAGACGTGGTTGGGTTTGAGTGAAATACTGAAATCCATGACAGATGTTTGTTGCTAATTAATGGTTCAACTTAAGGTGGCTACTTGAATACACATCTGGGTGGATTGGTTGCAGGGCACCTGGAGAATCCAGTGTTGTCCTAGGAAATCCCGGGGTGCCGTGTGATTGTCCTATGGAATGCCACCCAAGCTCAAAGGGATCATAAAACTATTCATGCTAGAAACTTCCGTGTGCAGCCACAATGCCATTATGGGCTCTGTCATAGTATGAGTAAGTTGTGTGAGCTCTTTCATGGTTGACTAGCAGATGTAGGGGAAAGTAGGTGTACGGGTCCACCTGTGTTAAAGAGTAAATGCTTCTGAAAGACTGTGTCTCGGTCATCCGTTTCTCAAACACCATGCAGTGCGAGAAATCCAACGGAGGAGATCGAGTCTTGTGGGAAAAGTGCACAAACCTCTGCAGAGTGTACAAACTGATCAGGATTAGCCGTGTCCCCGGTTATGGACAATCTTGAGTATCTGGTACTTGAATTATTGGTTGATCTCATCACTCTAAAGTTAATTTGTTGGGTTAATGATTACTTAAATTTTGGGATTGAGTTGGAGGTACCTTCTCAATGATGTTTCAACTACCATGATAGTTAAAATAAAATTTATTCCTTTGTTGTAGGGAAAAATTGGCTTTACGCAAAAACTTTAACCCTAGAGCCTCCACCAGCCAAATATGCATATAGTGTAGCCTTTATTATGTTACTTGCATCTTCTGTGTTATCTTGCCAGCATATTCCAAGTGCTGACCCGTTTCGGGCTGCAACATGTTACGTTGCAGACTTTTCAGACGAGGGGTAAGACGTTCTAGGTCGTTTGTCATGCACTCAGCTATGCCATTCGAGTTGATGGACTCACTTATCTTCCAAGCCTTTCGCTGTTATTTTGTTAGATGGCCTTATGCCATAGACTTTTGTAATAAGTTCTCTTTGGAGACATTCGATGTAATAAGTGTGTGATTGCCACTCTGTTATAAATCCTTCAAGTACTGTGTGTGTCAGCATTACCGATACAGGTATGACACTGAAACACAGAGACTTCCGTCCATTCGGATCGTGGTCGCTACAAGATGGTATCAGAGCACGCGCTGACTGTAGGACACGACCACTAAGATAAACCCTAGGTCACTCTTCTCTACTCATTTCAGACATTTCTCCAATTTCTACTTCTTTAGGATGGTGGACCCAAGGAACAAGTTCATTTAACCGGATGAAGACACATCGTTTGGACGACACTTGAAGGAAGTCACTAGGTACCTGAACATAGGAATACCAAACTTTACCGGGACCTACACCGGCACTTTACCAAAAGAGGAGCAATGGAGCATTCAAGTTCATATTCCCGGGAGAACCTTCGCACCATCCACTAAGCCAATAGAGTTTTCTTTTGATGCACCAACCTAGAGCCTAGGCAAGAGTATGGCCGTCCACATCACCATGGGAAGTATTGGAGAAGTCTACAAGCAGGAGCTGAAGGACACTATCTACCAGATTTGTGGACGCCGAGATGAGCGATGGGACATGATCAGTACCCGAAAGGACAGGTCCATTGCAGCGTTCACCCAGGAGTTAAACCAGCACAATCGTCGACAGGAGCACCAGATGTGCGCTGGGATGATAGATTTGAAGAAGGCATTACATAGGAATTTGGAGCTAGAAGAAGAACTCAAGTCTACTCGTGACGGATACGAGGAGGAGATGTTGATCCTAGTGGAGAAGAATGATGATTTGACAAGGAAACTAGGAGTATTCATGGGAGATCCAGCACCAGGAGGAGAATAAGAGGAAGAAGAACCCAAGGATATTCGTCCTGAACATTACATCATCATCGACGACATGGATTCAGACCCCGATGATGCTGATGACGAAGACTATGAAGATGAAGCTGGAGCAGACATCATGGAATCTTCCGCCGATCAATATTTCTAGATGACCACCCTATGACTAATAGTCCCCCCCCCCCCACAAAGTAGTACTTAGAGCACTTTTGTAACATTAGTTAGATCTTGTAATACCTTGCTTGAAAATTGATCGGTGTGATATGATTGTGTTTGTCTCATGTGCATTGGATAGTGAGTTTCCCTTAGACCTCAATTCTATTCTAATCTCTTCCCTCTACACCCATCAGATGCCTAAAAGACGTGAGCCCGGATTTGAGTTTCCCCCTGAGCTCACTCAGTTGATCCAGCAACAGAACACTTTGATGCAACTTCTTGTCCAGAACACTCAGAACAACAAGAACAACAACAACCCTCCACCACCACCACCCGTGGAAACCTGACACGTTTCTTAAGGTTGCAACCACCGGTGTTTGCTAGCAGCATTGAACCAATAGTTGCTGATGACTGGTTGCGTAAGATTGGAAGGGATTTGACCATCGCCAATTGCTCACATGCTGAGAAAGTGCGATTTGCCGCACACCAGTTGTCTGGACCAGCCGCAACATGGTGGGAGAATTACACAACCACTTTCCCTATAGCCAATATCACTTGGGATCAGTTCTAGCAAGCTTTCCATACTGCCCATGTCTCAACTAGAGCTATGAGCATGAAGAAGCGGGAGTTTCACAACTTGCACCAAGGAAATCGTACCGTGGCTCAGTACATAGATGAGTTTAGTACCCTATCTCGTTATGCCCCAGATGACGTGGCCACAGATGCCGCTAAGCAGGAGAGATTAATGGAAGGGCTGAATGATGAGATGAGCGTACAGTTGATGGTGGCAACCTTCAACAACTACCAGGAGTTGGTAGATAAAGCTCTTATGATTGAAGGAAAGCAACAGCAGATTGAGAATCGCAAGAGGAAGTATGGACAAGGAAGGAATAATTCTGGAGCTCAGCAGAAGCCCCGATTCACTCCGAATTCGGGAGGATATACTCATAACCATGGAAGCCACAACCACACCGGAGGAAGTTCCCACAACCACAATGGCTCCAAGAATGGGAATGGGAATGGAGCAAACAATAACCGGAATCGCTCTACCCCATCCACACCCGCCAAGAAGGATTTCAGCCACATTACCTATTACAAGTGCGGGAATAATGGACATTATGCCAATGAGTGCCCTGAAGCTAAGAATGGGAACGACAATGGAAGCGCCGGGAAGAAGCCCAACCCGTTCAACAAAGGACAAGTGAACCACGTGACTGTGGAGGAGGTTGAAGAACAACCAGATGCGGTGATCGATAAGTTTCTGGTTAAGTCATTTACCGCAGTAGTTCTTTTCGATACTGGTGCATCGCATTCATACATTTCATGGGGATTCGTAAATAGACATAAGTTGCCCACCAGAGTCCTTATGGCCCCCATGTTAGTAAGTTCACCCGGAGCGGAATATATGGCAAATCAAGGATGTTTTCAGATGCCATTGACCATTGGACGACATGTTTTCCCCTCAGACCTAATAGTTTTAGAGTCACAAGGATTGGATGTGATATTAGGTATGGATTGGCTATCGATGTATGGAGGGAACATCGATTGTGCCAGCAAGTCTATTTTGCTTACCACCCCGGAGGGAAAAAGGATCAAGTATGTATCTAGGCATTCGCCTATAAGGACACAAGTACATTCTCTCATGGGAGTTGTTCAGGAGGAAGTGCCAGTAGTAAAGGATTATCCGGATGTTTTTCCAGAGGAGCTACCAGGCATGCCACCGGATAGGGATATTGAGTTTTTGATTGAGCTGTTGCCTGGCACCGGACCTATATCGAAGAGACCATATCGGATGCCAGCGAATGATCTGGAGGAGATCAAGAAGCAGATTAAGGAGTTATTGGAGAAGGGATTTATACGCCGGAGTTCATCACCTTGGGGAGCCCCAGTGCTTTTGGTCGAGAAGAAGGATGGATCTTTAAGAATGGTCATTGATTATCGTGCACTGAATGAAGTGACTATTAAGAATAAGTACCCGCTGCCGATGATCAATGATTTGTTCGACCAACTCCAGGGAGCGAAAGTATTCTCTAAGATCGATCTACGATCTGGATACCACCAGTTGAAAATCCGAGAGAAGGACATACCTAAGACAACCTTCACCACAAGGTACGGGCTATATGAGTATACGGTTATGTCATTTGGATTGACTAATGCCCCTGCCTATTTTATGAGTATGATGAACAAGGTGTTCATGGAGTTCTTGGATAAGTTTGTCGTGGTATTCATTGATGATATTTTGGTATACTCGAAGAACGAAGAGGAACATGCGGAGCATTTGCGTTTGGTTTTGGAGAAGCTCAGAGAACATCAGCTGTATGCCAAGTTTAGCAAATGCGAGTTTTGGTTGAAGGAAGTTGGATTCTTAGGGCATGTTATATCAGGAGAGGGTTTAGCAGTGGACCCCATCAAAGTGCAGGCAGTCACTGAATGGTTGGCACCCACTTTAGTTGGAGAGATCCGTGGCTTTCTTGGACTTGCGGGATACTACCGGAGATTCATAGAAAATTTCTCCAAGATTGCTAAGCCAATGACGACGTTATTGAAGAAGGAGACAAAGTTCGATTGGACTGAAGAGTGTGAAGAAAGTTTCCAGGAGTTCAAGAAACGGCTGACGACAGCCCCAGTGCTGATATTGCTAGATATACGCAAGGATTTCCAAGTGTACTGCAATGCTTCACGCTTAGGACTTGGAGGAGTACTCATGCAGGATGGAAGAGTTGTTTCTTATGCATCTCGTCAACTACGGCCGCACGAGTTGAATTACGCGACGCACGATCTGGAGCTAGCAGCTATAGTGCACGCACTGAAAACTTGGAGACATTTCCTTATTGGAAATCGTTGTGATGTGTACACGGATCACAAGAGTTTGAAGTGCATTTTCACTCAAAAGGAGCTGAACCTCAGACAAAGGAGATGGTTGGAGCTCATAAAGGATTATGACATGAAGCTGCACTGTCACCCAGGAAAGGCCAATGTCGCTGCAGACGCTTTGAGCCGAAAGAGTTATGCGAACACCTTAGTAAAAGGGGGATTGCCACAGGAGTTAGCAGAAGATCTCAGGGAGCTTCGTTTGGAGATAGTTCCTAGAGGTTTTGTCGCAACATTGGAGGTTCAGTCAACATTGCTGGGAAAGATACACGAAGCCCAGAAGGATGACAAAGAGATTGCCGAGAAAAAGGAGAGGATGAGTGAAGGAAAACCTTGTGGTTTGAGGATCGAATCTATGTGCCCAACAACCCGGAGATCAGGAAGTTGATACTGCAGGAAGCACTTGATTCGCCATACTCGATACACCCCGGAAACACCAAGATGTATTTGGATTTGAAGGAACGTTTCTGGTGGACGGGAGTGAAGAAGGATATTGCCGAGTATGTAGCCGTATGCGATGTATGCCACAGAGTAAAGGCAGAGCATCAGAAGCCAGCAGGATTGCTACAACCTATGCCAATACCCGAATGGAAGTGGGAGAAGCTTGGCATGGATTTTATCACCGGATTGCCCAGGACCAAATCGGGATATGACTCAATTTGGGTAGTAGTGGATCGCTTGACCAAAGTAGCCCACTTTATCCCCGTGAAAACCACATACACCAGTGCGAAGTTGGCCAAGATATACATGACCAGGATCGTATGTCTGCACGGAGTTCCCAGGACCATTGTATCAGATAGAGGAACACAGTTCACCTCAAAGTTTTGGCATCAACTACACCAAACTTTGGGAACGAGGCTGGAATTCAGCACAGCTTTCCACCCTCAGACCAATGGACAGACCGAGAGAGTTAAGCAGATTTTGGAGGACATATTGAGAGCCTATGCACTAGATTATGGATCCAGTTGGGATGATAATTTGTCCTACGCTGAGTTCTCGTACAACAACAGTTACCAGGCCAGCTTGAAGATGGCACCGTTTGAAGCATTGTACGGAAGGAGATGCCGAACACCGTTAATGTGGGATGAAGTTGGAGACCGACAGTTGTTTGGACCAGACTTGATCAAAGAGTCTGAAGAGAAGGTTAAGCTAATTCGAGATAGATTGAAGGTAGCTCAGTCCAGACAGAAGAGTTATGCCGACTCGAAGCGCAAGGAGATAGCCTATGAAATCGGAGACAGAGCGTACCTGAGAGTATCACCTCTGCGAGGAGTTAAACGTTTCGGAGTTAAGGGAAAACTAGCCTTGAGATTTGTGGGACCTTACCGTGTTTTGGAATGCATGGGATAGGTTTCCTATAAGTTGGAGTTGCCCGAAGGATTGTCAGGAGCGCACGATGTGTTTCATGTCTCGCAGCTTAAGAAATGCCATGCGGAGATGGCCGATATACCGCTTAGAGACACAGTACCCCTTGAAGCAATTCAGTTGGATAGTGATCTGACTTATGAGGAGAAGCCTGTTAAGATTCTCGAATTTTTGAGCAGAGTCACCCATAGTAAGGTTATCAAGTTTTGTAAAGTTCAGTGGAGTCACCACACCGAGGAAGAAGCCACCTGGGAACGAGAAGATGATCTACGCAAGGACCACCCACACCTGTTCTCTAGCCAAGTCGAATCTCGAGGGCGAGATTCATTCTAAGGGGGGTAGGTTTGTAACATCCAAAATTTTCAGTTTGGAAGGTTACACATAGATCATACTGCATTGCATAATTCTTTGCATTTTGGTTCGTGGTGATCCTCGAGAATTCTAAGCAACTCAAGGACCTATGGAGAGAGTTGGGAATTCCACCGTTTTCGTATTTGAGTTTACTCGAATACCGGTACGAGGATAGCGTTGGTTTTAATTATTTTCCTCTCCTAAAAATATTTCGAAATAAAATATATGAGCGGAGATAATATGACTTCTCCAAAATAACAGAAATATTGGAGGAAAAATGTTAAAATCACTTTTGGAATTTATTCGGATTTATTTGCGATTTTATTTGCATAGGAAAAATACGTGTTTTTCAAAATTGCATTTAGGTCCCGGAAAAATGTTCACTTTGTCCTAAATATTATTAGAGGACGGTGAAAATTTATTTCGGGATTTTTGGAGTCCGTTTAGTATTTCCTTTGTTAGTTTTCGTACGTCAAGACTCGTTTAAAAAAAGGGGGGAAACCGACTCTCGGCCGTAACCGGCTAGGACTCTCCTAGCCGGGCCTTTAAAAGCGCCCGCCCGAAGCCCCGCAAGCCGAGCCGCCCCGGCCCTTGCCCTAGCCGCCGCCGCCTCTCGCTGCGCCACGCCGCCGTCGGAGCCACTCGCCGCAGCCGCGCCGCGCCACGCCGCCGCCGGAGCCACCGCCGCCGCCCCGCCCGCCGAGGTAGCCGCCGCCGCCGGTTCTTTTCGGTTAACAGATCGATTTTTTTTCGAGAAACCCTAGATCCATTTTTTTTAGTTTAGATCGTGTTTTTTTCGGTTTAGTTATTTAGCGGACGTTCGTCCGTACGTTCGTTTTAACGAACGTTGTTCGCCCGTTAGCCGCAGACAGCGCACGTTCGTTCATTAGCCTATTCGTCAGTTTTCTTTTTTGGGGTATTTATCCACGATTATTTCGATCGCGATTTCTGCCCTGATCTTGTTTTTCGTTTTTCTTTTCGCTCGAGAGTCGGAATCAGGTGATTCAAAATCCCAGATCTTCGTCTCGACGCCCTCTTTCCGTTTAACCAACTTGAACAAAGCTTTGGATACTGTAAAATTTGACTCTAGATCAAACTAGTAAACGAATCTCGTTTCTTTCGCAGTTTGAGTTTCGTTGCTTCTTTCGATTTGATTCTTTTTGCAAACCGGAGTTCTTAAGTTGAACTTTCTGGTTAGATCTTATCTTTTGGATTTTTGTTTGTGCATCATTGCTTGATTGCTTATGTATGCTATTTTTTGCTTGCGATAGAATACCCGGACTGTGAAGCGTGCTACTACGAGTCTCTAGGTTTTGTGAATCGTTAGCACGGCAAGTAACACTTTGATCATACCTTTTATTACCTAGTTTTTATGCATTAGATCAAACCCTCACACATGTCATGAGTAGGATCTACTAATTGTGGGACTGGGAAGTAGTTTGAGTTAGAACCTATTACCTGCATTATTTTCAAACCCTTGGGAGTTACTTCTACGTTTGCTTAGGTTGCCATGCTATGCTCGTAGACGTGGTTGGGTTTGAGTGAAATCCATGACAGATGTGAGTTGCTAATTAATGGTTCAACTTAAGGTGGCTACTTGAATACACATCTGGGTGGATTGGTTCCAGGGCACCTGGAGAATCCAGTGTTGTCCTAGGAAATCCCGGGGTGCCGTGTGATTATCCAATGGATTGCCACCCAGGCTCAAAGGGATCATAAAACTATTCATGCTAGAAACTTCCGTGTGCAGCCACAATGCCATTATGGGCTCTGGCATAGTATGTGTAAGTTGTGTGAGCTCTTTCGTGGTGGACTAGCAGATGTAGGGGAAAGTAGGTGTACGGGTCCACCTGTGGTAAAGAGTAAATGCTTCTGAAAGACTGTGTCTCGGTCATCCGTTTCTCAAACACCATGCAGTGCGAGAAATCCAACGGAGGAGATCGAGTCTTGTAGGAAAAGTGCACAAACCTCTACAGAGTGTACAAACCGATCATGATTAGCCATGTCCCCGTTTATGGACAATCTTGAGTATCTGGTACTTGAATTATTGGTTAATCTCATCACTATAAAGTTAATTTGTTGGGTTAATGATTACTTAAATTTTGGGATTGAGTTGGAGGTACCTTCTCAATGATGTTTCAACTACCATGATAGTTAAAATAAAATTTATTCCTTTGTTGTAGGAAAAAATTGGCTTTACGCAAAAACTTTAACCCTAGAGCCTCCACCAGCCAAATATGCATATAGTGTAGCCTTTATTCTGTTACTTACATCTTCTGTGTTATCTTGCCAGCATATTCCAAGTGCTGATCCGTTTTGGGCTGCAACATGTTACGTTGCAGACTTTTCAGACGAGGGGTAAGACGTTCTAGGTCGTTTGTCATGCACTCAGCTATGCCGTTGGAGTTGATGGACTCACTTATCGTCCAAGCCTTCCGTTGTTATTTTGTTAGATGGCCTTATGCCATAGACTTTTGTAATAAGTTCTCTTTGGAGACATTCGATGCAAGAAGTGTGTGATTGCCACTCTGTTATAAATCCTTCAAGTACTGTGTGTGTCAGCATTACCGATCCAGGGATGACACTGAAACACAGATACTTCAGTCCATTCGGATCGTGGTTGCTACATTCTTGATCCAGCAAGGGGGGGGGGTAGAGGTTGATGGAGATCCAGCAGCACAACGGCGTGGTGGTGGATGCAACGGTATTTCCGCAGGGCTTCGCCAAGCGCTGCGGGAGGAGGGAGAGGTGTAACGGGAGGGAGAGGGAGGCGCCAGGAGCAATGGTGCGGCTGCCCTCCCTCCCCCCACTTTATATAGGGGGCCTAGGGGGTGCGCCGACCCTAGAGATGGGATCTCTATGGGAGGGGCGGCGGCCTAGGGGGGGACTTGCCCCCCAAGTCACAAGGGGCGCCCCCACCCCTAGGGTTCCCAACCCTGGGCGCAGGGGGAGGGCCCGAGGGGGGGGGCGCACCTGCCCACTATGGGCTGTCTCCCTTCCCCTTTCAGCCCATGGGGCCCTCCGGGATAGGTGGCCCCACCCGATGGACCCCCGGGACCCTTCCGGTGGTCCCGATACACTACCGGTGACCCCCGAAACTCTCCCGTTGGCCGATACTGGACTTCCTATATATAATTCTTTACCTCCGGACCATTCCGGAACTCCTCGTGACGTCTGGGATCTCATCCAAGACTCCGAAAAACATTCGGGTTACCGCACGCATATATCTCTACAACCCTAGCATCACCGAACCTTAAGTTTGTAGACCCTACGGGTTCGGGAGACACGTAGACATGACCGAGACGACTCTTCGGTCAATAACCAACAGCGGGATCTGGATACGCATGTTGGTTCCTACATGTTCCTCGATGATCTCATCGGATGAACCACGATGTCAAGGATTCAATCAATCCCGTATACAATTCCCTTTGTCTATCGGTATAGTACTTGCCCGAGATTCGATCGTCGGTATACCGATACCTTGTTCAATCTCATCATGGCAAGTCTCTTTACTCGTTCCGTAATCCATCATCCTGTGACCAACACCTTAGTCACATTGAGCTCATTATGATGATGTCTTACCGAGTGGGCACAGAGATACCTCTCCGTCATACGGAGTGACAAATCTCAGTCTCGGTTCATGCCAACTCAACAGATACTTTCGGAGATACCCGTTGCGTACCTTTATAGCCACCCAGTTATGTTGTGACGTTTGGCACACCCAAAGTATTCCTACGGTATCCGGGAGTTGCACAACCTCATGGTCTAAGGAAAAGATACTTGACATTGGAAAAGATTTAGCATTACGAACTACACGATCTTGTGCCAGGCTTAGGATTGGGTCTTGTCCATCACATCATTCTCCTAATGATGTGACCTCGTTATCAATGACATCCAATGTCCATGGTCAGGAAACCGTAACCATGTGTTGATCAACGAGCTAGTAACTAGAGGTTTACCAGGGACACATTGTGGTCTATGTATTCACACATGTATCACTATTTTCGGATAATACAATTCAAGCATGAATAACAGACAATTATCATGAACAAGGAAATATAATAATAACCATTTTATTATTGCCTCTAGGGCATATTTCCAACACTCTCCCACTTGCACTAGAGTCAATAATCTAGTTACATTGTGATGAATCGAACACCCATAGAGTTCTGGTGTTGATCATGTTTTGCTCGTGGAAGAGGTTTAGTCAACGGATCTGCGACATTCAGATATGTATGCACTTTACAAATATCTATGTCTCCATCTTGAACATAATTCCGGATGGAGTTGAAACGACGCTTGATGTGCTTGGTCTTCTTGTGAAACCTGGGCTCCTTGGCAATGGCAATAGCTCCAGTGTTGTCACAGAAGAGAGTCATCGGGCCCGACGCGCTTGGAATGACTCCTAGGTCGGTGATGAACTCCTTCATCCAGACTCCTTCCTGCGCTGCTTCGCAAGCAGCTATGTACTCTGCTTCACATGTAGAATGTGCCACGACGCTTTGCTTGCAACTGCACCAGCTGACTGCCCCACCATTCAAAATATACACGTATCCGGTTTGTGACTTGGAGTCATCCAGATCTGTGTCGAAGCTAGCATCGACGTAACCCTTTACGACGAGCTCTTCGTCACCTCCATAAACGAGAAACATATCCTTAGTCATTTTCAGGTACTTCATGATGTTCTTGACCGCTGTCCGGTGTTCCATACCAGGATCACTTTGGTACCTCCCTACCAAACTTATGGCAAGGTTCACATCAGGTCTGGTAGACATGATAGCATAAATAATAGAACCTATGGCTGATGCATAGGGGATGACACTCATCTTTTCTCTATCTTCTGCCGTGGTCGGGGATTGAGCCGTGCTCAATCTCATACCTTGCAATACAGGCAAGAACCCTTTCTTGGACTGATCCATATTGAACTTCTTCAATATCTTATCAAGGTATGTGCTTTGTGAAAGACCAATGAGGCGTCTCGATCTATCTCTATAGATCTTGATGCCTAATATGTAAGCAGCTTCCCCAAGGTCCTTCATTGAAAAACTCTTATTCAAGTAGGCCTTTATGCTCTCCAAGAATTCTACATCATTTCCCATCAGCAATATATCATCCACATATAATATGAGAAATGCTACATAGCTCCCACTCACTTTCTTGTAAATACAGGCTTCTCCCCAAGTCTGTATAAACCCAAACGCTTTGATCACATCATTAAAGCGAATATTCCAACTCTGAGATCCTTGCACCAGCCCATAGATTGAGCGCTGGAGCTTGCATACCTTGTTAGCATTCTCAGGATCGACAAAACCTTCCGGCTGCATTATATACAGTTCTTCCTTGAGGAAGCCATTAAGGAATGCCATTTTGACGTCCATTTGCCATATCTCATAATCATAGAATGCGGCAATTGCTAACATGATTCGGACGGACTTCAGCATCGCTACGGGAGAGAAAGTCTCGTCGTAGTCAATCCCTTGAACTTGTCGATAACCTTTAGTGATAAGTCGATCCTTATAGATGGTCACATTACCATCCGCGTCAGTCTTCTTCTGAAAGATCCATTTATTTTCTATGGCGTGCCGTTCATCGGGCAAGTCCACCAAAGTCCATACTTTGTTTTCATACATGGATCCTATCTCGGATTTCATGGCTTCAAGCCATTTGTTGGAATCCGGGCCCACCATCGTTTCTTCATAGTTCGAAGGTTCACCGTTGTCTAACAACATGATTTCCATGACAGGGTTGCCGTACCACTCTGGTGCGGAACGTGTCCTTGTGGACCTTCGAAGTTCAGTAGTAACTTGATCTGAAGCTTCATGATCATCATCATTAACTTCCTCCCTAGTCGGTGCAGGCACCTCAGGAACAACTTCCTGTGCTGCGCTACTTTCCGGTTCGGAAGGGGTGACTGTCACCTCATCAAGTTCCACTTTCCTCCCACTCACTTCTTTCGAGAGAAACTCTTTCTCCAGAAAGGATCCATTCTTGGCAACGAAGACCTTGCCTTCCGATCTGAGGTAGAAGGTGCACCCAATAGTTTCCTTTGGGTATCCTATGAAGACGCATTTTTCCGATTTGGGTTCGAGCTTTTCAGGTTGAAGTTTCTTGCCATAAGCATCGCAACCCCAAACTTTCAGAAACGACAGCTTAGGTTTCTTGCCAAACCAAAGTTCATACAACGTCATCTCAACGGATTTAGACGGAGCCCTATTTAAAGTGAATGCGGCAGTCTCTAAAGCATAACCCCAAAAAGATAGCGGTAAGTCGGTAAGAGATATCATAGATCGCACCATGTCCAACAGAGTACGATTACGACGTTCGGACACACCATTACGCTGAGATGTTCCGGGCGGTGTCAATTGTGAAACAATTCCACAATTCCTCAGGTGCGTGCCAAATTCATGACTTAAATATTCACCTCCACGATCCGATCATAAGAACTTTATTTTTCTGTCTCGTTGATTCTCGACCTCATTCTGAAATTCCTTGAACTTTTCAAAGGTCTCAGACTTGTGTTTCATCAAGTAGACAGTCCCATATCTACTTAAGTCACCCGTGAGGGTGAGAACATAACGATAGCCTCCGCGAGCTTCAACACTCATTGGACCTCACACATCGGTATGTATGATTTCCAATAAGTTGGTCGCTCGCTCCATTGTTCCGGAGAACGGAGTCTTGGTCATCTTGCCCAAGAGGCATGGTTCGCACATGTCAAATGATTCATAATCAAGAGACTCTAGAAGTCCATCTGCATGGAGCTTCTTCATACGTTTGACACCAATATGACCAAGGCGGCAATGCCACAAGTATGTGGGACTATCATTATCAACTTTACATCTTTTGGCATTCACACTATGAATATGTGTAACATCACGTTCGAGATTCATCAAGAATAAACCATTGACCAGCGGGGCATGACCATAAAACATATCTCTCATATAAATAGAACAACCATTATTCTCGGATTTAAATGAGTAGCCATCTCGCATTAAACGAGATCCAGATACAATGTTCATGCTCAAAGCTGGTACTAAATAACAATTATTAAGGTTTAAAACTAATCTCGAGGGTAGATGTAGAGGTAGCGTGCTGACGGCGATCACATCGACCTTGGAACCATTCCCGACGCGCATCGTCACCTCATCCTTCGCCAGTCTTCGCTTATTCCGCAGCTCCTGCTTTGAGTTACAAATGTGAGCAACTACACGGGTATCAAATACCCAGGAGCTACTACGAGCGCTGGTAAGGTACACATCAATAACATGTATATCATATATACCTTTGACGTTGCCGGCCTTCTTATCTGCTAAGTATTTGGGGCAGTTCCGCTTCCATTGACCCGTTCCCTTGCAATAAAAGCACTCAGTCTCAGGCTTGGGTCCATTCTTTGGCTTCTTCCCGGCAACTGGCTTACCAGGCGCGGCAACTCCTTTGCCGTCCTTCTTGAAGTTCTTTTTACCTTTGCCTTTCTTGAACTTAGTGGTTTTATTCACCATCAACACTTGATGTTCTTTCTTGATATCCACCTCCGCTGATTTCAGCATTGAATACACCTCGGGAATGGACTTCTCCATCCCTTGCATATTGAAGTTCATCACGAAGCTCTTGTAGCTAGGTGGGAGCGACTGAAGGATTCTGTTAACGACTGCTTCGTCTGGGAGATTAATTTCCAACTGAGACAAGCGATTGTGCAACCCAGACAATTTGAGTATGTGCTCGCTGACAGAACTATTCTCCTCCATCTTACAACTGTAGAATGTGTCGGAGACGTCATATCTCTCGACTCGGGCATGAGCTTGGAAAACTATTTTCAGCTCTTGGAACATCTCATATGCTCCGTGGTGCTCAAAACGCTTTTGGAGCCCCGATTCTAAGCTGTAAAGCACGCCGCACTGAACCAGGGAGTAATCATCACATCGTGACTGCCAAGCGTTCATAACGTCTTGGGTTGCTGGGAAAACAGGTGCATCACCTAGCGGTGCTTCAATGACATATGATTTCTTGGCAGCTATGAGGATAATCCTCAAGTTACGGACCTAATCCGTATAGTTGCTACCATCTTCTTTCAACTTGGTTTTCTCTAGGAACGCGTTGTAGTTGAGGGCAACATGAGCGTGGGCCATTTGATCTACAAGACATATTGTAAAGATTTTAGACTAAGTTCATGACAATTAAGTTCATCTAAACAAATTTAATGAACTCCCACTCAGATTGACATCTCTCTAGTCATCTAAGTGATACATGATCCGAATCGACTAAGCCATGTCCGATCATCACGTGAGATGGACTAGTCATCAACGGTGAACATCTTCATGTTGATCGTATCTTCTATACGACTCATGTTCGACCTTTCGGTCTTCCGTGTTCCGAGGCCATGTCTGTACATGCTAGGCTCGTCAAGTGAACCCTAAGTGTATTGCGTGTGTAAATCTGGCTTACACCCGTTGTATGCGAACGTTAGAGCCTATCACACCCGATCATCACGTGGTGCTTCGGAACAACGAACCTTAGCAACGGTGCATAGTTAGGGGGAACACAATTCCTGAAATTTTAGTGAGAGATCATTTTATTTACTACCGCCGTTCTAAGCAAATAAGATGTAATAAACATGATAAACATCACATGCAATCAAATAGTGACATGATATGGCCAATATCATCTTGCTCCTTTGATCTTCATCTTCGGGGCTCCATGATCATCATCGTCACCGGCATGACACCATGATCTCCATCATCATGCCTTCATGAAGTCGTCTCGCCAAACATCACTTCTACTACTATAGCTAACGTTTAGCAATAAAGTAAAGTAATTACATGGCGTTATTCAGTGACACGCAGGTCATACAATAAATAAGACAACTCATATGGCTCCTGCCGGTTGTCATACTCATCGACATGCAAGTCGTGATTCCTATTACAAGAACATGATCAGTCTCATACATCACATATATCATTCATCACATCTTTTGGCCATATCACATCACACGTCACATGCTGCAAGAACAAGTTAGACATCCTCTAATTGTTGTTGCAAGTTTTACGTGGTTGCTATAGGTTTCTAGCAAGAACGTTTCTTACCTACACCAAAACCACAACATGATATGCCAATTTCTATTTACCCTTCATAAGGACCCTTTTCATCGAATCCGACCCGACTAAAGTGGGAGAGACTGTCACCCGCTAGCCACCTTATGCAACTAGTGCATGTCAGTCGGTGAAACCTGTCTCACGTAAGCGTACGTGTAAGGTCGGTCTGGGCCGCTTCATCCCACGATGCCGCCGAATCAAGATTGGACTAGTAGCGGCAAGAGAATTGAACAAATCTACGCCCACAAATGCTTTGTGTTCTACTCATGCAAGATACTACGCAAAGACCTAGCTCAGATGCCACTGTTGGGGAACGTAGCAAAATTCAAAAAATTTCTATGCTTCACCAAGATCAATCTAAGGAGTCATCTAGAAACGAGGGAGAGGGTAGTGCATCTACATACCCTTGTAGATCGCGAGAGGAAGCATTCAAGAGAACGTGGATGATGGAGTCGTACTCGTCGTGATCCAAATCACCGATGATCCTAGCGCCGAATGGACGGCACCTCCGCATTCAAGACACGTACGGTGCATCGACGTATCCTCCTTCTTGATTGAGCAAGGGGGGAGGTTGATGGAGATCCAACAACATGACGGCGTGGTGGTGGATGCAACGGTATTTCTGTAGGGCTTCGTCAAGCGCTGCGGGAGGAGGGAGAGGTGTAACGGGAGGGAGAGGGAGGCGCCAGGGGCAAGGGTGTGGCTGCCCTACCCCCACTTTATATAGGGGGCCTAGGGGGTGCGCCGGCCCTAGAGATGGGATCTCTAGGGGGCGGCGGCCTAGGGGGGGACTTGCCCCCCAAGTCACAAGCCCCCCCCCACCCCTAGGGTTCCCAACCCTAGGCGCAGGGGGAGAACCCAAGGGGGGCGCAATAGCCCACTATGGGCTGGTTCCCTTCCCCTTTCAGCCCATGGGGCCCTCCGGGATAGGTGGCCCCACCCGGTGGACCCTCGGGACCCTTCTGGTGGTCCCGGTACACTACCGGTGACCCCCGAAACTCTCCCGTTGGCCGAAACTGGACTTCCTATATATAATTCTTTACCTCAGGACCATTCCGAAACTCCTCGTGACGTACGGGATCTCATTCGGGACTCCGAAAAACATTCGAGTTACCGCACGCATATATCTCTACAACCCTAGCATCACCGAACCTTAAGTGTGTAGACCCTACGGGTTCGGGAGACACGTAGACATGACCGAGACGACTCTCCGGTTAATAACCAACAGCGGGATCTGGATACCCATGTTGGTTCCTACATGTCCCTCGATGATCTCATCGGATGAACCACGATGTCAAGGATTCAATCAATCCCGTATATAATTCCCTTTGTCTATCGGTATAGTACTTGCCCGAGATTCGATCGTCGGTATACCGATACCTTGTTCAATCTCGTCATGGCAAGTATGTTTACTTGTTCCGTAATCCATCATACCGTGACCAACACCTTAGTCACATTGAGCTCATTATGATGATGTCTTACCGAGTGGGCCCAGAGATACCTCTCCGTCATACAGAGTGACAAATCCCAGTCTCGGTTCATGCCAACTCAACAGATACTTTCGGAGATACCCGTTGCGTACCTTTATAGCCACCCAGTTACATTGTGAAGTTTGGCACACCCAAAGTATTCCTACAGTATCCGGGAGTTGCACAACCTCATGGTCTAAGGAAAAGATACTTGACATTGGAAAAGCTTTAGCATTACGAACTACACGATCTTGTGCTAGGCTTAGGATTGGGTCTTGTCCATCACATCATTCTCCTAATGATGTGATCTCGTTATCAATGACATCCAATGTCCATGGTCAGGAAACCATAACCATCTGTAAATCAACGAGCTAGTAACTAGAGGTTTACCGGGGACACGTTGTGGTCTATGTATTCACACATGTATCACTGTTTCCGGATAATACAATACAAGCACGAATAACAGACAATTATCATGAACAAGGAAATATAATAATAACCATTTTATTATTGCCTCTAGGGCATATTTCCAACAATATTTCCATGCAACTTTCCACCATTCCGTTCATATGACACGCATCATATTGTCATATTGCCATGCATGATCATGTAGTTGACATCGTATTTGTGGCAAGGCCACCATGCATAATTTTTCATACATGTCACTCTTGATTCATTGCACATCCCGGTACACCGCCGGAGGCATTCATATAGAGTCATACTTTGTTCTAGTATCGAGTTGTAATATCGAGTTGTAATGAAAGTGTGATGATCATCATTATTAGAGCATTGTCCTATGTGAGGAAAGGCTAAATCAATAAAGCCCCTCCACAAAAAAAAAGGCCAAAGAAAAAAGAAAGGCCCAAAAAAAAAGAAAAAAAAGAAAAAAGAAAAGAAAAAAAGGGACAATTGCTACTATCTTTTTCCACACTTGTGCTTCAAAGTAGCACCATGTTCTTCATAATAGAGAGTCTCATGTTTAGTCACTTTCATATACTAGTGGGAATTTTCATTATAGAACTTGGCTTGTATATTCCAACGATGGCCTTCCTCAAATGCCCTAGGTCTTCGTGAGCAAGCAAGTTGGATGCACACCCACTAGTTTCTCTTGTTGAGCTTTCATACATATTTAGCTCTAGTGCATCCGTTGCATGGCAATCCCTAATCACTCAAATTGATATCTATTAATGGGCATCTCCATAGCCCGTTGATATGCCTAGTTGATGTGAGACTATCTCCCTCCTTTTCGTCTTCTCCACAACCACCTCTATTCCACCCATAGTGCTATGTTCATGCCTCACGCTCATGTATTGCGTGAAAGTTGAAACGTTTGAAAGAATAGAGTTTGAAAACAAGTGCTTGGCTGAAATCGGGGTTGTGCATGATATGAATATTTTGTGTAATGAAGAGGGAGCATAGCCAGACTATATGATTTTGTAGGGATAACTTTCTTTAGCCATAGTATTTTGAGAAGACATGATTGCTTTGTTAGTATGCTTGAAGTATTATTGTTTCTTATGTCAATATAGACTTTTGTCTTGAATCTTTCAGATCTGAACATTCATGCCACAATTAAGAGAATTACATTGAAAATTATGTTGGTTAGCATTCCACATCAAAAATTCCGTTTTTATCATTTACCTACTCGAGGACGAGCAGGAATTAAGCTTGGGGATGCTTGATACGTCTCCAATGTATCTATAATTTTTTATTGTTCCATGCTATTATATTATCCTTCTAGGATGTTTTATGGGCTTTTATATACACTTTTATATGATTTTTGGGACTAACCTATTAACCCAAAGCCCAGTGCTAGTTTCTGTTTTTCTCATGTTCTAGGGTTTTACAGAAAAGGAATATCAAACGGAGTCCAATTGACGTGCCAATTTTTGATGATTTTTTCTGGACCAAAAGAAGCCCCCGAAGTAAAAGAGTTGGGCCAGGAGAGCCACGGGCTGCCCACGAGGGTGGGGGGCGGGCCCTCCTATCTCGTGGACGGCCCGGAGGGCGCTCTGACTTGTGCCCTACGCCAAAAAATCCTATAAATACTGAAACCTTCGGAAATTAACCTAGATCGGGAGTTCCGCCGTCGAAAGCCTCTGTAGCCACTGAAAACCTATCTACACCCGTTCTGGCACCCTGCCGGAGGGGGGGGGGGAATCCCTCTCCGATGGCTATCTTCATCATCCTGGCGCTCTCCATGACGAGGAGGAGTAGTCCACCCTCGGGGCTGAGGGTATGTACCAGTAGCTATGTGTTTGATCTCTCTCTCTCCCGTGTTCTTGAGATGGCACGATCTTGATGTATCGCGAGCTTTGCTATTTTAGTTGGATCTTATGATGCTTCTCCCCCTCTATTCTCTTGTAATGGATTGAGTTTTCCCTTTGAAGTTATCTTATCGGATTGAGTCTTTAAGGATTTGAGAACACTTGATGTATGTCTTGCACGTGTTTATCTGTGGTGACAATGGGATATCATGTGATTCACTTGATGTATGTTTTGGTGATCAACTTGTAGGTTCCGTGACCTTGGGAATCTATGCATAGGGGTTGGCACACGTTTTCGTCTTGACTCTCCGGTAGAAACTTTAGGGCACTCTTTGAAGTTATATGTGTTGGTTGAATAGATGTTTCTGAGATTGTGTGATGCATATCGTATAATCATGCCCACGGATACTTGAGGTGACAATGGAGTGTCCAGGTGACATTAGGGTTTTGGTTGATTTGTGTCTTAAGGTGTTATTCTAGCACGAACTCTATGATAGATTGAACGTTACTACGGACTCTTGAATAGATCGATCAGAAAGAATAGTTTTGAGGTGGTTTCGTACCCTACCATAATCTCTTCATTTGTTCTCCGCTATTAGTGACTTTGGAGTGACTATTTGTTGCATGTTGAGGGCTAGTAATATGATCCAATTATGTTATCCTTGTTGAGAGAACTTGCACTAGTGAAAGTATGAACCCTAGGCCTTGTCTACTATCATTGCAACACCGTTTATGCTCACTTTTGCCTTTAGTTACCTTGCTGTTTTTATATTTTTAGATTACAAAAACCTATATCTACCATCCATATTGCACTTGTATCACCATCTCTTCGCCGAACTAGTGCACCTATACAATTACCATTGTATTGGGTGTGTTGGGGACACAAGAGACTCTTTGTTATTTGGTTGCAGGGTTGTTTGAGAGAGACCATCTTCATCTTATGCCTCCCACGGATTGATAAACCTTAGGTCATCCACTTGAGGGAAATTTGCTACTGTCCTACAAACCTCTGCACTTGGAGGCCCAACAACGTCTACAAGAAGAAGGTTGTGTAGTAGACATCAGAGACGAGTCCTCCCACGATGAGAAGATTGTTGGTGATGACGATGGCTTCGATTTCCCCTTCTGGAGGGAAGCATCCCCGTCGGAATCACTCCACCCGAGAGCCAAAGTACTCCTGCCCAGATCCGCCTTGAGACGACGGTGCTTCGTCCCGAAAGTGTTCTTTTTTCTATGGCAAAGGACCTCATATAACAGAAAGAGAGCACCGGAGGGCCTCTATAGGCCCCACAAGACATCAGGGTGTGCCCTGTTGGCTTGTGGGCTCATGGTTGCTCCCCTCCAGTACTGCCTTCTTCCAGTATTTATTATATATTTCAAAATAATTCTTCGTGAAATTTAGGTCATTTGGAGATCCGGAGAATAGTTATCTCCAGTGTAGCTATTTTGGGTCCAGAATTCCAGCTGCCAGCAGTTTCCCTCTTCATGTAGATCTTGCATATTAAAAGAGAAAAGGCATTAGAATTGCAACATAAACTGAAATATTAACCAAAAACACTATAAATAACAGTAGGAAAAGATGATGCAAAATGGAAGTATCAATAAGGGATCTTTGTTGTTTTTATTGTTTGTGTGTCATCTTAGATACTTTATTTGATTATATCTAATACAATTATGTCCTCTGACAACTTCGGCTTTGTGATGCAAGAAAGAATATCTAGGAATGTTCTAAAAATGGAAGAGTTAATACCACGGTTATATTAGTACACAAACTTGTCCTCGTGGGAATGGAGTCATACAAGAACTTAAAAAGCCCACTAAAGTGGCCCCTTGACTTTAATGTAGATTTAGTTTCATACAAATTGCTCTAGATGGGACATTTGGCACACTATGTCGAATGGTGGCATGCACCCGTCGGCTGGTATTTATAGAAAACCCCTCATGGTCTTCCATATTTATGTTATGTGGTCCCTAGCTGCCCAACCAAATCCCTAGCTGCAACATCAATTCCCCATTTCCTCCCCTGCCAAAATCTATAGCCCGTTGATAACCCTCACTATCGCCAACCCTCGCTGCTAGCAGCACCGCTGTGTCATGAAGGGCTTCACAATGTTGGGTGGGAAGCAGCACGCAGGACGACATAGTACAGGGGCGCGTCATCGTCAAGCTAGCCTCGCCCGCTCCTCGGATATGAACTCGCCGACACCGACATGACGACGGATGGTGAGCCGTGGACGAAGATCATCGACAAGGTGCGCTAAATGGATGTTTATTCTTGCAAAGCTCATGTCAAATTTCCCGTGTCAATGTTGGATTTGATGAACTCGCTCACTCGATGTCTCACCTTTGAACTTTTGGTGGAAGTTTTGATATAGGTGTCTAACAGAAAATATGTGTTATGCGCTAACCAGATTTTCTCAATAGCTTTGATTGCAAGTTTTAGTGAAACAATTGTTAAACATTGAACTTAGCATGCATGAATTAATGCAGAAAAAATATCAATGTAATGAGCTAAACACAAGTGTCACACACCTTTTTTGCTTATCACTCATGTTAGTAAATGGTGTTGTGTTGATTATGTTCAAGTCATTCTTGAGAGTAGTGAGAAACCACTCCCGAGAAAATGTGAACTCAACCTCTACCATACTCATTGCAATTTGGAAGATGCAGTCATTTGGATCTATCCCAACAGTAGTAAGCAACACATATTTATACTTGCTCTTCAGGTGACAACCATCAATTAAAAAAATTGGCCTAGGTCCATTAAAAACATCTCTTGCAAGCATCATAGGACCAATATAATGATAATAAGTGATCCTAGGGAATTAGGCCATCCTTTTCCTTGACCTTGGTTGCACACACAATAAATTTGCTCCCTGGATTGCTTCTCCTCAATTCTTGTCCATAATCATGTAGCATAGCTAATCGTGCTGCCTCATCTCCATGTTTGATCTTAAGTGTTGCTCTCCTAGCCCTAGCTAGTTTCATTCATACAGGACGGAGCTTGAACTACTTATGAACTTTCCTTCCAAATGTTCCCAAATCCATGCTCTTATTGCCTCTGAGTTCTTCTAGGAATATTTATATTGGATACTTAATTGTCAAGCAATTGCAGTCACGTGTTTTATCACAAGTGTGTTCTCCATGGATTCTCTTGTACCAATGTTTCCAGTTATATTGTCTTTTGAAGTTTTCAACTTCCAAGGACAATCTACTTGACACACGGCTTTCAATTTATTTGCCTCATCTCTAAGTGTGTAGATCTTCATTCTGTTTTCATTGTGTATATATGCAACTCTCTCAGTTCTCCAAATACTATGGGTTGCTGCTAGCCGTCTCTGGATTAAATGCCCTTAATTAGCATGTACCGCAACTTCTCAAGCTCATCTTCGGAAAGGTTTAAGTCATCACAATCCAAGGGATCATCTTCCTCAAAAATCTCTTCCTCTTGTTCATTGTTATCATTCAATGTTGCATCCACATTCTGAGCAAACAAGTCATCATCTCCCTGCTCATAATCATAGTTACTCCCATAGAAATCAGAGTCATTTCCAATGTCATATTTTCCTTCCCATGTTCCCTCTGATTCTCCTCCTCCCTTGGTTGCATGTGCATCCCATGCTTCTTCTATCTCATTTGCATTTGCAACATTTGCCACCAAAAGTTCTCTCTCTCGACTAACAAGACCTTGGCATTTTTCTAGGTGTCATAACCCTTGGAAGTGGTGGGAATCCATTTAGTATGACACCATCATATAATGTCATGATCTCGTTCTTCTCATCTAGTGCATCCAATGTCTTTGCTTCTCTGCTTGCACTCACCATTGCAGTTATTGCTTCAGCACTGTCCACAGAAACTAGACCATCCATTGTGTCCTCCCTAGCAAGCACTATTACACCTTGATTAAGGGATCTGTAGGGTCATAGTCTAGCCTAGACAAGAAGCACTTGGCCACCCCACTGACCATATGTCTGCATGACAGTAGTCAAACACATCATGTGTGCAGCCAATACATAATTTGTCTGCGCCTTAAAATTCCATTATGCACAACAACTGAGTTTCTTCTGCATTAGTCACTGCACTAATTGGAAGATGCACTTCTTAGTTCATAGAAGAATTTCTTCTGAGAGCAACATTTACTGTAGATGACTATAACAAATGTCAATTTAACTGATGAACATCTGAACTCACAATGTACTGCAACTTCTAGTGTAAACCACTACAACATATAACATATGAAAATGCACCAAATACTATTCAAACATATGAGCTGCAAAATATTAGAACTCACAATGCATTCAACAAATATATAAATCAAAATCAGCTAGGATACGAACCGCACATCTCATAACCAAAATGTACCGAGCATATGCACAAAAAGACAATTGGACTCAATTACGCATTGGACATCACCTAATGCACTCTTTTCTCATATTACAGCAGCTAAAATCCATTATTTTCTCATATTACAGTAGGTAAAATCATAATCCACACAGTACCAATATGCATACAACTGAATAAGTGTTAGTCCATTCTTTGAACTTGCATTCGCAACACACAACAACATAGAAATGTACCCGCGGAATCTGCACACAATAACTTTGCCCCAAAAATCCCATCAAAACATCACCTGCATTGATGCCTCAAAACTACCCTCTTGTTCCCCAAAAATCCCCTCTTCTAAATGCGCCCACTTTCCCCCCAAAATCCACTCTTCTAAATGCGCCCACTTTTTCCCCAAAATCCCCTGAAAGCATCACTTAACCCTAGCCTCAATCCTCCAAGCCAGTATCTACTACACCTTCCTCATGACTAGTATTATGGATACACACAAGAACCACCTAAATATCAGTGAAAATTGTCAAGAACTAGACTGATCATCGACTGCTCAAAACCTAACCAACCAAATGCAGCCATTGGTTGGGTATGTACCACACTCAGGAGGGAACTATGGTGGTTTCCCAAGCCAAGGCTCCATGTCACCCTCGATCGTCAGCATCGAGGTCCACAATGGCGTGGCCCGGGGTTGCCTCAGAGACATCGAGGACACAAAGAGCCCCTGGGTTTGGTGTCGGTTGGTGGTAGGGAGCATTCCCATTCCGGCCATGCTGTTGAGGACCTGCCCCCGATCCACTTTTCCCAGGCAGGCCTTCGCGTTCGCCCTGCTGATAACCCACAAGTGTAGGGGATCGCAACAATTTTCGAGGGTAGAGTATTCAACCCAAATTTATTGATTCGACACAAGGGGAGCCAAAGAATACTCTCAAGTATTAGCAGTTGAGTTGTCAATTCAACCACACCTGGAAGACATAATATCTGCAGCAAAGTAATATGGAAATAACGATAACGGTGGCAAAAGTAACAGTAGCAGTTTTGTAGTAATTGTAACAGTAGCAACGGAAAACTAACTAAGCAAGGAGCAATATGTGAAAAGCTCGTAGGCATTGGATAAGTGATGGATAATTATGTCGGATGCAATTCCTCATGTAATAGTTATAACCTAGGGTGACACAGAACTAGCTCCAGTTCGTCAATGTAATGTAGGCATGTATTCCGAATATAGTCATACGTGCTTATGGGAAAGAACTTGCATGACATCTTTTGTCCTACCCTCTCGTGGCAGCGGGGTCCTATTGGAAACTAAGGGATATTAAGGCCTCCTTTTAATAGAGTACCGGACCAAAGCATTAACACTTAGTGAATACATGAACTTCTCAAACTACGGTCATCACCGAAAGTGGTCCCGATTATTGTCACTTCGGGGTTGCCGGATCATAACACATAGT
This sequence comes from Secale cereale, assembly GCA_902687465.1. NCBI lineage: Eukaryota > Viridiplantae > Streptophyta > Magnoliopsida > Poales > Poaceae > Secale > Secale cereale. Next base: position 565,886,396 of record LR738710.1, on the reverse strand, counting down.
AGGTGACTATTGACTTGCAAGATAGGATCAAGAACTCAAATATATTCATCAAAACATAATAGGTTCAGATCTGAAATCATGGCACTCGGGCCCTAGTGACAAGCATTAAGCATGGCAAAGTCATAGCAACATCAATCTTAGAACATAATGGATACTAGGGATCAAACCCTAACAAAAGTAACTCGATTACATGGTAAATCTCATCCAACCCACTACCGTCCAGCAAGCCTACGATGGGATTACTCATGCACGGCGGTGAGCATCATAGAATTGGTGATGGAGGAAGGTTGATGATGATGACAGCGACGATCTCTACTCTCCGGAGCCCCGAACGGACTCTAGATCAGCCCTACCGGGAGAGATTAGGGCTTGGCGGCGGCTCCATATCGTAAAATGCGATGAATCCTTCTCTCTGATTTTTTTTCTCCCTAAAAATGAATATATGGAGTCGGAGCTGAGGTCGGTGGAGCGTGAGGGGGCCCACGAGACAGGGGGCGCGCCTAGGGGGCGCCCCCACCCTCGTGGACAGGGTGTGGGCCTCCTGGTCTTGATTCTTCCGCCAGTATTTTTACATATTCCAAAAATAATCTCCGTTGATTTTCAGGTCATTCCGAGAACTTTTATTTCTGCACAAAAATAACACCATGGCAGTTGTGCTGAAAATAGCGCCAGTCCGGGTTAGTTCAATCAGATCATGCAAGTTAGAGTCCAAAACAAGGGCAAACGTGTTTGGAAAAGTAGATACGTTGGAGACGTATCAACTCCCCCAAGCTTAAACCTTGGCTTGTCCTCAAGCAATTCAGTTGACAAACTGAAAGTGACAAAGAAAAACTTTTACAAACTCTATTTGCTCTTGTTGTTGCAAATATGTAAAGCCAACATTCAAGTTTTCAGCAAAGATTATGAACTAACCACATTCGCAATAACTTTCAGGTCTCATGTTTACTCATATCAATGACATAATCAACTAGCAAGTAATAATAATAAACCTCGGATGACAACACTTTCTCAAAACAATCATAATATGATATAACAAGATGGTATCTCGCTAGCCCTTTCTGGGACCACAAAACATAAATGCAGAGCACCTCTGAACATCAAGGATTGACTAGACATTGTAATTCATGGTAAAAGAGATCCAGTCACAATCATACTCAATGTAAATTAATAGCAATCCATGCAAATGACATCGGTGCTTTCCAACTGGTGCTTTTTTAATAAGAGGATGATGACTCAACATAAAAGTAAATAGATAGGCCCTTCGCAGAGGGAAGCGGGGATTTGCAGAGGTGCCAGAGCTCGAGTTTTGAAATAGAGATGAATAATATTTTGAGTGGCATACTTTCATTGTCAACATAAAAACCAAGAGTTCTCGATATCTTCCATGCTACACACATTATAGGCGGTTCCCAAGCAGAATGGTAAAGTTTATACTCCCCCACCACCAACAAGCACACTCCACGGCTGGACCAAAACAATGGGTACCGTCCATACCAACAACAGCCCTGGGGGAGTTCTATTTAATTATTTTGATTTGATTTGAGCATGGGACTAGGCATCCCGGTTACCAGCCATTTTCTCGTGAATGATGAGCGGGGTCCAGTCATCGTGAGAATAACCCACCTAGCATGGAAGATATAGACAACCCTAGTTGATACATGAGCTGTTCGAGCATACAAAACAAAATTTCATTTGAAGTTTTAGAGTTTGGCACATACAAATTTACTTGGAACGGCAGGTAGATACCACATATAGGAAGGTATGGTGGACTCATGTGGAATAACTTTGGGGTTTATGGAAGTGGATGCACAAGCAGTATTCCCGCTTAGTACAAGTGAAGGCTAGAAAGAGACTGGGAAGCGACCAGCTAGAGAGTGACAACAGTCATGAACATGCATTAAAATTAATCAACAATGAATGCAAGCATGAGTAGGATAAATCACCATGAACATAAATATCGTGGAGGCTATGTTGATTTTGTTTCAACTACACGCGTGAACATGTGCCAAGTCAAATAACTTGAATCGTTCAAAAGAGGATACCATCCTAGCATAGCACATCACAACCATTTTAATAGCATGTTGGCACGCAAGGTAAACCATTATAAACTCCTAGCTAATTAAGCATGGCATGATCAACTATAATCTCTAATTGTCATTGCAAGCATGTTTCATTCATAATAGGCTGAATCAGGAACGATGAACTATCATATTTACAAAGACAAGATAGGTCGAGTTCATACCAGCTTCTCTCATCTCAATCAGTTCATCATATATCGTCATTATTGCCTTTCACTCGCACGACCGAACGGTGTGGATAATAATAATAGTGCACGTGCATTGGACTAAGCTGGAATGTGCAAGCATTTAATACAAGGGATAAGACATGGTAATATGACTCTTGGTTAAATCAACAATAATGCATATTAGATCCACTAAACATTTTCATCATGGTCTTCTCCTCTTGACCCCCAAAGAAAATAAAATAAACTATTTACACGGGAAAGCTCCCAACATGCTAAAGAAGAACGAGAAATCTTCTTGGGTTTTCTTTTAATTATTACTACTACACGCATGGAAAGTAAACTAGCTAAAAGCTACAACTATTTTTTTTTTCTTAAGGTTTTTCTGAAACACAAGAAAAAGACTTAGAAAAGAAAATAACTAGCATGGATAGTACAACGAAAAAGTATGAGCACCGACTACTGGAATGAGTGTGTGAACATGAATGTAATGTTGGTGAGAAATACGTATTGCCCCAAGCTTAGGCTTTTGGTCTAAGTTGGTTTATTGCCACGGATCAAAGCTACTCCCTCCGGTGTGCGGAGGAGTGTCCTCTGGGTGCCACTGGTTGGCAATCTCCTCCGGATCCCACTGATAAACCGACTGCCAATAAGGGTCAAGTGACGGTTCCGGCTCAAGCTCTGAAACTTGTGCGAGGCTCCAATACGCATAAACGACGTTTGGCAAGACGAGGTACGTGCCTAAAAGTAAATCAAACAAAGAAGGTGCAGGCTAGGTAATAATCTCGCAGTACTTTTTATCAAATATCAATTTATACTTAAGCAACTTCTTCTTAACTTTAACAATAAAATCATGTGCTATCATACTCTTATAATTTAGAAAAGCCGGGGTATTTCTTATTGCACGGATAACTCAGAAAACAGATAGAAAATACTATTTTTTGCTTTATTTAATCTAAACAACAAAAGTAAAAAGAGGGTAGAGAGAGTTGTGCTTTCTAAATTCATCCATCTCATGCTCATCAAAAGGAATCCATTAACAAAGTTGATCAGGTCTTGTTAATAAATTCTTTCCGAGTAACATAAAACCGGAGAATTTTCGAATAACACTAGGTTACCTCAATGGGGATATGTATGTCCCCAAAAATAAGAATATCATATTTATTCTTGACAGTAGGAAGCGGGAATTCAAAGCCTCCAATAATAATCATTGAGATTTTTCCGATAGAATTGATACTGTGGACCTGAGGTTGTTTCCTCGAAAAGTGTATCGTATGCTCATTACCATTGAAATTAAAAGTGACATTGCCTTTGTTGCAATCAATAACAACCCCTGCAGTATTCAAAAAGGGTCTACCAAGGATAATAGACATACTATCGTCCTCGGAAATATCAAGGATAACAAAGTCTGTTAGAATAGTAACATTTGCAACCACAACAGGCACATCCTCACAAATACCAACATGTATAGCAGTTGATTTATCGGTCATTTGCAAAGATATTTCAGTAGGTGTCAACTTATTCAAATCAAGTCTACGGTATAAAGAGAGAGGCATAACACTAACACCAGCTCCAAGATCACATAAAGCAGTTTTAACATAGTTTCCTTTAATGGAGCATGGTATAGTTTGTACTGCTGGGTCTCCTAGTTTCTTTGGTATTCCACCTTTAAAAGTATAATTGGCAAGCATGGTGGAAATTACAACTTCATGTATCTTTCTTTATTGTAATAATATCTTCCATATATTTAGCATAAGGATTTGTTTTAATCATATCAGTCAAACACATACGCAAAAAGATAGGTTTAATCATTTCAGCAAAGCGCTCAAAATCCTCATTATCGATTTTTTGGATGGTTTAGGGGGAAAAGGCATGTGTTTCTGAACCCATGGTTCTCTTTCCTTACTGTGCTTCCTAGCAACAAAGTCTCTCTTATCATAACGTTGATTCTTTGATTGTGGGTTATCAAGATCAACATCAGGTTCATCTCTACATCATTGTTATTGCTAGGTTGAGCATCAACATGAACATCATCATTAACATTATCACTAGGTTCATGTTCATTACCAGATTGTGTTTCAGCATCAGAAATAGAGATATCATTGGGATTCTCAGGTGTGTCAGCAACAGGTTCACTAGAAGCATGCAAAGTCCTATCATTTTTATTTTTTCTTCTTCTTAGAAGGACTAGGTGCATCTACATTAGCTCTCTGAGAATCTTGCTCAATTCTCTTAGGGTGGCCCTCAGGATACATAGGTTCCTGAGTCATTCTACCTCCTCTAGTCACAACTCTAACAACATTATCATTTTTCTTACTATTTAATTCATTGAGCAAATCATTTTGTGCTTTAAGTACTTGTTCTACTTGAGTGGTAACCATAGAAGCATGTTTAGTAATGAGTTTCAGTTCACCTTTAACTCTAGACATATAATCACTCAAGTGTTCAATCATATAAGCATTACGTTGCAATTGTCTACCAACATAAGCATTGGACTTTTCTTGTTTAACAATAAAATTGTCAAACTCATCTAAGCATTGGCTAGCAGACTTATAATGAGGAATATCGCCTTCATCAAATCTATAAAGAGAATTTACCTTTACTACCTGTGTCGGGTTATCAAGACCATGTATTTCTTCAACAGGTGGTAATTTTTTAACATCTTCGGCTTTAATACCTTTTTTCTTTCATAGATTTCTTTGCCTCTTGCATACCTTCATCAGTGAGAAATAGAATACCCCTTTTCTTCAGAGTTGGCTTAGGGGTTGGTTCACGAAGTGTCCAATTGTTTTCATTAAGCAACATATTATTCAATAGCAATTCAGCTTGATCGGTGTTTCTTTCCCTGAAAACACAACCATCATAACTATCCAGGTGGTGTCTGGAAGCATCGGTTAGTGCATTATAAAAGATATCAAGTATTTCATTTTTCTTAAGAGGATGATCAGACAAAGCATTAAGTCGGAGAAGCCTCCCCCAAGCTTGTGGGAGACTCTCTTCTTTAATTGGCACACAATTATATATTTCCCTCAAGGTAGCTTGTTTCTTATGAGCGGGAAAATATTTAGCAGAGAAGTAATAAATCATATCCTGGGGACTACGCACACAACCAGTATCAAGAGAATTGAACCATGTTTTAGCATCACCCTTTAAAGAGAACGGAAATAACTTAAGGATATAATAGTAACGAATTCTCTCCTCATTACTGAACATGGTGGTTATGTCATTCAATTTAGTAAGATGTGCCACAACAGTTTCAAATTCATAGCCATGGAAAGGATCCGATTCAACCAAAGTAATTAACTCAGGATCGACAGAGAAATCATAAAACTTATCAGAAATATAGATATGTGAAGTAGTAAAAGCAGGGTCATATTTCATTCTAGCATTCAAAGACTTTTCTTTCAGCTTAGCTAACAGTTTCTTAAAATCATATCTATCATTGCAAGCAAGAAAGTCTCTAGCAGTTTCTTCATCCATAACATAACCCCCAGGCACAACAGGCAATTCATATCTAGGGGGAGAATCTTCATCATCACTTTCATCAATATTATCAGTTTCAATAATTTCTTTCTCTCTAGCCCTAGCAATTTGTTCATCAAAAAATTCACCTAGTGGCACAGTATTATCAAGCATAGAAGTAGTTTCATCATAAGTATCATGCATAGCAGAAGTGGCATCATCAAAAACATGCGACATATCAGATTCAATAGCAGGAGTAGGTGTCGCAAGTTTACTCATAACAGAGGGTGAATCAAGTGCAGAGCTAGATGGCAGTTTCTTACCTCCCCTCGTAGTTGAGGGATAAATCTTGGTTTTTTCGTCTTTCAAGTTCTTCATAGTGATCAACAAATATAAATCCCAAGTGACTCAAAGAATATAGCTATGCTCCCCGGCAACGGCGCCAGAAAATAGTCTTGATAACCCACAAGTGTAGGGGATCACAACAGTTTTCGAGGGTAGAGTATTCAACCCAAATTTATTGATTCGACACAAGGGGAGCCAAAGAATACTCTCAAGTATTAGCAGTTCAGTTGTCAATTCAACCACACCTGAAAGACTTAATATCTGCAGCAAAGCATTTATTAGCAAAGTAATATGGAAATAACGGTAACGGTGGCAAAAGTAACAGTAGCAGTTTTGTAGTAATTGTAACAGTAGCAGGGGAAAACTAACTAAGCAAGGAGCAATATGTTAAAAGCTCGTAGGCATTGGATCAGTGATGGATAATTATGTCGGATGCGATTCCTCATGTAATAGTTATAACCTAGGGTGACACAGAACTAGCTCGAGTTCATCAATGTAATGTAGGCATGTATTCCGAATATAGTCATACGTGCTTATGGGCAAGAACTTGCATGACATCTTTTGTCCTACCCTCCCGTGGCAGCGGGGTCCTATTGGAAACTAAGGGATATTAAGGCCTCCTTTTAATAGAGTACCGAACCAAAGCATTAACACTTAGTGAATACATGAACTCCTCAAACTACGGTCATCACCGGGAGTGGTCCCGATTATTGTCACTTCAGGGCTGCCGGATCATAACACATAGTAGGTGACTATTGACTTGCAAGATAGGATCAAGAACTCACATATATTCATCAAAACATAATAGGTTCAGATCTGAAATCATGGCACTCGGGCCCTAGTGACAAGCATTAAGCATGGCAAAGTCATAGCAACATCAATCTTAGAACATAATGGATACTAGGGATCAAACCCTAACAAAACTAACTCGATTACATGGTAAATCTCATCCAACCCATCACCGTCCAGCAAGCCTACGATGGGATTACTCACGCACAGCGGTGAGCATCATGGAATTGGTGATGGAGGAAGGTTGATGATGATGACGACGACGACCTCCACTCTTCGGAGCCCCGACCGGACTCTAGATCAGCCCTCCCGAGAGAGATTAGGGCTTGGCGGCGGCTCCGTATCGTAAAACACGATGAATCCTTCTCTCTGATTTTTTCTCCCCGAAAGTGAATATATGAGTCGGAGCTGAGGTCGCTGGAGCGTCAGGTGGCCCACGAGACAGGGGGCGCCCCCACCCTCGTGGACAGGGTGTGGGCCCCCTGGTCTTGATTCTTCCGCAAGTATTTTATATATATTCCAAAAATAATCTCCGTTGATTTTCAGGTCATTCCGAGAAAAAAAAATCTGCACAAAAATAACACAATGGCAGTTCTGCTGAAAACAGCGTCAGTCCGGGTTAGTTCCATTCAAATCATGCAAGTTAGAGTCCAAAACAAGGGCAAACGTGTTTGGAAAATTAGATATGTTGGAGACGTATCATCTGCCTTCGCCACCATCGGTCGGCACCGCGGGGCTTGCCTGGGTTGCCGATTGCGGCGGCGCTCTGTTCACATCGCGTTTGATGATGTGTGTGAGGTGACCAGATGACCTAAAGGCGGACATTGCAACGACAACACCAGTTCTTGCTTGGGCGGCTGTCTCAGATGTCCGTGACAATGTTGAGTTCAGCGAGATGTGGGTGCACCAAGCAACCAAGTCAATCCGCGGCATCCATGGACCATCGTCCGTGCCGCCGGCAGGAAGGCGGCGGTCATGATGGTCTTCACTTGGGCTTGGGTGCATGTAATGCCCAGGATGGGACTATACCTCCTACGTGTCGAGGCACGACCTAAAGGTATAAGCCCATTCTGGAATGATCTCAAGTTTGGTATCTTTGCACGACTCATGTAAAAGAGGGATTAAATTGCAAAAGGAGATAGTTGGCTTACACTCGCCACTTCACACAATACATTACATAAGCAAAACATCATTCAAAACATCACAACTCGACTACGGGCGAAGATCCAAAAGAAAGATACCAAAACATAAAGCCACAGGTCTGAATCGCCCCTAGTAGAAACCACTACTGATCGTCGAAAATGTCACAAGCATACGGCCACTCTCGTCATCGAGCTCCCAATGAAGTACTTGAACCAGCTCCTGCATCATTCTCGGCTGAACCTGCATCTGGTGTTGTAGTATCTGTGAGCCACCAGGACTCAGCAATCCCATAACCATGGGTATCAAGACTAGCAAAGCTTTATAGGTAGGAAGAGGTAAAGTGGTGAGGTTGCTGCAGCGGCTAAGCAAAGCATATGGTGGCTAACTTACGAGTACCAGAATAAGATGAGCATCTACGCAAACGGTCGCAAAAGTAGTGATCGCTAAAGATCCTGAACTACATACGAGTCAAACATAACCCCACCGTGTTCTCTTCTCAAAGTGAAAAGAGACAGTCACGGTTACTCACACAGTTGTGTGTTTTACTTCGGATCCTCTGTCAAGTTTTCTACAACCGGACATTAACAAATTCCAATCTGCAACATAACCGCGGGCACGGCTTTCGAAAGATTATAACCCTGCAGGGGTGTCCCAACTTAGCCCATCACAAGCTCTCACGATTAGCTGAAGTGATAAATATAATATCATCACCCCTTATCTTAGGGAAATCCGATCAGGCTCGGCATCCCGGTGCACAAGACATTTCGACAATGGTAAAACAAGTCCAGCAAGACCTCCCGGCGTGCCGACACCCTGATAGTAGCCGCGCGTATCTCGTCTCAGGCCACGTCCGGATGGGCGATTCTACAGGTTTATATCAATCCTTGAGTTCCCTCGTGGTGACCCCGCAGACTCCCCGTTTGGGACCAACACCATCAGCACTGGCCCCCCCTGTTATGTATTATTAAGAACCCGGGGACATGACCCCCTATGCAATTAATTAATTAAATAAGTTGTTATTATGAGCAAATTAAAACCAATGTTGGGCCTTGCTGGAGGAGTTTTATTCAAAGTCGAACTGTCAAGGGGTCCCCATCCACCCATCGTGTAAGGAACGCAAAATCAAGGAACATAATGCCGGTTTATCGGCGCCTAAGGTGGCATGAGTGGAACAAAACACCGAGCAAAAGGCCAAGCCTTCCACCCATGCCCAGTATATAGGTGTGTTAATAATAATTATAGATATTGTGATATTCCAACAACAAGTTCCCTCCTGGAACGATCTTCATCTTCACCTGCAACTAACAACGCTATAAGAGGGGCTGGGCAAGCGGGTAACATAACCAAACAATGGTTTTGCTAGGAAGGTTTCAAATGTTAGAGGTTTCATGGCAACAAGGAGAGGGCTGACATAAAAGATGGGTAGCGCGACATGTAACGATAGCATCGAGACACTAAGCATGGCAATGATAGAAAAGGTATCCAAGGGTATGACCATCTTGCCTGGGATTCCACAAGGGAGAAGAACGGGTCCATGAAGTAGACGGAGCAACATAGTCGAGCGAATCCTCACAACTCCGGAACGAAACCGAAGTTAACAAGAGAAGCAACCGGAAAGAAGCAAACAACACGGTAAACACACAAGCATAAACATGGCATACGATGCACACCCAAGTATGATGCATGTCCGGTTTAATTATGCATGGCATGGCAAAGTGCACAACAAGTACTACAAGTTAGGTGGAGCTCAATATGCAACGAGTTGCATATTGACGAAACACATTTTATTTATTTAGTTGACTCTCGTTTATTTACAAGACAAGATTAAATGTTTGTTAGCATGGCAAGAGGTGAAGCAAAACAAACTACCTATTTAGACATTTTAATTGAGGCCGGAAATAACAACAACAATTCCGGGAAAATCCCCATGTGCATGTTTAGTAATTATTAAGCAAACAACAATTCACACATATAATGTTGTTAACATGATGCGGATGACATGATCAAGTTTATGCAATTTTATTAAAAGTGAACATGAAGAGATTAGGAGTATTTGTCACCGTGGTGGAAGGAAAAGGTGCCACGGCAACGATCTGAAAATGATGCAACGGCAACAACTCGGTTCCGATAACTCGTTGAGAGTCCGGAGCAAAAGAAAGATGGCGTGAGCGAGTCGAACAAGATGGAAGGTGGGGTGATCCCATCACCGGGTTCCCACGGGTCGGCGACGAGGCAACCGAGGAACATGACAAAAGACGAAACGGGCACGGCGCACACAAGGGAAACATTTCATACAACACAACAAGCAAACATCCACGGGCACGTCTCGGGGTTATACCTTCGAAGCATTCGTCTCGGGGCGGCTCGAGATCGTAGAGGAAGGAGTCGTTTCGTGAGTCGTGGTACACGTCCGTAGAGGGAAGTAGTCGTTCACGTTATCGTGTCGGGGTACTTGTCGCGGCATCGGACATCTTCGGGGCGACGGTAGTGGTACACGGTTCGTCGGCGACGGTAGTGGAAGTAGCTGAACTTCGTTCCGTAGATGTACTTGACGGTTCCGATGTTCCGGGCGTCGCGGTACTTGGCGCTTCAAAACGTTCGTCGTGGTACTTGAGGTCTCCGATCTCGTCGTTCTTGTTAAACGAAGGGGTACTTGGTGTTTCCGGCGACGGTAGTCGTACACGTTTCGTAGAGGTTCGGGGCCGTCGTGGTACTTGCCGACGGGTCTTGTCGACGGTAGACGTTCACGGGTCGACGAGGTACTTGGCACCATCTTGGTCTTGCGGCTGCGGTCTTCACAACAAAGGGAAAAAGAAGGCAGCAAGGTGCACCGAAGGCGGCCGGCGAGCTGCTCATGCCCGAGGCCGGTCGGGGAGGTGCAGCGGAACGACGGCGGCGGCTCCTGGCCGAGAGGAGGATGGGCTTGGGGCGGCGGGGACGTGGCCTGGAGAAGAAGGGCGCAGGGCCATGGCGCGGCGAGAGGAGGGGGCACGCCGGCTAGGGGCGGCCGTTGCCGGTGCTGGAGCATGGCGAGGGCGCTACGACGCTGGGGCTCGGGGAGGGACGACGCGGCTCCGCGCGAGGAGAACCCGCGATCTCCGGCCACCGTGGTGGCGAGGACGGGCGATGCTTGAGGCGTGGAGGGGCTGCTCGAGGCCGTGGGGCTCCATGGCGCGGCGGGAGCGCTCCGTGGTGGAGGCTGGCGCGAGGAGGAGGTGCGGGCTGGAGATCGAGGGCGCCGGATGTGGCCCTGGGGCTCCATGGTCGGAGGGTGGCGCTCGGG
>LR738710.1:565852611-565875002 GCA_902687465.1 Secale cereale | reverse complement strand
AGGGGAGATCGGGCAGAGGGAGAGTGACGCTCGGACGATGGGGTTCGCGAGGGAGAAGGGAGATCGAGAGATGGGGTCGGGGGAACGAGGGGTGGTGCGGCGCTGGGAGGAAGGAGCGAGGGGAGGGAGTAGCGCTGCTGCAGGCAAGGGTTAGGGGGGCGGTCGGGCTGGTGGGCCTTGGGCCTGGAGGCTGGGAGGAGACGGCCTGAGCCAGCTGCGGCTGGGCTCTAGAGGCCTGGGCCAAAAGGAGGCCGGCTGGACTTCTTTTAACTGATTTTTTAGCAGAAACCAAATAAGGAGAAGAAAAGAATGAGGAGGGGGGTTAGGGAAATAGTTAGCACAAGGGACTAATTTTCTCGGGCTCATAAAAATGAGCACGGTCCGAGAAAATAGAAAAAGGCATGATCGAGATATAATTCAAACATATTTGAATTTAATTCAAAAGAGTTTGAACTAAGACTTGATTATTGAAGTGTCCAAAAATGTTGAGGTTTTTGGAGGAACCTCGATAAACGAGAAAATAAATATTGACAAGGTTTGAGGCAAGGAATGCGAAAGAGAAGGCATGGGGAAAATATGCAAGTGTGTTGCGGTTAATTCCAAACAAATGGAATATTTATTTATATAGCTCCCTAAATATTGGGAGGATATGTTTTAAAGAGAAATCACACTTCCCTCGATTTAAATGGACCGAAGGTCCACACGATTTATTTAGGTGCAAAAATAATAATGAGATGATGGCATGATGACAAGATGCAATGCAAAAAATAAATAACACAAGCACAAAGAAACACACGGGAGAACCCGGAACATCTGGAATCTTCTGGAATCTTCTAGGACGTCGGTCTTCGGGCGTCACAACTCTCCCACACTACCAGAGGATCTCGACCCGAGATCCTAGAGATGGCACCGGGTAGAAACGAAAAAGAAGAGGTAAAACAAAGTTGCTTCTTCGACAAACGAGTGAAACCACAAACCTTGAGAGGTTAAATAAGTTGAATAAGAGTACAATGGAGATGAACGAAGATGAAACACTCCGTTAGAAAAGAGGAACAAGGAGCATTATGAGAACCTTGTAGGTTGAAAAAAACATGAAACAAGAGCTTACGAACCAAAAGAATATGAAACCACAACGGTATAGCCAAGGAATAAGAATGACATAATTTGGACAGCACTCCGTCTGAAAATGGAAGGAATTAGCAAAAACATGCCAAGTTGGAATGATACTTGCTGAAATGAACAACACACATCCTCTGAAACAATTAAAAGAATGGCACAAGGGGTAAGAAAGATTCAGACAGCACTCCGGTTGAAAAGAGAGGCAAGACATGAAAAGATGAGAGAACTTGAAAAAGAGGACATAATACTCCGGTTAAATGGACAAGCAAGGAAAGAACATCATCTCGATAAAACGATATGATGATTTGGATAGAGCAACATCACAATGCCTCCGGAATGAAAAATATATGCTAGGTCGTTGGAAAGAAAAGAACGGAGAAGAAAATGGCAACTTCTCCGACAAATGAATATGAAAATCATCCTTATGAAGAAGGCTTGAATGGAGTTGATGGAAAAATCAACACGAAAACGAATAAGCTTGATGTGGGCTTATGGAAAACAACTCAAAATTAAGAGGTGACAACCAGCCACTAACTTAAACAATTGATTTGATTGAGATCAACAAGGAGACGAAAGAGTTATTTCACGGAGAGGATAATTAAGAACTTGGGTCATTTATAAGCACCATAATTAGCAACAATCCTTAGGGAAAGCTTTTAGGTGAATCATAACCCAAGATAACTCCAACGAATAAATTGAATGGTTGACAAGATCTCCTGAACAAAGAAAATGATGGGTTTAAATATCTCATTCCTGACAACTTGTGAATCATGAAACATGAAGGAATTGTCAAGAATGACATAACACCATCTAAAAAGATAAGGTAGAAAGAATTGCACTTGGAAAGCATGATGAAGAATGCTTGAGCTCCAACAAGAATCTTGATGAAAACTTCGATGATGAATTAAAACATGATGAACCACCATGAAAACTCCGGTAATGAAAGCATGAGAAGTGAAAGATGAAAAGAATAAGATTCAAGGCCTACGATGAATTAGATGGAGCTTGGAAATGATATAATTAAATAACTTGGAACTCCGGAAAACAAGATGAACAACTTGAAACCAAGGATATGATATGATGAACAAGTTCCAGACAAAAGAATTAAACACTTGGAAGGAACAATAATAAGAATTATGTTATGCATCTCCTTCACCAATTTAATTGATGACAACCAAAGGATTTGGCATACTACTTATTCTCGTTGGAAAGGATTAAGAGAGATCTCGCACAAGCTTGGGTAAATCTTCAAGAAAGCACCGGTAGGATTATGAAAAGAGCAAATGAATTGATACGATAACAACGGAAGAGTAGTCTTGAAAGAACCACCGTAAAATATGGAGACGAACGAAGAGGCATCAATGAAGAATATTTGGAGGACGAAGTTGAAAACTGAGAACGAAGAAATATTCTGAAATGATGGCCTTCGGAGGATCACAATGGGAAGAATTCGTGAAATGCTTCGGATGGGTATGAAAAGAATTCCTCACAATCTGAACAATAATGAGGATGGCAAGAAGCTAGAACCACGAATCTTGAAGAGAACGGGCCAAGATTTAAGAGAAACTCTTCTCCGGTCTTCAAAATCTGAGAAGACGATGAGATACACCACCATGAATTGTATAGGCCCTCCGTAATGAAGAATTAAAAGGTTGAACCAATGATGAAAAAGAATTTGAAAGTGATCTTGGAGAAGGCAGATGACTGATGTAATCCATTCTTACGTCACATTTTGAAAGGAATTTGAGTATAACTCCAGAAAAATTAGAAGAGTCAGGTAAGATCCTGGAAAAAGACATGTGGGTTAGGGCCCACTCAAAAGAAATCACCGTTGGAAAAGATTGCTTAAGAGATATTGCACCAGTTGAATTAAATGGCTTGAATAAGATGACAATCTCAAAATAGCTTGAACGGATTAAGAATGGACTTATGAATCTTCAGCACTCCGGATATGAATAGCAAGAGGAGAATGAATAATTTGTGCACCGGAATAAGAAAGCATTGTGAAAAGAGGAAAAGGATAAGATCAACACCGAAATCTTGAATTACATCCACCGGCAGAATTTGAGAACAAAAGAATGATGAACTTGAAGCTCTTGAGCATCTTCACGATAAATCACCGGATAAGAACATTGAAGGAAAAGAATGAAGAAACATCACATGAATAAAATGAATATTTCATTTGAGAATCTCTTGCTCCAAGAAGAAGAAGGGTGGGAGGGCGGGGAAAACAAAGACAACTTGGGATGAATCAAACAGACAAATCGTCAGATTTCTCAACGGCGTCCGTATGGAATAATCTTGAAGAGAAGGCACACCGGTTGAAAAGGATTAACATGACAATCTTGATGATTAAGAAGGACTAGCACTCCCATATCAATATGAGAACACCAATTAGGAAAGGTATGGAATCAACACTTGACATCGAAGCAACTCGAATACCAGAATCAAAACGAAAACAAAGGATAGATATGTTGCAGCATAATCTTCACAATATCATTCGAATGGAGAATGAATTCCATAGTGTTGGGGAACGTTGCATGGGAAACAAAAAAATTTCCTACGTTCACCAAGATCAATCTAGGAGATGCATCTACGAGGGGAGAGTTGGATCCACATACCCTTGTAGATCGCTAAGCGGAAGCGTTCAAGAACGCGGTTGATGGAGTCGTACTCGCCGCGATTCAGATCGCCGAAGATCCTAGCACCGAAGCAACGGTGCCTCCGCGTTCTTCACACGTACAGCTCGGGGACGTCTCCTCCTTCTTGATCCAGCAAGGGGGAAGGAGAGGTTGATGGAGACACCGGCAGCACGACGGCGTGGTGGAGATGGTGGTGGAGGATTCCTGCAGGGCTTCGCCAAGCACTGAGGAGTTCGCGAAGATGGATGTGGGAGAGGGAGGGCAGCGCCGAGGCACGAACGTGTGTGGCTGCCCTCCCTCTGCCTCTCTTTATATAGGGGGAGTAGAGGGGAGGGGGCGCCCTAGGGTTTACCCCTAGGGGCGGCGGCCAAGTGGAGATGGGGGGGCGGCGGCCAGGGCTGCGCCAGGGTTAGGGCTCCCCCCCCCCAGGTGCCTTGCCCCCGAAGCTAGGGGGTGCGGCAGCCCTAGGAGGGGCTAGCCCCCCTTGCGCATGAGGAGAGGGCCCAGGGGGGGCGCACAGCCCTATGAGGGCTGTTGTGTCCCCCCTTTGTGGCCCATTAGGCCCGAAACTCCTTCCGGGACCCCGAAACCCCTTTCGGTCATCCGTCGTCTTCCCGATACTCCCCGGAACACTTCCGGACTCCGAAACCTTTCATCCTATATATCAATCTTCGTCCCCGGACCATTCCGGAGACCCTCGTCACGTCCGGGATCTCATCCGGGACTCCGAACAACCTTCGGTAACCATGCACTGTTCTCACTAACAACCCTAGCGTCACCGAACCTTAAGTGTGTAGACCCTGCGGGTTCGGAAACTATGCAGACATGACCGAGACACTCCCAGGTCAATAACCAATAGCGGGATCTGGATACCCATATTGGTTCCCACACGTTCCTCAATGATCTCATCGGATGAACCACGATGTCAAGGATTCAGGCAATCCCGTATACAGTTCCCTTTGTCTCGTCGGTATGTTACTTGCCCGAGATTCGATCGTCGGTATCTCTATACCTAGTTCAATCTCGTTACCGGCAAGTCTCTTTACTCGTTCCGTAATACATAATCCCGTGACTAACTACTTAGTCACTTTGAGCTCATTGAGATGACGTATTACCGAGTGGGCCCGGAGATACCTCTCCGTCACACGGAGTGACAAATCCCAGTCTCGATCCATGTCAACTCAACAGACACCTTCGGAGATACCTGTAGAGTACCTTTATAGTCACCCAGTTACGTTGCGACGTTTGGCACACACAAGGCATTCCTACGGTGTCAGTGAGTTACATGATCTCATGGTCATAGGAACTTATACTTGACATGCAGAAAACTATAGCGATAACTGATATGATCAAAAGCTATGTTTAACGTTTGGGTCTCGTCCATCACATCATTCTCCTAATGATGTGATCCCGTTATCAAATGACAACTCATGTCTATGACCTGGAAACCGCGGTCATCTTTGATCAACGAGCTAGTCCTGAAGAGGCTTACTAGGGACACAAAGTTTGTCTATTTATCCACACATGTATTTAAGTTTCCAATCAATACAATTATAGCATGGATAATAAACGATTATCATGAACAAGGAAATATAATAATAACTCTTTTATTATTGCCTCTAGGGCATATTTCCAACAGTCTCCCACTTGCACTAGATTCAATAATCTAGCACTACAAGGTAATGAATCTAACACCCATAGAGTCTTGGTGTTAATCATGCTTAGCCCGTGGAAGAGGCTTAGTCAACGGATCTGCAACATTCAAATCCGTGTGTACTTTGCAAATGCTTATGTCCTCCTCCTTGACTGAATCGCGGATGGAATTGAAGCGTCGCTTTATGTGTCTGGTCCTCTTGTGAAACCTTGGTTCCTTGGCTAGAGCAATGGCACCAGTGTTGTCACAAAACAGAGTCATTGGGTTCAATGCACTAGGCACAACTCCAAGATCTGTCATGAACTCCTTCATCCAGACACCTTCTTTTGCCGCCTCCGAGGCAGCTATGTACTCCGCTTCGCATGTAGAATCGGCTACCACGCTTTGCTTGGAACTGCACCAGCTTACCGCTCCCCCGTTGAGAATATATACGTATCCGTTTTGAGACTTAGAGTCATCCGGATCAGTGTCAAAGCTTGCATCGACGTAACCCTTTACGACGAGCTCTTGATCACCTCCATAAACGAGAAACATCTCCTTAGTCCTTTTCAGGTACTTTAGGATATTCTTGACCGCTGTCCAGTGATCCATACCAGGATTACTTTGAAACCTTCCGGCCATACTTATGGCAAGGCTGACATTTGGTCTTGTGCACAGCATTGCATACATGATAGAGCCTATGGCTGAAGCATAGGGGACGACACTCATCTTTTCTCTATCTTCCGCAGTCACTGGGCATTGAGTCTTACTCAACTTTGTACCTTGCAATACCGGCAAGAACCCCTTCTTGGATTGATCCATTTTGAACTTCTTCAAAACTTTATCAAGGTATGTACTTTGTGAAAGTCCTATCAAGCGTCTCGATCTATCTATATAGATCTTGATGCCCAATATGAAAGCTGCTTCACCGAGGTCCTTCATCGAAAAACTCTTGTTCAAATACCCCTTCACGCTATCCAAAAATTCTATATTGTTTCCAATCAGCAATATGTCATCCACATATAATATTAGAAACGCTATAGAGCTCCCACTCACTTTCTTGTAAATACAAGCTTCTCCGTAAACTTGTACAAACCCAAACGCTTTGATCACCTCATCAAAGCGAAGATTCCAACTCCGAGATGCTTGCACCAGCCCATAAATGGAACGCTGGAGCTTGCATACTTTGTCAGCATTCTCTGGATCAACAAAACCTTCCGGTTGTATCATATACAACTCTTCCTTAAGAAAACCGTTAAGGAACGCTGTTTTGACATCCATCTGCCAAATTTCATAATCGAAATATGCAGCTATTGCTAACATGATTCGGACGGATTTAAGCATCGCTACGGGTGAGAAAGTCTCATCGTAGTCAATCCCTTGAACTTGTGAAAAACCCTTTGCCACAAGTCGAGCTTTATACACGGTGACGTTACCGTCAGCGTCCGTCTTCCTCTTAAAAATCCATTTATTCTGAATGGCCTTCCGCCCTTCAGGTAATACTTCCAAAGTCCATACTTTGTTTTCATACATGGATCCCATCTCGGATTTCATGGCCTCTAACCATTTGTCGGAATCCGGGCCCACCATCGCTTCTCCATAGCTCGTAGGTTCACCGTTGTCTAACAACATGACCTCCAAGACAGGGTTACCATACCACTCAGGTGCAGTGCGTACCCTTGTCGACCTACGAGGTTCGGTAGTAACTTGATCAGAAGCTTCTTGATCATCATCATTGGCTTCCTCTTCAACCGCTGCAGGCTCCACAAAAACATCTTTCTGTGTTGCGCAACTCTCTGGTTGAAGCAGAGGTTCAATAAACTCATCAAGTTCTACCTTCCTCCCACTCAATTCTTTCGAGAGAAACTCTTTCTCGAGAAAGGACCCGTTCTTAGCGACAAACACTTTGCCTTCGGATCTGAGATAGAAGGTGTACCCAACAGTTTCTTTTGGGTATCCTATGAAGACACATTTGTCCGCTTTGGGTTCGAGCTTTTCTGGCTGAAGCCTTTTGACATAAGCATCGCAACCCCAAACCTTGAGAAAAGACAACTTAGGTTTCTTACCAAACCATAGTTCATACGGTGTTGTCTCAACGGACTTGGATGGAGCCCTATTTAAAGTGAATGCAGCTGTCTCTAACGCATATCCCCAAAACGATAGTGGCAAATCGGCAAGAGACATCATAGAACGCACCATATCTAATAGGGTTCGATTACGACGTTCGGACACACCATTACGCTGTGGTGTTCCAGGTGGCGTCAACTGTGAAACGATTCCACATTTTCTTAAGTGATTGCCAAACTCATAACTCAGATACTCTCCCCCTCGATCAGATCGTAGGAATTTGATCTTCTTGTTACGATGATTCTCAACTTCACTCTGAAATTGCTTGAACTTTTCAAACGTTTCAGACTTATGCTTCATCAAGTAAATATACCCGTATCTACTCAAGTCGTCAGTGAAGGTGAGAAAGTAACGATATCCACCGCGCGCCGTGACACTCATCGGGCCGCACACATCAGTATGTATGATTTCCAATAAGTCACTTGCCCGTTCCATTGTCCCTGAAAACGGGGTCCTTGTCATCTTGCCCATGAGGCACGGCTCGCATGTGTCAAGTGATGCAAAATCAAGAGACTCCAAAAGTCCATCAGCATGGAGCATCCTCATGCGTTTCACGCCGATATGACCCAGACGGCAGTGCCACAAGAAAGTGGTACTATCGCTAACTACTCTACATCTTTTGGCATCAATGTTATGAACATGTGTATCATCACTATCGAGATTCAATAAGAATAAACCCCTCACTTCGGGTGCATGACCATAAAAGATATTACCCATATAAATAGAACAACCTTTATTCTCTGATTTAAATGAGTAACCGTCTCGCAATAAACAAGATCCAGATATAATGTTCATGCTCAACGCAGGCACTAAATAACAATTATTCAGGTTCATAACTAATCCCGATGGTAATCGAAGAGCGAGCGTGCCGACGGCGATCACATCAACCTTGGAACCATTCCCCACGCGCATCGTCACTTCGTCCTTCGCCAGCCTCCGTTTATTCCGCAGTTCCTGTTTAGAGTTGCAAATGTGAGCAACCGAACCGGTATCAAATACCCAGGCACTACAACGAGAGTTGGTAAGGTACACATCAATAACATGTATATCACATATACCTTGCTTGTTGTTGTTGGCCCCCTTCTTGTCTGCCAGATACTTGGGGCAGTTCCGCTTCCTGTGGCCGTTCCCCTTGCAATAGAAACACTCAGTCTCTGGCTTGGGCCCAGCCTTGGGTTTCTTCACTGGATGAGCAACTGCCTTGCCACCCTTCTTAGAGTTACCCTTCTTGCCCTTGCCATTCTTCTTGAAACTGGTGGTTTTATTGACCATCAACACTTGATACTCCTTCTGGATGTCTGCCTCAGCGACTTTCAGCATCGAAAACAGCTCGGCGATGGTTTTGTTCATCCCTTGCATGTTATACTGCTGCACGAAGCTCTTGTAGCTAGGCGGGAGTGACTGGAGAATTCTGTCAATGATAGCCTCCTCCGGGAACACAAGTCCCAGATCAGCTATGCGGGTATAGTACCCAGACATCTTCAGTAAGTGCTCACTGACAGACGAATTCTCCTCCATCTTGCAAGCAAAGAATTTATCGGTGGTCTCATACCTCTCGATCTTGGCATTCTTTTCAAAGATGAACTTCAAATCCTGGAACATCTCATATGCTCCATGACGTTCAAAACGCCTTTGAAGTCCTCCTTCCAAGCTATACAACATGGCACACTGCACTACTGAGTAGTCATCCGAACGCGACTGCCAGGCGTTCATAACGTCCGCAGAGGCCTGAGGAGCGGGGGGTTCACCTAGCGGTGCATTTAAGACATAAACCTTTTGGGCAGCTGTGAGGATGATCCTCAGATTGCGGAGCCAGTCCACAAAGTTGCTCCCATCATCTTTCAGTTTAGCTTTCTCTAGGAACGCATTAAAATTCAGGGGAGCTACTGCGCGAGCCATCTACAACAAAAGATTTGCAAAGACATTTTAGACTATTGTTCATGATAAGTGAGTTATTACCTAATCAAATTATTTATAACTCCCACTCAGATTGACATCCCTCTGGTCATTCGAGCGTGACATGATCCAGATCCACCAACCCAAGTCCGATCATCACGTGAGATGAGGTGGTGTCAATGGTGAACATCTACATGTTGATCATATCTACTATATGACTCATGCTCGACCTTTCGGTCTTCCGTGTTCCGAGGCCATGTCTGTACATGCTAGGCTCGTCAAGTCTAACCCGAGTGTTCTGCATGTGCAAAACTGGCTTGCACCCGTTGTATGCGAACGTAGAGTCTATCACACCCGATCATCACGTGGTGCTTCGAAACGACGAACCTTCGCAACGGCGCACACTCGGGGGGAACACAATTTTATCTTGAAATTTTAGTGAAGGATCATCTTATAATGCTACCGTCGTCCTAAGCAAAATAAGATGCATAAAAGGATTAACATCACATGCAAATCATAAGTGACATGATATGGCCATCAACACGTGCTTTTGATCTCCATCTCCAAAGCACCGGCATGATCTCCATCGTCACCGGCGCCACACCATGATCCCCATCATCATGATCTCCATCATCGTGTCGCCATCGGGGTTGTCGCGCGCCCACCATGCTCTTACTACTATTGCTACCGTTTAGCGATAAAGTAAAGCATTACAAAGCGCTTAATGATTGACACGCAGGTCATACAAAAATTAAAGACAACCCTATGGCTCCTGCCGGTTGCCGTATACATCGACATGCAAGTCGATATTAACTATTACAACATGATCATCTCATACATCAAATATATTTCATCATGTCATTGGCCATATCATATCACATACATACCCTGCAAAAACAAGTTAGACGTCCTCTAATTTGTTGTTGCATGTTTTACGTGGCTGCTATGGGTATCTAGCAAGAACGCTTCTTACCTACGCAAAGCCACAACGGTGATATTTAAGTTGCTATTTAACCTTCTACAAGGACCGCCTTGTTCTGTTCCGATTCAACTAAGATAGGAGAGACAGACACCCGCCAGCCATCTTATGCAACAAAAGTCACATGTCTGTCGATGGAACCGGTCTCATGTACGTGGACATGTAAAGTTGTTCCGGGCCGCTTCATCCCATAATACCGCTGAATCAAGAAAGACTAAGGAGGGAAGCAATCTAAACATCAACGTCCACAAACCCTTTTGTGTTCTACTCGTGAAAGCATCTACGCAAGATCCTAGCTCATGATGCCACTGTTGGGGAACGTTACATGGGAAACAAAAATTTTTCCTACGTTCACCAAGATCAATCTAGGAGATGCATCTACGAGGGGAGAGTTGGATCCACATACCCTTGTACATCGCTAAGCGGAAGCGTTCAAGAACGCGGTTGATGGAGTCGTACTCGCCGCGATTCAGATCGCCGAAGATCCTAGCACCGAAGCAACGGTGCCTCCGCGTTCTTCACACGTACAGCTCGGGGACGTCTCCTCCTTCTTGATCCAGCAAGGGGGAAGGAGAGGTTGATGGAGACACCGGCAGCACGACGGCGTGGTGGAGATGGTGGTGGAGGATTCCTGCAGGGCTTCGCCAAGCACTGAGGAGTTCGCGAAGATGGATGTGGGAGAGGGAGGGCAGCGCCGAGGCACGAACGTGTGTGGCTGCCCTCCCTCTGCCTCTCTTTATATAGGGGGAGTAGAGGGGAGGGGGCGCCCTAGGGTTTACCCCTAGGGGCGGCGGCCAAGGGGAGGTGGGAGGGGGCGGCGCCCCAGGGTTAGGGTTCCCCCCCCCCAAGTGCCTTGCCCCCCAAGCCTAGGGGGTGCGGCAGCCCTAGGGGGGGCCAGCCCCCTTGGCGCATGAGGAGAGGGCCCAGGGATGGGCGCACAGCCCTATGAGGGCTGTTGTGTCCCCCTTTGTGGCCCATTAGGCCCGAAACTCTTTCCGGGACCCCGAAAACCCTTTTCGGTCATCCGCCGTCTTCCCGATACTCCCCGGAACACTTCCGGACTCCGAACACTCTCATCCTATATATCAATCTTCGTCCCCGGACCATTCCGGAGACCCTCGCCACGTCCGGGATCTCATCCGGGACTCCGAACAACCTTCGGTAACCATGCACTGTTCTCACTAACAACCCTAGCGTCACCGAACCTTAAGTGTGTAGACCCTGCGGGTTCGGAAACTATGCAGACATGACCGAGACACTCCCAGGTCAATAACCAATAGCGGGATCTGGATACCCATATTGGTTCCCACACGTTCCTCGATGATCTCATCGGATGAACCACGATGTCAAGGATTCAGGCAATCCCGTATACAGTTCCCTTTGTCTCGTCGGTATGTTACTTGCCCGAGATTCGATCGTCGGTATCTCTATACCTAGTTCAATCTCGTTACCGGCAAGTCTCTTTACTCGTTACCGTAATACATAATCCCGTGACTAACTACTTAATCACTTTGAGCTCATTGAGATGATGTATTACCGAGTGGGCCCGGAGATACCTCTCCGTCACACGGAGTGACAAATCCCAGTCTCGATCCATGTCAACTCAACAGACACCTTCGGAGATACCTGTAGAGCACCTTTATAGTCACCCAGTTACGTTGCGACGTTTGGCACACACAAAGCACTCCTACGGTGTCAGTGAGTTACATGATCTCATGGTCATAGGAACTTATACTTGACATGCAGAAAACTATAGCGATAACTGATACGATCAAAAGCTATGTTTAACGTTTGGGTCTCGTCCATCACATCATTCTCCTAATGATGTGATCCCGTTATCAAATGACAACTCATGTCTATGACCTGGAAACCGCGGTCATCTTTGATCAACGAGCTAGTCCTGAAGAGGCTTACTAGGGACACAAAGTTTGTCTATTTATCCACACATGTATATGAGTTTCCAATCAATACAATTATAGCATGGATAATAAACGATTATCATGAACAAGGAAATATAATAATAACTCTTTTATTATTGCCTCTAGGGCATATTTCCAACACATAGCTACATCAACTTGTCGAGAAGCCACTTGGAAGAACAAAAGATAAATAAAAGCAACAAGGAGCAGATGGAACAAATACAAGATAGAAGCTTCGTTCGACAAATTCGTGCTGAAAGCTCATGGAACGTGTTACGAAAGGGTTTTGCAATCCCCGGATAAGCATAGCCAAGGACCCTTTAAGATGCAACTCCCGATCGGAACAAGCCCATAAAACTACTTCACTCAATGTAGAACCCCAAACTTCATATCATGCATTCGTTGGAAGAATGCCTAGAACTACTAGATGAACCCACCTATTAATTTCCGAAAGTTTCCAGTTATGCAATCAGGTGTTGGGGATACAGGGGAAGCACCGCGCACTCAACTCTAATCCTACATCCAGCTGTATCCATCCTTCAACACATAACCAGTTATCTCCGGAAACCGTTTACCTCGGACCTTCGAAACGCATCTACTATACAAGCTATGGCAATACTCCCGAACTACCTCCCCAGTACTGGGTGATGTCGGGGTTATCTTGCCACTAACCGCATAGGAGAGTTTTTGATGTCGGCCGTCTTAAGTATTCTAGAACTGATGCGATGGATTTGTGATGACAACACCTCGGAGCTCAACTCCCCGGGACACTGCCACAACCCCTAATGACAGGAGGCATCGAGAACAATGTTCTCGTCACAAAGACATCGGAACAATCCAAACAATACTCGCGTGATCCTAAAAAAAATTTGGTGCATTTTTTAGAGTAGAAGAGATAAGAGTAATCGTCAGGAGTCCTCACCAGAATGAAAAGAGATGAGGAGCAAAGAAAATCCTACTCTCCGATATAAATATAGGACTCAAAACATTTTAAGTGTGTGCCTAGACTCAACCGTCAACGATTCGATCAATCAGAGGGGGCTTCTAGGTCGGAGAAGGCTCTGAATACCAACTTATAATGCCCAGGATGGGACTATACCTCCTACGTGTCGAGGCACAACTTAAAGGTATAAGCCCATTCTGGAATGATCTCAAGTTTGGTATCTTTGCACGACTCGTGTAAAAGAGGGATTAAATTGCAAAAGGAGATAGTTGGCTTACACTCGCCACTTCACACAATACATTACATAAGCAAAACATCATTCAAAACATCACAACCCGACTACGGGCGAAGATCCAAAAGAAAGATACCAAAACATAAAGCCACAGGTCTGAATCGCCCCTAGTAGAAACCACTACTGATCGTCGAAAACGTCACAAGCATACGACCACTCTCTTCATCGAGCTCCCAGTGAAGTACTTGAACCAGCTCCTGCATCATTCTCGGCAGAACCTGCATCTGGTGTTGTAGTATCTGTGAGCCACGAGGACTCAGCAATCCCATAACCATGGGTATCAAGACTAGCAAAGCTTTATAGGTAGGAAGAGGTAAAGTGGTGAGGTTGCTGCAGCGGCTAAGCAAAGCATATGGTGGCTAACTTACGAGTACCAGAATAAGATGAGCATCTACGCAAACGGTCGCAAAAGTAGTGATCGCTAAAGATCCTGAACTACATACGAGTCAAACATAACCCCACCGTGTTCTCTTCTCAAAGTGAAAAGAGACACTCATGGTTACTCACACAGTTGTGTGTTTTACTTCGGATCCTCTGTCAAGTTTTCTACAACCGGACATTAACAAATTCCAATCTGCCACATAACCACGGGCACGGCTTTCGAAAGATTATAACCCTGCAGGGGTGTCCCAACTTAGCCCATCACAAGCTCTCACGATTAGCTGAAGTGATAAATATAATATCATCACCCCTTATCTTAGGGAAATCCGATCAGGCTCGGCATCCCGGTGCACAAGACATTTCGACAATGGTAAAACAAGTCCAGCAAGACCTCCCGGCGTGCCGACACCCTGATAGTAGCCGCGCGTATCTCGTCTCAGGCCACGTCCGGATGGGCGATTCTACAGGTTTATATCAATCCTCGAGTTTCCTCGTGGTGACCCCGCAGACTCCCCGTTTGGGACCAACACCATCAGCACTGGCCCCCCTGTTATGTATTATTAAGAACCCGAAGACATGACCCCCTATGCAATTAATTAATTAAATAAGTTGTTATTATGAGCAAATTAAAACCAATGTTGGGCCTTGCTAGAGGAGTTTTATTCAAAGTCGAACTGTCAAGGGGTCCCCATCCACCCATCGTGTAAGGAATGCAAAATCAAGGAACATAATGCCGGTTTATCGGCGCCTAAGGTGGCATGAGTGGAACAAAACACCGAGGAAAAGGCCAAGCCTTCCACCCATGCCCAGTATATAGGTGTGTTAATAATAATTATAGATATTGTGATATTCCAACAACAAGTTCCCTCCTGGAACGATCTTCATCTTCACCTGCAACTAACAACGCTATAAGAGGGGCTGAGCAAGCGGGTAACATAGCCAAACAGTGGTTTTGCTAGGAAGGTTTCAAATGTTAGAGGTTTCATGGCAACAAGGAGAGGGCTGACATAAAAGATGGGTAGCGCGACATGTAACGATAGCATCGAGACACTAAGCATGGCAATGATAGAAAAGGTATCCAAGGGTATGATCATCTTGCCTGGGATTCCACAAGGGAGAAGAACGGGTCCATGAAGTAGACGGAGCAACATAGTCGAGCGAATCCTCACAACTCCGAAACGAAACCGAAGCTAACAAGAGAAGCAACCGGAAAGAAGCAAACAACACGGTAAACACACAAGCATAAACATGGCATACGATGCACACCCAAGTATGATGCATGTCCGGTTTAATTATGCATGGTATGGCAAAGTGCACAACAAGTACTACAAGTTAAGTGGAGCTCAATATGCAACGAGTTGCATATTGACGAAACACCACATTTTATTTATTTAGTTGACTCTCGTTTATTTACAAGACAAGATTAAATGTTTGTTAGCATGGCAAGAGGTGAAGCAAAACAAACTACCTACTTAGACATTTTAATTGAGGCCGGAAATAACAACAACAATTCCGGGAAAATCCCCATGTGCATGTTTAGTAATTATTAAGCAAACAACAATTCACACATATAATGTTGTTAACATGATGCGGATGACATGATCAAGTTTATGCAATTTTATTAAAAGTGAACATGAAGAGATTAGGAGTATTTGTCACCGTGGTGGAAGGAAAAGGTGCCACGGCAATGATCCGAAAATGATGCAACAGCAACAACTCGGTTCCGATAACTCGTTGAGAGTCCGGAGCAAAAGAAAGATGGCGTGAGCGAGTCGAACAAGATGGAAGGTGGGGTGATCCCGTCACCGGGTTCCCACGGGTCAGCGACGAGGCAACCGAGGAACATGACAAAAGACGAAGCGGGCACAGTGCACACAAGGGAAACATTACATACAACACAACAAGCAAACGTCCACGGGCACGTCTCGGGGTTATACCTTCGAAGCGTTCGTCTCGGGGCGGCTCGAGATCGTAGAGGAAGGAGTCATTCCGTGAGTCGTGGTACACGTCCGTAGAGGGAAGTAGTCGTTCACGTTATCGTGTCGGGGTACTTGTCGCGGCATCGGACATGTTCAGGGCGACGGTAGTGGTACACGGTTCGTCGGCGACGGTAGTGGAAGTAGCCGAACTTCGTTCCGTAGATGTACTTGACGGTTCTGATGCTCCGGGCGTCGCGGTACTTGGCGCTTCAAAACGTTCGTCGTGGTACTTGAGGTCTCCGATCTCGTCGTTCTTATTAAACGAAGGGGTACTTGGTGTTTCCGGCGACGGTAGTCGTACACGTTTCGTAGAGGTTCGGGGCCGTCGTGGTACTTGCTGACGGGTCTTGTCGACGGTAGACGTTCACGGGTCGACGAGGTACTTGGCACCATCTTGGTCTTGCGGCTGCGGTCTTCACAACAAAGGGAAAAAGAAGGCGGCAAGGTGCACCGAAGGCGGCCGGCGAGCTGCTCATGCCGGAGGCCGGTCGGGGAGGTGCAGCGGAACGACGGCGGCGGCTCCTGGCCGAGAGGAGGATGGGCTTGGGGCGGCGGGGACGTGGCCTGGAGAAGAAGGGCGCAGGGCCATGGCGCGGCGAGAGGAGGGGGCACGCCGGCTAGGGGCGGCCGTTGCCGGTGCTGGAGCATGGCGAGGGCGCTACGACACTGGGGCTCGGGGAGGGACGACGCGGCTCCGCGCGAGGAGAACCCGCGATCTCCGGCCACCGTGGTGGCGAGGACGGGCGATGCTTGAGGCGTGGAGGGGCTGCTCGAGGCCGCGGGGCTCCATGGCGCGACGGGAGCGCTCCGTGGCGGAGGCTGGCGCGAGGAGGAGGTGCGGGCTGGAGATCGAGGGCGCCGGTTGTGGCCCTGGGGCTCCATGGTCGGAGGGTGGCGCTCGGGGGGGGCGACCATGGCGCTGGGGAAGGGGAGATCGGGCAGAGGGAGAGTGACGCTCGGGCGATGGGGTTCACGAGGGAGAAGGGAGATCGAGAGATGGGGTCGGGGGAACGAGGGGTGGTGCGGCGCTGGGAGGAAGGAGCGAGGGGAGGGAGTAGCGCTGCTGCGGGCTAGGGTTAGGGGGGGCGGTCGGGCTGGTGGGCCTTGGGCCTGGAGGCTGGGAGGAGACGGCCTGAGCCAGCTGCGGTTGGGCTCTAGAGGCCTGGGCCAAAAGGAGGCCGGCTGGACTTCTTTTAACTGATTTTTTAGCAGAAACCAAATAAGGAGAAGAAAAGAATGAGGAGGGGGGTTAGGGAAATAGTTAGCACAAGGGACTAATTTTCTCGGGCTCATAAAAATGAGCACGGTCCGAGAAAATAGAAAAAGGCATGATCGAGATATAATTCAAACATATTTGAATTTAATTCAAAAGAGTTTGAACTAAGACTTGATTATTGAAGTGTCCAAAAATGTTGAGGTTTTTGGAGGAACCTCGATAAACGAGAAAAGAAATATTGACAAGGTTTGAGGCAAGGAATGCGAAAGAGAAGGCATGGGGAAAATATGCAAGTGTGTTGCGGTTAATTCCAAACAAATGGAATATTTATTTATATAGCTCCCTAAA
Source organism: Secale cereale (assembly GCA_902687465.1). NCBI lineage: Eukaryota > Viridiplantae > Streptophyta > Magnoliopsida > Poales > Poaceae > Secale > Secale cereale. The sequence continues at coordinate 565,857,528 of LR738710.1, read as the reverse complement.
TATTGGGAGGATATGTTTTAAAGAGAAATCACACTTCCCTCGATTTAAATGGACCGAAGGTCCACACGATTTATTTAGTTGCAAAAAAAATAATGAGATGATGGCATGATGACAAGATGCAATGCAAAAAATAAATAACACAAGCACAAAGAAACACACGGGAGAACCCGGAACATCTGGAATCTTCTGGGACGTCGGTCTTCGGGCGTCACAGTACAAGGATGAGTGGCCTCTAATCCTGGCATCTCCGGAACGACACTGGCTTGGTGGGGTACTGGGGTTTCGACCATCGATCTAGCGAAAACAATAATGTTCGCTTGGATTCGTCAGATCTGCAGCTGGTGGCACGAAGCAATCGTTGTTCTATTGTGGCCTGGCAGTGTTGTGTCATTTCGGCGTTGGATCATTCGCGACCTATGTCACTATAGTTGATGCATGATGGCAGTCGTGCCCCTTCCCTCGGCATGTCCTGCTGCCACAGGCGAGGACGGTGAAGTTAGTGGCGTCACATGGTGGTGTCGTCTGATGCAGATCAACCATCAGCTGCCACTTGTGAGGATGATGCGGCGCCACCGAAGAATCTCAGGATTTCGGTGGTGCTGATGTCCTTTCCCCGTAAAAGGCTTCGTCGTGGTGTGGTGAGCGACTCTTCCGCTTATGTTGTTGCAGGGATTGCGGAAATTGGAGGAGACAACATAGGATGACATTGATTGGGTAGTACTTCTCAAGTACCCGGTCTCAAGCTCCGAGATGAAAACCCTAGGTTCAACCCTAGTTGGTTGTACCTGGCAATGGCGGTGTTCTTTGCGTCATTACCCTGATGAAGGCATTGTTTGGAGTTTACTCGGACTTGATCTTCAGGGTGAAAACCCATGGCCTAACCTTTGCTGGTTGAACCCGGCGGCGCTTTTGAGAACCTTTCTTGTATTCCTTGTGTTGTCAAGAGATGGTGGGTGCCGATGGTCACCACGGTATATCACCAATTGGCTTCGAGGAATTTTCTTTTTATCACTCCGTCTAGGCATAACCTTGGTCTTGTATGACTTTGCTCCTCATGGGCGTGATGATTTGTGTGTGTTAGTGTTGGCTATGTGCGTCCTAACTATGCAGAGGCCGAGTGTATACTCATTATGATTGTGTCCTAACTATGCAGAGGCTGGGTGTATACTCATTATGATTGTATCCCTCGATGCTACATCATGAGTCAATAAAAACATCCTTTATCGGAAAGACAAGGAAATTTTAGGCAACACAAGGGGTTTTCTACATAATTGTGGTTGCAGCCCACATTGTCGATGTGGCACACCACGCGGCGTGATTCAAGTTGTTTTGTACTCCCTCTATACCGGAATACTTGTACTCCCTCCGTTCACTTTTGTAAGGCGCGGAAGAAAATTTCCGACAGCCCCAAAAAGTCGGTAATGGACAACTATACCCCTTCCAATCGATCAATTTGAAATTCAAAAAATATCAGAATCGCCTCGCCCAGCGCGTTGTCGCCCACCTCGCGCCCGGCTTCTCCTCGCCCAGCGCGTCGTCGCCCACCTCATGCCCAGGATCTCCTCGCTGCTCACCAGGCACCCAGCTCCTCTGCCCAGGATCTCCCGCTCATCGCCGCCTAGGATCTCCTCCTCATCGCCGCCCAAATTCCTGGTCGCCGCCGGCCCCAGGAGCACATCTCGTCGACCACCGGCCACCAGCCCCAGCAGCACCTCGCCAGCACTACCTCCCTTCGTCCCCGTGTCGTTGGCAAGGTACAACTAGCCCTGATCCAGGGGAGAAGGCTAGGAGAAGTTGAGCTCGGAAGCCGGCCTAACTCCTCGCCCAGCACCTCGCTGCTCCTTGCCCAGGATCTGCGTACTCCACAACCTCCAGGCTCGGTGATCCTTGTTGGCTTCTCGCCGAAAGCCGGCCCAGCTCCTCGCCCAACACCTTGATGGTCCACCTCCTCACCAGCACATCAGCAGATCTTCAACAGCAAGGAAGAAGCAGATCCTCAACATCAACAGCAGCAACAGCAGCAGATCATTGGCCCAATTGCAAGCATGGTAGTCCTAGATCTCAATTTCACTCCACCTGAAGAAGGCAACGAAGAACCTGAAGAAGGCAACAATGCTGGTCAAAATTAAGGTATAATTCCTTCTAATCTTGCATCAAATTATGCCTCGGAAGTAACAGATGGATATCACAATCTTCTCTATGGAAGGCTGAAAAAGATTACTCCACTAGAATGGAGTAATTAACATTTTTGTGGAGTAATCAAATTTATTGTTGCCTTTCTTTCCTTATGTATGGAGTAACATTAGTTTCAGCAAGCAACATTTACATTTTCAACAAGCAACACAGGTCTCCTGGACATTGTAGGGGTATTTCAGTTTTTGTCTCATTTGCTCATAGGCAAACTGAACAAAGTCCACAAGAACCATGGTACCTCAAACAGCATATACCCTGACAGCATGTATGTGTGTGTAAATAAACATATACTCCGACAGCTACGAATGGAAAAGAAATTGCTGCAAGAACAGCGGTGTACCTCAAAATATTTCGTGCTACTCCAAATTAAAGAGAAAAAGCAATGCAAAAACAAATCATGGAGTATAATTTGCTTGCTTGCTTGCAACAGAGGTCAATCATGGAGTATAAAGTTTAGTTTATATTTACGAATTTAGTTTACATTTATATTTTCAGCAAGCAACATTTATGTTTATATTTACAGCAAACAAAGCAAGCAGTACTCCTATCCTATGGAATTGATGTTGCTATTGTTGACCTCTTGTTTACATTTCCAGCAACCAATTTGTAATATTCTTGCAATAATTAATTTAATTATTCTGTTGCTATTGTAGGAGTACAAAGGCAAAGGAATTGGCTCACTGATGCACAAAGATATGCCGCTTACATGTCCTTGGAAACCCTCCATAAGAGTAGAGGAGGCAAGTTCAAGAGAACTGATAAGAAGGACGTGGCTGCAATATTTGGAGCACATGTCGAGTTATTCAAAGAATATGGGAGACAACAATGAAACAGAAAGGCCTTGGTCAGCAGGTGGATGTTTCAAACAAAAGAAAGGAAAATTGTGGAAGAAAATCTTATGATGATATCCTATCTCTCATTCCGACAATTCCCTTAAACAAGAGGTCAACTATTCGATCTCTAGCCAAGGCACTGGGTGTAAGCCCTACTACAATATACAAGAAGTTCAAGTTGAATAAGATAAGGAGATACTCAAACAGGGTAAAGCCGGTACTGACAGAGAAAAATAAGAGAGATAGGGTGGATTTTTGCCTCTCTATGCTAGATGAGGCAACATTAGGAGATGTAAGCCCAAGTTTCAGGAGTATGCATAATATTGTTCACATCGATGAGAAATGGTTCTCCATGACAAAGAAAAAAAGGAACTACTATCTGCTGCCTGACGAAGAGGACCCGGAAAGACCTGTCAAAAACTCTATTGGAAAAGTGATGTTTCTCACAGCGGTAGCAAGACCACGGTTTGATGAAGATGGGAACATGACATTCTCCGGAAAAAATGAGGTATGGCCATTCGTGAGAGTGATTGCAGCAGCAAAAAGAAGCAAGAACAGGGAAAAAGGGACATTGGAAACAAAGCCTGTCATAGTGACGGGGGATGTGATGAGAGAGTACATTATACAGAAGGTTGTGCCAGCGATTCAAGCATTGTGGCCTGCAGATGATGATGGACAACCCATTTTTATCCAGCAAGATAACACGAGAACACATATCGTACCTAATGATCAAGCATTTGAAGAAGTTGTGGACGAAAGTGGCCTGGACATTAGAATAATGTATCAGCCTCCAAATTCTCCAGACATGAACGCCCTGGACCTTGGGTTCTTCAGCTCGATTCAGTCGCTAACAGAGTACAAACGTCCGAAAACTATACCAGAGCTGATTAAAGGTGTTCAAGAGGAGTTCGATGGATATGAAGTTTCAAAACTTAACAGATTATTCATAACTCTACAGACTTGCATGGTCGAAGTAATGAAGAATGGTGGATCCAATAAATACAAAATCCCGCACATGAACAAGGATAGGCTAGAAAGGCTACAACTGCTACCGCCCAGGATCCCAGTTCCTCCTGAAGTGTATGCAATGGCACTAGAGATGCTTGGACGCTGATCCTACTCCAGTTTGTTGTCTATTCTGTGTGTACTTGTTGTGTATTCTACTCCAGTTTGTTGTAGTATGTGTTTATGTGTGTGCTTGGAGTCTATATTTATTGTTGCCACACACTATATATTATGCTATATATTGCTACTCCAGCTTAAACTTGGTGTGACGCCCGAGACCGACGTCCCAGAAGATCCCAGAAGATTCCAGAAGATTCCAGATGTTCCGGGCTGCCCGTGTGTTTCTTTTGTGCTTGTGTTTTATTTTTGCATTGCATCATGTCATCATGCCATCATGTCTTATTTTATTTTGCATCTCAACCTAAATAATTGTGTGGACCTTCGGTCCATTTAAATCGAGGGAAGGTAACTTCTCTTTATAACATATAAAAGCCTCTCAATTTTTAGGGAGCTATATAAATAAATATTCCATTGTTTGGGATCACCATAACACACTTGCATTTTCCCCATGTTTATTTCACTTCGAGTTTTTACTTCTAAACCTTGTCTTTATTCTTTCCGTTATTTTCGAGGCTTCTCTAAATCTAGACTCCTTTTAAACTCCTTGAGGCAAGCTATTTATTTAGTTTGCACTTCCCTTTTGTTGGAAATATTTTTGTGAGGTTGGAATTATTCCGTAAAGCCTTACAAAAATGTCCATCATTTTTATCCTTGTTCTTTGACCTTCTTTTCTTATTTCTTTTTGCTCCTTCTCTTTTGCTTCTGCTAAGGGAAATAAAAAGAAGGGAAGCAGCCCAGGCCGCCGGCCCATCTGGGCCTCCTCCTC
>LR738710.1:565840074-565852518 GCA_902687465.1 Secale cereale | reverse complement strand
CCCCCAGCGGCCCAAGACTCCTCCCTCATTTGGCCCGCAGCCTCCGAACCCTAGCTCCCCTCGACCGCACTCCCTCACCGATCGCTCTCCCCTCGCTCTCCCTCTGCGCCGCCATCTCTCGCTCCCGATCCCCTCTCTCCCTCTCTTCGCTCGTCCCTACCTCTCTCTCCCCAAGTCCCGCATCGCCCGTCCCCTTGCGTCCTCGCGCTGGAGCGCCCTTCCCCGTCCAGGTCCTCGCCTCCCGTCCTCCAGCAGCACCAGGCCGGAGGCCTCGTCCCCCCGACCTCCTCCCGGCTCCCTCCGCCGCGCAGGTCTCCTGCCTCTCCCCGTCGAAGCCCGAGCGGTCGGCCTCCCTCCGTCCTCCAGTGCGAGCGCCGGCCGTCCTCCAGCGCCCCTTCCTCGCAGCAAGGCCGCGGCCTCCCGACGCCTTCCTCCCGATGCGCGCCTCGCCGGCCACCCTCTCCATCCCGTCGCCTCCTCGCGCCCAGGCAGGCCAGCCAGGCCGCAGCTCCGTCGCCTCCCGCCTCTTCTCGCCAGGAGCAGCCGCCCCAGGCGAGCCCGGCGCCCCTGCAGCCCCCAGCGGCTCCGTCTCCAGGTGGGAGCCCGGGCAACCGCACCCTTCGGCCCGGAACGCCCCGAGCCCGACGGCCTCCTTCTTCATCTCACCAAGGAGCTCCCTGCCTCACCCGGATCCGTCTCCCTCCGTCCACGCGCGAGATCTTGCTGCAGCCGTGGCCTCGTCTCCGTGCAGCCTTGTTTTGCTCCTGTAGTTTTGTTGTTTTTTTTGTGTGTGTGCATGTGCTGTAATTTTTGGACAGATGACCCGTGTACGAGACCGAGACGACCAAGTACCCCTACGGCAAGTACCACTACCGTCGACAAGTTCGGAGACCACAAGTACCACTACGAACGCCGACGCGACAAGTACCTCTTCGGAAACGGAAACGCCTACGTGAACATCTACAAAACGCCGCGTGTACGACTACCGACGCCCGGAAAACGACCAAGTTCCACTACGTCCACGACGACCCGAACGACTACCGATGACCGTGAACAACTACCGCCGTCGTGGAACCGGCAAGAACGAACGGAACGAGTACATCTACCGTCGCCCGAGTACAACTACTTCCCTCTACGGAACAGCTACTTCCTCTACTTCCTCTACTTCCACTACGTCCCTCGACGTCTCGAACCGTCCCGAAACGCACGCTTCAAAGGTATAACAAGACGACCCCGTGGATGACCCGTGTGTTGCGTGCTTGTTGTGTTGTATGAAATGTCTCTCGTGTGTGCTTCGTGCCCGTTCCACCTTTTGTCATGTTCCTCGGTTGCCTCGTCACCGACTCGTGGGAACCCGGTGACGGGATCACCCCATCATCTTGTTCAACTCGTTCACTCCACCTTTTGTTTTGCACCGGTCCCTCACCGAGTTACCGGTACCGATATGATGCCATTGCTTCATTTCGGATCGTTGCCGTGGCACCCTTTCATTCCACCACGGTGACAATGCTTCATATCTTGTTAATTGTCAACCTTTAACAAAAACTTGCATAAACTTGATCATGTCATCCGCATCATGTTAACAACACTAAAATTGTTTAATTGTTGTTGCTTTATAATTATTAAACATGCTCATGGGGATTTTCCGGATATGTTGTTGTTATTCTCCGGCCTCATTTAAATTGCCTAGTTAGTATAGTTTTATTATGCTTCACCTCTTGCCATGTTAAAACCCTTTTAATCTTGTCTTGTAATTAAATGAGAGTCAACTAAATAATTAAATGTGGTGTTTCGTCAATATGCAACTCGTTGCATATTGATCTCCGCTTAACTTGTAGTGTTGTTTGTGCACTTTGCCATGCCTTGCATATTTAAACCGGACATGCATCATGCTTGCTTGTGCATCGTATGCCATGTTTATGATTGTGTGTTTACCGTGTTGTTTTCTTCTTTCCGGTTGCTTCTCTTGTTAGCTTCGGTTTCGTTCCGGAGTTGTGAGGATTCGCTCGTCTGTGTGGCTCCGTCTGCTTCTTGGATCCGTTCTTCTCCCTTGTGGAATTCCAGGCAAGATGACCGAACCCGGATATCATTACTATCTTTGCCTATTGCTAGAGTATCGCTCTATAGTTTTGCCTCGATGCCCATGTTCTTCTTGTCAGCCTCCTACTTGTAACCTTTGCCATGTTTAACCACCCTACCTACGCAAACCGTTGAATGGCTAAGTAGGCTTCGCTCAGCCCCTCTTATAGCATTGTTAGTTGCAGGTGAAGATTGAAGATGCTTGCTTCATGTTGAAGTTTGGTTGGGTTATATCACACTATATAAATGCTTAAAATGAAATCATCTATATACTGGCAAGGGTGGAAGGCTAAGCCTTTTGCTTGGTGTTTTGTTCCACTCATGCCGTTAGGAACCGTATAAACCGGTGTTATGTTCCTTGATTATGCGTTCCTAACACGGTTGGGGTGTATGGGACCCCCTTGATAAACCGCTAAGTGCTAAGTCTTTTCCAGCAAGTCCCAACATTGGTACTATTTGCCTAATAAAAAACTAATAAAAACTTGCATGTGGACTAGCTATCCCTTTTATTTTAATTCTACAACCCCGGGCCAGTGCTCCACATGAGTGTTGGTCCGAAACGGGGGTTACGCGGGGCCACCTCGAGGAAACTCAAGGTCTGGTAAAAACCTGTGGGATCACCCATCCGGTCGTGGCCTGAGACGAGATACGCGCGGCTACTATCAGGGTGTCGGCACGCCGGGAGGATTTGCTGGATTAGCCTTACCTTAGTTCGGTTTAACTTGAGCACGGGATTCCGAGAATACTCGGGTCTTCCCACCTATGGAGTTGCGACTCCGCGGATCGTGGGCTTGTAATGGGTCAAGTTGGAACACCCCTGCAGGGTTTGAACTTTCGAAAGCCGTGCCCGCGGTTATGTGGCAGATGGGAGCTTGTTAATTCCGGTTGTAGATAACTTGACATAATGTTTCCAATACACTACCAGCGTGTGTACCGTGACTGTCAATTTCCGAATAGGGATTCGGGAGTTGAACACGGTGGGGTTATGATTGACCGGCTTTAGTTAGGATCACTTCGTGATCATCTTTCGACCGATGCAACTTCTCTTCTCGCTCTCTTTTACGTAAGATAGTGCTAGTTGCTGCTGCAGACTCTTGTTTTTTTCCTTCACCTCATATTCTTTCTTCAGCCTTGTCCACACCCAAGGCTTAAATAGTCTTGTTACCCGGGAACGGGATTGCTGAGTCCTCTGTGGCTCACAGTTACTTCACCACACCAGATGCAGGTTCAGCCGAGTTTGATGCAGGAGTTGGATCAGTTCTTCACCAGGAGTTCGTTGAAGAGTGTGGCCGTTTGCTTGTGATGTTTCGATGTTCAGTAGTGGTTTCTACTAGGATTCGATCCTGACCTGTGGTTTTATGTTGTTTTGGTATCTTTCTTTGGATCTTCACCCGTAGTCGGGTTGTGATGTTTTGGATGATGATTGCTTATGTAATGTATTGTGTGAAGTGGCGAGTGTAAGCCAACTATCTCCTTTTGCATTTTAATCCCTCTTTTACATGAGTCGTGCAAAGATACCAAACTTGAGATCATTCTAGGATGGGCTTATACCTTTAAGTCGTGCCTCGACACGTAGGAGGTATAGTCCCATCCTGGGCATTACACTTGGAGTACTTGCTATATATTGGAATATATAGTCCAGTATTTATTGTTGGAAAAGAAGAGAGCTGAAGCAAAGAATATATACTCCAGTATTTATTGTTGGGATATATACACCAGTATAGAGAGATAGATACTCCAGTAGGGGCTAGACCGGTTAAGGAAGCCTCGTTACTACTCATGTCTCCAATTCTTGGCCTTCAAGTTGGTCATATGTTGAGTCGGATGGCTCCCGACCCCTACGCGTTTGGCGCCGCCGTCCCCAACGCCGCAGGTTCGTTCGCTCCCCGTGCTCCTCGCGCACCTCCTCGCGCACCTCCTCGCGCGCCCTCTCGCGCGTCTCCGTCCGACGGCCAGACGGCGGCGACCACCTCCTTGCCGCCGCTGCTGCCTCAGGACTCGCACTGGCGTGTGACGTACGCCGCGGACCTGGTGGCTGCGCGCAGGATCTCTGTGGACGACGGCGTGGTCTGGCTCAGGCGAGAGGCCCTCCGCATCGTGCTACTAGATGCCCATGAGCGCACGGTGGATGCGCGCTTCCTACGGGAAGGGGAATCGATCGAAATTGGGGGTATCATCTCTTTCCCCTGTCACTTTGCTAGGGTTCATGACCGGATTCAGATCGCCGCGGCGGCGGCCGGACCTAGTTCGTCGAAGTTCGATGTAGGGCGGTCTTGCGGGAGAGATTCTGCGGCGACCGCGGCTCAGGTTGGGCGGGTGAGGCCGGTTCACTGGTTTTCCTCCGTTTCGGATGAACCGGGAATACTAGGGCCTGGTCCAGACCGCCCGGGTTCCGATGCTCGACACGTGGGGGAGGGCAGATCGGACCGCCATGGTTTGGGCGTGTCTAGGGTTTGCGGGGGCGAGAAGGGTACAAAAGGCTCAGCCGCCCGCATCTCCCCCATTCAGGATCTGGAGGAATGCCTCTCCCACTTCTGGAACGCTCCTCCTCCGAGCAAATCTAGGGTTCGTCAGTCGTTCGGGTGGTGGGAAGGAAAAATCCGCGGAGATTCTCGTTCGTTCGCCCAAGTTGTTGCTTCTCCTCCTCCACCTCCGAAAATCCACCCACCCCAGATCACCACAGAGATGAGAGGGGATGGCTTTGGTGCGGGTCGCCATGGCAGAGGGGCTGGTCGTTTTGACCGTGGCCGAGGCCGTGGCTTCGATTCTCACGTCTGGAAGAGGAAGACGGAGACGGGGAACTCATCATCAACCAGAGCCTCCGGATCTGGCGACTCCGGATTCGATCGATGGGAAGAGGCCGCTGGCGAAAAGCCTGTCGCCCCACTCCATCAGGAGAGATGGGAGGGGGCAGAGGAGGATCCGGATCCTGTCCAAGAGACGGGCGAGGCGGGCAGGAAGCCTGTTGCTCCTGGTCGTCAGGAGCGCCGTGGAGGAGGGGATGGAGCGATGGCTCACCGTGCCCCTGGAAGAAAACCTACCCCACCACGCGCTCGAGATCACGCTGCTCCTCCGGGTAATATCAATCATCCTCGTGAGCTCTGTCAGATCTGTAATCTGTTTGGACATGTTACTGCCCGCTGTCCCCATGCTATCTGCACTAGATGTAAGAGAAAAGGCCACCTATCTATTATCTGTGCTGAATTTCTTCCTTGGGAATATGTGCCTGCGATGTGTGCTTTTCAAGCCAAAGGACAAGGGTTCCATTATATTCCTGATTTTAGCATAGATAGGCAAGCTAGAGAGGATATTCATAACATTGTTGTTACTATTGTGGAAGGTTCTGCCCCTACCAAGGATATAGAACATGAGCTTAGTGTGTATGTGGGGCAAGGTTGGAGATGTTCTGCTAGATTTTTTGCACCTCAGAAGTTTGTGATGAGGATGCCTAATCCCAGGGAAGTGGATAGAGCTCTGTTTGTTGAAAATGTGAAACTTAAAAAATGTAATGTTAGTGTCAGGTTCTCTCCTTGGTCTGAGGACATAGATTCTGAGGGTTTGCTGGAGGTGGCTTGGGTTAGGATTGGGAAAATCCCACCTAACAAAAGGTGTGATAAGATTGTTGCTTATGTGGGAGCTCTTGTTGGGATTACTTTGGAGATAGATATGTCCACCATAAATCGCCCCTCATCGGTTAGAGCTAAGATTGGGTGTAGGCAAATTGATAAACTTCCTAGCTGTGCTGAGGGTGTGCTCGGGGGACGTTTCTATAGGTTTACATATGAGGTGGAGGAGATTTTGGTCAGGAACCCTGTGGATAATGATGAGAATGTTAACATTTCCAGCAATGAGCACGTCAGGCGTGATCAAACCTCGAAAAGAAAACAAGATGAATTGAAAGAGGGAGAAAATCATTCTGATTCCCCTGACCACGACAAGAATGGCACGTATCGAGGTGGTAAATCCTGTAGATTACCACCAGAAGAAAGTGTGATGTCTGCCTCATCTGAGAGTGAAGTTGATGGAACTTTACTGATTGAAACCCTGGCTAGAGAGCAAGAAATGTATGGTCGCGTGGATACTTGTGGTTGGCTGGTGCCACTAGGCCCAGTCGATAAACAAGAGTTTGCTGAGTTTGGGAATGAATCCCAAAAAATGCAGGTAAAACTGAACCCTCTTGTCAAACAAAATTTATTTTATGCTGCGGCTGTAACTAATTGTACCCAGGTTGTGGAGGTGGAGGGGGAGGTGGACCCAAAGATGAAGATTTCTGCTGATTATGTGGTACAATTGCCTTCCCCTGACCGCAATGAGGAGATCATTCTTACGCCGCCGCTCGTTGCTGAAGGGCCGCCCAGATTCAGTAAGCGTAATGTTGATAAGATGCAGGAAAAGGTGGAAGCAAGAGCTGTGAGGGTGGCAAATGAGAAAGATATGACAGGTAACATTCAAAACCAAAATAAAAACTCCTTCGCAGCTTTATCTGATAGTGAATTGATGTTGCGTGCTTCTAAAATGGGGGTGTATATACCTAACAATGATTTTACCTGCATTAATGTGCTGCGTGAATTAGAAAAAGTTAGGGATAACTTGGAAAATAAAAAGAACATGGAAGACAGTAGGCAAGATATGTGTGAGGAAGTAGTTGCTGTGAATGGGCTGGGAAAAGAAACACCTGTGAGTCTTGAATGGTTGGAGTATGATGAAGCTGTTAATGAACGTTCAGCTGTTAGATCTGGTAAGAAAAATCGTCGTAACTCTGCGGTCAAGCTCTCTAGGCCTGTGACTAGGAGCCAGAAGAAAAAAGAATCTATGGAGGGAAAAGAGTGTAACCCTACATTACCTCCTGGTAGGGTTACTAAAGCTCAGTTTCATAAAAAAAGATCCAAATGAAAGGGATCCTATGGAACTGTAGGGGGGTAGGCAAGAAAGGAATGGCCACCTGCCTCCTGGATATGATCAGTGACCATTCTGTAGATTTCATAGGTCTTCAAGAGACTATGAAAAACAAATTTACTCCTGGGTGTTTAAGGAAAATCGACCCTTTTAATAATTTCAGTTGGGACTGGATTCCCTCGGTGGGGAAATCCGGTGGTATCCTGTGTGGTGTTAAGAATGACAATTTGGACATAGTATCCTGTGATAAAGGCAAATACATCCTGCAACTTGTGTTGTTTGATAAAAAGAAGAAAACCAAGTGGGGTTTGTTGGTGGTTTATGGGTCTGCTCATGAGGAATTCAAGGAGGAATTCCTGGTGGAACTCGCCTCTATGTGTGGTGCTATGCAGATTCCTTATGTTGTGGGAGGAGATTTTAATATCCTTAGGCATTCGGGGGAGAAAAACAAGAAGATGCCGAACCATAGATCCTCTGATATGTTTAACTATATCATTAACACTCTTGCGCTTAGGGAAATTCATATTAGTGGGGGCAAATACACCTGGTCTAACAACCATTCCCATCCTACCTTGGAGAAACTAGACCGCATCTTGATGTCTGAATCGTGGGAGGACTTGTTTCCGCTGGTTACTGTCAGGAAACTTGTTCGTGAAAATTCTGATCATAATCCCCTGCTGCTCTCTACTGGTGAGGAAGGACGGGAGACCCCTAAACCTAGGGAGTTTCGTTTCGACTTGACCTAGGTTAAAAATAAGGATTTCTTAACCATTGTTGAGAAAATTTGGTCGCGCAAAGTTATTTCTCATGATCCCATTGACATTTTGAATATTAAGCTCAAAAGGTTTAAATCTTATTTTAAAGGCTGGGGGTCAAATAAGTTCGGGCATGATAAAAAACGTAAAGAAGAGCTCCGGCTTGAGATGGAGATGCTGGAAGGATTAGAGGAAGATGCCCCTTTACCCCCTGAATTGTATAGCAGAAAAATTGATGTGAATTTTGAGCTCAATGAGATCTTAGTTAATGAGGAGATTTTCTGGCTCCAACAATCCCGCGAGCGCTGGCTGCTCAAAGGGGACCTAAACACAGACTATTATCACCGCATTGCCAATGGGCGTAAGCGGAAGAACACGATCCACTCGCTTAGAGTCGGGGATGTTGAGATTGAAGGCAATGATGAGTTGATCGCGCACGCCACTGAGTTTTATAAAGATTTTTTTGGGCCAGCACCTGGTAATCGATTCCATCTTGATCCTGATACTTGGGATCCGGAGGAGAAACTTGACGATGCAGATAATGCTGATCTTTGTCGAGAGTTCTCGGAGGAAGAAGTTAAAAAGGCCTTGTTTGATATGGCTCCTAACAGAGCTCCGGGCCCTGATAATATCCCAATAGAATTCTATCAAGTATGTTGGGATATTGTCAAGAAAGATATTATGTCTCTGTTCAGGCACTTTCATCGGGGGACTCTGGACGTTCAGCGCTTGAACTATGGGGTTATTACCTTGTTACCCAAACTTTGGGGGCAGACAAGATTCAATAGTTCAGGCCCATTTGCTTGCTTAGGTGCCCCTATAAGCTCATAACTAAGGTGCTTGATCGGAGGGTCGCATTATATGCTGATAAGCTCATCAGTCATGTTCAAAATGCATTTGTCAAGGGTCGTAATATTATGGATGGGGTCCTTTCGTTGCACGAAATTTTGAACTACACTCATGTAAAGAAAAAAATAGGTGTGGTGTTGAAATTGGATTTTGAAAAAGCTTACGTTAAGGTCAATTGGGATTTCCTGTTGGAATGCCACAAACTGAAAGGTTTTAACGAAACCTGGTGTGGTTGGATTAACCAGATTCTTCGTAACGGTACAGTTAGTATCAAGTTGAACAATTGTACTGGGCCGTATTTTCAAAGCGCGAAAGGGGTGCGTCAAGGAGATCCCCACTCTCCTTTCTTGTTCAACTTGGCTGCTGACTGTCTTACTAAAATGATCAAGAATGCTCAGCGCGAAAAACTTCTAACTGGGCTAGCCTCGGATCTTATCCCTGATGGGGTTGCTGTTCTTCAGTACGCAGACGACACGATCATTTGCCTTGAGCATGATATTGATAAAGCAATAAACCTGAAGTTGTTGCTTTATATGTTTGAAATGATGTCCGGATTAAAAGTCAACTTTCAAAAAAGTGAGATTCTTACAGTTGGAGGAGACGAAGCAGTCGTCAGGGCTTATGCTGATTTATTCAATTGTGATGTTGGTAGCTTTTCCATTAAATATTTAGGTATGCCTGTTAGCTATACCAGCCTAAGGAATTCGGACTGGGAATTCATCGTTTGCAAATATCTTAAAAGATTCGATGCCTGGGTGGGTAGTGCTGCCTCCAGTGGGGGGAGGCATACGCTTCTCGATTCAGTTGTCACTCAGTTATCTCTGTATCACATGTCGATGTGGCTGCTGAATAAAACTTTTATTGAAAAGTTGGATAAGCATCGTAGAATATTCTTCTGGCAAGGGTGTAACAAGAAAAAAAGATACTACCTAGTTAAATGGAATAGAGTTTGTAGGTCCAAAGAGAAAGGAGGTCTCGGTATTAAGGATCTTCGGAAACAAAATATCAGTCTTATGGTGAAATGGTGGTGGAAGTTAGAGACTCAAAATGGAATCTGGCAAGATATTGTTCGAGCTAGATACTTGCGGAACAGAACTGTGGCAAATGTTAACCCTAGATTTTCTGACTCTCCTTGCTGGAAAGCGTTGCTGAAAGTTAAAGAAGTTTATATGACTGGGAGGAAGATCAACATTGAATCGGGGAACATTGCCAGGGTGTGGGGTGATTCCATAAACGGACTTACTCCGTTTAAGGAACAATACCCACATCTCTTTGCTATTTGCAACGAGCCTGATTGTACTGTTAACAAGATGGTTGGGGCTGAGCCTGCTACTTTTTTCAGGCGCAGACTTACTCCTGTGATGTTGGAGCAGTGGAATAAAGTGATAGGAACAGTTAATAATCTGGTTCTTACTAACACTAGCGATAAGGTGATTTGGGGCCTGAATCGGAATGGTAAGTTCAGTACCAAGTCCGTTTACAAGTGGCTTGAAAAACCCCTTAGTGGCTGTCACTACAAGTGGATTTGGAAATCTAAAATTCCACTAAAAATCAAGATTTTCTTATGGCAAATGTCTCAGGATGCAGTGTTAACCAGACAGGTGATGCGCCGCAGAAAGTGGTCTGGGAATCCGGTTTGCTCATTCTGTGATGAGACTGAATCGGTTCAACATTTATTTTTTACGTGTCCTGTTGCCAGGGTAGTGTGGCGATCAGTTGGAATGATGCTGGGTACAGATAGATGCCCTGATAACTACTGGCAGTTCTTTACGTGGTGTTATGCCTTTCTTCCTGGGGGGGGGGGAGTTCTATACGGTTGGCCTTGCGGCTGCCTGTTGGGCTATCTGGCTTGCTCGGAACAAGGTTACCTTTGAGAACAAACAGATTAAGTCTCCTTTTGAGATTGTGTTTTCTATGTGCTCTTTTCTGTTGTTTTGGGCAGGGCTACAAAAGGAGGATGAGGCCAACAAGCTGCGTGCTGGAGCTGAGGAACTAAAGAATGGCACGATGCAAATGATGCGGCTTTGCGGAGCTGCCATCCAGCCGGTCGGAGGTACGTGAAGTCGATGAAGATACAGGGTGAAGCGGCGCAATTGCAGTGGATCGTTGAAGGGTGTTGAAAAAGTGGTGGCTGTGACGGTCATTGACTCTTCCGAGTGTTTGCTTCGATGCTTTGTCATTTGGTTGGTGCTTGTAGTGGCAGGTGTCCCCTGTTTTGGGTCTATGTCAGTCTGAAACTATGTGTATGGTGTGTCACCAGGTTTTCGCCCCATGGCATTCGGCTCGACGGCGACCGAAATGGCAGTGGGTTTCCTGGTGATGCGTTGAACTCGCTTTACCTCTTTCCTTCCCCCTGACATGTTTCTGGAACATTTGTATTTCCGTTGTGTTGCAATGGAAAGGGGTTTAGCCCGGTTCAAAAAAAAAGATACTCCAGTAGATAGATAGATGGATAGATAATCCTAGCAAGTTGCAAACACTGCAGCAAACTTTCTTGCAAGAAAAATGAGATGCAAACAGAGATGCAAACTTGCTTGCAATAAAACAGAGATGCAAAGATCTTTCACTGGATTTTTAGCTGAATTTTAAACTAAAAATTCACTCCAAGAATAGGAGTATCATGCCTGCTTAACTGAAGTTTTAACATTCAATGTACTGTCGATGAACTACTCCGATAACAATTCATGTCGATCAACTCTTTTAGTTGGGTAAAATTATGCAAAACATTATTCAGTAGGGTTAAATTATGGAATGTCAAGACTGTCACATCTAGGCTATGCAAAACATCACATCCTTTCTCCTTCATTTCTTATTCTCCATTAAACAGAGCGAGAGTTCTTTTTAGCAGAAGCAGAGTTTGTTGTGGAGTAGACTTTACATCAAGCAACTATCCAGACTACACTTTATATCGAGCAATTTATACTCCAGCAACTATCTGAATATAAAGCACTACTCTATGTGCTGGAACATAAGCAAAAATGTGATTGTGCGCCCAGTAACATTTCCATGTGCTGGAACATAAG
Organism: Secale cereale; assembly: GCA_902687465.1. Classification (NCBI taxonomy): domain Eukaryota; kingdom Viridiplantae; phylum Streptophyta; class Magnoliopsida; order Poales; family Poaceae; genus Secale; species Secale cereale. The sequence goes on along the minus strand of LR738710.1, from coordinate 565,840,916 downwards.
CAAGCAAAAGCAAGTGCAGGTGTGGTGAGAAGATAGCAACCTCGGGGGAGAAGCCTCTTGTGGGAGTGGTGGGCGGTGATTCAACCGCTGGTGGCATCGCCGTCTCATCCACTGACGACTCCGGCGGCAACGCTGCTGCAGAGTTGCGAAATGTACATTCAGACAAACAAATTAGTTTGCAACTTTGATACAGTTAAGGTACGAGCAGAATGTCGTTAGATGCTTAAGCAAAGGGTGCAGCCCCAGAGCAAAATGCAATACGCCCTGCAAATTCATAGTGCAGTGTCAATTAGCTTCAGTAATGTACACTCACTTGTACAATGGCAGTGGCAGGTTAAGCAAGAAGAATTACGCAGAGGGGGGAGCCCGGGAGTAATTTGCGTGGAGCTGGGATTTGCGTCGCTGTATCTGCAAATCACAAAGAATGGAACAGACAAGAACTTGTTTGCTTAATCGGAGTTCAGTTGGTTCCCTGAAAAGAAATTGCTCTAAGTGCAACACAGACCTCTGCACACGAGCGGGACGGAGTGGGATTTGCAGACCTTGGGTAGGGAAATGGCGAGGGTGCGGCTGATAGGGAGGCCGAAAGGCACGTTTCCGGTGAGGATGAGGCACGCGCAGTCGACGCCGGTGCAGCTCCGGTCGCCTCTCCTCTCCAACGCCTGCAGGTACTTGGCCGGCATCGCCTCCTCCCTCTTCCAGCCGAAACCAACCAACGGTCCCAGCTCAAGAAGAACATCTGCCGGCGCAGCTACCAGATCCGGGCAGCAGCAGCTCCGGGCAGGCGACCACCAGAAGCAGCTCCGCAGATCGAGCACCGCCCAAGATCGGAGAGCCGCGGG
>LR738710.1:565762284-565839957 GCA_902687465.1 Secale cereale | reverse complement strand
GGGGGGGGGATCCCATTTTTAAATATGCGGAGATGTGAGAGGAACAGGGCGCCGGCGACGCGCGCGGGGAAAGGGCGCCGGCGACGCGAGCAAGGGAGGAGCTCGGGTGAGAAGGCGAGGAAGAGGGCGCCGGCGATGCGTGAGGGAGAGATGCTGGTGAGTCACGAGCAAGAGAGAGATGCGAGTGTTTCGCTATTGTGTCCCCGACCGACACGGGGTAAAAATGGAAAACGCGCCTTTCAAACGAGTTTGTACTAGATTTTGCTCAGCTCCTTACAAAAGTGAACGAAGGGAGTAGTTTCCACCAGTTTTGTACCTCCCTCTACCGGAATATTTGTAGTTTCCGCCAACTACAAGTATTCCAATACAGAGGGAGTAGCATGAAAATGCTACAACAATATAGTCAAGGGGCCACTTTAGTGGGGGTTTTAAGTTCTTGTATGACTCTGTTCCCACCAGGACAATATTATGTACTAATTGTGGTATTAACTCAAAAAAGAATATCTAGGAATACTTCTATTGTGGGATCAAGATAACTCACATGACAAATCTGAACAATATCAATCCGACCAAAAGAAAATTATGCACACGTCTCTTCCTTTCAATCACACGAGATGAGCATGTAGATACAGTAAATATCGACAGGGAACGGATGAAAACCATACGTGAAGGGAAAACAGGACTAGGATTACAGGGCACACATCCGAAACTCAGGAAGCCAAACATCATTCAACCCATGGAAGACTCTTCGACTGTACCCTTCAGGTTTCTGAAGCTTCTTCCTCATCGGTGGCCAAGGCGGTATGTGCTGGGTATCTCCACATGATGTCTGCCCAGGTGCTCTGCCCATCGGTCACTTCCTTCACAACCGAAGCCACCTCGTCAACCTCAACACGGATCTGATCCTTGCTGTCCCGGTCACGGACAGTCACACTTGTAGTTGAGTCGACTGTGATCGCCAGGGGGACGCCGATTTCGTCTGTCCTTGCATACCGCTTACCAATCGAAGTGCCTGCAACAAGTAGTACCAGAGGCACAAATTACTTGCCAAATGCACAAGATAGTGTTTCCCCTCCTGGCAAAAACGAACTGAGGCGAATTTGCGATGCTCGCCAACTAAACTTGCCATCCTCGACATACACAAATTGCCATGAAAAATGTTTGTTTTGCCATGCCTAAAAATTTGACGTTTGCTGGATATCCGGGTCCTACAAAAATTGTCTAGTATGGAAATTGACATAATAGCCTATTTTTTCGGGAAAACGCAAAGTGATTTTTGCGTTTCATTGCATTGAAAAGGTGAGAGAGAGTACATGCCTCCTAGGAGGTTATATTTACAGGGTCCTAGCGCCTCCGATCAGTGGACATCCCAGGAGGCGGGCAGGACTATTCGCAGCCCCTGTGCCCCAGCTTGCGCCCAACATTTGGCCTCGTCTTTAATCCTATCAACTAGCGCATCTATCGAGGGTCTTGCATTGTCGAAGACGCATTCGTTCCTCTGTTTCCAGATCATCCAGGGGACGAGCAGTGTGATCGATTGCAGAGCTTTGCGTAGTGTAGGAGGGGTTTGCGCCTTTGCCCGCAGCCACCAGTCCATCAAGGTGGGTTCATTGGCTGGTGTTTGGGCAGGGATGTGCGCCCAGTCCAGGATGATGTGCCAGGTCTGCTTAGCGAATGGGCACGCCAGTAGCAGGTGTTGGATGGTCTCCGGGTCTTGGTCGCAGAAAGAGGCACCTAGGGTGGTGGTGCAGGCCGCGTCTGGCCAGTCTCGACGCCGTCAAACATCAGTCCTGGTAGGCAAGCCAGTGGAAGAATTTGAAGCGGGGTGGCGCCCAACTCTTCCAAATTAGCTTCCACGAGTGGCAGCGTATAGATCCCTGGAAGGTGGCGGCGTAGCAAGATTGGGCTGAGTATGTGGCGCTTGCTGTCCATCTCCAAAGCAGCCGGTCGGGTTCTTCCGAGAGGGTGAAATGCTGTATCGCCTGCCATAGCATCAGGTACTGGCCAATCTCATGTATCCCGATGGTTCCTTGGATATCACGGGCCCAAGTGTTCCCGTCGAGTCCGTCTGCCACTGTTCTCGTCTTGCCGTCGCTGCTTGGAGATGCATTGGTATAGCATTGGGGCTATCTCGCGGACCGATTGGCCGCTGATCCATCGGTCATCCCAAAAGAGTGTTGTCCGGCCATCGCCGAGCCTCATAGTGGTGGATGCAAAGAACAATGCACGCTCCTCCTTGGAGAACTGAAGATCAAGGCCTTGCCATGCGCGGTCAGTGTCCGTGCGGGCGAACCACATCCATCGCAGCCGTAGTGGCCTGCGCGCTCCAGGTCGTGGATCCCAAGGCCACCATATTCCTCGGGGCGGCAGGCGTGGCGCCAATTGACATGACAATTCCCTCCGTGGGCGACGGCGCAGCCGGCCCACAAAAAACCCCGCTGGATTTTCTCTAGCTGCTTCAGTGTCTTCTTGGGCGGGGCAAATGCGAGCAGCTGATGGACTGGGATAGCGCTCAGCACCGATTTGACTAGTGCGAGCCTCCCGGCTTTGTTCATGAGCCAAGCTTTCCATGTCGGGAGCCGGGCGGCCACCGAGTCGACGAGGGGCTGTAGCTGTGCAGCAGAGGGTCGACGGAGTGTTAGCGGTATACCAAGGTAGGTGATGGGCAGCTCAACCACCGGGCATCCAAGTTGGGTGATCATCTCAGCCGTCGCGGGTTCGCCATGGAGGATGGTGGCTGAGCTCTTTGCATAATTCACCCGGAGTCCACTAGCTCGGCCAAACAGGGCTAAGATGCCCTTGATGGCTGCCACGTCGTCCTGGGTGGCATGGCAGAAATATCATCACATCGTCAGCGTAGAGTGAGATCGCCGGAATAGCTCGTCGGGGGTGCAGCGGCTGTAGTATTCTGTAGTCGTGGGCGCGTCGCATGAGGCGGCTGAGGGTGTCAACCGCGAGCACAAAGAGCTGCGGGGACGCGGGGTCTCCCTGGCGCAGACCGCATCGTAGCCACATTGGCGGGCCGGGTTCGCCGTTTACCATGACGCGGGTGCTGGACGTTGTGAAGAGGATTGCTATCCACTCCCTGAATCGAGGCCCGAATCCGTACTGACCAAGAACCTCGAAGAGGAATGGCCATGATAGGGAATCAAAGGCCCGCATGAGGTCCAATTTGAGCATGATCCGCGGGGCCTTGAGTTGATGCAGCAGTTTCAGAGATTGCTTGACCAGAACAAAGTTGTCGTGGCGGCTCCTGGCTGGGATGAACGCATTTTGGTTGCGACTGACCAAGCCGCCAAGTCTGGGTGCAAGCCGGAGGGATATCACCTTCGCGAATATTTTGGCCACGAGATGTATCAAACAAATCGGACGGTAGTCGCGTAGTTCGCTGGCATCGGCAAGCTTGGGGAGCAGGGTCAGTAGTGCCTGGTTGAGCTTGCAGAAACCTCGGCTTCGCAGCTCAAATAGCTGCTGGAAGACGTCCAGCAAATCTTGCCGGATGGTGCCCCAACAGGCACTGACAAACTCAGCAGTAAATCCGTCCGGCCCGGGAGCTTTGCGGGCCCGCAATAACTTGATGGCATTCCATATTTCCTCGGGACTGAACGGCTCGTCGAGTCCTGCCAGGTCGCAAGGCTCGATGAGGTGCTCGAGGTCCAGCGAGCAGTCGCGTGCGGCAGGGCAGCCAAAGAGCTCGTCAAAGTGGGCGAATGCCACCTGCGCCATCTCCTCCTGGCCGGTTATAACCTGGCCATTGACGGTAAGGGTGTGGATGTGGTTCTTCTGCCGACGATATGAGCATTGCCTGTGGAAGAAGGCCGTGTTGGCGTCGCCCTCTTTGAGCGTGGTGATGCGGGCACGCTACCTGGCTATGGTGCGCTCAAGGGAGGCCAGTCCGAGGTATGAGATCTTGAGCTGCTTACGTAGCCAATCCTCCGGAGGTGATAGCAGGCGATCCTCTTGGGCCTTGTCGAATCGTGAGATGAGCTCGCGAGAGATTGCCATCTTGTCCCGTATGCAGCCGGTGGTCTTGGCGCTCCAGCTCGTGAGCATGCGAGTTGTTGTCTGTAGGCGCAACATCAAGCGACGGAAAGGATCCGGATCATGGACCGAGCCCCATGTTGTGGCTACCATGTCGTGGAACCCAGGTAAGCGCATCCAGTAGTCCTCAAAATGGAAGCGTCGCCGCGCCGTGTGCGTTGGCGAACAGTCGAGAAGGAGTGGACTATGGTCTCACACGACTGACGCGAGGCAACATAAGTTGCAGTCTGCGTGCGCGTCTTCCCAATCCGAGGTGCAGAGTACGCGGTCCAAGTGCACCAAAGTGGGTGGCGATTGTTCATTCGACCACGTGAAGCGTCGTCCATTGAGGTATACCTCTTTCAGCATGAGGTCGTTAGTGAGGCGGCGGAACCGGCCCATCATGCGACGGTTCAGATTGCCCCTACTCTTGTCCTCGTCGCGGAGGATAAGGTTAAAGTCTCCACACACCATCCATGGCCCGAGGCAGCCCGCGCGCACGTCTCTAAGTTCTTGCATGAATGCGATCTTGTCCGCATCATCCTGGGGGCGTAGACGACCGACAGCCACCAGGGCGCGCCCGTGGCAGTGGTCACCTTGGCTGTGAGAGCGGTCATGGTGAACAGGGGATCCTTGATGGTCACAGTGCTGCTCTTCCATGCAAGCAGGATGCCTCCCCGCGTGCCTTGCGCCGAGAGATACGTGTAGTCATCAAACTCTGAGCCCAAGGTGTCCAGAACAACCGACGAGCAAATCAACGCCATTTTTGTTTCTTGAAGGCAAACAATGGAGGCGGAGGTGGTTACAATCAACGAGCGGATCGCCGTGCATCGGGCGCGCGCATTAGGGCCACGCACATTCCAAACAACAAGTCTAAGGTTGTGAACCATGCACACCAGGTGTGCGTACGGCTCATGGCGCGCGTACCACATCATTGCTTGTCGGGACGGTTGCTGGAGTGGCCATTCGCATAGGGATGTCGCGGTCAACCAAAGCGGCGATGGCTGAGAGCACCGAGAGTGGGATGGGCGCTGCAAACAGATCATCATACGCCTTCATCTCGGCCGGTGTGATCTTCTGGCACGTCCCAACGATCCCAAGGGTGCGCAAGACCTGAACTTGCGATCTTCTTTTGGCAGTGGGCGGAGCCGCTGATGGGGAGGCCGCTGTCAAGGATGAGCGGCCTCGCCGCGGGGTGAAGTTGAGCGGGCGTCGCGGTCTTCTCCCAGGGGTAGGCAGGGCTGCAGTGATGTGCTTCGTGGCGGTGGCCAAGAAATCGCCAAGAGTCCAAGTGCGCGGTGGAGCTGCGCGGCCTCGGGATCGACGTAGCGTGATCGGCGGGAGGCGAACCGCCTTGATGCTGAGTTGTGCGGGTCTTGTTGTACGCTAGTTGGGGTTGGCGTATCCTCAGGGGGCATGTCGTCGTGGGCGGGGTCGCGGGCCTTTGCAGTATTCTCACCGGGGTGTGGGGTTCGGCCTGTCTGGTGGGAGGGCTACCACCACCGGTGGGTTGCACTCTCGTGCCCTCCTCGTCGCGTGCGTGGAGTTGGTTTGGTTTGTCTGGCCCCGCAGTAGGTCTTGGCGTCAGCGGGGCAACACTTTGCCCCGACAGGATAGCTGGTCCCTCTGGTTGGGAGTCTGGCACCTCGCTCAGGGCAGACTGGTCGCTACAGCGCATCGGATCAGGCGAGCCAGGCGTGGGGCCATGCACGGGGCTCTCGCGCTCCGCCTCGGCGGCAATCTTGGCCTGGTTTGAATCTGGAGATGCTTCTGGGGTGGCTGCCACCAATGACGGGTCGCCAGTTGGCGCCTGCACCAAAGCTCCGACGGTCAAGGATGGGCCACCAACTGCCACATTCATCATCGCCCTGTGGGCCTCTGCGGTGTCTGCGTCTCTGTGCTCTGGTCCACCAGCAAAGCCCTCTTTTGCTTTCCTCTTCCCCTTCCTTTTGTGGCAGCGTGACGATGGTTGGCAGGCCCATGCTGACCCGGCCACGGGGCCATGCTGCGGCGAGCTTACTGTACGGGCGGTGGTGCATCTACCGCGGCGGGAGTTGGCCAGGATGGAGCCATGGTCACCCCCTCCGCGCGGACAGCACGGTTGTGGCGCACCAGAGGGAGGAATCCATGGCCATGCCATCCGCATGGCAGGAGTTGGCGCATCCGTACGTCGGCGCTTTCGGCCACGACGACGCGCCCTGCCGGAGCCGGGGGCGCGGTTTCGGCCACCATCATCTCGCGTGCCCGCGCCACCCTGTCCAGCGCCAGGTTGGACGCCTAGGGATGATGCGCCGGTCGGCACGACACGCGCCAGCGCGATGGCGATGGGGTATGTGAGCGTCTTGATGATCGGTGCGTCGGAGCTTAGGCGGGCGGGGATCTGCTCAACAATCTCCAAGATGGCGTTGCGGCTAATGATGTCCGGACAATGTGTGCGCCCGGCCAGCCGAAACATGGCCAAGTCTGCTCTGGAGCGGGTGTTGGGGTGGAGGCGCTCAATCCAGCAGCTCGCTCCCAGGATGTGCTCGGCCGTGGAGAGGTGCCAAGCCTGGGCGGGGATGCGCCACGAAGCTCCAGCTCGACGCAAAACTCGAACTCGTCGGAACCAGCGTGAGCCAGCTTGCTCCAGGGCTTGAGGAAGAGGGAGAAGCGTGGCGAGTTGATGAAGTGGTCTCCGTCCAGTCGGCGCTTGGTTGAGTGGGAGCTGAATAGGATTAGGAAGTCTTTTGAATGGTGGGCATGGATGGTGAAGTCGTCGTCGACGAGGTCGAAGGTGTCAAGCAGCACGTCGGAGACCTCGGTGGCGGACTGTTGACGGTGATGCATGCAACCATGGCGCGGCTCAAGACCGCCTCGGCCTCCTCCATCTCGACAGAGTGCGCCATGATCACCCGGACTGGCTCCTGCACGCGCGTTGTCGGCGCAGCGACCTTCTAGGCTGCAGGCAGCAACGGGGCGGGGGCGTAGGGGTGGCCTGGACTGGAGCGCGCTCCCGAGCGGCCGGTCCGACGCGGCCAGTGGTGGGGTGGGGCAGCGCGGCGAAGGTGTCGCAGGAGCGCGAGTCATGGCTGGAGACGAGGCAGCGTCGGCACCTGATGTCGTTGGTGCTGTCCTGCACCCGATGGCGATGGTCGAGGCAGCGGAAGCAGAGCCCCGCGACCTCCTCCGGGGAGGGGTTGCGTCGACGCAGCGAGGGCGGGCTGGGCTCTTCGACCTGGCGCGGGCGGCGCTGCCGGTGCCTGCGGAGCGGTTGCTGGTATCCATCGGCGTCGACCTGGACTCCGCCGGATACGCGGTGCACCTCTGAGCGAGGACCAAGGCGGGTAGAGGCATGCGCCCGAGCAGGGCCCGCGGGGCGAGGGGCGCCAGCGGAGCGCGCGCGACGTCGATGTACGAGCGCGGCGAGGACTCACTCTCCGAGTCCGACCAGCGGCTGTCAGAGGACACGCGGTCGCCGGAGAGGGTCGCTCGGGGCTCGACAGGGTCAGCGCTTGCGGACGCCATGGCCGGGGGTGGTTGGCTGGGAGGAGGAGGGTTGTGGAGGAGGGCTGCCGTCGGGGATTCAACGGCGGCGGGGCTGGTGGGTGGCTGGGTCAGGCGAGCGGGAGCGGAGGGAGCGGAGCCATCTCCCAAGAAAACATTTCATCTGCTTTATCCCAATAGCCTATTTTGAAGAATGAATTCTGTTCCATGATTCATTCAATCAAAACATGTTGAAATGAAAACAGAAAACAGGTTCCAATAAAATAATCCACTGAAATAGTGCAACAAATATCGAGGTCCACCAAGGCAGCAAACTGGACAGAAGTTTAAGAAATGGATGATATCTCATGCGGATTAAATATCGACATTTTAACGAAATGTTTTGATATTTAACCTATTTTACCAAAGAATGCCTAGTGGAACCTTGGACCTACACGCGACCACAAGCAGTTTACAGTTAATCAACAAAATATCAAGATCTAGTTCTCATCCATCTCACTCTGAAAGGAGAAAATATCAGTAAGGTGAAACAAAGATCAAAAGCAAAATTTAGGTGTAAATGGAGAACCAATCATGATATGCAAATTGCAACGCTTCATACGGCTAGAATAGAAATAAACACGATGGTTTTCTATAAGTTCAGTGTTACCTGTGATGTCGATAATGTGAGAAATCCCTGCTGTTGTTAAAGCTTTTGAAATTTTCTTGGCAACAACATCAAATTTCTCAACCTTGACCAGTGGAAACACAGTACACTTAATTGGAGCAACAAGAGGGGGAAAACGAAACACATTCAACTGCTCATCATCTGTCTTGCCAATCCTTTGATAGAAGCAATGTTCGAACAAGCAGTAAATAATTCTCCCTATGCCAAATGATGGCTCTATGACAGAAGGAGTGAACTTCCTTTGATGTTCCTTTTTCTTCTCCATGTTAATTGAAACCATATTTCTCTTTATGGTAACATCCTTCCCGAGGGTACAAACTTTAAACTCAACATCCCCTTTAGACTCTAAAGCTGCTTTCATACCCAGAGCTTCAGTTTCACCCATGGCCTGTCGGCGGAGAAAGTTAAGTGTTGATCAACACAACAGCAATAAGATATGACAAGTCAATGTGGAGGCGAAACTTACTTCCAATGCTTCGAGAACCATCTTCTGGTTCCCTTTGAACGCAAGACCAAGCTCCTTCTTTGATGGGGTTATAACTAACTTCTGAATGTGCAAAGAAGAAACTTATCATTAGCAAAGCAGATAATTCAAGAAATTCACCAAAGCATCACAACTGCAAAATTTTCAGTAGTAATAATTCAATTATTCAGTGTACAATGAGAAACTTGTATCATAAGTAAGCCTCACCTCCACTTGTCTGGGTTCTGCGAATTTTTCATGAGCTTCGAGTGGAACACCACTTTTATCCTGCTCAATGTAGAGAGTAGAATAGGATTAGTTCTATTAGGATAGTTAAGTACGAAATACACTTCACACAGGAATACGTCAGCACTCAACTATTTTTTGGTCTAGAACTATAGAACAAAGGAATATAGAAGAGGCGACAGTTAGTGGATGAAAAATGCACTTATCTCTTAATAACAGGGACGAATACTTTCAAAAACTCTAATGGGAGAGTAGTTGAGCTTTGACAATATAATTCTAATTATCCATAAAGTAACTCATTAACCTAAAAGAAATGGTGAAGGGTTGCGATTTCGTACAAGTGGTTTTCCAACAAGAAATATCCAGCTCTCGAGTTTGATACCAATGGATAGCTTTCGCATTTGTATAGTACAGAAAACATTGTACTCGCAGTTCTACCGTATGATGACACATACCGAGTGGGCACGCAAGTCATACGCTGACCTATCAGCAATTCCAACACACTCGATCCACCCATAAGAGCATTCGATCTCTGCATCCCAACAATCAGCAGCATAGTGAGCCATTTCATTTGGCAGATGCTGCCGGAACCGTAGACGGTCTTTGTCAATCCCAAGCTGCGTCAAGAAGAGATAGACCCTTCCAATAAAGAAGCCAAGGGTCTCATTGTTCACAGTTCCCTGCCGGTTGCAGCAAGCGTTACTTAGACATACATCAAAATTAGCGGAATTAGACAATACTAGAAGTATACAAATATAGTACCTCCGAAACAGCTTCACCGAGCCTGAGTCTCGTGGCGGATCCTCCTGTCAGTTGATCTTCTCTCGGAAACATCAGGAACTCTAGATCAGAAACATCACCAAACTTTGGATGAGACTTGTCCTCAGGGTCCACAAAGTGCTCAATCTCCGCCAACGTAAATTCACGGACTCTTAGAAGGCCTTGACGGGGAGATATCTAGTGAAACAAATTCTTCTTAGACAACAGAGGTTATTAAGCAATGCCCTACAGTTATTAGTAGTAATTGCACCGGTTTCCACCACTCCGGTTTTTTCTCAACAGTAACTGGATAGGAATCCTAGACGGGATAGAAAAAGAGAACAGGGTGTTGAAGGAACAGCAGCAAGAGAAATAAGTACATCTTGCTGATGGTGGAAAGGAGAAGATAGCTTGAACCAGTGGCAAAAAACAAAAGAGCTCCTTGTATGTTGAATCCGAATACCTGACAAACAAACTGTTTTATGTACCAAACATGAACGATGCCATCAAAAAAGTTTTTCATATGTTTTACTGCCTCCGTTCCTAAATATAAGTCTTTTTAGAGGTTTCAAATGGACTACAACATACGGATGTATATAGACATATTTTAAAGTGTAGATTCACTCATTTTGCTCCGCATGTAGTCCCTCGTAGAAATCACTAAAAAGACTTACATTTTGGAACGGAGGGAGTACATCACATGGTAGATTGCAAATTAAACACCGGCAAATATGTTAATAAGTAATCATTATAAACCCATGTAAAAGCGTCAATGAGTAGAGGATATAAACCCAAGAAAATTTGATAATAAAAGTAAAGATCCCAACAGAAGATTAAGTAGTTAAGAAAGTCATGCCTCATTGCGGAAAGCCTGGCCGATTTGGGCTGCAGCGAAGGGTAGTTTGTTGCCATTGTAGTAATACAAGTCTTTGAAGTTCACAAAGATACCCTGTGCTGTCTCTGGCCTCATATACCTGAAAAACAGATGTAGCACATGAGCTAAAACTGTATTGAACAAAGGAGAACATACTGAGCTGTTTTCAATCTCACCCTGCACTCAAACCTGATGGTCCAATGGAAGTCTGAAACATGAGATTAAAGGGGTATGGATCTGACAATGGATTCTTTGTGTCAGGAGCAACAATCCCATACTCCTTAATCTTAGCGCCTAATTGTTCTGCTGACAGATCATCCAAGACAGCAAGAATATGGTTTAATTCTTCTACCTTCTCTGGTGACAATGTATTGTCATTCTCGAGCTTCTCCTTACAGAAGTCCTTGAGTAAGTGATCAGCACGATAACAGCTGCCTGTCTTTTCATCTTTAACCATCAAGTCCGTAAACTTTTCGACATGGCCAGAGGCCTTCAAGACAACTTCTGGTGTCACACATGGGCAGTCCACCTCAAGCATCCCTTCCTCCAACACGAAATGCTAAGGAGGAGAAAAACACAAGTAGATGGTAAGTTGGTTATCTATGCATAAAATATAAATACCATGTTCTCACAATGTACATAAGAAAATATATCAAATAATACTACACTAAAGATTACTAGAATGATACCTTATGTATACATTGAGACTTGCATGCATGGAATTTGGAACATTTCTCGTTTTCTTGGTATCATAGGGGTAAATGTCGAGTGCACATCTCAGTAACACTGAATCGTGACTTTTGTCTGTCACTAACATTAATGAATATTGCGGTTTCTAATTATTTGTTACTGAAATAGGTTATTTTTTCCAGGGCATCAACAAAATCAACTTAGGAGCTAGTAGTACAGTCATCCTCGTCAAGTTTCATAGCAGTAATCCAGCAGTCACTAGGCCCCGAGCAGGCACCCAGCCAGCAGTTGAGATATACAGAACAGAGACACTGCAAGGGAAGTGGGCAGATGAAAAAGAGGGGATGAAATGTAGAAAATGGATGAGTAAGGGGGAAGAAGGAGCAAGGAAAGAGGCACCCCCCACCCCCCCACACACAGAGGTCAAACTGGATCACCAGTGTACTCAGCATTTGTGCAAATGTGGTATGAGTGTCTGAGTTGGTTGACTCCCAAGTGTACTAGTTGAAGGAGTGGGTTGCATACTGAGGAAGCCAACAAAATGAACGTTTACCATCATTTTGCTTTCTGTGTACCTATTTTCTTTCTTATTTATCGCCATAGGCCCAAAGAGACTTCCCATCGATTCCGGTGTGGGGCAGAATGAACTGACTAGCTGTGAGTGGTTCGGCAGTGCAAGTGGACTCATTGACCAGGCGCCCAAGTTGGTTGCTATTCCTTCTGTAACTAAGAGGGGTAGAAAATTAGCTAGCAACATTTGCAACTTTCTAAGCCCTCTGAGTCACAGTGTGGATCATTCTAGAATTTCTGCTAGTCAAACAGTATTAGGTTTCACCATCAGCATACAAAAAGAACCAACATCCCTACGATTAAGTTGATATTACTAGATATACCATGAAATATAGCTTAATAATGTATACTTAAGTTTTTACTGAACACGGTATACTTTCATATAAATTGATGGTCAAGGTGTCACCTTGGAGACCTACAGTATGGCTCGGAAGTAGTACAATTTAAGGCAGCAAGTTCAGTATAAGGTGATCAGTTCCTCCTAATCTCCTATATTCACAAAGCTAAAGTTTACAAGTGGAGGAAACCAGGCTATTTTGCTGCTGATCAACAAACTGATTTAACTAGAAAGACGATCACTCCAATTTACATTACAGGAGGAAAATTTAGCTCTAAAGTGTCAAGTGGACACATTCTTGATTGGAAGCTAGCCAATTTCAGCAACGGGCGCATGCTACACGACACCACAAGTAATACAAATACAAAACAAACACGGCACGTCACTGAGTTACACTCAGACACACTGTTTGCAAGTCGAGACCAAAACTGGTCATCCAGTATCAGTAGCACCAATTGCAGCCTCTCTCGCCATAATTCATAACAAAAAAAGGCGAAAAGGGCCACATTCCCCTCGAAACCCACGAGGACTCGCCCCCGATCAAGAATCTCATCAAACTAGGACTCTACAAGCTCGCGAAGTAGTAGAAAAGAGGCATGTCAGGCAACCTGCCGCCAGAAGGCGAGGACGTTTGCCTTGACGGCGCACCCTGGCGGCCCGTAGTCATAGAGCCCCGCTACGCCTCCGTAGATCTTGAAGGAGGGCACGTAGAAGAGGCGCCGCTCGAGCGTGTTTCCCACCGCCACGCGGAACGCCTCCCGGTTACCCGCCATGGCTGCGAGCTTCCGGGTGGTTGAGGTGGCGCCAGCTGCAGCAGCGGCTAGGGTTTGGGGTGGGTGAGGTTTTGCTGCGATGGCGCGAGAGGCGGACGAGAGGAGGCGGGGGAGCATTGAGAGATGAGTCGTGCGGGCGTTGGAGATGCGACGCGGGCAGCGAGACGCCGACGTCTGGCCCCCACTAGCCAGCGTGTGGTGCCAGATGATTCACAAGCGAAGCGATAGGCCTTGATAATTAAAGTCGAAAAAAGAATGATTAAAAGGAAATGTTTGTGGCCGGGGCCGGCCGAACCGTTGCACCAGACGCACTCCGCGATCTCTTAAGATCCAAGGACACTTCATGCGCCACATGTTACCAGACCCTCATTTTTTAAGGGCGCACGGGCTATTCCTTCCCTAGTATTTGCTGCAACCGCACGGGGCATTTCGATGCGAGGAGACAGTGCGATTGTGTTCGGCGACCGGCGGGCAACAGGGTCATTGGTGCACGGAGATCAGGAGCGGCGGTGGTGGCCTAGGACGAATCTCGATTCTCCGGCGACCTATGCCCCCTCTCCCCGATGGTAACTCTCCCCTCGAGCTCTCTCTTCGTTATTGTCTCCCACTCCCCCATTGGCGTTAGGGTTATGGTGCGGGGTGGTCGTTGGTGTTCCTGCGGGCCGCCGTCGGCGCGAACCGGTGACGGGGTGGTTTTCCCGTGGGTCGAGGGAGGGGCGGGTTGGTGTTCCCACGGGCCGAGGGAGGGGCGGGTGTGGGGGATTTGATGCTTCTCGTGGCTAGGGATTTGGGATTGGGATTAGGGATTTTTGTCCTCCATGAACTACGGGATTTTTACTCTCGTACATATGCTAGGTTGTGACAACGGCAGCTTGCCGCGACCTTGGTTTCAGACGCCATGGTGCATGCTATTTCTCGAGCTTGCGTTGTATTCCCTCGAAGAGGAAAGGGTGATGCAGCACAGTAGCATAAGTATGTCCCTTAGTTTTTGAGAACCAAGGTATCAAACGAGTAGGAGACCACGCGCGGGTCCCTCGCACCTGCACAAATAAATAGGAACTTCGCAGCCTACGTGATCAGGGGTTGTCAATCCCTTTACGATCACTTACGATAATGAGATCTGATAGAGATAATAGTTTGATATTTTTGGTATTTTTTGATATAAGAACAGAAAGTAAAAGCGGAAAAGTAAAGTAGATTGTATATTGATATGTTGAGAATAGACCCGGGGCCATAGTTTTCTCTAGTGACTTCTCTCATGATAGCGGTATTCTACGGCGGGTAAATAAATTACTGTCGAGCAATTGATAGAAAAGAGAATAATTATGAGAATATCTAGGCATGATCATTATATATAGGCATCACGTCCGAGACAAGTAGACCGAAACAATTTTGCATCTACTACTATTACTCCACACATCGACCGCTATCCAGCATGCATCTAGAGTATTAAGTTCATAAGAACAGAGTAACGCCTTAAGCAAGATGACATGATGTAGAGGGATAGACTCAAACATAGTGATATAAACCCCATCTTTTTATCCCCGATGGCAACAATACAATACGTGCCTTGCTGCCCCTACTGTCACTGGGAAAGGACACCGCAAGATTGAACCCAAAGCCAAGCACTTCTCCCATTGCAAGAACTATAGATCTAGTAGGCCAAAGCAAACCAATAATTCGAAGAGACTTGCAAGGATATTATAATCATACATAAAGAGTTCAGAAAAGAGCCAAATATTTCTCATAGATAATCTTGATCATAAACCCACAATTCATCGGATCTCGACAAACACACCGCAAAAAGAGATTACATCGAATAGATCTCCTCAAAGATCGAGGAGAACTTGGTATTGAGATCCAAAGAGAGAGAAGAAGCCATCTAGATACTAGCTATGGACCCGAAGGTCTGTGGTAAACTACTCACAACTCATAGTGAGACAATGATGATGATGTAGAAGCACTCCGTGGAAGATCCCCCCTCCTCCGGCGGAGCTCCGGAACAGGCCCCAAGATGGGATCTCATGGGAACAGAAGGTTGCGGCGGTGGAACTAGGGTTTCCTCTGTTCGTCTGATGTTTTCGGGGTACGTAGGTATATATAGGAAGAAGGAGGGCACCGGGGGCCAGACATGGGGCCCACGAGGCAGGGGGCACGGCCTGTAGGGGGGCGCACCCACCCTCGTGGACGCCACCTCAGCCCTATTCTGTGGTTCTCAAGTCTCCCGTGCGTATTTTGCTCCAAAAATATCTCTCCCGAAGTTTCGTTCCGTTTGGACTCCGTTTGATATTCCTTTTCTGTAAAACCCTGAAATAGGCAAAAAAAACAACAATCTGGACTGGGCCTTTGGGTTAATAGGTTAGTCCCAAAAATAATATAAAAGTTTATAACAAAGCCCATTAAACATCCAAAACATCTTAAATAATAGCATGGAACAATAAAAAATTATAGATACATTGGAGACGTATTAGTGCACACTTCAGATTTTGCTATGTGACCATCGGAGCTTTCCCGTTTGCCGGTTGCAACATTTTGACATGAGTTGTATCTTTCCCCACTTGTCGGTTGTAGCGGTCGCTTGGCCACAAACTTTTGCTTGTAGCTGAAATGTCCGCAGATCACAACCTTTCTGTTTAGCTGGTATGTAGCTTTTTCACAAGTGGTTTGCAGCTTACCTGTTCGACAGTTGCAGTTGTCTACCTTTTCATAATGCAACATTTGGGTGACTTTTTTCGAGGTTCAGAATGCAACATCGAAGTTTTTAGATTTTCAACTGAGATTTATAGTAGTACCTCTAGGTACAAACTTGGCATAGAAAAAACTGCCTTGCTTGTTTGTTTTCAACAGTTAGCTGTGGTAATTTAATGTTTTCGACATGAAAATTAGTCACATTCATTTCATTAACATGTCTTTTATTGGTTGTTATAGAGTAAACTAACTAAACCCATACCCTCATATATATTGTTTTTTGTCATACTTTTTTAATGTGTGCATGTATATATTTTTTCTAGCTACTCTATGATTCGGCCTAGGTTTTTATTGACTTATTTTTTCTCCTTTTCTAGTTGTTGCAGGCAGCTCTGGTGAGAATGAGGGGAGTAAGAAGGTTAACAAGAAGAGTAAGAAATGGTTGGGTGAGCTTGGGAAGCAGTTATCACCGGAGAAAGAGAGAATTATATGGAATAGCCCATTTGGAGACTTGTTGGACATCCAGCCTTTCAAGGTGCCTCATGAGCTCATTGAGTTTGTTGTGATGTTCACGAATCACACACTTCGCGAGTTCAAATACAAGGTAAAATCGATCAACGTCACCAAAATCATGGTGAGAAGGATTTTCAACGTGCCATCAGGTGATAGACCTGTGAAGCTTCTAAAGGAGAGCGATGAACATGACCTTCGCAACATCTACAAAGAGGGGAACAAGGTGCCAATCGCCATGTTATCAAGTTGCTCAAAGATTACACCGATGAGGATGAGGTTATGATAAATAGGACATGGGCACTCATTGCGTTGGCAATGGTTGTGTGCCCTGACACTGGCAATATGGTTAACCCTGAGTATCTAGCTTCGCTTGAAGACATGTCTTCGGTGCGTGACTTCGCTTGCGATGAGCACTTGTTGACACGAGCAATGAAGGAGGTTGCAGTCTTTCAAGAGAAGAAGAGGATGCAAGCAACAATGGAATATCCAACAGATTTTCAAATTTGATCATGCCTTCCCATGTTAGCAGTATGTAACGTTTCCATGACAGAACACCCCCATCTTTTTTCTCTACTGCATGAAACCGTTCATACATCTCTATAGCTCGCATTCATGTTTTTGTTGGCTAATGTATTTTCTCATTCTATGCAGATCATATACATGGACCACCTTGATATCCCGGCCGACCTCCCAAACAAGCATGTCATTTATTATTCAGTGATGAGGATACGTTTTGTCTTTCAAAAGGATTTCAATTGGGTGGATAAAGTGGACAAGAACAAGCTTACTCTTGTCTAGCCTTTCTACGGGAAACATACGCAAGTAATTTTGCTACATCCCTTATATATTTTCTTTTGCCAATGCAGTCTAACATTCCATGTTCTATGCTCAATGATTTTTGCATGCAGCAATATTTGAATTTTATTTTCAGCTTATGGCAACCTTATCTTTTACTCTACCACTCATGTTGTTTTTGTTTTCCTTTTTGGTTCCTAGTTCCAGCTTCTGTGCAACACATCGTATGCCGCACAACTTGTGGGACAGGAAGTTGGTGCTGAAGCATCCAGTGGGCAGGGAGTTGGTGTTGAAGCAGCTAATGGCCAATGAAGCCAAATTCAAGGTGATGTAATTCACGCAAAGGACTCTCAATCAAAAGAGGCTCAACCAAATGTTGAGGTTGAACCACACCTATCCTCATCACCCAACGATTGACTGCAACAATCATTCCCTATCATGCAAGATCTAAGGGTACTTTTTTTCATCTACATTCTCTCTTTTGTTTGTATTCATTTTCATTTACCTTTGCCTCTGCATTAATTTTGTACCCAGTTGCAACTGTATACATTTTTTGCTACATCATTTACTCTTATGTGCTACAACCATGTTCTGTTTTGCTACATAGGGTTTATTTCATACCTGCTTGTTTTTTGCTGCATCCATATGCCTAGTGTGGTACAACTACATTCTGTTTTTGCTTCATCCATATCAGAAATTTGCTACAAACATATCAGTAATTTGCTACATAGAAGGCATGGATCCTTTGTTTTTGCTTCATCTACAACAGTAAATTGTCACAATCACGTTGTGTTTTGATACATGGTGATACAACGGTGTACCTGCTTGTTTTTTGCTTCATCCATACCTCTAATGTGATACAACCACAATATGTTTTTGTTACATCCATACTTTTCAAAAGTCACATACATATGACTAAATTTGGTCAACACATGCCTTCCTGTAGGTACCAACTCAGTTCCAAATGATGTACGACAAGCACAAGGTTTTTTATCGAAGTGGAGGTAGATGATGTAGTAGGCAAGTTTGGACAATGTTTAAAGGGATTGCAGTGCAACCAGATGGCCGCTCTCCTTCGTGATGTTCGATACACCATCACAACTACCGATGAGCCCAACTTTTCCTTCGCAACACTGATGTCGCTTGAACTACGTCGATATTTCTCCAAAGAGGAAGGGATGATGCAGCACAGCTACGGTAGGTATTTCCCTCAGTGTTATCGAACCAGTAGGAGGGCCAAGCAACACTATGTAAATTGTACCTGCACACAAATAGCAAATACTTGCAACCCGACGTGTAAGAGGGGTTATCAATCCCTCCCGGGTAGTTGATTGGTAAATAGATAGATTGGTAATGGCAAATGGAACAAGGGCAAATAAAATTTAGCGAAGTATTTTTGGGTTTTTGATAATATAGATCTAGAAATGAAAGTTGCAAATAAAGGAAAAGGCAAATGGAAAATAGATATGAAAGTATATGATAAGAAAATAGATCTAGGGGGGGGCGTAGATTTCACTACTGGCTTCTCTCGAGAAATAGGAAACGGTAGGTGACAAATTAGTATTGGGAAATTGATAGAAAAGCGAATAGTTATGACGATATCCAAGACAATGATCATGTATATAGGCATCACGTCAAAGATTAGTAGATTGACTCCTGCCTGCATCTACTACTATTACTCCACACATCGACCGCTATCAAGCATGAATCTAGTGTATTAAGTTCATGGAAAAATGGAGTAATGCAATAAGAACGATGACATGATGTAGTCAAGATCTATTCATGTAGGAATAGACCCCATATTTTTATTATTAATAGAAATGATACGTGCGTGCCTTGCTGCCCCTTCTGTCATTGGGAAAGGACACCGCAAGATCGAACCCATCACAAAGCACCTCTTCACATTGCAAGATAAATAGATCAAGTTGGCCAAGCAAAACCCAAATGTTGGAGAAGAAATACGAGGCCATAATAATCAAGTATGGATATTAAATGAAGGCAAATCCGATCATAAACTCACAATTCATCGGATCCCAACAAACGCACCGGATGAAGTCACTACATCAAATAGATCTCCAAGAGACCATTGTATTGAGAAACAAAGAGAGAATAAGCCATATAGCTACTGCCTATGGACCCGTAGGTCTGAGGTGAACTACCCACGCATCATCGGAGAGGCACCAATGAGGATGATGAACCCCTCCGTGATCGTGTTCCCCTCTGGCGGGGCGACGAAAAAGGGCTCTAGATTGGATCTCGTGGTTCTGGAATTTGCGGCGACTGGAACAAAACTTCGTCGACTCCCCTAGGGTTTCTAGAATATTGGGGTATTTATAGATCGAAGAGCTGGTGCGGGAGGCCATCGAGGTGGGCACAACCCACCAGGCCGTGCCCTAGTGGGTTGTGCTCCCCTCGGAGCACCCCCCCAAGGTGCTTCTCTGGCCCATTGGGTGTCTTCTGGCCCGAAAAAAATTCTCAAAAAGTTTTGTTGCGTTTGGACTCCGTTTGGTATTGATTTTCTGCGATGTAAAAAACAAGCAGAAAACATCAACTGGCACTAGGCACTATGTCAATAGGTTAGTCCCAAAAAATGACATAAAGTTGCTATAAAATGATTGTAAAACATCCAAGAATGATAATATAATATCATGGAACAATAAAAAATTATAGATACGTTGGAGACGTATCAACATCCCCAAGCTTAATTCATGCGCGTCCTCGAGTAGGTAAATGATAAAAACAGAATTTTTGATGTGGAATGTTGCCTAACATGTTCATCACATATTCTTTTTCTTTTGTAGCATGGACATTTGGACCTTTATATGGTTCAAGGCAATGGTCTAGTTTTGACATGAAGACTTTAATACTCAAGCATAGCAACAACCAACCATGTCTTTCGAAATGTCAATACTAAAGCAAGTTATCCCTAGCCCATCATTTGAAGGAAATATGCCCTAGAGGCAATAATAAAGTTGTTATTTTATATTTCCTTATTCATGATAAATGTTTATTATTCATGCTAGAATTGTATTGATTGAGAACCTCGATACATGTGTGAATACATAGACAAACAATGTGTCCCAAGTGAGCCTCTACTTGATTAGCTCATTGATCAAAGATGGTTAAGGTTTCGTAACCATGGACATGAGTTTTCATTTGATAACGGGATCACATCATTAGGAGAATGATGTGATGGTCAACACCCATTCGTTAGCTTAGCATAATGATCGTTCAGTTTATTGCTATTGTCGTCTTCATGTCAAATACATATTCCTCCGACTATGAGATTATGCAACTCTCGGATACTGGAGGAATGCCTTGTGTGCTATCAAACGTCACAACGTAACCGGGTGATTATAAAGATGCTCTACAGGTATCTCTGAGGGTGTTTGTTGAGTTGGCATAGATCGATATTAGGATTTGTCACTCCAAGTATCCGAGAGGTATCTTTAGGCCCTCTCGGTAATGCACATCATAAGAAGCCTTGCAAGCAAAGTGACTAATGAGTTAGTTACACGATTATGTATTACGGAACGAGTAAATAGACTTGCCGGTAACGAGACTGAACAAGGTATAAAGATACCGACGATCGAATCTCGGGCAAGTAACATACCGATGGATAGAGGGAATAACGTATGTTGTCATAACGGTTCGACCGATAAAGATCTTCGTAGAATATGCAGGAGCCAATATGAGCATCCAGGTTCTGTTGTTGGTTATAGTAAGTGCATCTAGTTCCCCCTAGTTGGTTTTGGAGTATTGACGACAAACGTGGTTGAGGGACTAACGTGTTTGTGAGAATTGCAGGATAACACAGGTAATAGTCTCTCACTGATTCGGTTTACCTTCCAGAGATGACCCCTAAAAATGTGTGAAGACATTGAAGACAATGGTGGCTCGTGAAGACATTCACGTGAAGATAATGACCTATGAAGACATTCATTGAAGACTATAGAATGCGAAGACATAGTTTCTTTCGTAGTTCTTTTTATTCTTTCTTGAGTCATAGGAACCACCGTACTGTTAAGTGGGTCCAAGTGAACATAGTCAGATGACTGAAGTGATGCTCAACCAAAACACCTATGTCTTCGAGCGAAGACAAATGCGAGCAAATCCTATCCAGAGCTGGATAAGTCAGCTTTACTTGGAGCTCAAGCAAAGTGGTCGCGTGTGTTCATAATCCGACCGTTGGACACGTGTCAGTTCCTTAGTGACCAAGGGTCATTTCGGACATATCATGTCGGGTTGCCTCATGGCTATAAATAGCCCACCCCCTACACCATAAATTGGTGGCTACTCAGAGTTAGTGCACGGCTTTTGTCATTTGAGAGCAACCCACCTTCGAAGCCTTTAAGAGAAAAGATCCTTGCGAGGACAAAGCCCAAAACACCTAGAGCTGAAGAGTGTTAGGCATCACTGAAGTCTTTCTGTCTGTGTGACCTGAAGACTTGTTACACTTGAGGACTGTGTATACTCCAACTGGTTAGGCGTCGCGTTTTGAGCGTCCAAGAGTCATTCTGGATCGCCGGTGAACGAAGTCTGTAAAGGTTCGTAAGTCTACCTTGAAGACTTACCAGAGTGATTGGGCGAGGACTGGGTGTCCTTAGCTCAAGGGGAATAAGGTGAAGACATAGTCTTCAGAGTTTAATCTCAGCCTCCCTAACCAGATGTACAGTTGTCACATCAACTGGAACTGGTCTACCACATCCCACGCGTCTCCAAGCTATCGGTTCTATCTTCCAACTCATTTACATTACAGTCTGTCTTTGTGAAGTCATTGCTTGTTTGTCTGATTAGTTTGACTTCACTGTGTGAAGACTGTCCCTTGTTTAGCTTCATTTATATCTTCCATCTCGATCCGTGTTATCTAGCTATCAATAGTCTTCGTGTTATCTTCATGATGCTTACTTGATTATTGTGTGTCTGGAAACATTTATCATCCGCTGCTTATCATACAGGTTCATTTCATCTGTCTGTCTTCAAAAGAAATCATATTTCGAAGACTTTCGTAAAATCACCTATTCACCCCCCTCTAGTCGATAACTTGCACTTTCAATTGGTATCAGAGCAAGGTGCTCCCTTGTTTTGTGTGACTCAGTTTAACCACCTGGAGTTTTAGTTATGTCGACTGTAGGGATAATCAAAGTCTCTGCCGTGTATCCTGTCTTCGATGGGATTGATTACCCCTATTGGAAGAATAAGATGTGCATTCATCTTGAAGCTATCGACAACGACCTCTGGTATGTCGTCAAGACTAGTGTTCCCAAGGCTGGTGAAGGTGTCACCCCTGCTGACGTCAAAAAATTTGCTCAACTAGACTCAACCGCCAAGGACATCATCTGTGGTCATCTGACCAAAGGACAGTATGGACATGTGAGTGCACTGGAGTTAGCCAAGCAAGTATGGGACTGGCTATCCAAGGTCAATTAAGGCGTCTCAACACGGAGAGACTCAAGAATTGACATTCTTCGCAATCTGTTCAATCGCTTCAAGAGAAATGACAATGAGAATGTCCAACTTACATTCGATCGCCTCACTGATATCACCAATGAGCTTCATGCTCTTGGCGCCACTAAAATCACCAAGCATGAAGTTGTGAAGAAGCTATTGAGGTCTCTTGAAAGTTTGTTTGACACCTTGGCATTCATGATTCAATAACAACCTGACTTCAAACGTCTTGATCCGTCTGACATACTTGAGAGGCTCAACACACATGAGTTCCAGCTATCTGAGAAGAGAGGTATCTATGGCCCCAACTATGGTCGATCCAGAGCCTTGAAGGCTAAAGCTGTGTCCTTGTCTAAAGAAGACTCTGATAGGTGCTCTGATGATCCTGAAGACATTGGCAGAGAACTAGCTATGCTTGTGAAGAAGTTTCAAAGGTTATCATGGAAGAAAAACTTCAGAAAGTCTTCAAGATCTAGCTCAAGAAACGATGAGGCTTCCTCTCGTGATTACAAGAAGAGAACATGCCATAAGTGCAAAAGGCTTGGCCACTACATATCTGAATGTCCTCAGTGGGACAATGAATCCAAGAAAAAGAAGAAGAGCAGGGAATATGACTTTGATGACAAAAAGAAGAGAAAATCCTCAAAGTCCTCTTCCAAGTCTTCATCAAAGTCTTCGTCTTACAAGAAGAGCTCATCTGGCAAGGATCGTGCGTTCATTGGGAAGGAGATGGATTCAGAGGAGGAGTCTGCTTCTGAGGAGGCAGAGGTGGAATCTGAGGAGGAATCTGATTCTGGCGTGGCTAGCTTAGCTCTAGCCTCAACATTTGTCGCCAAGTCCATCTTCAATACTGATGATAATGGTCACTCCATCGGCGCCAAAGCAGATGATGAGGACGACTCTTCACCTACATACTGCTTCATGGCACGTGGAGCAAAGGTAAACTCAAGCGATGCCTACTTTCAGACCTCCAGTGAAGATGACTCTGAATGATGAATCCAAACTCACCTATAAAACTCTTGCTAAGATTGCAACTGAAGAACAAAATGCTATGGAACATATTCAAAAGCTGATAGACAAGAGTGATGATCTGTTGGACGCGGAAATGAATCGAACTTAGTCCTTAATTGAAGACATAAAAATCTTCACGTAAGGTACACTGCACTTAAAAGTCGTCATGAAACCCTCTCAGCTACTCATGAGAAGCTTTCCTATGATTATCTTCAAAGGAAGCAAGATGTTGATAAACTTAGAGCGTCTCATGATGATCTTAAAAAAGAAAACGATTCACTACTCGCCCAACAGACTAGTTCCGCTCAGGAAGACTTTGTGCCACCTTGTCTAAAATGTCTTGAGCATGACAATGATGTTTCTGTTGCTGAATGCTCTACTGCTTCTGAGATTGCAATATCTTCAACTGTTGATGTGGTAACTAACCCCTCTACCAAGGAAACCACTGCTATTGTTGATGAGAATGCTAGGTTGAAGACTTTGCTTGAAACAAGTGTGTACAAAAGCCTCAAAGGGCGTCAAACACTGTGCGATGTTCTCAAGAAATAGATTATGAACCGAAACCCTAGGAAAGAGGGTGTTGGGTTCGAAAGGAAAATGAATGTTGATGATTCTTACTGGAAGCCTGAGCAGTATCCCAAAACCACATGGGCTGCTGCAAAGGGTCCACCAGTAGATCCATCTACTTTATCTGGCTTCACTTGTGCTAACCCTGTTGTCATTGATGAGTCATTCGACTCAAACTATAAACTGTTCAGGGATCAGAGTGGCAAAGTGTTTGCCATGTTCATTGGAACTAACTGCAGGAATGGATCACCTATGAATAAGATCTAGGTTCCGAGAAGTCTTATCGAAAAGCTTCCTCTGAATGTCATCATGACACCACCAGGAAAGAAGATAAACCCGAGACCAGAAGCTTCATATGGTCCAAAGACTTCATACAGACAAAGGACCACATTGGGTCACTCTAACGCAAATGTTTTGAAGGGAGATTATCATCAGACTCATGAATATGAGCATGTTTCATCTAACCACTTTGTTCATAAGACAAAGAACTTCTCTGCATATTCATATGAGTACTATTCATCTCCTGCTAAGCTATTTGCTAGGGCTCCTAAGCCAAAATTCTCAGATGCTGCACTTAGACTTATTGCTTCTAAGCCACCCCTAAAGATGTGGGTGGTTAAGAAGAATTAACTTCTCTTGCAGGGAAGGGTCTCCAGCCGAAAATCATCTTCTGACGCCAATGCTGGGGACCTAAAACATCTTGTGGGATGCAAGATCAAATGTCCAAATGGTCTAACCATGTATTTCATCCCATGGTTTCTTGACAAGCTTCCTATCTTTCCTATCAAGGACATAAACTTTGATAGCATGCTTGTTCGTCAAATGTTTATGCTTCACACTTCTCTTTGTGAAGACTATGCCGCTAACTGATCTGTAGGGTACTGCTTCGGAAGCCACTGAATGGATAATTGGCAGTGGATGTACCAACCACATGACTGGTGATCGACGTCTTCTCATGGACTCAACTCTACGTCCTTCTCCCAAAAGTCATATCACATTGGCACACACTGGTAAAAGCAAGGTACTGGGACTTGGCAGAGTTGTTATCTCAAAGGATCAACACATGGACAAAGTGATGCTTGTTATATCCCTTGGATACAACTTAATGTCAGTCTCCATGCTATGTGATCTAAACATGACTGTGATATTTGGAAAATATTGTTGCCTTGTGCTTATGGAATCTGACAAATCTCTAGTCTTCAAAGGACATCGAAAAGGCAATCTGTATATGGTAGATTTCTATGCAGGGCCACAGCTCGCCATTTGTCTTCTCGCAAAAGCTTCAGAGTGATGGCTTTGGCATCGAAGACTAGGTCATGCAGGCATGAGGAACCTACACACTCTCGTCAAGAAGAAGCACGTCATAGGCATCGAGGGCGTCAAGTTCAAGAAAGATCATCTGTGTGGTGCTTGTGAAGCTGGGAAGATGACTAGGGCCAAGCATCCCTCGAAGACAATCATGACTACATCTCGTCCCTTCGAGCTGCTTCACATGGACTTATTTGGCCCTACTCACGACTCTACTCTCACTACCACTGCTTGCTTATATGGCTTCGTGATCGTTGATGACTACTCTAGATACACTTGGGTGCACATAATCCTCTATAAGACTGAAGTGCAGGATGTCTTCAGATGTTTCGCCAATCGAGCCATGAACAACAATGGCATCAAGATCAAGCACATCAGAAGTGACAATGGAACCGAGTTCAAGAATACTAGGCTCGACACCTATCTTTATACATTGGGCATCACACATGAGTTCTCCGCTCCATACACACCTCAACAGAATGGCGTCGTTGAGCGCAAGAACCGGACTCTTATTGAGATGGCACGTATTATGCTTGATGAATACAAGACACCAAGAAAGTTTTGGCATCAAGCCATTGATACTGCATGCCACATCATCAACAAAGTTTATCTTCACAAGTTCTTCAAGAAAACATCATATGAACTTTTGACTGAGAGCACCTGTCAAATGTGCTAGATGAAGCTTCTCCCAGTGAATCTATCAAACAAATGGGTACATGAGAAATTATACCCATCGAGGAACCAACTGAAGAGGAAATCATCATCTCTCCACCTAGTCATCCCGAAGACAATGCTCAGTCTGAAGCCAATCTTGAACAAGAAGATGATCAATAGCATGAGCAAAGTCTTCGCCCAGTTCATCGTCAGGTAGCTAATGAAGTCCAAGTTGAAAAGATTCTTGATAGACTCAATGCAACTCGTCCACTCACTCGCTCAAAAGCAACTCAGCTAGCCAACTTATGTGGTCACTCTACATTTGTTTCAATATCTGAACCCAAGAAAGTTGATGAAGCCTTTATGGAATCTGAATGGATTCAAGCAATGCAAGAAGAGCTTCAACAGTTTGAGTTGAATAATGTATGGGAGTTTGTTAAGCGTCCTGATCCACGAAAGCATAGCATCATTGGCACCAAATGGATCTATCGCAACAAACAAGATGAGCATGGTCAAGTTGTCAGAAATAAGGCTCGTCTCGTTGCTCAAGGCTATACTCAAGCAGAAGGAATTGACTTCGATGAAACCTTTGCTCCTATAGCTAGGCTTGAAGCCATTCGCATACTGCTAGCCTATGCCAACCATCATAACATATTTCTGTATCAAATGGATGTGAATAGTGCCTTTTTGAATGGGAAAATTGAAGAAGAATTGTATGTTGCACAACCTCCAGGTTTTGAAGACCCAAAGCGTCCTGACATGGTTTATGATAACCCAGAAGTGTAGGGGATCACAACAGTTTTTGAGGGTAAAGTATTCAACCCAAATTTATTGATTCGACACAAGGGGAGCCAAAGAATACTCTTAAGTATTAGCAGCTGAGTTGTCAATTCAACCACATGTGGGAAGTTAGTATCTGCAGCAAGGTAGTTTAGTAGCAAACTAATATGGAGATAGCGGTAACAACAATAAAAGCAACAATAGTGTTTTTGTAGTTTTTGTAATAGCAGCAGCGGAAAAGTAAATAAGCAACAAGCAATATGCGAAAAGCTCGGTGATGGAGAATTATGTCGGATGCGATTCATCATGTAAAAGTTATAACCTAGGGTGACACAAAACTAGCTCCAGTTCATCAATGTAATGTAGGCATGTATTCCAAATATAGTCATACATGCTTATGGAAAAGAACTTGCATGACATCTTTTGTCCTACCCTCCCGTGGCAGCGGGGTCCTAGTGGAAACTAAGGGATATTAAGGCCTCCTTTTAATAGAGTACCGGACCAAAGCATTAACACATAGTGAATACATGAACTCCTCAAACTACGGTCATCACCGGGAGTGGTCCCGATTATTGTCACTTTGGGGTTGCCGGATCATAACACATAGTAGGTGACTGTAGACTTGCAAGATATGATCAAGAACACACATATATTCATGAAAACATTAGGTTCAGATCTGAAATCATGGCACTCGGGCCCTAGTGACAAGCATTAAGCATAGCAAAGTCATAGCAACATCAATCTTAGAACATACTCGATACTAGGGATCAAACCCTAACAAAACTAACTCGATTACATGGTAAATCTCATCCAACCCATCACCGTCCAGCGAGCCTACGATGGAATTACTCACGCACGGCGGTGAGTATCATGGAATTGATGATGGAGGAAGGTTGATGATGATGATGGCGACGATCTCCACTCTCCGGAGCCCCGAGCGGACTCCAGATCAGCCCTCCCAAGAGAGATTAGGGCTTGGCAGCGGCTCCGTATCGTAAAACGCGATAATTCTTCCTCTCTGATTTTTTTCTCCCCGAAAGTGAATATATGGAGTCCGGGGGTATGTCGGTGGAGCATGAGGGGGCCCACGAGGCAGGGGGCGCGCCTAGGGGGAGGGGCGCGCCCCCACCCTCGTGGACAGGGTATGGGCCCCTGACGTGGATCTTTCCGCAGATATTTTTTATATTTTCCAAAAAAAATCTCCGTGGATTTTTAGGTCATTCCGAGAAATTTTTATTTCTGCACAAAAACAACACCATGGCGATTCTGCTAAAAACAGCGCCAGTCCGGGTTAGTTCCATTCAAATCATGCAAGTTAGAGTCCAAAACAAGGGCAAAAGTGTTTGGAAAAGTAGATACGTTGGAGACGTATCAACTCCCCCAAGCTTAAACCTTTGCTTGTCCTCAAGCAATTCAGTTGATAAACTAAAACTGATAAAGAAAAACTTTGACAAACTCTGTTTGCTCTTGTTGTTGTAAATATGTAAGCCATCATTTAGGTTTTCAGCAAAAATCATGAACTAACCACATTCACAATAACTTTCAGGTCTCATGTCTACTCACATCAATGGCATAATCAACTAGCGAGCAATAATAATAAACCTCGGATGACAACACTTCTCAAAACAATCATAATATGATATAACAAGATGGTATCTCACTAGCCCTTTCTGAGACCGCAAAACATAAATGCAGAGCACCTTTAAAGATCAAGGACCGACTAGAGATTGTAATTCATGGTAAAAGAGATCCAGTCATGATCATACTCAATGCAAATTAATAGTAATACATGCAAATGACAGAGGTGCTCTCCAACTGGTGCTCTTTGATAAGAGGATGATGACTCAGCATAGAAGTAAATAGATAGGCCCTTCGCAGAGGGAAGAAGGGATTTGTAGAGGTGCCAGAGCTCGGTTTTTAAATAGAGATGAATAACATTTTGAGCGGTATACTCTCATTGTCAACATAACAACCAAGAATCTCGATATCTTCCATACTACGCACATTATAGGCTGTTCCCAAACAGAATGGTAAAGTTTATACTCCCCCAACCACCAACAAGCACACTCCACGGCTAGCCCGAAACAACGGGTATCGTCCAAACCAGCAACAGCCCTGGGGGAGTTTTGTTTAATTATTATGATTTTGAGCATGGGACTGGGCATCCCGGTTACCAGCCATTTTCTCATGAATGATGAGCGGAGTCCACTCATCGTGAGAATAATCCACCTAGCATGGAAGATATAGACATCCCTAGTTGATACATGAGCTGTTCGAGCACACAAAACATAATTTCATTTGAAGGTTTAGAGTTTGGCACATACAAATTTACTTGGAACGGCAGGTAAATACCGCATATAGGAAGGTATGGTGGACTCATTGGAATAACTTTGGGGTTTATGGAAGTGGATGCACAAGCAGTATTCCCGCTTACTACAGGTGAAGGCTAGAAATAGACTGGGAAGCGACCAGCTAGAGAGCGACAACAATCATGAACATGCATTAAAATTAATCAACAATGAATGCAAGCATGAGTAGGATATAGATCACCATGAACCTAAATATCGTGGAGGTTATGTTGATTTATTTCAACTACATGCGTGAACATGTGCCAAGTCAGACCACTTGAATCGTTCAAAGGAGGATACCACCCCATCATACCACATCACAACCATTTTAATATCATGTTGGCACGCAAGATAGACCATTATAAACTCTCAGCTAATTAAGCATGGCATAAGCAGCTATGATCTCTAATTGTCATTGCAAGCATGTTTCATTCATAACAAGCTGAATCAGGAACGATGAACTATCATATTTACAAAAACAGGAGAGGTCGAGTTCATACCAGCTTTTCCCATCTCAATTAGTTCATCATATATCATCCTTATTGCCTTTCACTCACATGACCGAACGGTGTGGATAATAATAATAGTGCACGTGCATTGGACTAAGCTGGAATCTGCGAGCATTTAATACAAGAGAGAAGGCAAGGTAATATGGCTCAAGGTTAAATCAAGAATAAATCATATGAGACCCACTAAGCATTTCTATCATGGTCTTCTACTCTTGACCCCCAAAGAAAATAAAAGAAACTATTTACACGGGAAAGCTCCCAACAAACAAAAGAAGAACGAGAAATCTTTTTGGGCTTTCTTTTAATTACTACTACTACAAGCAAGGAAAATAAACTAGCTAGAAGCTACAACTAATTTTTTTTGTTTTTATTAAGGTTTTTCTAGCACCCGAGAAAAAGACTAAGAAAAAGAATTGAAACTAAGCATGGATGGTACAATGAAAGAGTGTGAGCACCGACAACTAGAATAAGTGTGTGAACATGAATGTGAAGTCGGTAAGAAACACGTACTCCCCTAAGCTTAGGCTTTTAGCCTAAGTTGGTCTATGGCCACGGATCGAAGCTACTCTCTCCAGTGTACTGAGATGTGTCCTCTGGGTGCCACTGGTTGGCAAGCTCATCCAGATCCCACCCATAAACAAACTGACGGTAGGGATCGAGTGGTGGCTCCGGCTCAGGATCTGAAGCTCGTGCCTGGCTCTGGTACTTGTAGAAGGCATCTGACGTAACGAGATATATGCATGAAGACAGATCAAACAGAGATGGTGCACGCAAGGTAACAATCTCACAATATTTTTCATCAAACCTTTATTTATAATTAAGCAACCTCTCCTTGTCTTTAACAATAAAATCATGTGCTATCATACTCTTATAATCTAGATAAACAGGGGCAAGCAATTTTTCTTCCTTCTCATGATGCCTGATAGGTATTCTAAAGTGTTCAGCAAGGCGAGAAGCAAAGATGCCTCCAAAGACGGGGCCCTTTGAGCGGTTCAAACTCAATCGTTTAGCAACGACGACACCCAAGCTAAAAGTTGTGTCTCGAAACAAAGCATGGCGTAAAATGACAATATCAGGGGCACTAAGATTCCCACTGTTCCCGCGACCAATTAAACATCTACTAGCAAATAAAGCAAAGTAGCGCAGAACAGGGAAATGTATACTAGTAATTCTTGCCCCTGAGACTTGTCTAGTTTCCCCTACAACTATCATGTCAATAAACCCTTCAACGCCTTCACGGCGTGGTTCATCAAGTCTACCTTCAAAGGGTATCTTGCATACTTCACAAAATTGTAAGAGTGATATCTCCTTAACCTCATCATATAAACGAAACTCTACTATAGGTGGTGTTTTCTTAGCATGAAAATGAAAACTTTGCGTGAAAATATTAGTGAGTAAGAGATACTGTTCGCGCTGGTCGTGGAGGAAGTCGGTGAGGCCTGCATTGTTTGCCAAATAATAAAAGTCTTCGTAAATTCCGGCGGCTCTCATGAACTCATTACAAGGCCATTCACACGGCCGAACTTCCGCCATGCGAGGAAGATTATATTTGGGCTTCTTATTTTCTTCCTTCTTCTTACCCTCTGAACTTTTACTGGAGGAGACCCTCAACAATCTCTTTATCATTTTCCTCCTCTGATTTTTTTTGAAATTTTTAGTAACTCAAAGTAAAAGTTAACCAAACTCAACAAGATTGATAGCAACAACTCCTACAAGTGCCTAGAGACTATATCATGCATTAGAACTACTTGGGACCAAAGAAATTTGACATGTAAGCTCAAGAACAAGGCCACCTCAGCAGCAAAAATTTGCAATAAATAAAGCACTAGAACAAAAACTAATTGGACCAATGGAGGAGTCACATACCAAGGAACAATCTCCCCAAACAGTTTTGTGAATGGAGCTTTGAGCAAGGAGATCAAAAATGGCAGCAAGATGAGCTAGAACTCGTGCTTGGGATGGATAGTGATTTTTTGGGAGGAAGAAGAAGGGTATGGGTGCAGGAATAAGTGGAGGGGGGGCACGTGGGGCCCACGAGGCAGGGGGCACGCCCTGTGAGGGTGGGCGTGCCCTGGACCCTCGTGGCCAGGTGCTGGCTCCCCTCGCTATGTTTTCTATGCCATATATTCTCAAATAGTCTAGAAAAAATCATAATTCATTTTCAGGGCATTTGGAGAACTTTTATTTTCGGGGTATTTTTTTATTGCACGGATAAGTCTGGAAACAGACAGAAAATACTATTTTTGCTTTATTTAGTCTAATTAACAAAAAGTAAAAGGTGGGTACATAAGGTTGTGCTATCTAGATTCACCTATCTCATGCTCATCAAACAGGAATCCATTAACAAGGTTGATCAGGTCTTGTTAATAAACTCTTTTCCGAATAACATGAAACCGGAGAATTTTCGAATAACACTAGGTTACCTCAAGGGGATATGTATGTACCCAACAATAAGAATATCATACGTCTTCTTGACAGTAGGAAGAGGAAATTCAAAACCTCCAATATTAATAGTTGGAAATTTTCCAATATAATTGATACTCTGGACCTGAGGTTGTTTCCTCGGAAAGTGTACCGTATGCTCATTACCATTGGCATGAAAAGTGACGTTGCCTTTGTTGCAATCAATAACAGCCCCTGCAGTATTCAAAAAGGGTCTACTAAGGATAATAGACATACTATCGTCCTCGGGAATATCAAGGATAACAAAGTCCTTTAGAATAGTAACATTTGCAGCCACAACAGGCACATCTTCACAAATACCGACAGGTATAACAGTTGATTTATCGGCCATTTGCAAAGATATTTTAGTAGGTGTCAACTTACTCAAGTCAAGTCTACGATATAAAGAGAGAGACATAACACTAACACCAGCTCCAAGATCACATAAAGCAGTTTTAACATAGTTTCCTTTAATGGAGCAAGGTATAGTAGGTACTCCTGGATCTCCTAGTTTCTTAGGTATTCCACCTTTGAAAGTGTAATTGGCAAGCATGGTGGAAATTTCTACTTCAGGTATCTTTCTTTTATTGGTAATAATATCTTTCATATGCTTAGCATAAGGATTTGTTTTAAGCATATCAGTCAGGCGCATACGCAAAAAGATAGGTCTAATCATTTCAGCAAAGCGCTCAAAATCCTCATCATCCTTTTTCTTGGATGGTTTAGGAGGAAAAGGCATGGGCTTTTGAACCCATGGTTCTCTTTCCCTACCGTGCTTCCTAGCGACAAAGTCTCTCTTATCATAATGTTGATTCTTTGATTGTGGGTTATCAAGATCAACAAAAGGTTCATTCTCCATGTCATTATCATTGCTTGGTTGAGCATCATCATGAACATCATTATTAACATTATCACTAGGTTCATGTTCATTACCAGATTGTGTTTCAGCATCAGAGATAGAGATATCATTAGGATTCTCAGGTGTGTCAGCTACAGGTTCACTAGAAGCATGCAAAGTCTTATCATTTTTCTTTTTATTCTTCTTAGAAGAACTAGGTGCATCTAAATTAGCTCTGTGAGAATCTTGCTCAATTCTCTTAGGGTGGCCTTCGGGATACAAAGGTTGCTGAGTCATTTTACCACCTCTAGATGCAACTCTAACAGCATAATCATTATTCTTACTATTTAATTCATTGAGCAAATCATTCTGAGCCTTAAGTACTTGTTCTACTTGAGTGGTAACCATAGAAGCATGTTTATTAATGAGTTTCAATTCACCTTTAACTCTAGACATATAATAACTCAAGCGTTCAATCATATAAGCATTACGTTGCAATTGTCTACCAACATAAGCATTGAAGTTTTCTTGCTTCACAATAAAATTATCAAATTCATCTAAGCATTGGCTAGCAGACTTATAACAAGGAATATCACCTTCATCAAATCTATAAAGAGAATTTACCTTTACTACCTATGTCGGGTTATCAAGACCATGTATTTCTTCAATAGGTGGTAAATTCTTAACATCTTCAGCTTTAATACCTTTTTCTTTCATAGATTTCTTTGCCTCTTCCATATCTTCAGGACTGAGAAACATAACTCCCCTTTTCTTCAGAGTTGGCTTAGGGGCTGGTTCAAAAAGTGTCCAATTATTTTCATTGGCCAACATATTATTCAATAGTAATTCAGCTTGGTCAACTATTCTTTTCCTGAAAACACAACCATCACAACTATCCAGGTGGTCTCTGGAAGCATCAGTTAGTCCATTATAAAAGACATCAAGTATATCGTTCCTTTGAAGAGGATGATCAGGCAAAGCATTAAGTAATTGGAGAAGCCTCCCCCAAGCTTGTGGGAGACTCTCTTCTTCAATTTGCACAAAGTTATATATTTCCTGTAAGGCAGCTTGTTTCTTATGAGAGGGAAAATATTTAGCAGAAAAGTAATGCATCATATCCTGGGGACTACGCACACAACCAGGATCAAGAGAATTAAACCAAGTCTTAGCATCCCCCTTTAACGAGAACGGAAATAACTTAAGGATATAGTAATAACGAATCTTTTCATCATTGGTAAACAGGGTGGCTATATCATTCAACTTAGTAAGATGTGCCACAACAGTTTTAGACTCATAGGCATGGAAAGGATCAGATTCAACCAAAGTAATTAACTCAGGATCAACAGAGAAATCATTATCCTTATCAGTAACAAAGATAGATGAAGTAGCAAAAGCAGGGTCATGTTTCATTCTAGCATTTAAGGACTTTTCTTTCAGCTTAGCTAATAATTTCTTAAGATTATATCTATCGTTGCAAGCAAGAAAGTCTCTAGCAGTTTCTTCATCCATAACATAACCCTCAGGAACAACAGGCAATTCATATCTAGGGGGAGAAGCTTCATCATCACTTTCATAAATATTATCAGTTTCAATATTTGCATTCTCCCTAACCTTAGCAATTTGTTCATCTAGAAATTCACGTAGTGGCACAGTATTATCAAGCACATAAGTAGTTTCATCATACATAGCAGAAGTGGCATCATCAAGAACATACGATATATCAGATTCAATAGCAGGAGTAGGTGTCGCAAATTTACTCATAACAGAAGGAGAATCAAGTGCAGAACTAGATGTCGGTTCCTTACGTCCCCTCGTAGTGGAGGGATAAATCTTGGTTTTTGAGTCTTTCAAGTTCTTCATAGTGATCAACAGATATAAATCCCAAGTGACTTAGAGAATATATCTATGCTCCCCGGCAACGGCGCCAGAAAATAGTCTTGATAACCCACAAGTGTAGGGGACCGCAACAATTTTCGAGGGTAAAGTATTCAACCCAAATTTATTGATTCGACACAAGGGGAGCCAAAGAATACTCTTAAGTATTAGCAGCTGAGTTGTCAATTCAACCACACCTGGAAACTTAGTATCTGAAGCAAGGTAGTTTAGTAGCAAAGTAATATGGAGATACCGGTAACAACAATAAAAGTAACTGTAGTGTTTTTGTAGTTTTTGTAATAGCAGTAGCGGAAAAGTTAATAAGCAACAAGCAATATGTGAAAAGCTCATAGGCATTGGATCGGTGATGGAGAATTATGTCGGATGCGATTCATCATGTAAAAGTTAGAACCTAGGGTGACACAGAACTAGCTCCAGTTCGTCAATGTAATGTAGGCATGTATTCCGAATATAGTCATATGTGCTTATGGAAAAGAACTTGCGTGACATCTTTTGTCCTACCCTCACGTGGCAACGGGGTCCTAGTGGAAACTAAGGGATATTAAGGCCTCCTTTTAATAGAGTACCGAACCAAAGCATTAACACATAGTGAATACGAACTCCCCAAACTACGGTCATCACCGGGAGTGGTCCCGATTATTGTCACTTCGGGGTTGTCGGATCATAACACATAGTAGGTGACTATAGACTTGCAAGATATGATCAAGAACACACATATATTCATGAAAACATAATAGGTTCAGATCTGAAATCATGGCACTCGGGCCCTAGTGACAAACATTAAGCATAGCAAAGTTATAGCAACATAAATCTTAGAACATAGTGTATACTATGGATCAAACCCTAACAAAACTAACTCGATTACATGGTAAATCTCATCCAACCCATCACCGTACAATGAGCCTACGATGGAAGTACTCACGCACGGTGGTGAGCATCATGGAATTGATGATGGAGGAAGGTTGATGATGACGATGGCAACGATCTTGACTCTCCGGAGCCCCAAGCGGACTCCAGATCAGCCCTCCCGAGAGAGATTAGGGCTTGGCGGCGGCTCCATATGGTAAAACGCGATAATTCTTCCTCTCTGATTTTTTTCTCCCCGAAAGTGAATATATGGAGTCCGAGGGTACGTCGGTGGAGCATCAAGGGGCCCACGAGGCAGGGGGCGCGCCTGGGGGGAGGGGGCGCGCCCCCACCCTCGTGGACAGGGTATGGCTCCCATGACGTGGATCTTTCCGCAGATATTTTTCATATTTCCAAAACAATTCTCCGTGGATTTTCAGGTCATTATGAGAACTTTTTATTTCTGCACAAAAACTACACCATGGCAATTCTGCTGAAAACAGCGTCAGTCCGGGTTAGTTCCATTCAAATCATGCAAGTTAGAGTCCAAAACAAGGGCAAAGGTGTTTAGAAAAGTAGATACATTGGAGACGTATCAGTTTACAAGCTCAACAAGGCACTGTATGGCCTCAAACAAGCTCCTCGTGCATGGTATGACACACTCAAAGACTTCTTGAAGAGCAAATGCTTCAAACCTGGATCACTGGATCCCACACTCTTCACGAAGACATATGATGGAGAACTATTCGTATGCCAAATCTATGTGGATGACATTATCTTCGGATGCACTGACAAAAGATACAGTGATGAGTTTGGATACATGATGCAAGAGCAATATCCGATGTCCATGATGGGTGAGCTGAAGTTCTTCCTTGGTCTCCAAATTCGTCAACAGAAGAATGGAATCTTCATATATCAAGAGAAATACCTCAAAGATTGCCCGAAGAAGTTCGGAATGCAAGATTGCAAAGGGTACATGACACCAATGCCAACCAAAGGTCAATTGGGATTCGACGTCAATGGTAAAGAGTTCAATCAAAAGGTATACTGCTCCATGATTGGTTCTTTACTCTATTTATGTGCATCTAGGCCTGATATAATGCTTATCATTTGCATGTGTGCCCGATTCCAAGCGGCACCAAAGGAATCGCACCACCTTGCTGTGAAGCGAATTCTTCGATACTTGGCTCACACCCCCACACTAGGATTATGGTATCCCAAGGGCACTATATTTGATCTTGTTGGATTCTCAGATGCTGACTATGCTGGTGACAAAGTTGATCGCAAGTCCACATCAGGCACATGTCACTTTCTTGGACGATCTCTTGTCTGTTGGTCTTCAAAGAAGCAGAACTCAGTGTCTCTCTCCACCGCTGAAGCTGAATACATTGCTGCTGGATCTTGTTGCGCTCAGCTTCTCTGGATGAAGCAAACTCTTAAGGATTATGGCATCAACATGGTGAAGGTGCCTCTCTTCTGTGATAATGAAAGCGCCATCAAGATTGCTCACAACCCCGTTCAGCACTCGAAGACAAAGCACATTGAGATTCGTCAGCACTTTCTCAGGGATCATGTGATCAAGAAGGACATTGAAATCATACATGTCAACACCGAAGAGCAACTGACACATATCTTCACTAAGCCCTTGGATGAGAAAAGGTTTTGCAAGCTACGGTGTGAGCTAAATATCCTAGAATCCTCAAATGTCATGTGCTTGGACACACATCCTAACGCTTTTGCATTTTTATGACTTAGATGTGCAACACACAAAGTAATGTATGTCTTCAACTCATCAAGACTTACACTCTGAGTGTGAATACATTAATGTGGAATTCGACTCTGGAGCGCCACGATAATTGTGCGTAGTGTCCTGGTCTAATACTTCCTATACGGTGGGTAACGCCACCACCAAACTTTCTTGAGGTTTTCATTTGGCGTCATGACAACATTATCTTCTTACTTGGTTTGTCTTCAACATTGTTTGTCTTCAAGACTCATTTTCTCAATGTTGTTTTGCTTGGTTTCTCCTATATATATATATATATATATATATATATATATATATATATATATATATATATATATATATATATATATATATATATATAGGTGTTCTGTCCTCTACAACATTCACTTATAGCTATGTCTTCAAACTTTTTGATCTAAGTGAATGTGATCGGACCCTAACCCTCT
The DNA here is from genome assembly GCA_902687465.1 of Secale cereale. Lineage (NCBI taxonomy): Eukaryota > Viridiplantae > Streptophyta > Magnoliopsida > Poales > Poaceae > Secale > Secale cereale. Next base: position 565,802,239 of record LR738710.1, on the reverse strand, counting down.
CCAAGCTTAATCTCTTCAACTCTCTCTATATCTTCATATGCATTCTTTTGACACTTGTTGAATGTCTTCACTGTGTCCTTGTTAGCTGGAGATATAGAGACACTCAATTAAATCTGTTTTCAATACTGTATCCTTTTGCCCAAAACCCGGAGAAACCGAAACGACCATCCGACAAATCAGGTGTGCGTGGGATCGTAGCTCAACTCTCCATCATTTACATGCCAGCCATGTGTCGTTCAGATGTGAACCTGCGTAATTGCACTACGCTGTCATCTCTCCTTATAAATACTCCACCCTCGCAGTCATAATTTCTTCTCCCACCTCTCGCCATCTCGCTCAACCCTAGCGCCTCCGCTAGCTCCAGTCGACGCCGGAGACGAAGTGCTTAGCTGCCGCAACTTATTCGATGCCGTCTTCCCACCGGCTGTGGACCTCGTCTCTCTATCGTCGCCGTAGGTGTCTTCCGCCGCCAAGTTAGGGCATGGAAGATCGATCTGCTTGGCATCCATCTCTTCCTGTCCAGTAGTTCTTCAGTGCGGTAAATAGATCTCTCTTTTTACCGTCGTTTTGATCCATTGAAATCATGCAACATCACCACAAGTGGTTTTTCTGTACATCTGAGAGCTGTTTCTTTCTATATCCTTCTCTCATATGATGGAAATATATTCACTTATGCTTCACTGCTAGTTAGATTCCTCGCTTGTACCTATTCTTGGATTCGTACAAATCTGGAACCAACTCACTCCATATAAGTGAATGTCTTCGTACTATGAGGTCAATGTCTTCAAACCGTATTTAATCTTCAAAATCTTCTGAGAATGCATATGACCTGTTCCCCTTCCCTCGCATCTCTAATGTTGTCACAGGTACATGTCCATGGGAGAATCCCTTGGTTCTCATAGTCTGCATTCATTTGCAGAATTCTTACAACGTCACATTGAATCTCCTGAAGCCAGTTCCTGTCTGACCAGTCATCGGAAGACAAACTGCTTTGTGAAGCCTTTCTGCCTGAATCCAATGGCATCTAAAAAACAGTCCAAGAAAGGTGGCAGGCAGAGACGTACTGACACTGCCAAAGATCTTCCTCCAGATCTATTCACCATGTATAAGTCTGACCCTGAAGACACCTATGGAGAACACAAATCTCAAATCCAATGGATACGAAGATATTGGGCAGAACAGTGGTTTATGTACAGATTTGTGACTCCCGAGTATGCTTCCAAGAACGCCATTCGCCCTCCATGGGGTGATATCGTCTACAAGAAGCTTCAACCCAAGACCATGTCTAAAGCCATTGCCAAGAACTTTTATCCATGCATGGTCAGAGGACAAATGCCTTCATATGCTGACCAATCTAGTCTTCGATGGCGTCGTGAGGATGAATTATTTGAAGAAAACTACAAATTTGCCAATAAATCTGCAACCCAGAACAGGAAGGAACTTGGCATTAACTTCAATCCTGGCCCATCTCGGCCCCGGTCTGATGGAACACGTGAAGCCAATGAAAATTGCGTTGGTCCCTTCAATGGCCTTGATGGACTGCTATCGCACATCGCTGTTGAAAGGGCGACTATGGAAGATGTTGCTGAAGACATGAAACCTGCATCTGTTCCTAAGTCTGTGAAGCCCAAGAAGAAGAAAAAAGCTTTTAAATCTATTGCTGCCCCAAAAGCTTCAAGTGTGAAGCCCTTGAAAAATGTACCTCCTGAACCCAGTGTGCAGTCTGAGGATCACTCTCGCATATCTCAGCGGTCTAAGCAGCTAGTGAAGCCATCTGGTCAAGGACCCACTCCTGGTAGCATACTGTGCAATGATGATGATATGTCCGATGATGAAGATCTTGCTGATGATGCCCTTGAAATGCTAATTAAGAGCAAGCAACAGGCAGAAATCTTCAATGATTTGCCTCTATTTGACGTTGATATCATCAACAACTTCATCAATGAATGGTTTGAGGATACATCTCTTTCACTTGATGATCTTCAACTTCCCATTGATATCAGTGTGACCTTTCAAGGATATATTGATTAAGAACTGACTGTTGCACATAAGGTTATCGAACAAAAGAACAAAATTGATCATGAGAAGGCCGTGTTCAAGAAGCATATGGCAAGCCTCATTGCACAAGATGTTCAAGAATCCCAAGAAGAAGAAGAAGCCTGCTACTGAAGACATTGAATCCCCAAGGCAGGAAAGACCCAACATTGTCTTCCCTGTGAGCATGACTGGCTCGAAGCCAAAGGTCCCATCAACAACTTCTGATCAAAAGAAGACGAGGCAGGCTGAAGCTGAAGCTAAGAAACGCAAGCACCTTGATGCCTCTGATGCTGCTCCTTCCAAGAAGAAGCAGAAGACAAAAGCTTCAAAGGCTTCTGTAGGATCGAAAGTAGGTCTAGAGGGGGGGGTGATTAGACTACTTGACAATATAAAAAATCTGCCTTTAGATCATGCAAAGTTTTTGGCAGTTTCACAAACAAGATCAGTTCAAGTAACACCCTACACATGCAATTCTAGAGTTTATGCAGCGGAAAGTAAATTGCACATGTAAAAGAGAGGTGGAGGAGATCAAACGCAGTTTGGTGACACGGAGATTTTTGTCGTGGTTCCGATAGGTGGTGCTATCGTACATCCACGTTGATGGAGACTTCAACCCACGGAGGGTAACGGCTGCGCGATTCCACGGAGGGCTCCACCCACGAAGGGTCCACGAAGAAGCAACCTTGTCTATTCCATCACGGCCTACGCCCACGGAGGACTAGCCTTACTCGGAGTAGATCTTCACGAAGTAGGCGATCTCCTTGCCCTTACAAACTTCTTGGTTCAACTCCACATCACGACGGAGGCTCCCAAGCGACACCTAACCAATCTAGGAGGCACCACCCCCCAAAAGGTAATAGACGGTGTTGATGGTGATGAACTCCTTGCTCTTGTGCTTCAAGTGATAAACTCCCCAACACTCAACTCTCCTCACTGATATGGCTGTGGTGGAAGAAAGATTTGAGTGGAAAGCAACTTGGGAAGGCTAGAGATCAAGTTTCATATGGTAGGAATGGAATGGCTTGATCTCAACACAAGGGTAGGTGGTTCACTTCTCAGAAAGTGTGTGGTAGAAGTGGTGGTACTTTCTGATGGCTCTCCTCACGAATGAGGAGGGGGTGGAGGGGTATATATAGCCTCCACACAAAATCCAACCGTTACACACACATTTGACCAATCTCGGTCAGACCGAAGTGAAAACTCGGTTAGACCGAAAGTTCAAATATAGTGAACGTTGGGATTTTCGGTGGGACCGAAAATACCATCTCGGTGAGACCGAAGAGAGTCAAAGGTTAGGGTTTGCCATTTCGGTGAGACCGAAATATAAACTCGGATATTCCGAATCGATGTGAAGTGATCACAGAAGGTTGGCAGCCCTTTTTCGGTGAGACCGAAACTCAGAATCGGTGTGACCGAGAATCTAGGGTTTGGAGAAACAACTGAAGTGGTTCATCTCGGTGGGACTGAGTTGGAGAAATCGGTGTGACCGAGATTACTTATGGGTGTGTGTTAAGTAGTGAATAGTGCTGATAGTTGAGGGAGTTAGATCACCAAGCACTTGAGCAACAAGAACATTAACACAACCTCATCCCCTTTTAATAGTATTGGCTTTCCTATGGACTCAATGTGATCTTTGATCACTAAACCAAAAATGGAGTCTTGAGCTTTTGCCAATGCTTGTCTTAGCATTTTGAGGGGTCCACTTCTTCAGACATTTCCATACCCACATCATCGAACTTTTCTGAAATGATTCTCAAGAGAATATTAGTTCAATGATATATATGTTGTTATTAATTACCAAAACCACCCGGGGATTAGTTGCACTTACAATCTCCCCCTTTTTGGTAATTGATGACAACATATAGATCAAAGCTTCGACAAAAGATATAATCAATGAATAATATCGTCGCTTTGAGAGGTATGTGATAAACAAGAGCTCCCCCTAAATTTGTGCATTATTTAAAATTTGCGTTTGAATGCAAATGCACAATCGATTAGGATTATGGGTCACTCTTCCATGTCACATACATCTTGGTGGAGCGCACAAAATGATAAGAATGAATAACATGCACTCAATCACCAAGACAAGAGTAAATAGCCATACAATAAGAAATAGCATATGATAAACAATAAGCACACATTAAAGCATAGTATGACTAAGCACTCATTAAGGTAGCATCAAACGTAGTAGCAAGCACACTTAAAGTATCTGGAACCAAAAGAAACCAATGTATCTCAAGGAAAACGGCAAAAGAACGAAAAGACGAAAGAGCACTCTCTCTCTCTCGAAGCCCTATGATCTATAACAATTTCTCCCCCTTTGGCAACAAGTTACCAAAAAGTTCGAAAAGGTATAGAGCTAAACGTCACTGCGGGCTCGGCTGGCTGCTCCCGTCTGGGTCGATGTCGGTGTAGAGATAGCTGCGTCGGCGAAGACTTCTGCTGATGTCTGCGCTGGAGGAGTGGATGCTGGAGCTGAAGGAACTGCTGGAGCTGTAGCTGGTGCTGAAGTGGTAGCCCTGGAGTCTGTCACTGGGATAGCTGCAGACCAGGATCCTCTGGGAACCGGAGCAGTCTGGCGATGAGAGTCCTGGACTATATCATCCTGCATAAGCTCTGCTCTCTCCTGCCTAGTCTCCTCCATGTCTGCCTCAAGTTTGTTGACAGACACCTGAATCTCAGTCAGCTTCACGTCCAGAGCGTGGATCTTGTCCTCGACGATCCTCTCAAGGCTCTCCTGAGATTGCTCAATGCTGGCCAGGCGTTGTTCAATTCTCCGGGTTGCTTCAAGAATCTGATCTCCGAAGCTCTTTGGCTTAGCTGCTGCTGCTGCTGCCTCTCTGTCAGCTTTGGCTTTCTTTGCAGCTTCGATCTTGGCTTGCCCTTCAACTGAGGTGGGATCCTCTTCATCCATCACAACTACGTTGTCCTCATGCTCTGGCTGCAGTGGTAAGTGCTTCCTATCCAACATGAATTTGCCCGTGCCAAACTTGGCGTTGATAAGCATCTGTATCTGCGGAGCAAACCCACATGACCTCTTCTGGTCAGCTGCAGTCCTCTTAATGGTTTCAACCATCAAGTCCATCACCTTAAAAGGTGCCTTCTCATCGAGAATGTGCAGCATGTTGATAGAATAGCCTCGTATCATCCGGTGGTCACCTGACTTAGGCATCAAAGTATGCCTCAGAATAGTGTTGGTGGTGGTCAGACCTGCCTGGAGATAATACACTGAGCCAAGTTTCCATCCCTCCAAATCAGCAGCTGGGATCTCCTTGTACATATTCTTCATGGAATCATGACTCTTCTTAGGAATCCCATAGACATCAATGTCGTCCTCTCTCTGCACTGGAGCGTTCAGAAGTTCTGCCCATTCTGCAACAGTTGAAGAAAACCGTTGACCTTCAGTCATCCAGGTGATCTTGCCATCGGGGTAGAAATGGGCTGTGGCATAGAACTGCATGATCATCTCGTCGTTCCATGCTGTCAGTTCTTGACCCACAAAGTCAGCAACTCCACATGCAGTAAAGCTCTCATGCACATGGGGAAAGAAGTCCCGATGCTCTCTGCTGTCAATATACTTCCAGTCGACATACCTGGTGTCAGCAACAATGGGCTTCTTATCCATTAGCACGGTCTCATAGAAATCCTGCTGCTCTTTGGTGTGGAATCTGGGGTCCACAGCAGTCCTTCTTCTTACGGCATATGGATCAGACTGTCTCCATAGCCTGAGACCTTTGTCCTTTCTTGCCTTCATGTCCTCAGCTTGAGGATGAGCATCATTGTGGAGTGGCAACTTGGGACGGATCTTGAGCAACACATGCTCTTCATCAGATTCAGACGGTGGCATCTCACCTTTGTTCTTCTCAGAAGCTGGAATGCTTCTGGTTGTCCTCTTGGGCTTCGCTGGAGCTGCCTTAGCTGGAGCAGGCTTCTTGGGCTTGGAGGAGGTTTGAGCCCGAATAGCATCACCCAAGAACTTAGCTTTCTGAGGAGGAGGCTGGGGTGCATCTTCTTCTTCTTCTTCAGCATCATCAACTTGAGGTTCAGCATAAACAACTCTCTTCCTTTTGGAAGTCTTCTTCACCTTGCTTGGAGCTGGCTCTTCCAAGTTGAGCTTCTTGGCAACTGCAGACTGCTTCACTTTGCTCGTGCCTTTCTTTGGCTGCTGCCCTTGGAGCTCTTTGGCAACCACTTGCCTCTTTGGCTTGGAGGTAACTTCCTCAGCAACAAAATCGGAATCCTCAGAATCAGACGTTCTCTTCTTCCTGGTTCTCGTAGCAGCAGGAGGCAGACCACTAGGGGTGCTCCTCTCACCATCATCACTAGAGCTGCTAGCCTCAGGACTTGTACCTGCCTCTGGAATCTCAGCAAACGGTGATTCGGACCTGTTCTGGCTGTCACTGACATCTGACATGGCTGAAAGACCTGTGAATAGATAAGGTGTAGGCAGAGTAGAAGAGTTATCACAACTGCAGAAGTTTTTGCAAAAAAAATGAGTTAAAAACTTAGTTTTGAGTTTTCACAGAATGTATTTCGGTCAAACCGATTTCAAGTTTCGGTGTAACCGAAGTGTTCAACAGAACCTACACACCACTTTCGGTCAGACCGAAATGGGTTTCGGTCCTACCGAAAAACTAGGGTTTCATAGAAACTTCACTTCGGACATTCCGATTTTCACAACTCGGTCAGACCGAACTGTGTAGTGCAATGGTCAGAGACCAAATCGGTCAGTCCGAGTTTCAGGAATCGGCTTCACCGAGATGCATTCCGTGGAAACCTAAACCTAAGAATTTTCCTCGAAACTAAACGATCTGAACAATGTATTGGGAACATATCAAACGTGGATTGAATCAGGGCAGTCCTATCATGCAAGAATTAGAAGTGGAGCATGAATAGGGATCGAGACACACCCTAACTTGGTGGTGTCCCTCTACGGCGGCAACGGAGGAGAAGATTACCGTTGACGGCGGCGGAGACCTGCGGCAAGGGCACACAGGCGACGAAGGCGACGATCCTTAGATCAGGGCGACGGCAGCAGGGGTCTTGGAGGGCGAACGGTTTGAAAGGAATAGATCGCGCGCAGCCCTCAGTATATATAACCCCGTGCTGTCGGTGGGACCGAGTTGAAAAACTCGGTGTCACCGAGATGTATTTCTGCTGTGCAGTTACACATATCGGTCAGACCGAGATTTTGAACTCGGTTTCACCGAGATGAAACCTAGATCAATCTAAGTGTTTCGGTTGGACCGATATTGAGAAGCCGGTCAGACCGAAATGGACTTAGAAGGTTTTGGAAGTCAGCCTTAGACGAATCGGTGGTTCCGAGTGCTCCTCACTCGGACTGTCCGAAAAAGACTTGTTCAAAGTTGTGATATAAGCATGAATAGAATTTGAGACAAGATAGCATAGATAGCTAGGGAAGGTGCTTAGGCATTCTTGTCCATCCATTTGGCCAGAAAAAGAAACCAAAACAATCAAAACCACAAATGGATGTCCTTGAATGAATAGAATCATGCATTCAACATGCTCACACAATAAGATAGCAACTGAAATATGTGTCAAACATGCACAACCAAAACTCTAGCTACTAGCACACAAATTGTCGATGACTAGGTCATCTATATATGAGTATATTGACTTAGGAGCCAAATGAGAACATTTGATCATAGGTCATACTCATCGTTTAAGCACAAGTGGGGTTACCACTTTTACATAAAGCATTTATGTGTTCACATCATTTGGAGATGCTTTAGCTCAATTTTTTTAGAGCAAAGCTCCCCCTAGATGTGAGAACCCCTTTTAAAGGGTCAAACTAACCTTGGGTTGTCGTAGAAGACTTCATGTAGATGTTGAAGATGTGGATGCTCAATGTTGATGTAGATCATCAAGAGTTGAGAGCTATCCTTGGATTAGGGCACTTTCAATACCTACATGGGTTAGTCCCACAAGGAACAAACAAGAATATCCATGGACATAGAGTGAAGTACACAAGAGATGATGTCCATGAAAGCAATGATTACCTTGTCCCTTGACTTACCAACAAGAGGGTTTGTGACTCCATGAACTAGTGCATGATGTGGAAGTTGATTGCACAAGTTCTTGCCAAAACGAATATGAGTGAAGTTTGTTGGCGGAGTCACCCTCAAGAACCTACTAGTTCTTCTTCTTTGGGATCCACATCATTTTGATGGGAATCCTTGGTGTTGTAGTTGAGCTTGACGAAGTAGAACTTGATGTGTCCTTGGGAACCCACTTGACCATGGCTTGAGGTGCTTCAATGAATGCATCAATCTCCTCTTGAAGCTTGTCCTTGGCCTTTAGCTTGTGGTCTTGTGGTGGAAGGTCATCTTGAGCTTGTTCCACATTGGAAGAAGTAGGATCATACTTCTCCTTTTGTGAGACAAACTGTGGAGTAGGGTATTGACCTTCTTCCCACTCAACACCTTTGGCGTTGAACTTTCGCTCAAAACCAATCCCTTGATTCTTCCGGTGTCTTCCTTGTTTGCGAACAATCTCCTCAAAGTTCTTGCTTCCGGCAAGACTCTTGTAGACACCTTTCTCTATGATTTCCTTCAATAGGCTATTTTCTTGCTCAAGTGTAACTTGGCTTGAAACATTGTTAGTGGAATCAAGAGAACTACTAGAAGTAACAACATTGGATTTAACATTGTTATTGTTACTACTAGAGGAAGAATTTTTCTTATGCTTGTCATGCTTAGTCTTAATAGGTGGCAAGAAATTAGACAAGAGAAGTCGTTTGGCAAGATATGAAGAACTCTTCTTTCGAAGATCGTCATTGATCACTTTTAGAAACTCATGTTCTTGCTCTAGAGTGAGCTTCTCGAAGCGTAGCTTCTCATGAGATCTTAGGAGCTCTCTATGATCTTCTTGAGTAGTTTCATGAGCTAACTTAAGAGTGTTTAGTTCTTTAGTTAGACGCTCAATCTCCTTCATAGCATTGTCATTCGACTCTTCTCGACTATAAAGACTACTAGCATTTTCATCATTACTAAGCTCACTAGATTTATCATGCAAGAGCTCATCTTCACCAAGTAAGTCATCCTCATCACTATCAAAGTCAATGAATTCGGGGTGTGTTACCTTGGGGCCTTTAGCCATGAAGCATCTTCCAATTCCCTCATTTGGTGAATCAAATAAGTCGTAGGAGTTGGAGTTGGAGGATACGAGTGCAAGTCCGGCAACACCTTCATCTTGACTATAGTCGGAGTCGGAGTGATAGCTTCCATCGGATTGACTGTCAGAGTCGGAGCCGGAGACCCATTCACCAACATGAGCTTGATGTCTTCTTCTTATGTAGCTCCTTGATGACTTGTCTTTCCTCTCCGAATCCTTGCTTCTCCGAGAGGGTCTTCGTTCATAACGATCATCTCTACTCCTTCTCTCTTTCCGAGGTGACTCATCTCTTGCTCTTCTTCTTGGAGATTCTTCTCTTCTCTTGTGGGGAGCCGTACACTCATTTGAGAAGTGTCCGGGTCTTCCACAATTGTAGCAGTTTCGATCACGACTAGAAGATCTCTTTCCATCATATGATCTAGACTTTGAGCTTCTCTCTTTGCCTCTATTTTTGTAGAACTTGTTGAAGTTCCTGACCATTAGGCTTATGTCTTCATTGGAAACTAACTTGTCACTTGAGGTAGTAGGAGCATCACTTGTAGCTTTGTAAGCACCACTTGACTTGTTGTGAAGCTCTTCCTTATCCTTAAGTGTCATCTCATGAGCAACAATCCTTCCAATGACTTCAGTTGGCTTGAGAGTCTTGTAGTTTGGCATCATTTGGATCAAAGTGCACACGGTGTCATACTTTCCATCCAAAGCTCTGAGAATCTTCTTAATGATGAATCGGTCGGTCATTTCTTCGCTTCCTAAGCCTGCAATCTCATTTGTGATGAGAGCAAGCCTAGAGTACATTTCAGCGACTCCTTCACCATCCTTCATCTTGAACTTGTCAAGTTGACCTTGAAGAATATCTAGCTTTGATTCCTTCACAGATTCAGTACCTTCGTGCATTTCAACCAAAGTATCCCAAATCTCTTTAGCATTCTCAAGACGGCTAATTTTGTTGAACTCTTCGGGACACAAAGCATTGAAGAGAATGTCACAAGCTTGAGCATTGTTTTGCAACATCCGCAATTCTTCGGGTGTAGCTTCGCGATCCAGAACTTTTCCTTCTTCAAAGAAGTCACCTTGCATGCCAACACAAATAATGCCCCATGCGGCTGGGTTATGACCAAGAATATGCATTTTCATTTTATGCTTCCAACTAGCAAAATTTGTACCATCAAAGTAAGGACCTCTACGATAATTACCCTCACTAGACGCCATACTCTCCTAGGTTGTGAAACCAAGCTTATGGAGTCCAATGCAATGGAAACCAAGGCAATGGAGACCAAAGCTCTGATACCACTTGTAGGATCGAAAGTAGGTCTAGAGGGGGGGTGATTAGACTACTTGACAATATAAAAAATCTGCCTTTAGATCATGCAAAGTTTTTGGCAGTTTCACAAACAAGATCAGTTCAAGTAACACCCTACACATGCAATTCTAGAGTTTATGCAGCGGAAAGTAAATTGCACATGTAAAAGAGAGGTGGAGGAGATCAAACGCAGTTTGGTGACACGGAGATTTTTGTCGTGGTTCCGATAGGTGGTGCTATCGTACATCCACGTTGATGGAGACTTCAACCCACGGAGGGTAACGGCTGCGCGAGTCCACGGAGGGCTCCACCCACGAAGGGTCCACGAAGAAGCAACCTTGTCTATTCCATCACGGCCTACGCCCACGGAGGACTAGCCTTACTCGGGGTAGATCTTCACGAAGTAGGCGATCTCCTTGCCCTTACAAACTTCTTGGTTCAACTCCACATCACGACGGAGGCTCCCAAGCGACACCTAACCAATCTAGGAGGCACCACCCCCCAAAAGGTAATAGACGGTGTTGATAGTGATGAACTCCTTGCTCTTGTGCTTCAAGTGATAAACTCCCCAACACTCAACTCTCCTCACTGATATGGCTGTGGTGGAAGAAAGATTTGAGTGGAAAGCAACTTGGGAAGGCTAGAGATCAAGTTTCATATGGTAGGAATGGAATGGCTTGATCTCAACACAAGGGTAGGTGGTTCACTTCTCAGAAAGTGTGTGGTAGAAGTGGTGGTACTTTCTGATGGCTCTCTTTACGAATGAGGAGGGGGTGGAGGGGTATATATAGCCTCCACACAAAATCCAACCGTTACACACACATTTGACCAATCTCGGTCAGACCGAAGTGAAAACTCGGTTAGACCGAAAGTTCAAATATAGTGAACGTTGGGATTTTCGGTGGGACCGAAAATACCATCTCGGTGAGACCGAAGTGAGTCAAAGGTTAGGGTTTGCCATCTCGGTGAGACCGAAAATATAAACTCGGATATTCCGAATTGATGTCAACTGATCACAGAAGGTTGGCAGCCCTTTTTCGGTGAGACCGAAACTCAGAATCGGTGTGACCGAGAATTTAGGGTGTGTGTTAAGTAGTGAATAGTGCTGATAGTTGAGGGAGTTAGATCACCAAGCACTTGAGCAACGAGAACATTAACACAACCTCATCCCCTTTTAATAGTATTGGCTTTCCTATGGACTCAATGTGATCTTTGATCACTAAACCAAAAATGGAGTCTTGAGCTTTTGCCAATGCTTGTCTTAGCATTTTGAGGGGTCCACTTCTTCAGACATTTCCATACCCACATCATCGAACTTTTCTGAAATGATTCTCAAGAGAATATTAGTTCAATGATATATATGTTGTTATTAATTACCAAAACCACCCGGGGATTAGTTGCACTTTCAATCTCCCCCTTTTTGGTAATTGATGACAACATATAGATCAAAGCTTCGACAAGAGATATAATCAATGAATAATATCGTCGCTTTGAGAAGTATGTGATAAACAAGAGCTCCCCCTAAATTTGTGCATTATTTAAAATTTGCGTTTGAATGCAAATGCACAATCGATTAGGATTATGGGTCACTCTTCCATGTCACATACATCTTGGTGGAGCGCACAAAATGATAAGAATGAATAACATGCACTCAATCACCAAGACAAGAGTAAATAGCCATACAATAAGAAATAGCATATGATAAACAATAAGCACACATTAAAGCATAGTATGACTAAGCACTCATTAAGGTAGCATCAAACGTAGTAGCAAGCACACATAAAGTATTTGGAACCAAAAGAAACCAATGTATCTCAAGGAAAACGGCAAAAGAACGAAAAAACGAAAGAGCACTCTCTCTCTCGAAGCCCTATGATCTATAACAATTTCTCCCCCTTTGGCAACAAGTTACCAAAAAGTTCGAAAAGGTATAGAGCTAAACGTCACTGCGGGCTCGGCTGGCTGCTCCCGTCTGGGTCGATGTCGGTGTAGAGATAGCTGCATCGGCGAAGACTTCTGCTGATGTCTGCGCTGGAGGAGTGGATGCTGGAGCTGAAGGAACTGCTGGAGCTGTAGCTGGTGCTGAAGTGGTAGCCCTGGAGTCTGTCACTGGGATAGCTGCAGACCTGGATCCTCTGGGAACCGGAGCATTCTGGCGATGAGAGTCCTGGACTATATCATCCTGCATAAGCTCTGCTCTCTCCTGCCTAGTCTCCTCCATGTCTGCCTCAAGTTTGTTGACAGACACCTGAATCTCAGTCAGCTTCACGTCCAGAGCGTGGATCTTGTCCTCGACGATCCTCTCAAGGCTCTCCTGAGATTGCTCAATGCTGGCCAGGCGTTGTTCAATTCTCCGGGTTGCTTCAAGAATCTGATCTCCGAAGCTCTTTGGCTTAGCTGCTGCTGCTGCTGCCTCTCTGTCAGCTTTGGCTTTCTTTGCAGCTTCGATCTTGGCTTGCCCTTCAACTGAGGTGGGATCCTCTTCATCCATCACAACTACGTTGTCCTCATGCTCTGGCTGCAGTGGTAAGTGCTTCCTATCCAACATGAATTTGCCCGTGCCAAACTTGGCGTTGATAAGCATCTGTATCTGCGGAGCAAACCCACATGACCTCTTCTGGTCAGCTGCAGTCCTCTTAATGGTTTCAACCATCAAGTCCATCACCTTAAAATGTGCCTTCTCATCGAGAATGTGCAGCATGTTGATAGAATAGCCTCGTATCATCCGGTGGTCACCTGACTTAGGCATCAAAGTATGCCTCAGAATAGTGTTGGTGGTGGTCAGACCTGCCTGGAGATAATACACTGAGCCAAGTTTCCATCCCTCCAAATCAGCAGCTGGGATCTCCTTGTACATATTCTTCATGGAATCATGACTCTTCTTAGGAATCCCATAGACATCAATGTCGTCCTCTCTCTGCACTGGAGCGTTCAGAAGTTCTGCCCATTCTGCAACAGTTGAAGAAAACCGTTGACCTTCAGTCATCCAGGTGATCTTGCCATCGGGGTAGAAATGGGCTGTGGCATAGAACTGCATGATCATCTCGTCGTTCCATGCTGTCAGTTCTTGACCCACAAAGTCAGCAACTCCACATGCAGTAAAGCTCTCATGCACATGGGGAAAGAAGTCCCGATGCTCTCTGCTGTCAATATACTTCCAGTCGACATACCTGGTGTCAGCAACAATGGGCTTCTTATCCATTAGCACGGTCTCATAGAAATCCTGCTGCTCTTTGGTGTGGAATCTGGGGTCCACAGCAGTCCTTCTTCTTACGGCATATGGATCAGACTGTCTCCATAGCCTGAGACCTTTGTCCTTTCTTGCCTTCATGTCCTCAGCTTGAGGATGAGCATCATTGTGGAGTGGCAACTTGGGACGGAGCTTGAGCAACACATGCTCTTCATCAGATTCAGACGGTGGCATCTCACCTTTGTTCTTCTCAGAAGCTGGAATGCTTCTGGTTGTCCTCTTGGGCTTCGCTGGAGCTGCCTTAGCTGGAGCAGGCTTCTTGGGCTTGGAGGAGGTTTGAGCCCGAATAGCATCACCCAAGAACTTAGCTTTCTGAGGAGGAGGCTGGGGTGCATCTTCTTCTTCTTCTTCAGCATCATCAACTTGAGGTTCAGCATAAACAACTCTCTTCCTTTTGGAAGTCTTCTTCACCTTGCTTGGAGCTGGCTCTTCCAAGTTGAGCTTCTTGGCAACTGCAGACTGCTTCACTTTGTTCGTGCCTTTCTTTGGCTGCTGCCCTTGGAGCTCTTTGGCAACCACTTGCCTCTTTGGCTTGGAGGTAACTTCCTCAGCAACAAAATCGGAATCCTCAGAATCAGACGTTCTCTTCTTCCTGGTTCTCGTAGCAGCAGGAGGCAGACCACTAGGGGTGCTCCTCTCACCATCATCACTAGAGCTGCTAGCCTCAGGACTTGTACCTGCCTCTGGAATCTCAGCAAACGGTGATTCGGACCTGTTCTGGCTGTCACTGACATCTGACATGGCTGAAAGACCTGTGAATAGATAAGGTGTAGGCAGAGTAGAAGAGTTATCACAACTGCAGAAGTTTTTGCAAAAAAAATGAGTTAAAAACTTAGTTTTGAGTTTTCACAGAATGTATTTCGGTCAAACCGATTTCAAGTTTCGGTGTAACCGAAGTGTTCAACAGAACCTACACACCACTTTCGGTCAGACCGAAATGGGTTTCGGTCCTACCGAAAACTTAGGGTTTCACAGAAACTTCAATTCGGACATTCCGATTTACACAACTCGGTCAGACCGAACTGTGTAGTGCAATGGTCAGAGACCAAATCGGTCAGTCCGAGTTTCAGGAATCGGCTTCACCGAGATGCATTCCGTGGAAACCTAAACCTAAGAATTTTCCTCGAAACTAAACGATCTGAACAGTGTATTGGGATCATATCAAACGTGGATTGAATCAGGGCAGTCCTATCATGCAAGAATCAGAAGTGGAGCATGAATAGGGATCGAGACACACCCTAACTTGGTGGTGTCCCTCTACGGCGGCAACGGAGGAGAAGATTACCGTTGACGGCGGCGGAGACCTGCGGCAAGGGCACACAGGCGACGAAGGCGACGATCCTTAGATCAGGGCGGCGGCAGCAGGGGTCTTGGAGGGCGAACGGTTTGAAAGGAATAGATCGCGCGCAGCCCTCAGTATATATAACCCCGTACTGTCGGTGGGACCGAGTTGAAAAACTCGGTGTCACCGAGATGTATTTCTGCTGTGCAGTTACACATATCGGTCAGACCGAGATTTTGAACTCGGTTTCACCGAGATGAAACCTAGATCAATCTAAGTGTTTCGGTTGGACCGAGATTGAGAAGCCGGTCAGACCGAAATAGACTTAGAAGGTTTTGGAAGTCAGCCTTAGACGAATCGATGGTTCCGAGTGCTCCTCACTCGGACTGTCCGAAAAAGACTTGTTCAAAGTTGTGATATAAGCATGAATAGAATTTTGAGACAAGATAGCATAGATAGCTAGGGAAAGTGCTTAGGCATTCTTGTCCATCCATTTGGCCAGAAAAAGAAACCAAAACAATCAAAACAACAAATGGATGTCCTTGAATGGATAAAATCATGCATCCAACATGCTCACACAATAAGATAGCAACTGAAATATGTGTCAAACATGCACAACCAAAACTCTAGCTACTAGCACACAAATTGTCGATGACTAGGTCATCTATATATGAGTATATTGACTTAGGAGTCAAATGAGAACATTTGATCATAGGTCATACTCATCGTTTAAGCACAAGTGGGATTACCACTTTTACATAAAGCATTTATGTGTTCACATCATTTGGAGATGCTTTAGCTCATTTTTAGAGCAAAGCTCCCCCTAGATGTGAGAACCCCTTTTAAAGGGTCAAACTAACCCCTTTTCAAGCTCAGTGGCACGTCAAGTGTTTCCTGATGCCATTCCTTTAGCGTCTGCTCCTGAATCTGAAGCCAAGGTGACTGAAGATATTCCGGCTGCATCAGCCGATGAAGAAAAAGAAGAAACTCGTGAAGTCACCCCCTCCCCAAGAAGCTATTGTACAAGAAGAATAAGTGCCCGTCATGCAAGAACCCACTCCTCAAGTTTATGTTGTGCATGAGTCCCCTCTTCTTGGAGCCACTGAAAGTGAAGCAAATGTGGCTGCCCCTCAGATGAATACTGAAGCCAATGACACTGTCATGGCTGAAGAAAATGTGTAGCGCGAAATCATTACTGCCCCTGAAGTGATTGTTCCTCCCCCTGTGCCTCACACCATGGCCCAAGCCTTCAATCAAGCAGGCGAGCTTGTAACTATCAGATGGCCAATACTGACGCCTCCTGCTGCCCCAGGCCCACAATATGACTATCATGTGGAGCGGAGGCCTCAGACACTGAAGCCCAAACCCAGATTGCCTAGGCTTCCCAGCACTGCAACGACACAAGGTTCATTCAGTGTGCGCAGCTTCAGAGCGAACAACACCTTCTTTGACTCCGCCAAGAACCCATACAAGAAGCCAGGGATCTCTTCTGATAGGTTATGGAGCTTTCAGCAATGAAGCTATTACTCTTGCATTCTGTACAATCAGGACCGGATCTTTCCTCACCAACGTCTTGATTGTGATGCCATTGCTGGACTGCCATGCCTTGAGGAAGCCCCTGACTGCTTCCGAGACGTTGGCGTGCTTCCATTCGTCACTTCAAGGGAATACTGGAATGAAGAGCTTCTCCTGCAATTCTATGCTACTCTTCATATCATAGGATACACCAGGGATCAGATGGCATGGGTCCTTGAGTGGATGACAGGTGACATTCATCATGAAGCCAAAGCTCAGACTCTACTTGAGCTCACTTCCCTGCCCACTCCTGGTGAGTTGTACGAACTAGGTTGTTCCCTGCATCAGAAGGAGCTCGAAAGCATCTTCAAGAAGGCTGAGCCCAACATGAGTGAAATGCTCAGCATGATGAAGCCATTGCTCCTGGAAGCTGAGTATCCAAAGGAATTCTTTGTCAAGGACCTCGAGTATCTGCCTCGCACCACATATCATATTCCGAGGCGTACTCTCTGGCCTATCAAGGGACACTCGTCTGAAGCTAAACTGGAAGATGCCATGAAGACTTTGGTATTTTATATTCTCAATGGCATCAGATTCAATACACATGACTTCTTCATTCGTCAACTCGCTGCGTCTAGTATTGATATGTTTGGCCTCAAGTTATATGCTCCTTGGATAATGCGGCTCATTGAGCTTCACTCAAATGTCAACTATCAAGCCTCTGCACGCAATCATGTTATCTTTTTGCCTGAGGTTGATATGTCTTATGAAGCCATCTATCCTGAGTCCACCAAGCAACCACTTCAACTGCTCAATGCCGATCACCAAAGCTTCACACATCAAGTTGAAAGTGTTTATGTGCCTAATGGAAATGTCACTGCTTATCCTCTGGCTGGAAATCTGCGCCTCCCGCATCGTGCCAACACTGATGCCACTGGTAGCACCATTGCTCAAAGGCCAAAGAAGCGTCCCCCTTGCCTCAATGACCGAGAGCTTCTAGTTTTGCTTCACCAGAAGCAGGATAAACACCATGATTGGTTGAAGAGGCAGATGCAAAGTCTTCACACTGATGTGAATCGCATTCGCAACTTGGCTACCAAGAACTCCTTTGTTGCTCATGAAGCCTGTTGGCGGTCTTGGAAGAGCCTCACATTGCTATGCTCTGAAGTTGATCTTCAAGCAGATGGCTTCACCGAGCGCTTCAAGTTTGACTCCAGGCCTCCACAATCTGCGACTTGGCGTCCAACTCCCTCCATTGAAGATTCTGAGTATTCATCTTCAGCTGCAACTGTTGTTGCTCGTGTCATCGATGAAGAAGACGACACCACTTCTCTACTAATCGCTTCACTGCATCACGCCTCTACATCAGGCCCTTCTGCACCACCCAACTCCAACGTCGACCTGGCTGCACCAACATCTTCACCACTTGGGAATGCATAGATACTCTATGTCTTCAAACCTTTTTGGTCCTTACTGACAAAAGGGGGAGAAGCATATGAGGGGATAATCTTCAAGCGGGTCCATATATGGGTCGAGTGCCTTATTTTTGCTAAGTTCTTACAACTCTCATTTTGAAACATTTGGCTCTTGAGTTGTAACACTTAAACTTGATGGTCGTCTGCTACATTCGCTGCTATTTCTTCAGGTTGGTTAAATATCTATTCTATGCGCATGAAGTAATTCAACAGATGCCCATTTCCCATTATGCATATCATCATCTTCAATACATCCTTGTATGCATGATGGATTGTCTTCATAAGATTGAAGGAGATCTCCACAAAGAAAAACCTGCCATGTGCCTTTGCATTCAAAAGCAAATTTCCTATATGCACATCTTCAGGGGGAGCCCTCTCAATCTCATGAAGACAATGACCGTGTTATCTATAGTTTCACATATTTTATCCCCGTTGAAAAATTCAACCTGTTTGTCATCAATCACCAAAAAGGGGGAGGTTGTAAGTGCATCTAGTGCCCCCTAGTTGGTTTTGGAGTATTGACGACAAACGTGGTTGAGGGGCTAACATGTTTGTGAGAATTGCAGGATAACACAGGTAATAGTCCCTCACTGATTCGGTTTACCTTCCAGAGATGACCCCTAAAAATGTGTGAAGACATCGAAGACAATGGTGGCTCGTGAAGACATTCACGTGAAGATAATGACCTATGAAGACATTCATTGAAGACTATAGAATGCGAAGACATAGTTTCTTTCGTAGTTCTTTTTATTCTTTCTTGAGTCATAGGAACCACCGTACTGTTAAGTGGGGTCCAAGTGAACATAGTCAGATGAGTGAAGTGATTCTCAACCAAAACACCTATGTCTTCGGGCGAAGACAAATGAGAGCAAATCTTATCTAGAGCTGGATAAGTCAGCTTTACTTGGAGCTTAAGCAAAGTTGCCGCGTGTGTTCATACCGTTGGACACGCATCAGTTCCTGAGTGACCAAGTGTCATTTCGTACATACCATGTCGGGTTGCTTCATGGCTATAAATAGCCCACCCCCTACACCATAAATTGGTGGCTGCTCAGAGTTAGTGCATGGCTTTTGTCGTTTGAGAGCAACCCACCTCCGAAGCCTTTGAGAGAAAAGATCCTTGCGAGGACAAAGCCCAAAACACTCAGAGCCAAAGAGTGTTAGGCATCACTGAAGTCTTTCTGTCTGTGTGACCTGAAGACTTGTTACACTTGAGGACTGTGTATCCTCTAGCCGGTTAGGCGTCGCGTTCTGAGCGTCCAAGAGTCATTGTGGATCGCCGGTGAACGAAGTCTGTGAAGGTTCGGAAGTCTACCTTGAAGATTTGCCAGAGTGATTGGGCAAGGACTATGTGTCCTTAGCTCAAGGGGAATAAGGTGAAGACACGGTCTTCAGAGTTCAATCTCAGACTCCCTAACCAGATGTACAGTTGTCACAGCAACTGGAACTGGTCTACCAAATTCCCTGCATCTCCAAGCTACCGGTTCTATCTTCCAACTCATTTACATTCCAGTCTGTCTTCGTGAAGTCATTGCTTGTTTGTCTGATCAGTTTAACTTCACTGTGTGAAGACTGTCCCCTATTTAGCTTCATTTATATCTTCCATCTCGATCCATGTTATCTAGCTATCAATAGTCTTCGTGTTATTTTCATGATGCTTACTTGATTATTGTGTGCCTGGAAACGTTTATCATCCGCTACTTATCATATAGGTTCATTTCATCAGTATGTCTTCAAAAGAAATCGTGTTTTGAAGACTTTCATAAAAATAGCCTATTCACCCCCTCTAGTCGATAACTTGCACTTTCAGTTATTGATCGGAGAAGTGTCTCGATCATGTCTACACAGTTCTTAAACCCGTAGGGTCTGCACGCTTAACGCTTGATGACGATATTGTATTATATGAGTTATGTGATTTGGTGACCGAATGTTTTTCGGAGTCCCAGATGAGACCACGGACATGACGAGGAGTCTCGAAATGGTCAAGAGATAAAGATTGATATATAGGATGATAGTATTCGGACATCGGAAGTGTTCCGAAGTGTATCGGGTAATTATGAGAGTACCGGGGGGTTAGCGGAACCCTCGGGGGAGGTATCTGGGCCATATGGGCCATAAGAGGGGAGCACACCAGCCCACAAGGGGTGGCGCGTCTCCCCTTTGGCCTGTGGCCGAATTGGAGAAGGAACAAGGGGGTTCGGCCCCCTTCCTTTATCTCTTCCTCCTTCCTTCTTCTCCATGCAAAATATGGTAGGGGGGCCCAAATTGGGAAAGACCCCAAGTAGGATTCGGCCTACTTAGGGCGCCCCTTGGCTGCCTCTTCCCCCCTCCAACCTATATATATGTAGGGAGGTGGCGCCTAGAACACACAACATCAATTGTTAGCCGTGTGCGGTGCCCCCCTCCACAGTTTACTCCCAGGATCATATCTCCATACTGCTTAGGCGAAGCCCTGCACGGATCACATCACCATCACCACGCCGTCGTGCTAACAGAACTCATCTACTTCCTCAACATCTTGCTGGATCAAGAGGATGAGGGACGTAATCGACGGAGGTGTCGTACGTTCGGTTCTTGATTAGTCGGAGCTAGAAGAAGTTCGACTACATCAACCGTGTTGTCAAACGCTTCCGCTTTCGATCTACGAGGGTACACACTCTCCCTCTCTCATTGCTATGCATCTCCTAGATAGATCTTGTGTGAGCTTAGGATTTTTTTTGAAATTGCATGCTACGTTCCCCAACAGTGGCATCATGAGCCAGGTCTATGCGTAGATGATATGCACGAGTAGAACACAAAGAGTTGTGGGCGGTGATAGTCATATTGCTTACCACCAACGTCTTATTTTGATTCGGCTGTATTGTGGGATGAAACGGCCCGGACCAACCTCAAACCGCGTTCATGAGACCGGTTCCACTGACAGACATGCAACTAGTTTTGCATAAAGGTGGCTGGCGGGTGTCTGTTTCTCCTACTTTAGTTTAATCGAATTTGATTGCGGCCAGTCCTTGGGGAAGGTTAAAACAACAAACTTGACAAAACACCGTTGTGGTTTTGTGCCGTAGGTAAGAACGATTCTTGCTAGAAGCCCGTAGCAGCCACATAAAACTTGCAACAACAAAGTAGAGGACGTCTAACTTGTTTTTACAAGGCATGTTGTGATGTGATATGGTCAAGACATGATGTCGTGGAATTAACACGGCAGATGTCCGGTTTAACGGACTTGATGATGGAACCATCGCACGGGTTAGCTTGAAAGGATTCATGGCACACAAAGGACACAGAGGATTTATACTAGTTCGGCCCCTTCAGAGAAGGTAAAAGCCTACGTCTAGTTGGTTTGGTATTACTTGGGCGTCGGTTTACAGGGAGCGGATTCGCTTTGCCTGTGTCTCGACGGGTTGATTGTTGCTTGTCCCTGAACCGTCCAGGCCGTCCCTTTATATAGTGGCAACGCCTGGTCCGGTTTACAGAGTCCCGAGGCCGGCTCATACTTGTGTCCGCCTCGGTCTCTGTCTTCTCTTTCTTATCTCTCAAGTTACATCTCTTGGCGGTTTACAAACCATACTCCTATACATGGGCCTTGAAATCTCATGGGCCGTAATCTCTACTAAAATATTAAAACCAAGTATAATATAACTAAGCCGGTTTACCATATCCGGTTTATACCTACTAACCATATCCCTGACATTAGGCCCCAGAATGATTTGAACTTGTTCACATCAGTCTCCTTTGTCTTGTATAATTTTCTTCTTTATCTTCATCTTTTTGTAAACCGGCTCTGACGTCATCCTCCAAGATCATTAAAGTCTGACAATGACATCATCTCCGCATTTAATGCCGTGAGCTGTACTGTAGCTTATTTTAAGGGTTATCTCGAAGATCGAGGCGTCACGGGATCTTTATCTGATTTTCTGTCTCCTCGATTCTCGCACTTGTCGTTTCAGATCTGACTCTTGGTTATAAATACTGCCACCCCTCATTCATTACCTCCTTCTTGCTTCGTCTTCTTCCTGCGTCTTCCCCCTCCGTCGCTGCCCGAGCTCGAACCGCCGCCGACGACCGCTGGATCTCAAGTCCTCGCCTGGCCGCTGCATCAACCTGAGCTCGACCAGAACAATCTCCGCCGTCGATTCTTGCTGTCTCAGGTACATTTGTCCTCCTTATTTATTGATCTATAACCTCTAGGGTTTCTTCTTATCCCTCCGCCATTAGAACTTTTAGCAAAGCTTCATCTTGTTAGATCTTGAGCCCGTGACCCGTAATGGTTTTGTTTTTTCGATCTTCTCCATTTTTACCCCGCTGTAGATGCTTCAAATCTTCGTTACTCCTGTCTGGCATATAAATCCATCTATCCAGTATAAAGTCTTTGTAGCTTTTCCTTGCATACTCTTAGATTAGTTTCTTTTTCCTCAGCATACTCAGATCTTTCTCCCTTAGCAATCTTTCGAAAACCTGTTTTCCTCCTTGGTAGATTCGCTAAGTATGTTCCGGTTTAAGTTGATATGCCCTGCTCTTGCAAAAACTCTGTAATTTGACGCAATGGTTGAACTGTTCCCCTTCAACTGCCATAAACCGGAAATGATATAACTTGTTTTATAATTGCCGGTTTAACCACACCATTAGTCCTCAGTTTAAACCGTTGCGTAATTTTCTTAGATAGGTTCCGGATTACTGCACTTTCATAATCCGTTTCTGTATTTTTATCTTCTCCAGCACTCTGTTCTTTCACTGCAATGGCTAAGCAATATGTCTCCTGCGATTGGGTCCCTTCTGTCGTTACTGAAGATGACTTAATCAAGCTGTCTGACATCGGCACACTAGGGCCTCAGTCTGAGTTAAAGTGGCGTGCTCCGGGCAATGAATGCCCCCCTACTCCTAGATCCGGGGAAGTCATCGTGTTTTTGGATCATATCTCTAGAGGCTTCTCTCCCCCCGGTTCAAGGTTTTTCCGGGATGTTCTTGCCGCTTTCCAGCTACACCCACAGGATATCGGACCCAATTCCGTTTCAAACATTTGTGATTTCCAAGTGTTCTCCGAGGTGTATCTTCAAGAGGAACCTTCAGTTGATTTATTCCGGGATTTCTTTCATTTAAACCGGCGCACTGAGTTTACCAGCGGACCTCACCAAGAACTTGGTGGGGTTAGTATTCAGAAGAGGAGGGACGCAGTCTTTCCCCACGCCGCTTTACATACTCATCCAAAAGATTGGAACAAGTCCTAGTTTTACTGTGTTGACACTTCTCCTGAGGGTGAAAATCCTTTGCCGGGTTATCGTGAAACTCGTATTCCGGAGAATCACCCCTTGCCACCACGGCTTAGTGCTGCTGAACGGACCCGGTTCTCATCACAGCTCTCCAAACTGAGAGCTTTTATAGCAAATGGTCTGATCGGCACTGATTTCCTTCGCTGCTGGCTATCTTGGAGCATCCTTCCCCTAAGCCGGCGTCCTCAGTTAATGTGCAAATACTCTGGTAAACCGGATGATCCTCAAAGGTTTACCAAGGATAAGCTTTCTGAATCGGAGGTAGTGGAGTCAGCCAAAAAGATTCTCAATGCTTCCTTAGCAGATTGTGCTAAGGTCGGCTTGGCTCCGTACTTCAAGAAGAATAAGCTGCCCGAAGTAAGTTTTTCCTTGCCCTGTATTTGTAAACCGTCCTCTTTGAACCGTCTTTCAATTGCTCTTGCTTTTTTAATTAGGCTGATGACCCCTTCTGGAGGAGAAAGCCTCAGGAAAAAACCGTAAAACAGACTCGCCGGAAGACCCCTGCAAACAAAAAGAGGAAAGCAGCCGTCGATGCCGGTTCTCCTACTGAGGACGATGATCCGGACTCTGAGGTATGCTTTATTCCGGTTTAAATTTCTTGCTTTCATGCACTTGTAATCATATCTAATGATATCTTTCCACAGGAACTGCCTGAAGGTGATAACCCGGCTGAGATTGAGGTAACACTTCTTTCTTCTGATTCAGAACCTCTTCCTCAAAAAAGTCGTCGGACCGTCAGGAAATATCAATTTTCTCATCCTTATTCTCAGTTAGACCCTAACTTTACTTTGAAGAAGCAACAGCACGAAGCCTTTCGCCGAACCACTCGCCACAGTGGCCTGGCGGTGGAGTCATCTGGAATCTCCTTAACCCCGGTTCGAAAACGCCGTGCTGAGGTGATACTCTCTCCGACTCTTCTTCATCCCAAGGCCGGACTTATCCGAAAACCCCTTAAACCGTCTGATCCTGACTATCAGGAAACTCCGCTGTCTTCTTCCGGTGAATCAACCGCTACGCAGCTTCCTCCTTTGAAGACCGTCCCGGGGTAACTTTCTTCGCCTTTTCCGGTTTATGACACCCTTTTTTCTTTATAATGCTAACTTATTTTGCATGTTTTTCCAGAAAACCGAAACCCAGTAAAAAGCCCAAGGCGAATAAGCCTGTTGCTGACCCTACTGCTGATGATCCGGTTATTGATCCGTCCATAGTTGTTCCTCCAGAAGGTACTCCTGCAGCTCCTGTTGAAGACCCTGCTCTTGAGAATCCTCTTACAGAAAACGTCCAAGATCCACCAAGCCCGGCCCGGGTTAATTCTCCTCAAGTTAATCCGGCATCTCCTGATCCGGCTCATGTTGACGTTACTCCCCCCAATGTACCCACTTCTCCTGATGTCGTGGTTACTGGTACCGCTTATGTTGCTCCAGCTGAGCACACCGTTTTAGCAAAACATATAGCTAAAGCGGAAAAGATAGCTCAAGAAAAGGGAAAATGGAATACTGACATATCCAGTCTTTCTAGCATGAGCGCTCAAGACATTTATTCCGGGTATTTGAACCGGCTCCACAGCAGCCGGGATTATGAAGCCAGCTTAGTGAACCTGATGAGAGAAAAATACGAGGTAAATTTCTTCTTCTGACTTTGCTTTTTTGACGCATCTCTATCTCTTAGCAGCCCCCAAGTTCCGGTTTAGCTGCTTTACTGAAGGTGATCCGGAACTTTGTAGTTTGAACTGCTGATCCATACATTAGCCCCCAAGTATCAAGTAGATAACTTGGTTATGTAGTTGATACTTGAAACTTCAAATTGTCTTTGGTACATTGCTTCAACTGCCATTAGCCCCCAAGTGTCAAGTAGACAACTTGATTGTGTGCTTGAGACTTGCAATTTCAAATTTTCTTTGCTGTATTGCTTCAACTGCCATTAGCCCCCAAGTGTCAAGTAGACAACTTGATTGTGTGCTTGAGACTTGTAATTTCATTTCTTGCTTTGAACTTTGTCTGCAGGCTGAGTTGAACCGGAATACTCTGGAGATCAATGAACTTCGAAGCCGGCTTACAGAAACTGAGTCAGCCGCTTCAAAGGCTAAAAAAGAACTTCAAGTGAGTTTAAAGACTGCTGAAGACTTGAAGAAATATTTTGAAGAGGAGCGGACTACTTTTGAAGTCCAGAGAAAAGATCTTGAAAAACGGGTTCAAGATGCTGAAGGAGCACTTAACCCAGTTACTGAGGAATTGTCCGGGTTAAAGCGGCAAATTGACTTGATGACCTCTGCTATTTTTGGTAAGCATAATCTGAACTCCTGTCTATCTGTGTAACCTGTGCCTTGTACCGGTTTAACTATTTTTGTTTGTATGTAGGGCGCCGTGTCTCCCATCTTGGGGACGACTTGCGGAAAAAACTCAAAGCCTGCTACACCTTGGTTGAACAGTTGTACTCCGGAACACAAAGGATTATCAGCGCCACTTCTTTTGGTAAACCGGCTCCTTCAACTATCCAAGATACTTTGAATAGTTTGTCCATTCTACCGGCTCGTCTTGAAGAAGTTAAGAAATCGGCCGCTCGAGGAGGTGCTCTTCTGGCCCTTACAAGGGCTAAAGCTTGGGTCCCGGACCTTGATCCAGAGGAGGTGTTAACCGGATTTCCTGATACCAAGGAGGACGGTTCAGCCTTCAATGAAAAAGATCTTTATGCCCTGACAAAGGAGATGCGTCCCCTCGCCAGCAAGCTTGCGATGGAATCTGACTTGTCGCGATATCATCCAGCATACAATCTGCAGAACGAGCGGGTGGAGCGACCGGTTTACGATATTGTAAACTTAATTCTGCCGGTTCGTCCTCACACCTTTGCTCCTGATATTGATCCTGCTGAACTTATCAACGATGAAGTATATTTCCGTGCCTTGGCAAAGATTGATTGGCGTGCGCCGGACTTCCAACCGCTTCACGAAGATGAAAATGTTCCGGATCAAGACGGTGGCCAGCCATCTCAGCAAGGAGAAGCACAATCTTGAATTCTATTGCTGTAACCATGATTGTTATTTCGTCCAACAATGCTTCCAACTATTGGGCTTTTTACGCCTTGTAATAAGTT
Organism: Secale cereale; assembly: GCA_902687465.1. Classification (NCBI taxonomy): domain Eukaryota; kingdom Viridiplantae; phylum Streptophyta; class Magnoliopsida; order Poales; family Poaceae; genus Secale; species Secale cereale. The sequence continues at coordinate 565,775,889 of LR738710.1, read as the reverse complement.
TAGCTGAGACTTAATGTGCTTTGGTCCGACAATTTGTCTTTATGAAGTATTCATCCGTTGACCTGTTGCCTGATGCGGTTGCCTTCTTCTGTTCACATAAAGAAAAATATCGAAAAATATGCCCTAGTGGCTTACCACTGGACGGGTTAATTTGTTCTCTTTAAAACATCAAGTGAACATACCTTTATCATAAAGATAACTTGTATATCTGATATTTACGTAGCCAATATACTTTAAACCGGTCAGGACTTTAAAGTCACTTGATAAAGGTCTTCATGAACCCAAATATACACTCGAAATTCTCCGGTCCATCTTGATGATAAGTCCGGTTCATTTTGTTCAGAAAGTTGTAACCTTTACCCGATACTCGGTCCGGGTTTTAAATAACGCCGGTTTACTTGGTCTGAGATACATGATCCAGATTTTCAATCTGATAGATATGTGGTCCACTTGTGTAGCTGTTCCACTCTTGTTGAAAAACATTACAGAACACCGAAAAACATGCAATTTTTTGCAAATAAGACCATGTAGTCGAGGCTTTTTCAAAGAGCTGCCAGGCTCAAAGCAAGGTTCAGCCAATCAATGGAATGTGGATTATCCATCTTTCCCAAGGGGCCTAGCCAATCACTGAACGTGGGCGTATCAACTGTTCAGAGGGCCGATAGAACCGCAAATGAAAACCGAGCCAATCAATGGGACGTGGGCAAACCAACTGTCCCAAGGGGCCTAGCCAATCACTGAACGTGAGCGTATCAACTGTTCAGAGGGCCGAAAGAACCGCAAATAAAAACCGAGCCAATCAATGGGACGTGGGCAAACCAACTGTCCCAAGGGGCCTAGCCAATCACTGAACGTGAGCGTATCAACTGTTCAGTGGGCCGAAAGAATTGTATCTATTATTCCGATCACTGGGACGCGGATTGGCCAACACTCCCAGGGGGCCTCCAGGGTTCCTCCTGAACCGGTGGGTCAATCTAAACCAATCACTGAATGTGGATTTGTCCAACTTTTCAGAAGGTTGCAAGAATTATGAAACTTAATCCGATCACCGGGAGCGGATGATACCAACTCCCAGGGGGCCTCCAGGGTTCCTCCTGAACCTGTGGGTTTTGCTTTTCATGGAGTTTTCTCTTCTTGAACCGGATATGATCTCCTGTTCCCGAGAGTTCTACTGCTCCTTCACATACTCTGCAAAAATTAGTTTCTAAACCGGCCCATATTGAAATATGATATCTGATAGTAAATTGGTATGATTACTTGTCACAAGATTTGTGTATATGGAAAAAGGGCTAAGCCCCCGGTTTACCGAGGGTGCCGGTTTATTCATTATTCATAATATATACATAGGATACATTGGAGCACATAGCTCAAGTATAGTATGGCCGTAAATGGGCGATGTTCCACGGCCTCTTCGTCTCCTCTTCTGATGTCCGTGAATCCTTGTGTTCTCGAATGTCCACCAAGTAATATGAACCGTTATGTAAATTCTTGCTGACCACAAAGGGCCCTTCCCATGGCGGGGATAGCTTGTGCATATCTGTTTGATCTTGGATGAGCCGGAGTACGAAGTCACCCTCCTGGAATGTCCTGGTTCTAATCCGGCGGCTATGGTATCTGCGCAGATCTTGCTGATAAATCGCCGACCATGCCGCAGCTATATCACGCTCTTCGTCCAACCGGTCTAAACTGTCTTGTCTTGACTCCTCATTAACGGCTTCCACATAGGCCGCTACCCTCGGCGAGTCATGGCGTATGTCACTTGGAAGAACCGCTTCTGCGCCGTAAACCATGAAGAAAGGCGTATAACCTGTAGACCGGTTTGGTGTAGTGTTAATACTCCAAAGGACAGATGGCAATTCTTCAACCCAACAACCTGGGGTTCTCTGCAAAGGTGTCATAAGCCGGGGTTTGATTCCTCGCAAAATCTCCTGATTTGCCCTCTCAGCCTGACCATTGGATTGGGGGTGAGCCACAGAAGACACGTCCAAACGAATATGCTCTCGTTGACAGAATTCTTCCATCTCACCCTGAGATAAATTGGTGCCATTGTCTGTGATGATGCTGTGTGGAAAGCCAAACCGGAATATCACTTTTTTGATGAATTTAACCGCCGTTGCCGCATCACACTTGCTTATAGGTTCCGCTTCAACCCACTTTGTAAACTTGTCTACTGCCACTAATAGATGAGTTTTCTGATCTTGGGACCGCTTGAAAGGCCCAATCATGTCAAGCCCCCAAGTTGCAAAAGGCCAAGTTATTGGTATCATCCGGAGCTCCTGTGCTGGAACAAGAGCACGTCTTGAGAACTTCTGACAGGCATCACACTTCCGGACTAGATCTGCCGCATCTGCATGTGCCGTTAACCAATAGAAACCATGTCGGAATGCTTTAGCCACCAATGATTTTGAACCGGCGTGATGACCACAATCCCCTTCATGAATCTCTCTTAGAATCTCACAACCTTCCTCAGCTGAAACACATCGTTGAAATACACTAGAGGTACTACGATGGTGCAGTTCTCCGTTTGCAATTGTCATGGACTTAGAACGCCGGATTATCTGCCGTGCTTCCTCTTCGTCCTCCGGTAACTCTCCTCGGCTTAAGTACGCTAAGTAGGGTAACGTCCAATCCGGAATAATATGGAGTGCTGCGACTAACTGTGCCTCTGGGTCTGGAACAGCTAGGTCTTCTTCCGAAGGTATTTGAACCGAAGGATTGTGTAACTCATCCAAAAAGGTGTTTGGTGGCACCGGTTTACGCTGCGACCCAAGCCGGCTTAGAGCGTCGGCCGCTTCGTTCCTCCGCCGATCTATATGATCCACCTGATATCCCTTGAAGTATCCTGCAACCGCTTCAACCTCTCGCCGATAAGCCGCCATGAGGGGATCTCTTGAATCCCACTTGCCAGAAACTTGCTGTGCCACTAGATCTGAATCGCCCAGGCACTTAACCCGGCTGAAATTCATCTCCTTTGCCAATCGCAAACCATGAAGTAATGCTTCATATTCTGCTGCATTATTAGTACAAGGAAATAATAAGCGGAGGACATAGCAAAATTTATCACCTCTGGGGGAAGTTAAAACAACTCCAGCCCCCGAGCCCTCCAACTGCTTTGAACCGTCAAAGTGAATCGTCCAATAAGTAAGATCCGGCTTCTCCTCAGGAGTCTGCAACTCTGTCCAGTCATTGATGAAATCTACCAATGCCTGAGATTTTATAGCAGTACGCGGTACATACTTCAACTCATGCGGGCTGAGCTCAATGGCCCACTTGGCTACCCTGCCTGTAGCTTCCCTGTTCTGGATTATGTCTCCTAACGGAGCTGAACTAACCACAGTTATTGGATGCCCTTGGAAATAGTGCTTCAGTTTCCGGATTGCCATGAACACCCCATAGACTAATTTCTGCCAATGAGGGTACCTTTGTTTGGACTCAATGAGTACTTCACTCACATAATAAACCGGGCGCTGAACCGGATGCTCCTTCCCTGCTTCCTTGCGCTCAACCACAATCGCAACGCTGACTGCCCGTGTGTTTGCAGCAACATATAACAGCAAAGGCTCCTTATCAATGGGAGCAGCTAAAACCGGCGGTTTTGCTAGTTGCTATTTCAGATTCTCAAACGCTGTATTTGCCTCATCACTCCAAATGAACCGGTCCGTTTTCTTCAACATTTGATAAAGCGGGATTGCCTTTTCTCCCAAGCGACTGATGAACCGGCTTAGCGCCGTGATCCGGCCAGCTATGCGCTGAACATCATTGATGCAAACCGGTTTTGTCAAAGATGTGATGGCTTTGATCTTCTCTGGGTTGGCTTCTATTCCTCTGTTCGAGACCAAGAATCCCAGAAGCTTACCAGCCGGAACACCAAAAGCACATTTTTCCGGATTAAGCATCATCCTGTAAGCTCGAAGATTATCAAAGGTTTCTTTGAGGTCCTCTATCATTGTTCTTTCTTCCTTTGATTTGACCACAATGTCATCCACATAAGCATGCACGTTCCTCCCTATCTGCCCTTTTAAACAATTCTGAACGCAACGTTGATAAGTTGCCTGTGCACACTTGAGCCCAAAGGGCATAGATACATAGCAAAAAGCACCAAAAGGAGTTATGAAAGCTGTCTTCTCTTGGTCTTCAACTGCCATTTTGATCTGGTGATACCCTGAATATGCATCCAGGAAACTCAGCCGCTCACACCCTGCCGTGGCGTCGATAATCTGATCAATGCGAGGTAAAGCAAAAGGATCAGTTGGGCAAGCCTTATTGAGGTCTGTGTAGTCCACACACATCCTCCACTTCCCATTCTTCTTTAGAACCAGCACCGGATTAGCCAACCATTCCGGATGAAAAACTTCCACTATGAACCCTGCCGCCAAAAGTCTGGCCACTTCCTCTCCTATAGCCTTGCGCCTCTCTTCATTGAAGCGGCGCAGATACTGTTTTACCGGTTTAAACTTCGGATCAATATTCAACTTGTGCTCAGCGAGTTCCCTCGGTATACCTGGCATGTCAGAAGGTTTCCATGCAAAGATATCCCGGTTCTCACGGATGAACTCGATGAGCGCGCTTTCCTATTTGGGATCAAGGTTAGCACTGATGGTGAACTGTTTAGACGAGTCTCCAGGTACAAAATCAATCTGCTTAGTTTCTTCCGCTGACTTGAACTTCAACGCCGGATCATGCTCAGTAGTTGGTTTCTTCAGCGGAGTCATATCTGCCGGATCAACATTATCTTTATAAAACTTTAACTCTTCCGTGGCACACACCGCTTCTGCATAAGCTGCATCACCTTCCTCGCATTCCACCGCTATCTTACGACTGCCATGAACCGTGATCATGCCCTTATGACCCGGCATCTTAAGCTGCAAGTAAACATAACAGGGCCTAGCCATAAATTTAGCATAGACCGTCCTTCCAAACAGAGCATGATATGGACTTTTAATTTTGACAACTTCAAAAGTGATCATCTCCGATATGGAATCATACTCATCTCCAAAGGTAACTTCTAAGTCAATCTTACCAACTGGATAAGCTGACTTTCCTGGGACCACCCCATGAAACACTGTGTTTGACGTTCTTAACCTTTTATCTGTCAGACCCATACGACGGAAAGTCTCGTAATATAGTATATTGATACTGCTGCCCCCGTCCATGAGGACTTTAGTAAACTTGTATCCTCCCACCTGAGGTGCTACCACCAAGGCTAAATGCCCCGGATTATCTACCCGTAATGGGTGGTCCTCTCTGCTCCATACAATGGGCTGCTCCGACCATCGGAGAAATTGCGGCGTTGCCAGTTCTACTGCATTAGCAGTCCGCCTCAAAACCTTCTGATCTCTCTTACATAAACTCGTGGTGAAAACATGATATTGACCGCTGCTCAACTCCTTCGGATTACTCTGGTATCCGGATTGCTGCTGTTGTTGCGGACGCTGTTGCTGCTGGTTTCCTTGATTATTATAACTCCCTTGGCCCTGCTGCTGATTATTCTGACCATTGTAACCACCTTGATGATGGGATTGATTCCCCTGACCATTGTAATTCCCTTGATGATGTGATTGATTCCCCTGTCCATTGTAATTCCCTTGATTATTTTGGCCGCCTGATCGGGGTTGATAACCACCGTTATTGCCCCTATATCCTGATTCGGAACTGTTCCCCTGATGACCCGAACCATAAAATCCGGGCCCTGAACCGCCGTGCGGGGGCCGGCTAGGAGGATTAAAACGGCCGTTCACTGCCTTCATAAGGGGTATGCATTCTCTCATAGTATGCCTTGCCATCCTCCCCCTTCCGCTATGCTTTGGACAGGGTCGATCCAAATCCTGCTCCCAGCTCGGATCTCCTCCGCCGGTTTGGAGAGCGGAACCCTCCGGATTAACCTGAAAACCGCCTTGAACTTGAGTATTAGCCACAAAATCGGAACTACCTTCTGCCTTCCGTTTACCCAAAAAGCTTGAAGTAACCGGATTAACCGGCGCCGGTTTACCAGACTTGCTGGCCTTCCCCGCTTTATCTCCTTCTGCTTCCGGATACTTTGTATTATCCGAGTCTCCGTATTTCACCAGGGCACTCATTAAAGTCCCCATGTCATTGCAGTCCCTTTTAAGCCGTCCGAGCTTTAATTTTAAAGATTCAAACCGGCAATTGTTTTCCAACGTCACTATCGCCGTACTAGGATTAATACCATTCGAAGAGTGTAAGATCTCTGCCACTCTGCGTACCCAAGCTGCTGTAGACTCCTGCTCTCCTTGCACACAGGCTGCTAAATCTATCACCGACATCGGTTGCTTGCATGTATCCTTGAAGTTTTTGATGAACTGACTGCGCAGTTCTCCCCATGACCCGATAGAATTCGGGGGTAGCGCCTTTAACCAGGTCCGGGCCGTGCCCTCAAGCATCATAGTGAAATATTTGGCACAAGCCGATTCATCCACGTCCAGCATCTCCATGGCCATCTCATAACTTTCCACCCAAGCTTCGGGCGGTAAATCGGCTGTGTAATTAGGTACCTTGCGAGGTCCTTTGAAATCCTTGGGCAACTTAACAGTCCATAGAGCGGGGACAAGACATTGTACCCCGAAGGAACTCGCTGTAGTCCCTGTTCCTGTAGTGGCTGTGTGAACCGGCGTCGGTTGACGAATTTCTTCCCTGGCCTCCGATCTAGGCCGGTTTAGGTCTGGGGCTGGCATCTCCGCCCTTGCCGGATTATCCTGCCTGCGCTGATGCCTCCTGCGCTCACTGCTAGATACCTCTGGCTCCTCCCAATGCCTAGAATAACTTCGGTTGGGACGTGGTGTGGAATGTAACCTTTCCCTGCTATGAGAGTACGCTTGCTGCTGCATCAATGCAGTATTAAGTAGCTTCTGGACCCTGCGTGCCTCTATCGCCACCGGGGACGTTTCTTCCACGGGTAAAGCGGCCAACCGTGCCGCTGCTGCAGCTATGTTATCCAAAGGGTTTGAATAGTGCCCTGGAGGGATAGGAATATAAGGTGCCGATGTAATCCGACGCTCCTGCTCTGCGGCGGGCTGTTGATCCGGCTCATCCCGAGCCGGGGGTGTTCTCCGGTTTAAGGCCGGATTATTACTTGCCCCAGCCCCAGGAGTCCTGAACAAATTCGCGGATTCGTAACCCGGCGGTATGCGGGACTGATACTTTCGTCCCCTTACTCCTTCCACAGAAGCCTGCTCCATCCTCAGATAAAAGGCTTGATCATCCAACTCCGCTTGCCTTGCTGCTATCATCTCTCTTTCTGCCTTTAAGTCTTCCTTTAACCGATTGATTCGACCTTTCAACTGAAGAAGCTCTGCACCATGATGCGCCTTGTCTGCTGGAGCTACATCTGCCACTGCTTTAGCTGTGAACTCCTCGATCAAGGTGGATAGAACTTCGGTAAGGGAGGGATTTGAACCGCTTCCCCCTGCACCAGCTTCTGCTGTCGTTCCATTCACCGGGGGCTGTGATCCGGCCATGAAGACCGCCACCCGGTTTGGCGGGTCAAAGGGGCCCGGAATACTGTTTCCATCGGACTCGCCCTCAGACCGGCCGTCCCGCAACTGATACAGAGATTCAGTTTCCCCGGATGAAGATTCGTCATCTGAATAGACGATTGTCGCACCATCAGATTCCGATCCGTTCTCGGCTCGACCTCCGTGGATTGCTCCAACGAAAACATGCTTCATGGCAGGCTGAACCCGGGCCGATCTCGCACGCTGAGCCGGCTCGACGATGTTGGGGAAGATGTCCGGCTCAGGTCCCGGTTCGCCAATTTTGCCGATGAAGACTTGGATGCTGCCGAAGGGGACCCGGTACCCGTATTCGATCGAATCGGCCTCCGGTCCCCAACCCGCGTCGTCGATGTAGATCCGGCCGCGACGACTCCTGGTCATCCGGCCGACTGCGTAACCCTTCAGCCCTTCGAAGCCGCCTTTCAAGAACTCGAAACCACCGTGCGTAGGCCCCAAGGTGGGCGCCAACTGTCGTGGAATTAACACGGCAGATGTCCGGTTTAACGGACTTGATGATGGAACCATCGCACGGGTTAGCTTGAAAGGATTCATGGCACACAAAGGACACAGAGGATTTATACTAGTTCGGCCCCTTCAGAGAAGGTAAAAGCCTACGTCTAGTTGGTTTGGTATTACTTGGGCGTCGGTTTACAGGGAGCGGATTCGCTTTGCCTGTGTCTCGACGGGTTGATTGTTGCTTGTCCCTGAACCGTCCAGGCCGTCCCTTTATATAGTGGCAACGCCTGGTCCGGTTTACAGAGTCCCGAGGCCGGCTCATACTTGTGTCCGCCTCGGTCTCTGTCTTCTCTTTCTTATCTCTCAAGTTACATCTCTTGGCGGTTTACAAACCATACTCCTATACATGGGCCTTGAAATCTCATGGGCCGTAATCTCTACTAAAATATTAAAACCAAGTATAATATAACTAAGCCGGTTTACCATATCCGGTTTATACCTACTAACCATATCCCTGACACATGATGTGATAAAACGTTATTGTATGAGATGATCATGTTTTTTAAGATATCTGACAACCGACATGAGCCGTATGGTTGTCTCTTTATTGTATGAAATGCAAATGCCATGTAATTGCTTTACTTTATCGCTATGAGTTAGCAATAGTCGTAGAAGCAATAGTTGGTGAGACGACCAAGACGCTACAATGCAGATCAAGGTGTCGAGCCGGTGACGATGGAGATCATGACGATGCTTTGGAGATGGAGATCAAAAGCACAAGATGATGATGGCCATATCATGTCACATATTTTGATTGCATGTGATGTTTATCTTTTATGCATCTTATTTTGCTTAGTACGGTGGTAGCATTATAAGATGATTGATACGTCTCCAAAGTATCTATAATTTTTGCTTGTTCCATGCTATTATATTACCTGTCTTGGATGTTTTATATGCATTAATATGCTATTTTATATGATTTTTGGGACTAACCTATTAACTTAGAGCCCAGTGCCAGTGCCAGTTTCTGTTTTTCCCTTGTTTTTTAGGTTCACGGAAAAGGAATATCAAACAGAGTCCAAACGGAACGAAACTTTACGAGGATTTTTCTTGGACCATAAGATATCAGATGGACTTGGAGTACACACGAGGGGACCTGCGAGGCAACCACAAGGGTGGAGGGCGCGCCCTGGGAGGGTAGGGCGTGCCCCCTACCTTGTGGGTGTTGGGTTCTACTGTAGGGTGCGTCGACTGCAAATTAAAAATTCCTATGCGTAGAACATCCAGGAACATGCTAAGGAGATGAATCATAGAACGTTACCACTAGACGCGCAGTGCCATGCAACGGAAGTAGAGTTGGGGCAGCGCGTTCCCGGAGTCGTCTCCTCCTCGTAGATCTCCCACGTAGCCGATCGAATCCCGCGAACAGGTTCGCAGGAGTGGTGCAAGTGCACCGCCTCTAACGGTATTCGCGTGTGCATGAGGAACATCATGCGATGGACTGCTAGGTCCGATCACACAACCGGCGGCGAGTGGAGGTGGCTATTCGCAACACATGCAAACCCTAATGACGGCGCCGAAGCGATCAACCAAATGAGTGTGCCGCACCTCCACTCTATATAGGAATCCGTCGCAGGCTCAACACTTGGGCCTCGCACGGACCCTAAAGCCCAAAGTTTGTTCGGTCTGTATCCGAGTCCGAGTAGGACAAAGTCTGACTCGTGGAGTCGGATCCAACCTCACAGGTTCCTTCCCTTAAGCGCGCGACCCCTTAGGTTCAAGTCGGCTTGGTCACAGTTAGGATCACCTCCGACCTGTACGGTTGGTAGCAACCTCTAACAAGGTGTGCCGACCACCAAGCAGACTATGAAGCTGGCTAGCGAACCTGTACAACATGTCACACTTCCATTCCCTTTGCCTGACGATATATGTTGTCGGGCTCAAGGAGAGTCTGTCATCCTTGTGCTAGCCCGACCTCTTTCTCGTTCTAGTGATGCCAACCCAAACCGGATTATCTCATAATCCTTGTCGCATGGCCATGCTTATCTGTAATGCCCAGTATGAGACTATACCTCCCACGTGTCGAGGCACGACTTAAAGGCATAATCTCATACTAGAATGATCTCAAGTATGGTATTTTTGCACAACTCTTGTAAAAGAGGGGATCAAATTGTAAAAGAGTAGTTGGCTTACACTCGCCATGTCACACAATGTAATACATTAACATACATCATCCAATAACATCAGAGTCCGACTATGGACGAAGATCCAAATGAAAGATACCGTAAATAAAGCAACACAAGGTCCCGATCATCCTAGTAAGAGCCCTACCGATCCTCTGGGTAAGACACGTAGTATCGCCCACGCTCTTCATCGAACTCCCAATACAACTCTGAACCCCCAGCTGTGTAGTTCTCGATGGTACCTGCATCTGGTGTTGTGTAGAATCTGTGAGCCACAGACTCAGCAATCCCGTTCCCGGGTAGCAATACTATCAAAGCCTTAGGTGTGGAAAAGGCTTAAAACAAGGTTGCAGCAGCACTAGCACTAACTTACGTGTTTAGAGCGAGAAGAGAAAGTGCCAACGATCGACAAAGTGATCACGAAGTGATCCTAACTAAGCACGTCAAACATAACCCCACCGTGTTCACTTCCCGAACCTCTTCGGAAAGCGACCGTCACGGTTACTCATGCTGGTAGTGTATTAAGAACATAGTGTCAAGTTTTCTACAACCGGATATTAACAAATTCCCATCTGCCACATAACCGCGGGCATGGTTTTCGAAAGATCAAACCCTGCAGGGGTGTCCCAACTTAGCCCATCACAAGCTCACGATCTGCGGAGTCGCAACTCCAAGGTGGGAAGACCCGAGTATTCTCGGAATCCCGTGCTCAAGATATTCCGACAAAGGTAAAACTAATCCAGCAAGACCTCCCGGCATGCCGACACCCTGATAGTAGCCGCGCGTATCTCATCTCAGGCCACGACCGGATGAGTCATCCTACAGGTTCTTACCAGCCCTTGAGTTTCCTCGAGGTGGCCACGCAGTCTGCTCAGTTTGGATCAACACTCATGTGGAGCACTGGCCCAGGGTTGTTAATTAAGAACTCGGGTTTGCAATGCCCTTATGCAAGTTTTAGTTATTAGGCAAATGTAAAACCAATGTAGGGCCTTGCTGGAAAAGCTTTAGCGCTAAGCGGGTTATCAAGGGGGCCCATAAACCCCAACCGTGTTAGGGACGCAAAATCAAGGAACATAACACCGGTTTAAACGGTTCCTATGGTGGCATGAGTGGAACAAAACACCAAGCAAAGGCTTAGCCTTCCACCCATTGCCAAAATATATAGATGATTTAGTTTAACAAATTATATATTGTGATATCCCAACAATAACTTCAACATGAATCAAGAATCTTCAAAACTTCACCTGCAACTAATAACGCTATAAGAGGGGCTGAGCGATGCTTACGTAGCCAATCAATGGTTTGCTAGGTGGGTGGTTAGAGAGTTTCATGGCAGCAATAGGAGGTTGACAATCAGACATAGGCATCAATGCAATAGCTAAAAGTGCGAGACATCTAGCATAGGCAAAGATAGTAGTGATATCTGGGTAAGGTCATATTGCCTGTTGATTCCACAGAGGGATCGTAACCTTGCTCCTCACACTCAACCTCGATAGAAACCTCGTACCCCGTATCGTCACTGGGCTCTAACCAAACACAACAATGCAACAATGGAACGAAATCAATCAACATGCAATGCTCAAGCATATGATGCATGATCATGATGAACAAGGACAAGAGTAATATGATGCATGGCCTAGGGGTCACAAGAGTGCAATCACATCACATCCAACAAGATCATACACAAGAATGAAACAAGCAAAGGATCAACTAACAAGTTTATGTAGGTTGTTCAAACAAGCATCCAACAAGTTTAAAGGAGTTGGTTAACATGGCAAGGGTGCAACTAACATTACAGCAACATGCTAGCACATTTAAATGGGCTAGAAATAAATAACAACAATATCCAGAAACTCCCATATTAATTTATTTGCATTTGGGACAGATCTGGAAAACGTTTGTGATAGAGTTGTCAAACATGCTAAACAACAACACCAAAATATTCTACACATTTTTCCACCCCAAATACATATAAAGTTTGTTAAATTTGGAGTTGTAGATATTTAGTAATGATTTTTACAAGTTTAAGCATATTTAAAACAAGATTAAATTCAAACAGCATTTTAAATATTTTTAAACATGGCAACAAATAGCATATTCATAATCTACATGAAATTCTAAGCACTTTTCATATAGAACTCATTTTCATCAGAAACATATTTTTGCAGATATTAAATAAACAAGAAAAATAGAAAAAGAAAAGAAAAAGAGAACAGAAAAGAAAAACAAAACAGGCGCAGGGTCAAAGCTAACCCAGGGCTCAGCTAGCCCATGCAACTGACGAGGGGGGCCCAGCTGGCTGAGCTGGCGCCAGCGGGTGCGCGCAATGGTGGAAGCTGTTGGTGAGGCTGGCAGGTGGGGCCTACCTGTCAGCCACACAAGAAAATCAAAAAGGGGGCGAATAGACACTGCGCCCGCAAGGATTCGAACCCAAGCCCTCTCGCTTAACTGACGGAGCACAAACCACTGCGCTACTGAATGTTTCTCGACAGATAACAGGCACTATGTCTGAAGAAGTATCTGCAGAAGCAGATGACTGAAGAAACCAGAGGCTCGTCGGAGCTGCTCCGGCGACCAAACGAGGCGGCGGAGGTGTGCGGAATGCTCCTGGAGGAGTTCCGCACCCACCTGATGCACTAGCAGCACCTAACGACTGATGCAGCGCCAGCGGCGAGCAACGACAGAACAACAGCGACGGAGCAACGGCGATGCGATGCAGAGGCCCTGGTGGAACGACGACTACACATGCAGCACCTACACGACGAGGCGAAGCGAACAGACAGAAGAACACGGCCTGGAGGGGTCGGAACACTCGCCAGCGACGAGGTCTGACGGTGATGCGCTCGGGCGCTCGATGAACTAGGACCTAGAGGGCGCGCAGGAAGGGGAAAAGGCATGGGGAGAAAGAGGAGCTCACCACAAGCACGGAGAAGTGCTCGGCTGGCCCAGTCGTGGACGGAGTCGACGGCAGCGGGTCTCAAACAGCTACGGCCACCGGAGATGAAGAAGAGGAAGAAGTCGTCGGCATGGAGGCGATCGGGTCCGCGTGGATGAAGTAGTCGAAGGAGTCGACGTCGTGGAAGCAGAAGGACATGATTGGCGTGGCTGAGGTCGACGGAGGGCTCGCCGGCGACGAGGTGGCGCTCTCAGATGCGTGCGGGTGTCGACTGGGGCGGCGGATCTGGTGGAGCTGGGCTCTCTAGACGGCGAGAGGAGGAAGGGGAAACCTAGAGAGAAGGAGAGGACAAGCTGCGGGTTTAAATGGGGGGCTCGGGCCACGAGACCTCAACGTCCGTGAGTTCACGGCACGACGGTGAGCGCGCACTGCTCTGCTTTTCGCTGACGGAGGAAGACGGAGGCGCGGGGTGAGAGACAGAGAGTTGGGGCCAGGTGCGACTGCTGCGGCCTGTTTGCTGGGCCTGCGGGTGGAGCTGGGCCTGCGCTGCTGTGGGGGG
>LR738710.1:565683039-565757001 GCA_902687465.1 Secale cereale | reverse complement strand
ATCGAGGGGGTCCCATACACCCCAACCGTGTTAGGAACGCATAATCAAGGAACATAAAACCGGCTTATACGGATCCTAACGGCATGAGTGGAACAAAACACCAAGCAAAAGGCTTAGCCTTCCTCCCTTGCCAATATATAGATGATTTCAGTTAAAGCATTTATATAGTGTGATATAACCCAACCAAACTTCAACATGGAGCAAGCATCTTCACTTCACCTGCAACTAGCAACGCTATAAGAAGGGCTGAGCGAAGCGTACTTAGCCAAGCAACGGTTTGCATAGGTAGGGTGGTTAAACATGGCAATTGGTTACAAGTAGGAGGCTGACAAGAAGAACATGGGCATCGAGGCAAAACTATAGATCGAGACTACTAGCAATAGGCAAAGATAGTAAAGTTATCGGGGTTCGGTCATCTTGCCTGAAGAGAAGACGTTCGGATCGAAAGAAGGGTCCTCGTGCTCAAACTCGTTGGAAACCTCGTGCTCAACCTCGTTGGAAAACTCGTGCTCAACTTCCGGCTCTAAACAAGACAAACACACCAAGCACCAATCAACTCGATGTAATGCGCACTCGAAAAACATGAATGCATGATGGATGCACTAAAGATGCACATGGAGCACGTAAAACATCACTCAAGCAAAACACCTCAAAACAAGATAACAACCTGATATTATTAATCTACACAGAAAAACACCCAAGTTTGATATAAGATTCGCTGAAATCGGAGTTACGGGCTAAAAGTTATGCCCGAAACAAGATTTGAGCGAAAACTGAAAATTACAGCAACATAGCATCTTTGGAGCTCAAAATAATTAATCTACAGCACCCAAAAAGCATGGCAAAGGACTTGAACACAAACTAGATATATAGTACAGCAACTAGGTCCAAAGTGCACCCCCAACGGAGTCACGGATCAAAAGCAATGATCTTGGACATATTGAACTTTGAAATAAAATTCTGGCAGCAGAATTTTATTGAAAGTTTGGAGCAAAAGATAAACATGCTACAGCCACTCAAATGGACATGTGAGGACATGAATGGAAAGACAACAATATATACTTCATGGAACAATCAAAATCCACCCCAAAACTATCATGCTTTGTCCTACAACATCACACGAACATGGCATCGGAACGTTACAGATTTCAGACTTAGTGAAATTTCACTAAGTCCTAAAACAGCAACATCACCATAGCATCAAAAAGAGCATGTTTAAGACACCTCGAAACTAAACATGGCAAAGGGTAAGCACCTCATCAAAATACATATGACGGTGATCCCGAAACACACAAGCATGCATCATTGTGGTGAACACAACGATTACAACGAGCTCAACAAGATGGCATTTCATAACAAGTGAAAACACAACATGTGAACATGGCACTTTGCAACGATGATAACAAGGAAACAATAAATCTACCATGCAACCTATCACACACAACACGTAGTTCGTGACGAGACGAACACGTGGACATGTCATTTGCATCGTTTGGACAAACGAGCTAGAAGATATCACATGTCAAAGGTGGCATGAAAATAACACATAACAGCAGTTTATATCATGATGCACTCTTGCAACAGCAAAACAAGTGTCAAGATGACATCTAACATGCATGACTACAACAGGTAAAACGTAGAGGACAACTCCACGAACATCTGGACATGCTACACGCGCAAAACGGAGCAACATGCACCAAGTTAGGGCAGTTTAAAGATTGCATCACAGAACAGTTTACAGGGACTTAGCGGGGAAGAAGTCAACCTCTGGAGAAAAAAAAAACAGACACGGGCCGGCGGCGGCGGATCTGGCCCAGATCTGGAGGAACTGGGCCGGCGGCGGACGGAGCGGCCCAGATCTGGAGCTGGACGGCGCTGGGGGAGGCGGCCCGCTCGGGCGGCGGCGGAAGGAGACCTGCGGTGCGGTGGAGCTGGGCCTGGCCCGGTCGGAGGCCGAGGCGGGACTGACGAAGGCCCGGCGGCGTACGGCCCTTGCGGCGCTGGCGGGGAGGCGCCTGGCCTCGCGGGCGAGGCGGGAGGCCCAGCCGACGGCGAGGCGTATGGGCCCGCAAGGCTGGCGGCCCGATCCGGCGGCACGCCCGGTCGGTGGAGTGGAGCAACGGGCCGGATGGAGAAGGGCCTCGGCGGCGAACAGGGGAAGTGGCGAGGCAGGATCGGTCGGGCCGGGGTTGTCCTGGCGCGGGGGAAGTGGTCCCGTCCTCCTGGCGTCGGGCGTACGGCCCGTCGATGCGGCCGGCTCGGAGAGATCGAGCCCGAGCGGCTGCG
This sequence comes from Secale cereale, assembly GCA_902687465.1. NCBI lineage: Eukaryota > Viridiplantae > Streptophyta > Magnoliopsida > Poales > Poaceae > Secale > Secale cereale. Next base: position 565,754,715 of record LR738710.1, on the reverse strand, counting down.
ACCAAGTGGCCTCGAGCGGTCGGCTCCCTGGCGCGTGGGAGTCAGCGCTGGGGGTGGCCGAGGCCCCCGTTGACCCGCCGGATCGAAGGGAGCAGGAGGATTCTGCGGCTGCCGGCGGCGGCTTCGAGGGAAGGGATGATTTTTTATTAAGTGGAGAGGAGAGGGAAATGGATCTGAGAAAAAAAAAGGGGATGCCAAAATTAGACCTAGAGGGGTCTATATGTAGCAGTTTTAGACTAGGGTTTGGAGGCTAGGGGTGTTTAGGAGCCCTCCGATCTGATCCAACGGATCCGATCGCGGGGATTGTTTAGAAGGGACTAGAAGGAGATAAAAGAGAGCAGCAGGGGTATTTCCGGGACACGAAGTGAAGGCACATCGGACCCACACGGACAACGGAGGGAAAAGTCAACGGAGTCCAAACGAGACGAGATTTGAGAGGCGGGTTGCACACAACAAAACAACAACACACAACACAACCTCGCGGCACACCGGTAACGAAAAACGCCCGAACAACAAAGTAGGCCTACGGGACGTCACGGACACGTGAGGGAGCTCCGGAACGCGAAACAGACAACGGGAAGGAACACGACGAACCGGATGCAACCCACAGCACAAAAGCAATGCAATGCACATGTCTACATGATATGAATGAATGCCACACACTCACACAACAAAACGACGAAAGCCCGAAAGACAAAGTACCCGAAATGGAAATAGATGAAGCCGGAGATATATTATAAGTCCAAAAGGGAAAGTATTACATCCGGGGCATTACAAACTCTCCTCTACTACAAAAAGATCTCGTCCCGAGATCTAGGACTGGAAAAAGGAAGGGTACTCGGAACGAAGATGATCTTCTCGTTCCCAGGTAGCTTCTCGGTCTGTGTGATGTGACCACTTGACTTTCAGAAACTTGATGGTCTTGTTGCGAGTCTTGCGTTCGGTTTCTTCGAGAATGGCAACTGGATGCTCTCGGTAGGAAAGGTCTTGTTGAAGATCAATCTCCTCAAACGGAATCATGCGCTCAGGTGCCTTGAAGCATTTGCGAAGCTGAGACACATGGAAGACATCATGAACATTTGCAAAGTTGGAAGGGAGCTCGAGCTGATAGGCTAGATCGCCTCTTTTGCCAAGAATTTTGAAAGGCCCGACGTATCTAGGAGCAAGCTTTCCTTTGATGCCGAATCTCTGGGTTCCCTTCATCGGAGAAACTCGGAGATAGACATGATCACCGATGTCGAAAACCAAATCACGATGCTTTCCGTCATAGTAGCTCTTCTGACGCGACTGAGCGGCCTTGAGATTCTCACGTATGACTTTGCACATTTCTTCGGCTTCAGAGATCAAATCATTGCCAAGAAGTTGGCGTTCGCCTGTTTCAGACCAGTTGAGAGGGGTACGGCACTTCCTGCCATAGAGAATTTCAAACGGTGCTTTGCCTGCACTTGCTTGAAAGCTGTTGTTGTAAGAGAATTCGGCAAATGGAAGACAGTCCTCCCATTTCATGCCGAAGGAGATGACACAGGCTCTGAGCATATCTTCAAGGATCTGATTCACACGCTCGACTTGACCACTAGTCTGAGGGTGAAAGGCAGTGCTGAACCTGATCTTCGTGCCCATGGCGGACTGAAAGGAGTCCCAGAACTTTGATGTGAACAAGCTGCCACGGTCTGAGGATATTACTTGAGGAATGCCATGTAGGGACACAATTCTGGAAGTGTACAGCTCTGCAAGTTGAGCTGCATTGATTGATTCTTTGACTGGAAGAAAGTGAGCGACTTTGGTAAGCTTGTCAATCACCACAAAGATAGCATCATTTCCTCGCTTGGATTTAGGAAAGCCAGTGACGAAGTCCATTTAAATGTGGTCGAACTTCCACTCAGGAATAGGAAGAGGTTGGAGAAGACCGGCTGGACGTTGATGTTCTGCTTTCACTCTTCTGCATACATCACATTCATTCACGAATTGGGCAATTTCCCTTTTCATGCGTGTCCACCAGTAAGATTGCTTGAGGTCTTGATACATCTTGGAACTGCCAGGATGAATGGAAAGGAGAGAGTCATGAGCTTCTTCCATTATGAGCTTCCTGAGATCACCTTTGGGAACAACGAGTCTGTCCTCGAAGAACAAGGTATCTCTCTCATCAACACGGAAGCACTTGTATTTTGGAGTGCCCTTTGCAATCCCATGTTTCACCTTCTTCACCATGGTATCACTGAGCTGGGCCTCACGGACTTGATCTTCCAAGGTAGGAGCAATTTGGAGATTAGCAAGAAAACCCTGCGGAACAACTTGGAGGTTGAGCTTCCTGAAAGCTTCACAAAGCTCAGGCTGGTATGGCTTGATAAGAAGGCTGTTGCAATATGCCTTCCTGCTCAAAGCATCTGCAATCACATTCGCCTTGCCTGGAGTGTACTCAATGCTGGGGTTGTACTCTTGGATCATCTCGACCCAATGAGTCTGGCGGAGGTTCAGATGCGGCTGTGTGAAGATGTACTTCAAGCTTTTGTGATCAGTGAAGATGTCGACCTTTCTGCCCAACAACAGATGTCTCCACGTAATCAGAGCATGTACCACAGCTGCTAGCTCGAGATCATGTGTGGGATAGTTCTTCTCAGCTGGCTTTAGCTGACGAGAAGTGTATGCCACAATTCTCTTCTCTTGCATAAGCACACCACCAAGGCCTTGAAGAGAAGCGTCACAGAACACTTCATAGGGCTTGGATTCATCTGGAGGAATCAGAACTGGAGCAGAAACAAGCTTCTCTTTGAGGGTTTTGAAAGCCACTTCACACTCGGGAGACCAAAAGTATTTGACATTCTTCTGAAGGAGGTTGGAAAGAGGCTTGGCAATCTTGGAGAAGTTCTCCACAAACCTTCTGCAATAGCTGGCAAGGCCCAGAAAACTGCGGAGCTGCTTGATGTTCTGAGGAGCTTCCCAGTTGACAATTGCTTCAACTTTCTCGGGATTAACCGCAATACCGTCAGCTGAGATGATGTGGCCCAGGTACAAAACCTTATCGAGCCAAAACTCGCACTTTGAGAACTTGGCATAGAATTTGTGCTCTCGGAGTCGATCAAGAACCAGACGCAAGTGCTTTTCGTGATCTTCTTCATTCTTGGAAAACACCAGAATATCATCCAGATACACAAGCACAAACTCGCCAGTATAGGGGTTGAAGATGTAATGCATCATCCTTGAAAAGGTAGGAGGAGCATTGGCGAGACCGAAGGACATGACGGTATACTCATATGAACCGTAGCTCGTTCTGAAAGCCGTCTTGGGAATGTCTTCCTCGCGAATGCGAATTTGATGGTAGCCCATTCGGAGGTCAAGCTTAGAGAACACTTTAGCTCCTTTGAGCTGCTCAAAGAGTTCGTTGATGTTGGGGAGCGGATACTTGTTCTTAATCGTCTTCTTGTTCAATGGCCGGTAGTCAACACAGAGACGCTCCGTGCCATCTTTCTTCTTGACAAATAAGACACCACAGCCCCACGGAGATGTACTCGGTCTGATGAGACCCATACGCTCCTGTTCATCCAACTGTTTCTTCAATTCCTTCAATTCATCTGAAGAGAGCTTGTAAGGACGCCGGCAAACAGGTTCGGTGCCCGGCTCGAGTTCAATGACAAACTCCACCTGACGGTGTGGAGGCATTCCTGGAAGTTCTTCTGGAAAGACGTCTTGATATTCATTCACCACTGGAATTTGCTCTATGGCATTAATTTCACCCTTATCATTAAGAGAGAAAAGCCGAATAGTATTATCCCTGGAGGCGAAGATAATCACATCTTCATCAGAATGAGTCAATTTGACTTCCTTTTGAGCGCAATCAATGTGAGCATCGTGCTGAGAAAGCCAATCCATTCCGAGAATGAGGTCGATATCAGAATGACCAAGAACCACCGGAGAAGCCAAAAATCGATAATCACCCATGCGAATAGAAACATCCGGAGCATATAATCTAGAAGTCATGCATCTTCCCGGAGAAATCACTTGCAACTCCCTTGGCAAAGGCATAGTGCCCACATTATACTTGGATGCAAATGGGAATGACATGAAAGAATGTGAAGCACCCGAATCAAATAACACTTTAGCTGGAAAAGAGTTCACTGGAAGGTTACCCAGAATGACATCAGAAGAAGCCTCCGCTTGTGCTGCATTCATCAGATTAACCCTTGCAGACTTTGGATCATGCTTGACAATAGCTGAACTCATAGGAGGAGGAGGTGGAAGACGCTTCGGATTCGGGCATCTGTTGGCATAGTGACCCTTCTGAGTGCATTTGTTGCAAGTCACTTCTGAGAGAGGACGGAACTGAGAGCCACTGGACTTGGAGCCTTGAGACTGAAACTGCTTCTTCGACTGGTTGCTTGGGTTGGGTGGGTGGGAGAAACCACGACCACTAGAGTTCTTGTTGTTGGAGTTGTTGAAGTTGCTGGAGTTGTTGTAAGGAGCTCGAATCATTGGAGGAGGAGGAAGCCAGAATTTCTGTTGTTTCGCAGCCAACTGAGACGATGAGGTAGAGTGAACAGCATCTCGAATTCTCTTCTTAGAAGCCTCCATCTTGAGCTGAGCTGCTTCTTGTTTCAAAGCCATGTTATAGAACTTATCGAATTCGTCTGGCTCGAACAGAGTGAGAGCAAGCTGAAGTTCATCTTTGAGACCTCCACGGAACTGATAGATTTTGCTCTTAGCATCAGGAATGTCTTGCTTTGCATAGCGAGCGAGGTTTTGGAACTTGACATTATACTGATAGACTGTCATGGAGCCCTGCTTGAGGTTGCGGAATTGCTCACGCATACCCTCGATAACACTTGTAGGAATGTGATGCGAGCGGAAATCCTTGCAGAAATTCTCCCACGAGATCACTTGACCCGACCTTGAGTCTTTGTACTGCTGCCACCAGTCAGCTGCTTGATCTTTCAGTTGGAAGGCTGCAAACTTCACATAGTCATCTTCTTTCACGTTACTGCACTCAAAATGCTTCTTGATATCGGTCAGCCAATCTTCAGCATCAAGAGGGTCGACACAGTAACTGAAAGCTTTAGGATTGTTGGCCAAGAACTGGTTGAGAGTAGCATGGTGCTGCTGGAAGAAGTTGCCTTGGTTCATTGGAACGCCCTGATTAGCTTGATTAGCTTGCATAGCTTGCATTTGCTGCATCATCTGCATCATCAACTGAGTGTTCTGAGCAGTAGTCTGCATAATTGCTCTCCAAGCCTCAGGCGGAGGAGGAGGGGAAGGAGGATGCTCTGGGACCTCTTCCACCTCTGGGTTGGCATTCGGAACCTTTTTCGGAGCCATCCTGTAAGAGATGACCACGAATCAGCAATTGATTGACAAAAGGAATAAGCTGAATCAATGGAATGAATTGCAACAAGTCTTCACAAAATCATTCGAACAATAAGAACGAATGAAATCATCCGAACAAGAGGAACGAATGAATTTCTTAGTTAATTGATAACATCAGTCTTCACGAGAAGCCACATAGGGATCAAAAGGATAAAATAATAAAACAACAAGGTACGGAAAGGAACAAACACAAGAGAGGAGTTTCGTTCTAACATCTTTGTGCTGAAAGCATATGAACGCGTTACGAAAAGGTTTTGCAATCCCCGGATCAGCATAGCCAAGGACCCTTTAAGATGCAACTCCTGATAGTAACCTCGGTCATATAACTCCTTCACTCAATGTCGAACCCCGAACTCACTAACCTGCATTCGTTGGAAGAATGCCTACGATCTACTGGATAAAACCCACCTATAGCTTTCCGAAAGATTCCAGTTATGCAATCAGGTGTTGGGGATACACGGGAAGCACCGCGCAATCAACTCTAACCTACATCCAAGTGTATCCATCCTTCAACACATAACCAGTCTTTCTCGGAAACTGTGTACCTCGGACCTTCGAAAAGCATCCACTATAACAAGCTATGGCAATACTCCCGAACTACCTCCCCAGTACTGGGTGATGTCGGGGTTATCGTGCCACTGGCCGTATAGGGGAGATTTTCGATGTCGGCCGTCTTAAGTATTTAGTACTGTCGCGATATGCTTGTTACAGTGATACCCCGAAGCTCAACTCCTCGGTAACAGGAGGCATCGAGAACAATATCCTTGTCACAAGAACATCGAAACAATCCCAGAATACTCGCGGGAATCCTAAAAAAAAATTTTGTGCAAATTTTGAAGATAGGAGAGACAAGAGCAGACGTCAGGAGTCCTCACCAGAGAGAAAGGGGATGAGAAGCAAAGAAATCCTACTCTCCGATATAATATATGACTCAAAAGTTTTTCAGTGTGTGCCTAGACTCAACCGTCAACGGTTCGATCAAACAGTGGGGGCTCCTAGGTCGGAGAAGGCTCTGAATACCAACTTGTAATGCCCAGGATGGAATTATACCTCCTACGTGTCGAGGCACGACTTAAAGGCATAAGTCCATCCTAGAATGATCTCAAGTTTGGTAATCTTTGCACAACTCATGTAAAAGAGGGATAGTAAACTGAAAATAGTTGGCTTACAATCGCCACGTCACAGAATAACAGTACAAGTCTCAAACATCATACAATAAGATCACTACAACCCTCTAAGGGCAAAAGCCAAATGTCAAAGTACCAAACTCAGATAAATAAAACAACCACAGGCGGATCGAATCCTAGTAAGAGACTCCACTACTGATCGTCCGGGTAGCGAACGTAGTAACGACTACGCTCCTCGTCGTACTCCCAATCCAGCTCGGTGCCATCACCTGGATAGCTCACAGCTGGACCTGCATCTGGTGTGTGAAGTAACTGTGAGCCACAGAGGACTCAGCAATCCCGTTCCCGGGTAACAGAACTATTTAAGCCTTTAGGTGAGAAAAAGGCTGAAGAAAGAAATGAGGTGAAGGAACAACAAAGAGTCTGCAGCAGCAACTAGCACTAACTTACGCAAGAGAGAGCGGGAAGAGAAGGCAACGCGAGAAGTGATCACGAAGTGATCCTAGCTACAAGCTCACAATCATAACCCCTCCGTGTTCAACTCCCGAATCCCGATTCGGAAATTGACAGTCACGGAACACACGCTGGTAGTGTATTAGTATCATTGTGTCAAGTTTTCTACAACCGGAATTAACAAGCTCCCATCTGCCACATAACCGCGGGCACGGCTTTCGAAAGTTCAAAACCCTGCAGGGGTGTTCCAACTTGACCCATTACAAGCCCACGATCCGCGGAGTCGCAACTCCAAAGTGGGAAGACCCGAGTATCCTCGGAATCCCGTGCTCACGTTAAACCGAACTAAGGTAAGGCTAATCCAGCAAATCCTCCCGGCGTGTCGACACCCTGATCGTAGCCGCGCGTATCTAGGTCTCAGGACACGACCGGATGGGTGATTCTACAGGTTTTTACCAAACCTCGAGTTTCCTTGAGGTGGCCCCGCAGACTCCCCGTTTCGGACCAACACTCATGTGGAGCACTGGCCCGGGGTTGTTGATTAAGAAAGAGGGTTAATTACTCCCTATGCATGTTTAGTTTGTTATTAGGCAAATAGTACCAATGTTGGGATTTGCTGGAAAAGACTTAGCACTTAGCGGTTTATCGAGGGGGTCCCATACACCCCAACCGTGTTAGGAACGCATAATCAAGGAACATAAAACCGGCTTATACGGATCCTAACGGCATGAGTGGAACAAAACACCAAGCAAAAGGCTTAGCCTTCCTCCCTTGCCAATATATAGATGATTTCAGTTAAAGCATTTATATAGTGTGATATAACCCAACCAAACTTCAACATGGAGCAAGCATCTTCACTTCACCTGCAACTAGCAACGCTATAAGAAGGGCTGAGCGAAGCGTACTTAGCCAAGCAACGGTTTGCATAGGTAGGGTGGTTAAACATGGCAATTGGTTACAAGTAGGAGGCTGACAAGAAGAACATGGGCATCGAGGCAAAACTATAGATCGAGACTACTAGCAATAGGCAAAGATAGTAAAGTTATCGGGGTTCGGTCATCTTGCCTGAAGAGAAGACGTTCGGATCGAAAGAAGGGTCCTCGTGCTCAAACTCGTTAGAAACCTCGTGCTCAACCTCGTTGGAAAACTCGTGCTCAACTTCCGGCTCTAAACAAGACAAACACACCAAGCACCAATCAACTCGATGCAATGCGCACTCGAAAAACATGAATGCATGATGGATGCACTAAAGATGCACATGGAGCACGTAAAACATCACTCAAGCAAAAAACCTCAAAACAAGATAACAACCTGATATTATTAATCTACACAGAAAAACACCCAAGTTTGATATAAGATTCACTGAAATCGGAGTTACGGGCTAAAAGTTATGCCCGAAACAAGATTTGAGCGAAAACTGAAAATTACAGCAACATAGCATCTTTGGAGCTCAAAATAATTAATCTACAGCACCCAAAAAGCATGGCAAAGGACTTGAACACAAACTAGATATATAGTACAGCAACTAGGTCCAAAGTGCACCCCCAACGGAGTCACGGATCAAAAGCAATGATCTTGGACATATTGAACTTTGAAATAAAATTCTGGCAGCAGAATTTTATTGAAAGTTTGGAGCAAAAGATAAACATGCTACAGCCACTCAAATGGACATGTGAGGACATGAAAGGAAAGACAACAATATATACTTCATGGAACAATCAAAATCCACCCCAAAACTATCATGCTTTGTCCTACAACATCACACGAACATGGCATCGGAACGTTACAGATTTCAGACTTAGTGAAATTTCACTAAGTCCTAAAACAGCAACATCACCATAGCATCAAAAAGAGCATGTTTAAGACACCTCGAAACTAAACATGGCAAAGGGTAAGCACCTCATCAAAATACATATGACGGTGATCCCAAAACACACAAGCATGCATCATTGTGGTGAACACAACGATTACAACGAGCTCAACAAGATGGCATTTCATAACAAGTGAAAACACAACATGTGAACATGGCACTTTGCAACGATGATAACAAGGAAACAATAAATCTACCATGCAACCTATCACACACAACACGTAGTTCGTGACGAGACGAACACGTGGACATGTCATTTGCATCGTTTGGACAAACGAGCTAGAAGATATCACATGTCAAAGGTGGCATGAAAATAACACATAACAGCAGTTTATGTCATGATGCACTCTTGCAACAGCAAAACAAGTGTCAAGATGACATCTAACATGCATGACTACAACAGGTAAAACGTAGAGGACAACTCCACGAACATCTGGACATGCTACACGCGCAAAACGGAGCAACAGGCACCAAGTTAGGGCAGTTTAAAGATTGCATCACAGAACAGTTTACAGGGACTTAGCGGGGAAGAAGTCAACCTCTGGAGAAAAAAAAAACAGACACGGGCCGGCGGCGGCGGATCTGGCCCAGATCTGGAGGAACTGGGCCGGCGGCGGACGGAGCGGCCCAGATCTGGAGCTGGACGGCGCTGGGGGAGGCGGCCCGCTCGGGCGGCGGCGGAAGGAGACCTGCGGTGCGGTGGAGATGGGCCTGGCCCGGTCGGAGGCCGAGGCGGGACTGACGAAGGCCCGGCGGCGTACGGCCCTTGCGGCGCTGGCGGGGAGGCGCCTGGCCTCGCGGGCGAGGCGGGAGGCCCAGCCGACGGCGAGGCGTATGGGCCCGCAAGGCTGGCGGCCCGATCCGGCGGCACGCCCGGTCGGTGGAGTGGAGCAACGGGCCGGATGGAGAAGGGCCTCGGCGGCGAACAGGGGAAGTGGTGAGGCAGGATCGGTCGGGCCGGGGTTGTCCTGGCACGGGGGAAGTGGTCCCGTCCTCCTGGCGTCGGGCGTACGGCCCGTCGATGCGGCCGGCTCGGAGAGATCGAGCCCGAGCGGCTGCGACCAAGTGGCCTCGAGCGGTCGGCTCCCTGGCGCGTGGGAGTCAGCGCTGGGGGTGGCCGAGGCCCCCGTTGACCCGCCGGATCGAAGGGAGCAGGAGGATTCTGCGGCTGCCGGCGGCGGCTTCGAGGGAAGGGATGATTTTTTATTAAGTGGAGAGGAGAGGGAAATGGATCTGAGAAAAAAAAGGGGATGCCAAAATTAGACCTAGAGGGGTCTATATGTAGCAGTTTTAGACTAGGGTTTGGAGGCTAGGGGTGTTTAGGAGCCCTCCGATCTGATCCAACGGATCCGATCGCGGGGATTGTTTAGAAGGGACTAGAAGGAGATAAAAGAGAGCAGCAGGGGTATTTCCGGGACACGAAGTGAAGGCACATCGGACCCACACGGACAACGGAGGGAAAAGTCAACGGAGTCCAAACGAGACGAGATTTGAGAGGCGGGTTGCACACAACAAAACAACAACACACAACACAACCTCGCGGCACACCGGTAACGAAAAACGCCCGAACAACAAAGTAGGCCTACGGGACGTCACGGACACGTGAGGGAGCTCCGAAACGCGAAACGGACAACGGGAAGGAACACGACGAACCGGATGCAACCCACAGCACAAAAGCAATGCAATGCACATGTCTACATGATATGAATGAATGCCACACACTCACACAACAAAACGACGAAAGCCCGAAAGACAAAGTACCCGAAATGGAAATAGATGAAGCCGGAGATATATTATAAGTCCAAAAGGGAAAGTATTACATCCGGGGCATTACATCTTGCTTAAGAGCCATATTGTAGAATTGGTCAAATTCATCCGACTCAAACAAGGTGAGCGCAAGTTGGAGTTCATCCTTCAGACCACCTCGGAACTGATAAATCTTGCTCTTGACATCTGGGATGTCTTGCTTGGCATAGCGAGCGAGATTCTGGAACTTGACATTGTATTGATAGACGGACATGGTGCCTTGCTTCAGGTTGCGGAATTGCTCACACATGCCTTCAATGACACTAGTTGGAATGTGGTGAGAGCGGAAATCCTTGCAGAAGTCAGTCCACGAGATCTCACGACCACCTCTGGAATCTTTGTACTGTTGCCACCAATCAGCAGCTTGGTCTTTCAGTTAGAAGGCGGCAAACTTGACATAATCCTCAGATCTCACGTTACTTCATTCAAAGTGCTTTTTGATGCATGTTATCCAGTCTTCAGCATCTAGCGGATCCACACAGTAACTAAAAGACTTCGGTTGGTTTGCGAGGAATTGGTTGAGGGTTGCAAAGTGAGGTTGATTGAACAGATTGCCTTGGCCTTGGTTCCCATGACCACCTTGATTTGCTTGGTTGGCTTGAATGTTCTGCATCATTTGCATAAGCATCTGGGTGTTCTCGTTGGTCGCTTGCATAATTGCTCTCCAGGCCTCAGACGGAGGAGGAGGGTAAGGAGGACGTTCAGGAACACGCTCTTCTTCACCCTCTGGGTTAGCATTGGGAACCTTCTTAGGAGCCATCCTGAATGAGATGACAACTATTAGCCATTGATTGAAAAAATATATAAGCTGAATCAACGGCTAGAAATTGCAACATAAGTCTTCACAAGAACATTCGAACAAAATGAATGAATGTAATCCATGGTTTAATGGTACAACAATCTTCTCGAGAAGCCACCTGGGAGAACAAAAGGTAAATAAAAACAACAAGGAGCAGATAGAACAAATACAAGATAGAAGCTTCATCCCACATGTTCGTGCTGAAAGCTCATGGAACATGTTACAAAAGGGTTTTGTAATCCCCGGATCAGCATAGCCAAGGGCCCTTTAAGATGCAACTCCCAATTGGAACAACGCCCATAAAACCACTTCACTCAATGTTGAACCCCGAACTCCATATCATGCACTCGTTGGAAGAATGCCTACGAGCTACTAGAAGAAACCACCTATTAATTTCCGAAGGTTTCCGGTTATGCAATCGGGTGTTGGGGATACAGGGGAAGCACCGCGCACTCAACTCTAATCCTACATCCAGCTGTATCCATCCTTCAACACATAACCAGTTATTTTCGGAAACCGTTTACCTCGGACCTTCGAAACACATCTGCTATACAAGCTGTGGCAATACTCCCGAACTACCTCCCCAGTATTGGGTGATGTCGGGGTTATCTCACCACTAACCGCATAGAAGAGTTTTTGATGTCGGCCGTCTTAAGTATTCTAGAACCGCTGCGATAGATTTGTGATGACAACACCTCGGAGCTCAACTCCCCGGGACACTGCCACAACCCCTAAATGACAGGAGGCATCGAGAAAAATGTTCTCGTCACAATGATATCGGAACAATCCAAACAATACTCGCGTGATCCTAAAAAAATTAGTGAATTTTTGAGAGTAGAAGAGATAGAACATCGTTAGGAGTCCTCACTAGAGTGATAAAGGGATGAGGAGTAAAAATAAATCCTACTCTCCAATATATATATATAGGACTCAAAACATTTTCATGTGTGTGCCTAGACTCAACCGTCAACGATTCGGTCAATGAGGGGGGGCTCCTAGGTCGGAGAAGGCTCTGATTACCAACTTGTAATGCCCAGTATGAGACTATACCTCCCACGTGTCGAGGCACGACTTAAAGGCATAATCTCATACTAGAATGATCTCAAGTATGGTATCTTTGCACAACTCATGTAAAAGAGGGGATCAAATTGTAAAAGAGTAGTTGGCTTACACTCGCCATGTCACACAATGTAATACATTACCTTACATCATCCAATAACATCAGAGTCCGACTACGGACGAAGATCCAAATGAAAGATACCATAAATAAAGCAACACAAGGTCCCGATCATCCTAGTAAGAGCCCTACTGATCCTCTGGGTAAGATACGTAGTATCGCCCACGCTCTTCATCGAACTCCCAATACAACTCTGAACCCCCAGCTGTGTAGTTCTCGACGGTACCTGCATCTGGTGTTGTTTAGAATCTGTGAGCCACGAAGGACTCAGCCTTCCCGTTCCCGGGTAGCAATACTATCAAAGCCTTAGGTGTGGAAAAGGCTTAAAACAAGGTTGCAGCAGCACTAGCACTAACTTATGTGTTTAGAGCGAGAAGAGAAAGTGCCAAAGATCGACAAAGTGATCACGAAGTGATCCTAACTAAGCACGTCAAACATAACCCCACCGTGTTCACTTCCCGAACCTCTTCGGAAAGCAATCGTCACGGTTACTCATGCTGGTAGTGTATTAAGAACATAGTGTCAATTTTTCTACAACCGGATATTAACAAATTCCCATCTGCCACATAACCGCGGGCACGACTTTCTAAAGATCAAACCCCGCAGGGGTGTCCCAACTTAGCCCATCACAAGCTCACGATCTGCGGAGTCGCAACTCCAAGGTGGGAAGACCCGAGTATTCTCGGAATCCTGTGCTCAAGATATTCCGACAAAGGTAAAACTAATCCAGCAAGACCTCCCGGCGTGCGGACACCCTGACAGTAGCCGCGTGTATCTCGTCTCAGGCCACGACCGGATGAGTCATCATACAGGTTTTTACCATCCCTTGAGTTTCCTCGAGGTGGCCCCCCAGTCTGCTCAGTTTGGACCAACACTGATGTGGAGCACTGGCCCAGGGTTGTTAATTAAGAACTCGGGTTTGCAACGCCCTTATGCAAGTTTTAGTTATTAGGCAAATGTAAAACCAATGTAGGGCCTTGCTGGAAAAGCTTTAGCGCTAAGAGGGTTATCAAGGGGGGCCCATAAACCCCAATCGTGTTAGGGACGCAATCAAGGAACATAACACCGGTTTAAACAGTTCCTACGGTGGCATGAGTGGAACAAAACACCAAGCAAAGGCTTAGCCTTCCACCCATTGCCAAAATATATAGATGATTTAGTTTAACATATTATATATTGTGAAATCCCAACAATAACTTCAACATGAATCAAGAATCTTCAAAACTTCACCTGCAACTAACAACGCTATAAGAGGGGCTGAGCGATGCTTACGTAGCCAATCAATGGTTTGCTAGGTGGGTGGTTAGAGAGTTTCATGGCAACAATAGGAGGCTGACAAACAGACATATGCATCGAGGCAATAGCTAAAAGAGCGAGACATCTAGCATAGGCAAAGATAGTAGTGATATCTGGGTAAGGTCATCTTGCCTGTTGATTCCACGAAGGGATCGTAACCTTGCTCCTCACACTCAACCTCAGTAGAAACCTCGTACTCCGTATCGTCACCGGGCTCTAACCAAACACAACAATGCAACAACGGAACAAAATCAATCAACATGCAATGCTCAAGCATATGATGCATGATGATGATGAACAAGGACAAGAGTAATATGATGCATGGCCTAGGGGGTCACAAGAGTGCAACAACATCACATCCAACAAGATCATACACAAGAATGAAACAAGCAAAGGATCAACTAACAAGTTTATGTAGGTTGTTCAAACAAGCATCCAACAAGTTTAACAGAGTCGGTTAACATGGCAAGGGTGCAACTAACATTACAGCAACATGCTAGCACATTTAAATGGGATGGAAATAAATAACGATAATATCCAGAAACTCCCATATTAATTTATTTGCATTTAGGACAGATCTGGAAAACTCGGGCGCTCGATGAACTAGGACCTAGAGGGCGCGCAGGATGGGGAAAAGGCATGGGGAGAAAGAGGAGCTCACCACGAGCACGGAGAAGTGCTCGGCTGGCCCAGTCATGGACGGAGTCGACGGCGGCGGGTCTCGAACAGCTACGGCCACCGGAGATGAAGAAGAGGAAGAAGTCATCGGCGTGGAGGCGATCGGGTCCGCGTGGATGAAGTAGTAGAAGGAGTCGACGTCGTGGAAGCAGAAGGACATGATTGGCGAGGCTGAGGTCGACGGAGGGCTCGCCGGCGATGAGGTGGCGCTCTCAGATGCGTGCGGGGATCGACTGGGGCGGCGGATCTGGTGGAGCTGGGCTCTCCAGACGGCGAGAGGAGGAAGGGGAAACCTAGTGAGAAGGAGAGGACAAGCTGTGGGTTTAAATGGGGGGGCTCGGGCCACGAGATATCGACGTCCGTGAGTTCACGACACGATGGTGAACGCGCTCTGCTCTGCTTTTTGCTGACAGAGGAAGACAAAGGCGCGGGGTGAGAGACAGACAGGTGGTGCCAGGCGTGAAGGGAGAGACGACGCGACTGCGGCGGCCTGCTGGCTGGGCCTGCGGGTGGAGCTGGGCCTGCGGGTGGAGCTGGGCCTGCGGTGTTGTGGGGGGGAAAGAGATGGGCCTGGGGGAGAGAGAAGGAGGAGGAGGCCCATGCCACTCTGCTGCCTGCTGCTTTTCTTTCTTTTTCTTTATTTCTTCAGACAGAAAGAAAAAGAAAAACACAGGCTAACAGAAAAAGAGTTAGGGGAAAAGGAAAATATCCCCATGCTCAGTGATTTATGCCCTATTTAATAAAATTGACTTGGACATTTTTAGAGGCAGACAAATAAAAGGAGTTTGAATATGGTTCAAACTGTATTTTAAAACCCAACCAAATCATTTTTAAATGGGGTGATATTTGGTGGAGAGGTTGTAAGCATGGTGCAAGGTTTTTAGGAGAAGAAGGAACAATAAAGCACTTGGCTAGGTGGCTTGCACAAAGGGGTAAAGAATGGACAGAAAAGAAAAGAAAGAAGAAGAAGAAGAAGAAGAAGGGTGGTTAGGGTTTAGCTAGGCATAGCTCAAGCCACACACACAACATACAAGGCCTAACACACACTCATCAACAAACGTAAACTAAGATGCCATGATGCTATGATGATGAGGCAATGCAAGGATGCAAAATAATAAATGATACGGCAATGCAAAAATAAAATGACAAGAACCCCCAAGGATAAGGACAAGGATCAAATTGAGAAAGCTTTATTGCCACAATTGGAAAGTGTTACATATGGGGCATTACATTATCCTGGTCGGATCACACGAGGGGCCCAAAGTATATCTCTCTTGATCGGAGGGGCAAATCCCATCTTGCTCGACCATGTCTCGCATCATGTGTCTGGACAAGCCCGAAACCTACCTTTGTAACTACCCAGTTATGAAGTAGCGTTTGGTCGGCCCAAAGCAAGTCTGTCACCATCCCGAGTACACGCGTCAGCTCAGGTCTTAGGACATAGAACGTATTTTGTAGTAGAGACCCACAGATGACATATCAATGCGTCTCACAGTTGGGTCCATCTGACTCGGACCTTATCTCGACTCGGATCCGACTACGTCGAATCCGACCAGACCTTTACAAGTCCATATTATCCGGTTAGCATCCAATGCCCTTTGGCTAGTGAGACTGAGCCATCCACCGTGGCATACGCTAGTCTAGTCCGACATGTGTCCACACATCACTTATGACTAGGGACCATTTAGGATGTATCATACAACACAAGATCTCATAGACAAGTCACATACTTGCCAACAAGTATCATTGATTACATCCAAGGACTATCTTTATTCATAAACACATAGGAAATATCATCATACATGATTGCCTCTAGGGCATATCTCCAACAGTGGGCCCCTCGCTCCTCCCCTAACCGAACTCTTTCGCCTATAAATTCCCAAATATTCTAGAAACCCTATACAAGCGATCAAAACCCCTTTTCCGCCGCCGCAACTCTCTGTTCTCGCGAGATCCCATCTGGAGGCCTTTTCCGGTACTCTGCCGGAGGGGGAATCAACCACGGAGGGCATCTACATCAACACCATTGCCCTTCCGATGAAGTGTGAGTAGTTTACCACAGACCTACGGGTCCATAACTAGTAGCTAGATGGCTTCTTCTCTCTCTTTGCTCTTCAATACCATGCTCTCCTCATTGTTCTTGGAGATCTATCCGATGTAATCTTCTTTTGCGGTGTGTCTGTCAATATTCGATGAATTGTGGGTTTATGATCAGATTATTTATGAATAATATTTGAGTATTCTCTGAATTCTTATATGCATGATTTGATATCTTAGTAATTCTCCTCGAACTATCGATTTGGTTTGGCCAACTAGATTGGTTTTTCTTGCAATGGGAGAAGTGCTTTGCTTTGGGTTCAATTTTGCGGTGCTCAATCCCAGTGATAGAAAGGGACATTACACATATTGTATTTTTGCCACCGAGGATAAAAAGATGGTGTTTTCATCATATTGATTGACTTAATTCATCTACATCATGTCATCTTACTTAATGCATTACTCTGTTTTTATGAACTTAATACACTAGATGCATGCTGGATAGCGGTCGATGTGTGGGGTAATAGTAGTAGATGCAGAATAGTTTCGGTCTACTTGTCACGGACGTGATGCCTATATTCATGATCATTGCCATAGACGTCGTTATAATTATTCGCTTTTCTATCAATTGTGTGACAGTAATTCGTTCACCCACCGTAATATTCGCTATCAAGAGAGAAGCCTCTAGTGAAACCTATGCCCACCTAGTCTCTTTATATCTTATAAGTTTCAGATCTACTATTTTGCAATATTTTACTTTTCAATATATAAACTAAAAACCCCCAAAATATTTACTTTACTTATTTATCTATCTCTATCGGATCTCACTTTTGCAAATAACCTAGAAGGGATTGACAACCCCTTTATAGCATTGGGTGCAAGTTGTTTGATTGTTTGTGCAGGTATGTGTTGACTTGTGTGTAATCTCCTACTGGATTGATACCTTGGTTCTCAAAATTGAGGAAAATACTTACTTCACTTTGCTGCATCACCATTTCCTCTTCAAGGGAAACCCCAACGCAAACTCGGGAAAGTAGCGAGGAAGCAAGATTTCTGGCACCGTTGCCGGGGAGATCTACACCAAGTCAGTACCCACCAAGTACCTTTCATTAAACTCTCATCTCTCGCATTTACATTATTTGTCGCTCGCCTCTCGTTTTCCTCTCCCCCACTTCTAAAATGATTTTCGATTTTTTTTGCCTTTTCTTCGTCCTTCTTTCGTTCGTCTTATTCGCTTGCTTTTTGTGTGCTTCTGTGTTGGATTGTTTGCTTTGTCACGATGGCTCAAGAAAATACTAAATTATGCGACTTTTCCAACACCAATAATAATGATTTTATTAGCACTCCGATTGCTCCCGCTACTAATGCGGAATCTTGTGAAATCAACACTGCTTTATTGAATCTTGTCATGAAAGATCAATCTCTGGCCTTCCCAGCAAAGATGTCGCATCCCATCTGAATAATTTCGTTGATTTGTGTGATATGCAAAAGAAAAGAGATGTGGATAATGATCTTGTTAAATTAAAGCTATTCCCGTTTTCACTACGAGATTGGGCTAAAACTTGGTTTTTATCTTTGCCTAAAAATAGTATTGATTCTTGGAATAAGTGCAAAGATTATTTTATTGCCAAGTATTTTCCTCCCGCTAAGATCATCTCCCTTAGGAACAATATTATGAATTTTAAACAACTTGATCTTGAGCATGTTGCATAATCTTGGGAGAGGATGAAACTTATGATAAGAAATTATCCCACACATGGTTTGAATTTATGGATGATTGTACAAAACTTCTATACCGGATTGAACTTTGCTTCCAGAAATCTTTTAGATTCGGCCGCGGGAGGTACTTTTATGGAAGTCACTTTAGGAGAAGCTACTAAACTCCTAGATAATATAATGGTTAACTATTCTCAATGGCGTATCGAAAGATCTTCCACTAGTATAAAAGTTCATGCAATTGAAGAGATTAATGTTTTGAGTGAAAAGATGGATGAACTTATGAAATTGTTTGTTAGCAAGGGTACTAATGTTGATCCCAATGATATGCCCTTATCCACTTTGATTGAAAATACTAATGAATCTATGGATGTGAATTTTGTTGGTAGGAACAATTTTGGTAACAATGCTTATAGAGGAAATTTTAATCCTAGGCCTTTTCCTAGTAATTCCTCTAATAATTATGGAAATTCCTACAACAATTCTTATGGAAATTATAATAAGATGCCCTCTAGTTTTGAGAATAGTGTTAAGGAATTTATTATTTCACAAAATATTTTTAATGCTATGATTGAAGAAAAATTGCTTAAGATTGATGATTTGGCTAGGAACATGGATATAATTTCTCTTGATGTTGATTCTTTGAAACTTAGATCTATTCCACCCAAGCATGATATCAATGAGTCTCTTTATGAGAATTTCCATTGATGAGTGCAAAGAAAGAACTACCAGGATGCGTGCTAGACGAGATTTGTTTGTAAAAGCGTGTTCTTTTAGTTCCCTTGAAAATAAAGATGAAGATCTTTAAGTGATTGATGTGACTCCTGCTGAATCTTTCTTTTACAATATAAATCTTGATAAATATGGGACTGGATATGTGTCAACTTTAGCTAAAAGGTGTCCCAATAATTCGGAGTTTTTAGATCTTGATGCAAAAATTGATAAAAGTGGGATTGATGAGGTCAAAACTTTAAGTATTGATGAACCCACTAGATTGGATCTCAAGGAATTTAATTATGATATTTTTTATTTAATAGATTGTATTTCCTTGTTGCAATCCGTGTTGAATTCTCCTCATGCTTATAATCAAAATAAAGCTTTTACTAAACATATCGCTGATACTATGATGTAATCTTTTGAAGAAAAGCTTGAATTAGAAGTTTCTATCCCTAGAAAACCTTATGAGTGGGAACCAACTACTAAAATCAAGATTGAAGATTATAATGCCATGCTTTGTGTGATTTGGGTGCTAGTGTTTCTATGATTCCAAAAATTGTATGTGATGTGCTAGGGTTCCGTGAAATTGATGAGTGTTCTTTAAATTTGCATCTTGCGGATTCCACTATTAAGAAACCTATGGGAAGGATTAATGATGTTCTTATTGTTGCAAATAGGAATTATGTGCCCGTAGATTTCATTGTTTTTATATAGATTGCAATCCTACATGTCCTATTACTCTTGGTAAACCTTACCTTAGAACAATTGGTGCAATTATTGATATGAAAGAAGGAAACATTATATTTAAATTTCCATTAAGGAAGGGCATGGAACACTTTCCAAGAAAGAAAATTAAATTTCCTTATGAATCTATCATAAGAGCTACCTATGGATTGCATGCTAAAGATGATAATACTTATATCTATTTGCGTTTTATGCCTAGCTATGGGCGTTAAACAATAGCGCTTGTTGGGAGGCAACCCAATTTTATTTTTGCTTTTTACTTTTTGGTTCTATTTTGCAAGTTTTACACATTATTACTTCTGTAGTAATTGTGTTTTGGTGTTTTAATTAGTATTTGAGCCAAGACCTTTGTGATGGCTTACAGTGATTGTTGACTTGATTTTGCTGAAAAACTGAAACTTTTGCGCCCAGTGCAGAAAATTCAATAATTCACTGGAATGTAGAAACCTTCTGAAATTTCAACACAAACTTGATATACAAATTCCCCACATCTCCCAATCTTTTCAAAAAAATTAGAGTTACAAAAGTATGCAAAGTTTTCAGATTGCTACAGACTGTTCTGTTTTTTACAGATTTTGTTTTTTATGTGTTGTTTGCTTATTTTGATGCATCTATGGCTAGTATTGGGGGGGGTATGAACCATGGAAAGTTGTAATACAATAGATATTACACCACTATAAAATTATAATAAGATCACAACAGTACCTTGGGTGGTTATTTGCTTTGTTTTACTAACGGAGCTCATGAGATTTTCTGTTAAGTTTTGTGTTGTGAAGTTTTCAAGTTTTGGGTAAGGATTTGATGGACTATGAAATAAAGAGTGGAAAAAGCCTAATATTGGGGATGCCCAAGGCACCCCAAGGTAAAATTCAAGGACGACCAAGAGCCTAAGCTTGGGGATGCCCCGGGAAGGCATTCCCTCTTTCGTCTTCATCCATCGGTAACTTTACTTGAGGCTATATTTTTATTCACTACATGATATGTGTTTTGCTTGGAGCGTCGTGGATGATATGACTCTTTGCTTTTTAGTTTTCCACAATCATCCTCGCTGAATACACCTTTATGAGAGACACACTTCAATCATGATTTATTAGAATACTCTATGTGCTTCAGTTATATATTTTGGGCTAGGCAATTTTGCTCTAGTACTTCACTTATATCTGTTTAGAGCACGACAGTGGTTTTATTTTGTAGAAATTGTTGAACTCTCTTGCTTCACTTATATTATTTTGAGAGTCTCTAAAACAGCATGGTAATTAGCCTGGGTTATGAATTTAGTCCTAATATGATAGACATCCAAAGTTGGTATAATAAAAACCTTCATATGACAATTGTGATCATTTTGAGATGTGAGGATGGTAATATTAGAATCATGGTAGTAGTAAATAGTAGGGTAGAGAAAATAATTATGTTAAGGTTCATGATTCCCGAAGCATGCACGTATGGTCTATAAAAAGTGCAACCAAAATGAGATGCTTGTGTCTTGATTGTTCACCTTTGTGTAAAGGTCGGGGGCGCGCGATGGGTAACTCCTACCAACCTCCCCCTAGGAGCATGCGTAGTAGTACTTTGCTTCGAGGGATAATAAATATTTTGCAATAAGTATGTGAGTTCTTTCTGACTAATGTTGAGTCCATGGATTATACGCACTCTCACCCTTCCACTTTGCTAGCCACTCTAGTGCCACGCAACTTTAGCCGGCGCATAAAACCCTCCTTATACCTCCCTCAAAACAGCCACCATACCTACCTATTATGGCATTTCCATAGACATTCTGAGATATATTGCCATGTAACTCCACCGTTCCGTTTGCTATGACACACTCCATCATTGTCATATTGCTTTGCATGATCATGTAGTTGACATAGTATTTGTGGCAAAGCCACCATTCATATTTTTCATACATGTCACTCTTGATCACTGCACATCCCGGTACACCGCCGGAGGCATTCATATAGAGTCATATCTTTGTTCTAGCATCGAGTTGTAATATCGAGTTGTAAGTAAATAAAAGTGTGATGATCATCATTATTTGAACATTGTCCCATGTGAGGTTATCAAAAATAAAGAGGCCAATGAAGCCCAAAAAAAGAGGCCAAAGAAGCCCACCAAAAAAGAGAGACCAAAGGGCCTAAAACAAAAAAAAAGGAAAAAATGAGAGAAAAAGAGAGAAGGGACACTGTTACTATCTTTTTCCACACTCGTGCTTCAAAGTAGCACCATGTTCTTCATGATAGAGAGTCTCCTATGTTTCACTTACCTATATTACTAGTGGGAATTTCCGTTATAGAACTTGGCTTGTATATTCCAACGATGGGCTTCCTCAAATGCCCTAGGTCTTCATGTGCAAGCAAGTTGATGCACACCCACTAGTTGTCCTCTTGAGCTTTCATATACTTATAGCTCTAGTGCATCCGTTACATGGCAATCCCTACTCACTCACATTAATATCAATTGATGGATATCTCCATAGTCCATTGATTTGCCGAGTTTATGTGATACTTTCTCCCCACTTTTGTCTATTACCACCTTCTATTCCACCCATAGTGCTATATCCATGGCTCACGCTCATATATTGCGTGAAATATTGAAAAGGCTGACGTGCGTTAAAAAGTATGAACCAAATGCTTGGCTAACATAGGGGTGGGCATGATCACCTTGTGTTGAGAAGAGGGAGCATAATAAGTCTATATGCTTTTGCAGGGATAACTTTCTTTAGCCATGTTATTTTTGAAGCTTGATAATTCACTATCTGGTATGCTTAAAATATTATTGTTCTCATGTCAACATAAACTTTTACTTGAAACTTACGGATCTGAACTGTCATACCACTTTAAAGAAGAATTGCATTGATAAATATGTTGGGTAGCATTCCACATCAAAAAAATTGTTTTTATCATTTACCTACTCGAGGACGAGCAAGAATTAAGCTTGGGGATGTTTGATACGTCTCCAACGTATCTATCAATTTTTATTGTTCCATGCTAGGATGTTTTATATGCATTAATATGCTATTTTATATGATTTTTGGGACTAACCTATTAACTTAGAGCCCAGTGGCAGTTTCTATTTTTTCCTTGTTTTTGAGTTTCGCAGAAAAGGAATATCAAACGGAGTCCAAACGGAACGAAACTTTACGAGGATTTTTCTTGGACCAGAAGACAACAGATGGACTTGGAGTACACGCCAGGGGACCCGCGAGGCAATCACAATGATGGAGGGCGCGCACTTGGGGGTAGGGTGCGCCTCCTACCTTGTGGGCCCCTCGCACCTCCCCTGACTGACCTCTTTCGCCTATAAATTCCCAAATATCCCAGAAACCCTATACGAGCGATCAAAGCCACTTTTCCGCCGCCGCAACTCTCTACTCTCGCGAGATCCCATTTGGAGGCCTTTTCCGGTATTCTATCAAAGGGGGAATCAACCACGAAGGGCATCTACATCAACACCATTGCCCTTCCGATGAAGTATGAGTAGTTTACCACAGACCTACGTGTCCATAGCTAGTAGCTAGATGGCTTCTTCTCTCTCTTTGCTCTTCAATACGATGTTCTCCTCGTTGTTCTTGGAGATCTATCCGATGTAATCTTCTTTTGCGGTGTGTTTGTCAAGATCCAATGAATTGTGGGTTTATGATCAGATTATCTATGAATAATATTTGAGTCTTCTCTGAATTCTTATATGCATGATTTGATATCTTAGTAATTCTCTTCGAACTATCGGTTTGGTTTGGCCAACTAGATTGGTTTTTCTTGCAATGGGAGAAGTGCTTTGCTTTGGGTTCATCTTGCGGTGCTCAATCCCAGTGACAGAAAGGGACATGACACGTATTGTATTGTTGCCATCGGGGATAACAAGATGGGGTTTTCATCATATTGCTTGAGTTAATTCCTCTACATCATGTCATCTTACTTAATGCGTTAGTCTGTTTTATGAACTTGATACACTAGATGCATGCTGGATAGCAGTCGATGTGTGGAGTAATAGTAGTAGATGCAGAATCATTTCGGTCTACTTGTCACAGACATGATGCCTATATTCATGATCATTTCCATAGATGCTGTTATAATTATTCGCTTTTCTATCAATTGCTTGACAGTAATTTGTTCACCCACCGCAATATTCGCTATCAAGAGAGAAGCCTCTAATGAAACCTATGGCCCTTGGGTCTCTTTGCATCTTATAAGTTTCAGATTTACTATTTTGCAATCTTTTACTTTTCAATCTATAAACTAAAAACCCCAAAATATTTACTTTACTTATTTATCTATCTCTATCGGATCTCACTTTTGCAAATAACCTAGAAGGGATTGACAACCCCTTTATAGCGTTGGGTGCAAGTTGTTTGATTGTTTGTGCAGGTATTTGGCGACTTGTGTGTAATCTCCTACTGGATTGATACCTTGGTTTTCAAAACTAAGGGAAATACTTACTTCACTTTGCTGCATCACCCTTTCATCTTCAAGGGAAACCCCAATGCAAACTTGGGAAAGTAGCGAGGAAGCAATGATCCCTTAACTAAATTTCAAGGTAAAAGTGTTCTCCATGAGTATGCACCGTTGCTACAGTTCGTCGTGTTGAGACACCACGTGATGATCGGGTGTGATAAACTCTATGTTCATATACAACGGGTGCAAGACAGTTTTGCACATGCGGAATACTGAGGTTAAACTTGACGATTTTAGCATGTACATACATGGCCTCGGAATACTAGAGACCGAAAGGTCGAAAGGGAAGCATGTAGTAGATATGATTAACATAGAGATGTTCACCACTGATGACTACTCCATCTCACGTGATGATCGGACATGGTTTAGTTGATTTGAATCACATATCATTTAGATGACTTGAGGGATGTCTATCTAAGTGGGAGATCTTAAGTAATTTGATTAATTGAACTTAATTTATCATGAACTTAGTCTTGATAGTATTTGCATATCTATGTTGTAGATCAATGGCCCGTGCTATCGTTTCCCTGAATTTTAATGAGTTCCTAGAGAAAGCTAAGTTGAAAGATGATGGTAGCAACTACACGGACTGGGTCCGTAACTTGAGGATTATCCTCATTGCTGCATAGAAGAATTATGTCCTTGATGCGCCGCTAGGTGAAATGCCTACTGCAGGAGCAGATGCTGATGTTTTGAATGTCTGGCAAGCTCGATCTGATAACTACTCGATAGTTCAGTGTGCGATGCTTTACGACTTAGAATCGGGACTTCAAAGATGTTTTGAACGTCATGGAGCATACGAGATGTTCCAGGAGTTGAAGGTAATATTTCAAGCCAATGCCCGAGTTAAGAGATATGAAGTCTCCAACAAGTTCTATAGCTGCAAGATGGAGGAGAACAATTCTGTCAGTGAACACATACTCCGAATGTCTGGATATCATAATCACTTAACTCAGCTGGGAGTTAATCCTCCAGATGATAGTGTTATTGACAGAGTTCTCCAATCACTACCACCAAGCTACAAAGGCTTCATGATGAACTATAATATGCAAGGGATGGATAAGACAATTCTTGAGCTCTTCGCAATGCTCAAAGCTGCGAAGGTAGAAATTAAGAAGGAGCATCAAGTGTTAATGGTTAACAAGACCACTAGTTTCAAGAAAAAGGGCAAGGGAAAGAAAGGGAACTTTAAGAAGAATGGCAAGCAAGTTGCCACTCCCAGGAAGAAATCCAAAGCTGGACCCAGGCATGAAACTGAGTGCTTCTACTGCAAAGGGACTGGTCACTGGAAGCAGAACTACCCCAAGTATTTGGCGGATAAGAAGGATGGCAAAGTGAACAAAGGTATATTTGATATACATGTTATTGATGTGTACCTTACGAATGCTCGCAGTAGCGCATGGGTATTTGATACTGGTTTAGTTGCTCATGTTTGTAACTCGAAATAGGAGCTATGGATTAAACGAAGATTGGCTAAGGACGAGGTGACAATGCGCGTGGGAAATGGTTCCAAGGTCGATGTGATCGCCGTCGGCACGCTACCTCTACATTTACCTTCAGGATTAGTTTTAGACCTAAATAATTGTTATTTGGTGCCGGCGTTGAGCATGAACATTATATCTGGATCTTGTTTAGTGCAAGGCGGTTATTCATTTAAATCAGAGAATAATGGTTGTTCTATTTATATGAGTAATATCTTTTATGGTCATGCACCCTTGAAGAGTAGTCTATTTTTGTTAAATCTTGATTGTGGTGATACACATATTCATACTATTGATGCCAAAAGATGTAAAGTTGATAATGATGGTGCACCATATTTGTGGCACTACCGTTTAGGTCATATTGGTGTAAAGTGCATGAAGAAACTCCATGCAGATGGACTTTTGGAATCACTTGATTATGAATCATTTGATACTTGCGAACCATGCCTCATGGGCAAGATGACCAAAACTCCGTTCTCTAGAACAATGGAGCCATCCAATGACTTGAGCAGATATGGGTATCGTTCTCTAGAAAGATGTATGCGAACCGATGAGTGTTGAGGCTCGCGTCGGGTATCGTTCTCTAGAAATATGTATGCGAACCATGCCTCTTTATTATCTACTTAATGAAACACAAGTCTGAAACATTTGAAAAGTTCAAAGAATTTCAGAGTGAAGTGGAGAATCATCGTAACAAGAAAATAAAGATTCTATGATCTGATCGCGGAGGCGAATATTTGAGTTACAAGTTTGGCCTTCATTTAAAACAATGTGGAATAGTTTCACAACTCACGCCACCTGGAACACCACAGCGTAATGGTTTGTCTGAACATCGTAACCGTACTTTATTAGATATGGTGCGATCTATGATGTCTCTTACCGATTTACCACTATCGTTTTAGGGTTATGCATTAGAGACGGCTGCATTCACATTAAATAGGGCACCGTCTAAATCCGTTGAGACGACACTGTATGAACTGTGGTTTGGCAAGAAACCTAAGCTGTCATTTCTTAAAGTTTGGGGTTCCGACACTTATGTTAAAAGGCATCAACCTGATAAGCTCGAACCCATATCAAAGAAGTGCGTCATCATAGGGTACCTGCTACCTCTTGAGCTTGCATTGCTTTTTCCTTGAAGAGGAAAGGGTGATGCAGCACAGTAGCGTAAGTATTTCCCTCAGTTTTTGAGAACCAAGGTATCAATCCAGTAGGAGACCACATGCGAGTCCCTCGTACCTACACAAACAAATAAGAACCTTGCAACCAACGCGTAAAAGGGGTTATCAATCCCTACTCGACCACTTGCAAAAGTGAGTTCTGACAAAGATAATAAGATAATATTTTTGGTATTTTGTTTTATAGATTGAAAGTAAAGAGTGCAAAGTAAAAGTAAAGTAAAGATAAATAGTTGATGGAAGATTAATATGATGGAAGAAAGACCTGGGGGCCATAGGTCTCACTAGTGGCTTCTCTCATGATAGCAGATTTCTATGGTGGGTGAACAAATTACTGTCGAACAATTGATAGAAGAGCGCATAGTTATGAGAATATCGAGGCATGATCATTGTATATAGGCATCATGTCCGTGACAAGTAGACCGAAATGATTCTGCATCTACTACTATTACTCCACACATCGACCGCTGTCCAGCATGCATCTAGAGTATTAAGTTCATAAGAACAGAGTAACGCGTTAAGCAAGATGACATGATGTAGGGGGATAAGCTCATGCAATATGATGTAAACCCCATCTTTTCATCCTCGATGACAACAATACAATACATGCCTTGCTGCCCCTGCTGTCACTGGAAAAGGACACCGCAAGATTGAACCCAAAGCTAAGCACTTCTCCCATTGCAAGAACTACCAATCTGGTAGGCCAAAGCAAACTGATAATTCAAAGAGACTTGCAAAGATATTTAAATCATGCATAAAAGATTTCAGAGAATAATCAAATATTGTTCATAGATAATCTTGATCATAAACCCACAATTCATCGGATCTCGACAAACACACCGCAAATAGAATTACATCGAATAGATATCCAAGAAGATCGAGGAGAACTTTGTATTGAGATCCAAATAGAGAGAAGAAGCCATCTAGCTAATAACTATGGACCCGAAGGTCTGTGGTAAACTACTCACAACTCATCGGAGAGGCTATGGTGTTGATGTAGAAGCCCTCTGTGATCGATGCCCCCTCCGATGGAGCTCCGGAACAGGCCCCAAGATGGGATCTCACGGGTACAAAAGGTTGCGGCGGTGGAATTATGGTTTTGTGGTGCTCTCGGATGTTTTCAGGGTACGTAGGTATATATAGGAGGAAGAGGCACGTCAGGGGAGCAATAGGTGGCCCACGAGGGTGGGGGGCGCGCCTACCCCCCTGGGCGCGCCCCCTGCCCTCGTGGCCGCCTCGTTTCTTCCCTGGCGTGTGATCCAAGTCTTCTGTGTTGTATCTGTTCCAAAAACAACTCTCCCAAAGGTTTCATTCCGTTTGGACTCTGTTTGATATTCCTTTTCTGTGAAACACTGAAATCGGCAAAAAACAACAATTTGCACTCGGCCTTGGGTTAATAGGTTAGTCCCAAAAATAATATAAAAGTGTATAATAAAGCCCATTAAACATCCAAAACAGATAATATAATAGCATGGAACAATCGAAAATTATAGATACGTTGGAGACGTATCAATACCCTAAGGAAACAATTGGGTACACCTTCTACCACAGATCCGAAGGCAAGATTTTTGTTGCCAAGAATGGAACATTTCTAGAGAAGGAGTTTGTCACGAAAGAAGTGAGTGGGAGGAAAGTAGAACTTAATGAGGCAATTGTTCCTTCTCTCGAATTGGAAAGTAGCTCATCACAGAAAACCATTCTCGTGATACCTACACCAACCGGAGAGGAAGCCGATGATGATGATCATGAAACTTCAGATCAAGTTACTACCGAACTGCATAGGTCAAGCAAAGCATGATCGACACCAAAGTGGTATGGTAATTCTGTTCTGGAAGTCATGTTACTAGACCGTGACAAACCTACGAACTATGAAGAAGCTATGATGAGCCCGGATTCCGATAAATGGCTTGAGGCCATGAAATCTGAGATATGATCCATGTATGAGAACAAAGTGTGGACTTTGGTGGACTTTCTCGATAATCGGCGAGCCATAGAGAATAAATGGATCTTCAAGAAGAAGATTGACACTGATGGTAATGTTACTATCTACAAAGCTCGACCTGATGCAAAAGGTTTTTGACAAGTTCAAGGAGTTGACTACGATGAGACTTTCTCACCAGTAGTGATGCTTAAGTTTGTCCGAATCATGTTAGCAATTGCCGCGTGATACGTCCATTTTGCATCGTGCTTTTATGTTGATATTTACTGCACTATGGGCTGTTATTACACATTATGTCACAATACTTATGCCTTTTCTCTCTTATTTTACTGGGTTTACATGAAGAGGGAGAATGTCGGCAGCTAGAATTCTGGGTTGGAAAAGGAGCAAACACTGAAAACCTATTCTGCACAACTTAAAAAGCTCCGAAACTCCACAGGACACCGTTTCATAAAATAAAAAAAATATCTGGCGAAAGAGATTCATCACGGGGGCCACCACCTGTCCATGAGGGTTGGGGGCGCGCCCCCCTCTTTGGGCGCGCCTCCTGCCTCGTGGGCCACACAATGGTCCCCCGATGCCTATCTTCTCCTATATGAGGTGTTTTGACCTGGAAAAAATCATAAGGAGGCTTTCGGGACGAGGCGCCGCCGTCTTGAGGCGGAACCTTGGCGGAAACCAATCTAGGGCTCCGGCAGAGCTGTTCTGCCGGGGATACTTCCCTCCGGGAGGGGGAAATCGTCACCGCCGTTATCACTAAAAATTCTCCCATATTGGGGAGGGTTATCTTCATCAACATCTTCACCAGCACCATCTCCTCTCAAACCCTAGTTCATCTCTTGTATCCAATCATTGTACCCAAACCTCAGGTTGGTACTTGTGGGTTGCTAGTAGTGTTGATTACTCCTTGTAGTTGATGCTAGTTGGTTTACTTGGTGGAAGATCATATGTTCAGATCCATTATGCATATTAATACCCCTATGATCATGAACAATATTATGTCTTGTGAGTAGTCACTTTTGTTCCTGAGGACATGGGAGAAGTCTTGCTATAAGTAGTCATGTGAATTTGGTATCCGTTCGATATTTTGATGAGATGTATGTTGTCTCTCCTCTAGTGGTGTCATGTGAACGTCGACTACATGTCACTTCACCATTATTTGGGCCTAGAGGAAGGCATTGGGAAGTAATAAGTAGATGATGGGTTGCTAGAGTGACAGAAGCTTAAACCCTAGTTTATGCGTTGCTTCGTAAGGGGCTGATTTGGATCCACTTGTTTCATGTTATGGTTAGGTTTACCTTAATACTTCTTTTGTAGTCGCGGATGCTTGCATTAGAGGTTAATCATAAGCGAGAGACTTGTCCAAATAAGGACAACACCCAAGCACCGGTCCACCCACATACCAAATTATCAAAGTACCAAATGCGAATCATTTGAACGTGATGAAAACTAGCTTGACAATAATTCCCATGTGTCCTCGGGAGCGCTTTCCTCCATATAAGAGTTTGTCCAAGCTTGTCCTTTGCTACAAAAAGGATTGGGCCATCTTGCTGCACCTTATTTACTTTTACCTTTTGTCACTTGCTACCAATTACCTTATCACAAAACTATCTGTTACCAATAATTTCAGTGCTTGCAGAAAATACCTTACTGAAAACTGCCTATCATTTCCTTCTGCTCCTCGTTGGGTTCGACACTCTTACTTATCTAAAGGACTACGATAGATCCTCTACACTTGTGGGTCATCAAGACTCTTTTCTGGCGCCGTTGCCGGGGAGTGAAGCGCCTTTGGTAAGTGGAATTTGGTAAGGGAAAATTTATATAGTGTGCTGAAATTTACTATCACTTGTTACTATGGCTCATCATCCTTTGAGGGGCTTGTTCGGGGTATCTTCACCCCGACCAGAAGAGAAAAGAGTTACTCCTCAACCTACTGCACCTACTGAAAATGTTTGCTTTGAAATTCCT
The DNA here is from genome assembly GCA_902687465.1 of Secale cereale. Taxonomy (NCBI): domain Eukaryota; kingdom Viridiplantae; phylum Streptophyta; class Magnoliopsida; order Poales; family Poaceae; genus Secale; species Secale cereale. Next base: position 565,723,929 of record LR738710.1, on the reverse strand, counting down.
CCGGGTATGATAGAGAAACTGCTAGATAATCTTTTTACAGGAGATGGAACACTACATCCCGATTTCCATCTAATCTATGTGGATGAAGTCTGTGGATTATTTAAGCTTGAAGGTATGCCCGAGGATGTTATCAAGAAGAAGGTCTTCCCTTTATCTTTGAAGGGAGACGCGTTGACATGGTTTAGGCTATGCGATGATATTGGATCATGGAACTATAATCGTCTGAAGTTGGAATTTCATTAGAAGTTCTACCCTATGCATCCGGTTCATCGTGATCGTAATTATATATATAATTTTTGGCCTCGCAAAGGAGAAATCATCGCTCAAGCTTGGGGGAGGCTCAAGTCAATGTTATATTCATGCCCCAATCATGAGCTCTCAAGAAAATTGATCATTCAAAATTTTTATGCTCGGCTTTCTCTTAATAATCGCACCATGCTCGATAATTCTTGTTCTGGTTCTTTTATGATGAAGACTGTTGAATTCAAATGGGATTTATTGGAAAGAATTAAACGCAACTCCGAAGATTGGGATCTCGACGAAGGTAAGGAGTCAGGTATGACCCCTATGTTTGATTGTGTTAAATCTTTTATGGATACCGATGTTTTCCGTGAGTTTAGCACTGAATTTGGACTTGACTCTGAGATAGTAGCTTCTTTCTGTGAATCATTTGCTACTCATGTTGATCTTCCCAAGGAGAAGTGGTTTAAATACCATCCTCCTATTTAAGTGAAAGTAGTTGAACCTGTTAAAGTTGAAGAAAAGACTATCACTTATAATGTTGATCCTATTGTTCCTACTACTTATATTGAGAAACCACCTTTCCCTGTTAGAATAAAGGATCATGCTAAAGCTTCAACTGTGGTTCATAAGAGTAATACTAGGACACCAACACCCTATGAGAAAATTAAAGTCGAACCTAGTGTTGCTATGGTTAAAGATCTCTTGGTAGAAAATTTAGATGGACATGTTATTTACCTCCAAGAGGAAGCTGCTAGAATAGCCAAACCCGATGCTAGGAATAAACATAGACCTGTTGTAGGTTTGCCTATTATTTATCTTAAAATAGGAGATCATTGCTATCATGGTTTACGTGACATAGGTGCTAGTGCGAGTGTAATACATATATCCTTATATGATGAAATTATGCATGATATTGCACCCGCTGAGCTAGAAGGTATTGATGTTGCTATTAAGCTTGCTAATAGAGACACTATTTCACCAATTGGGATTGTTAGAGATGTTGAAGTCTTGTGTGGGAAAGTTAAATACCCTGCCGATTTTCTTGTTCTTGGTTCCCCACAAGATGATTTCTGTCCCATTATATTTGGTAGACCCTTCTTGAATACTGTTAATGCTGAGATAGACTGCGTGAAAGATATTGTTACCATTGGTTTAGGGGATATGTCTCATGATTTTAACTTTGCTAAATTTCGTAGACAACCCCATGATAAAGAATTACCTAGTAAGGATGAAATTATTGGTCTTGCTTCTATTTCTGTGCCTCCTAACGATCCTTTTGAACAATATCTGCTAGACCATGAAAATGATATGTATATGAATGAGAGAAGGGAAATAGATGAAATATTCTTTAAGCAGGGACCCGTATTGAAAAACAACTTGCCTGTTGAAATCCTAGGGGAAGCTCCTCCACCCAAGGGTGACCCCGTGTTTGAACTTAAACCATTACCTGATAATCTTAAGTATGTTTATCTTGATGAAAAGAAGATATATCCTGTTATTATCAGTGCTAACCTTTCAGAGCAGGAAGAAGAAAAAATATTGAAAACTCTGAAGAAGCATCGTGCTACTATTGGATATACTCTGGATGATCTTAAGGGCATCAGTCCCACTTTATGCCAACACAAGATAAAATTGGAAGAGGATGCTAAACCGGTTATTGATTATCAACAACGGTTAAATCCTAAGATGAAAGAAGTGGTAAGGAAGGAAATACTAAAGCTTCTTGAGGCAGGTATAATCTATCCAGTTGCTGATAGCCAGTGGGTAAGTCCTGCCCATTGTGCCCCTAAGAAAGGAGGTATGACTGTTGTTCCTAATGATAAAGATGAATTGATCCCACAAAGAATTGTTACAGGTTATAAGATGGTAATTGATTTCCGCAAATTAAATAAAGCTACTAAGAAAGATCATTACCCTTTGCCTTTTATTGATCAAATGCTAGAAAGGTTATCCAAACATACTCATTTTTGTTTTCTAGATGGTTATTCTGGTTTCTCTCAAATACCTGTGTCAAAAGGGGATCAAGAAAAGACCACTTTTACTTGTCCCTTCGGTACCTTTGCTTATAGACGTATGCCTTTTGGTTTATGTAATGCACCTGCTACCTTTCAAAGATGCATGCTGGCTATATTCTATGATTTTTGTGAAAAGATTGTTGAGGTTTTCATGGATGATTTCTCCGTTTGCGGAACTTCTTTTGATGATTGCTTGAGCAACCTTGATCGTGTTTTGCAGAGATGTGAACACACTAATCATGTCTTGAATTGGGAGAAGTGCCACTTTATGGTTAACGAAGGCATTGTCTTGGGACATAAAATTTCTGAAAGAGGTATTGAAGTTGACAAAGCTAAAGTTGATGCTATTGAAAAGATGCCATGTCCCAAGGACATCAAAGGTATACGAAGTTTCCTTGGTCATGCCGGGTTTTATAGGAGGTTCATTAAGGACTTCTCCAAAATCTCCAGTCCTCTTACTAATCTCTTACAAAAAAATATTCCTTTTGTTTTTGATGATGATTGTCTAGAAGCATTTAAAATACGTAAGAAAGCATTGATCTCTGCACCTATTGTCTAGCCTCCTGACTGGAATTTACCCTTTGAGATTATGTGCGATGCTAGTGATTATGCTGTAGGTGTTGTTCTAGGGCAAAGAGTTGATAAGAAATTGAATGTTATCCAATATGCTAGTAAAACTCTAGACAGTGCCCAGAAAAATTATGCTACTACTGAGAAAGAATTTTTAGCAGTTGTATTTGCTTGTGACAAGTTTAGACCTTATATTGTTGATTCTAAAGTAACTATTCACACTGATCATGCTGATATCAAATACCTTATGGAAAAGAAAGATGCTAAACCTAGACTTATTAGATGGGTTCTCTTACTGCAAGAATTTGATTTGCATATTATTGATATAAAGGGAGCTGAGAACCCCGTTGTAGAAAACTTGTCTAGGCTAGAGAATAGTCTTGATGACCCACAACCTATTGATGGTAGCTTTCCTGATGAACAATTAGCTATCATAAATACTTCTCGTACTGCTCCATGGTATGCAGATTATGCTAATTACATTGTTGCTAAGTTTATACCTTACATTTTTGCTAAATTTATACCTCCTAGCTTCACATACCAGCAAAAGAAAAAGTTCTTCCATGATTTGAGGCATCACTTCTGGGATGACCCACATCTTTATAAAGAAGGAGTAGATGGTATTATTAGACGTTGTGTACCTGAGCATGAACAGGAACAGATCCTACGCAAGTGCCACTCCGAAGCTTATGGAGGACACCATGCTGGAGATAGAACTGGACATAAGGTATTGCAATCTCGTTTCTATTGGCCTACTCTCTTCAAGGATGCCCGTAAGTTTGTCTTATCTTGTGATGAATGTCAAAGAATTGATAATATTAGTAGACGTCAAGAAATGCCTATGAATTATTCACTTGTTATTGAACCATTCTATGTTTGGGGCTTTGATTATATGGGACCGTTTCCTTCCTCTAATGGATATACACATATTTTAGTTGCTGTTGATTATGTTACTAAGTGGGTAGAAGCTATTCCAACTAGTAGTGCTGATCACAACACCTCTATTAAGATGCTTAAAGAAGTTATCTTCCCGAGGTTTGGAGTCCCTAGATACTTAATGACTGATGGTGATTCACACTTTATTCATGGTGCTTTCCGTAAAATGCTTGCTAAGTATGATGTTAACCATAGAATTGCATCCCCTTATCACCCTCAGATTAGTGGTCAAGTAGAGTTAAGTAATAGAGAGCTGAAATTAATTTTACAAAAGACAGTCAATAGGTCTAGAAAAAATTGGTCCAAGAAACTTGATGATGCATTATGGGCCTATAGAACTGCATACAAAAATCCTATGGGTATGTCTCCATATAAGATGGTTTATGGAAAAGCATGTCACTTACCTCTTGATCTAGAACATAAGGCATGTTGGGATATTAAAGAGCTCAATTATGATTTCAAACTTGCCGGTGAGAAGAGGTTATTCGACATTAGCTCTCTTGATGAATGGATAACTCGAGCTTATGAGAATGCCAAACTGTTTAAAGAAAAGGTTAAAAGATGGCATCACAAAAGGATACAAAAGCGTGAGTTTAACGTAGGTGATTATGTCTTGCTATACAACTCTCATTTAAGATTTTTTGCAGGAAAACTTCTCTCTAAATGGGAAGGTACTTACGTTATCGAGGAGGTCTATCGTTCCGGTGCCATAAAAATCAACCACTTCGAAGGCACAAATCCGAAGGTGGTGAACGATCAAAGAATCAAACATTATATCTCAGGTAATCCTATAAATGTTGAAACCAATGTTATTGAAACCGTAACCCCGGAGGAATACATAAGGGACACTTTCCAGAATGATTCAGAATCCGAAAAGGAAGAGGTATGTGGTACGGTAAGTACACCGACTCCAAAATAGTTCTAAAGGCAATTTTTCACCGTTTTGGAATATTTAGAAAAATAGAAAAATAAGTGGCAGTCCGGAAGAGACACGAGGCGTCCACGAGGGTGGAGGGCGCGCCCCCCCTCTCTGGGCGCACCCCCTGCCTCGTGGGCACCTCGTGTGCCTCCCGGACTCCGATTTCTTGCACGTTACTCCTTTTGGTCGGTAAAAATTCATTATATATTCTCCCGAAGGTTTTGACCACCGTATCACGCAAAAACCCTCTGTTTTTGTTTCGAGCTATTTCTGTTGCAGATAAGAGCAAGATGTCTTCCCAGGAGTTAGTTGGAGAGAGTTGGGTGTCTCATCCAACACTTGGCCCAGGAGCAAACAGCGATGCTGACCACTTTGGTCCAGCAACGGAGGAAGAGATGGAGGCTAACTTGAAGAGGATAGATGCCATGGAGGAAGATCAAGAAGTTACTTCTCGGTTTCAAGCTGGATTCACGATGGGGGAACTGCAGAGCTCAGCTATTCCAAACTCAGTTATCCCTACCAATGTCAGGTTTCTTTCTTATGAAAATATGAAAAAGAGTGTTACTTGTTCTCCCGCAGCTATGCAGCATCCTTGGGTGAAAGGAGCTTTAGCCGTCACGGGCAAGCTCAGGAAGGAAATTATGGACCTTAAGCAGCAAGTTAACAAGCTCGAGGAGGAGAATCGTATCCTGAGGGGTATCATTACCAAGAATATCACATCATCACCCCCGAAGAAGGAGACATAATCATATGGGTATGGGCACTCCCCTTGGCAACTGCCAAGCTTGGGGGAGGTGCCCCGGTATCGTATCACCATCACTCCTATCTTTACTGTTTTTCTTAGTTCGATCCTTTTGGTAGTATCTTGATCTAGTAGAATAAAGTTAGCATGATCTACTTGTGAGCTTTCACCTTATGATCTTTACCTTTGTAATCGAGTCCGTGAGCTATATAATAAAGATTAGTGTTGAGTCAAGGGCTTGATTTCCTCACTTTGGTCATGATAGAATAAAAGAAAATATAAAAAGTATCAAAGATATCATATTGATCTTATGGGAAGTAATGACTTCACATAGAAAGAGTATGATGAATAAAAATTGTTGAGAGTTGACAAACATAGTTTTGGTCATCGATGCAATTAATAGGAAGTAATAAAGAAAGAGAGGTTTCACATACAAATATACTATCTTGGACATCTTTTATGATTGTGAGCACTCATTAAAATACGACATGCTAAAGAGTTGATGTTGGACAAGGAAGACAACATAATGGGTTATATTTTCTTATATCTAAAATAAAGTATATTGTCATGGATCATCCAACATGTTGAGCTTTCCTTTCCCCCTCATGCTAGCCAAAACTTTTGCACCAAGTGGAGATACTACTTGTTCTTCCATACATCCTTAAACCCAGTTTTGCCATGAGAGTCCACCATACCTACCTATGGATTGAGTAAGTTCCTTCAAGTAAGTTGTCATTGTTGCAAACTCGCTAAAATATGTATGATTTATTAGTGTGGAGGAAATAAGCTTTATACGATCTTGTGATATGGAAGTAATAAAAGCGACGGACTGCATAATAAAGGTCCCTATCACAAGTGGCAATATAAAGTGACGTTCTTTTGCGCTAAGACTTTGTGCATCCAACCAAAAAAGCACATGACAACCTCTGCTTCCCTATGCGAAGGGCCTATCTATTGTTCTTGCCTTATAAGAGTGAAGGTGAAAATCACCTTTCCTTTTTACATTTTATCCTTTGGCAAGCACATTGTGTTGGAAAGATCCTGAGATATATACCCAATTGGATGTAAGTTATCATGGTCTATTACTGTTGACATTACCCTTGAGGTAAAAGGTTGGGAGGCAATACCGTAAGCCCCTATCTTTCTCTGTGTCAGGTTGAAACTCCATAACCATAAGTATTGCGTGAGTGTGAGCAATTGTGAAAGACTATATGATAGTTGAGTATGTAGGCTTGCTGAAAAGCTCTTATGTTGACTCTTTCCGATGTTACGATAAATTGCAATTGCTTCAATGACTGAGATCATAGTTTGTTGGTTTTCAATGAAGTTTCTAAGTCATACTTGACATTGTGAATGAATTGTTACTTTAGCATAAGAATCGTATGACAATATATGTGTGTTTCTGTTATAAGAATGATCATGATGCCCTCATGTCCGTATTTTATTTTTATCCACCTCTATCTCTAGACATGTGGACATATTTTTCGATATGAGCTTTCGCTTGAGGACAAGCGAGGTCTAAGCTTGGGGGAGTTGATACGTACATTTTCCATCATGATTTTATGTTGAAATTTATTGCACTATGGGCTGTTATTACATGTTATGTCACAATACTTATGCCTTTTCTCTCTTATTTTGCAGGGTTTACATGAAGAGGGAGAATACCGGCAGCTGGAATTCTGGGCTGGAAAAGGAGCAAACACTGGAAACCTATTATGCACAACTCAAAAAGCTCCAAAACTCCACAGGACACCATTTAAGAAAATATAAAAAATATTTGGCGAAAGAGATTCATCAGGGGGGCCACCACCTGTCCATGAGGGTGGGGGGCGTGCCCCCCCTCTCTGGGCGCACCCCCTGCCTCATGGGCCACATGATGATCCCCCGATGCCCATCTTCTCCTATATGAGGTGTTTTGACCCGGAAAAAAATCATAAGGAGGCTTTCCGGACCAGACGCCGCCGTATAGAGGCGGAACCTTGGCGGAAACCAATCTAGGGCTCCGGCAGAGCTGTTCTGCTGGGTATACTTCCCTCCGGGAGGGGGAAATCGTCACCGCCGTCATCACCAACAACTCTCCCATATCGGGTAGGGTTATCTTCATCAACATCTTCACCATCACCACCTCCTCTCAAACCCTAGTTCATCTCTTGTATCCAATCTTTGTACCCAAACCTCAGATTGGTACTTGTGGGTTGCTAGTAGTGTTGATTACTCCTTGTAGTTGATGCTAGTTGGTTTACTTGGTGGAAGATCATATGTTCAGATCCATTATGCATATTAATACCCCTCTTATCATGAACAATATTATGTCTTATGAGTAGTTACTTTTGTTCCTGAGGACATGGGAGAAGTCTTGCTATAAGTAGTCATGTGAATTTGGTATTTGTTCGATATTTTGATGAGATGTATGTTGTCTCTCCTCTAGTGGTGTCATGTGAACGTCGACTACATGACACTTCACCATTATTTGGGCCTAGAGGAAGGCATTGGGAAGTAATAATTAGATGATGGTTTGCTAGAGTGACAGAAGCTTAAACCCTAGTTTATGCGTTGCTTCGTAAGGGGCTGATTTGGATCCACTTGTTTCATGCTATGGTTAGGTTTACCTTAATACTTCTTTTGTAGTTACGGATACTTGCATTAGAGGTTAATCATAAGTGGGAGGCTTGTCCAAGTAAGGACAACACCCAAGCACCGGTCCACCCACGTACCAAATTATCAAAGTACCGAACGCGAATCATTTGAACGTGATGAAAACTAGCCTGGCGATAATTCCCATGTGTCCTCGGGAGCGCTTTCCTCCATATAAGAGTTTGTCCAGGCTTGTCCTTTGCTACAAAAAGGATTGGGCCATCTTGCTGCACCTTATTTACTTTTACCTTTTGTCACTTGCTACCAATTACCTTATCACAAAACTATCTGTTACCAATAATTTCAGTGCTGGCAGAAAATACCTTACTGAAAACTGCCTATCATTTCCTTGTGCTCCTCGTTGGGTTCGACACTCTTACTTATCGAAAGGACTACGATAGATCCCCTACACTTATGGGTCATAACCGCATTTTATGATTATGAAATCTGGCAAATGGACGTCAAAACTGCATTCCTTAATCAATTTCTTAAAGAAGAATTGTATATGATGCAACCAGAAGGTTTTGTCGATCCTAAAGGTGCTTACAAAGTGTGCAAGCTCCTGTTGGAAATATGCCCTAGAGGCAATAATAAAAGAGTTATTATTATATTTCCTTGTTCATGATAATCGTTTATTATCCATGCTATAACTGTATTGATTGGAAACTCAAATACATGTGTGGATGAATAGACAGACTTTGTGTCCCTAGTGAGCCTCTACAGGACTAGCTCGTTGATCAAAGATGACCGCGGTTTCCAGGTCATAGACATGAGTTGTCATTTGATAACGGGATCACATCATTAGGAGAATGATGTGATGGACGAGACCCAAACGTTAAACATAGCTTTTGATCGTGTCAGTTATCGCTATAGTTTTCTGCATGTCAAGTATAAGTTCCTATGACCATGAGGTCATGTAACTCACTGACACCGTAGGAGTGCTTTGTGTGTGCCAAACGTCACAACGTAACTAGGTGACTATAAAGGTACTCTACAGGTATCTCCGAGGGTGTCTGTTGAGTTGACATGGATCGAGACTGGGATTTGTCACTCCGTGTGACGGAGAGGTATCTCCGGGCCCACTCGGTAATACGTCATCTCAATGAGCTCAAAGTGACTAAGTAGTTGGTCACGGGATTATGTATTACGGTAACGAGTAAAGAGACTTGCCGGTAACGAGATTGAACTAGGTATGGAGATACCGACGATCGAATCTCGGGCAAGTAACATACCGACGAGACAAAGGGAACTGTATACGGGATTGCCTGAATCCTTGACATCGTGGTTCATCCGATGAGATCATCGAGAAACATGTGGGAACCAATATGGGTATCCAGATCCCGCTATTGGTTATTGACCTGGGAGTGTCTCGGTCATGTCTACATGGTTTCCGAACCCGCAGGGTCTACACACTTAAGGTTCGGTGACGCTAGGGTTGTTAGTGAGAACAGTGCATGGTTACCGAAGGTTGTTCGGAGTCCCGGATGAGATCCCGGACGTGACGAGGGTCTCCGGAATGATCCGGGGACGAAGATTGATATATAGGATGAAAGGTTTCGGAGTCCGGAAGTGTTCCGGGGAGCATCGGGAAATCGGCGGATTACCGAAAAGGGTTTCGGGGGTCCCGGAAGTGGTACTGGGCCTAATGGGCCACAAAGGGGGGACACCACAGCCCTCATAGGGCTGTGCGCCCCCCCTGGGCCCTTTCCTATGGCGCATGGGGGGCTGGCCCCTCCTAGGGCAGCCGCACCCCCTGGCTTGGGGGGCAAGGCACCTAGGGGGGGAAACCCTAGGGCCTGCGCAGCCCTTGGCCGCCGCCCCCCCACTGCCCTGGCCGCCGGCCCCCCTAGGGGAAACCCTAGGGCGCCCCCCTCCCATCTATTCCCCCTATATATAGAGGGGCAGAGGGAGGGCAGCGAACACACGTTTGTGCCTCGGTGCTGCCCTCCCTCTCCCACAACATATTCGTCTTCCCGCGGTGCTTAGGCGAAGCCCTGCTGGAATCCTCCTCCACCATCACCACCACGCCGTCGTGCTGCCGGTCTCTCCATCAACCTCTCCTCCACCCCTTGCTGGATCAAGAAGGAGGAGACGTCCCCGATCCGTACGTGTGAAGAACGCGGAGGCACCGTTGCTTCGGTGCTAGGATCTTCGGCGATCTGAATCGCGGCGAGTACGACTCCGTCAACCGCATTCTTAACGCTTCCGCTTAGCGATCTACAAGGGTACGTGGATCCAACTCTCCTCTCGTAGTAGCATCTCCTAGATTGATCTTGGTGAACGTAGGAAATTTTTTTGTTTACCATGCAACGTTCCCCATCAGTGGCATCATGAGCTAGGATCTTGCGTAGATGCTTTCTCGAGTAGAACACAAAAGGGTTTGTGGGCTTTGATGTTTAAATTGCTGCCCTCCTTAGTCTTTCTTGATTCAGCGGTATTATGGGATGAAGCGGCCCGGACCAACTTTACATGTCCACGTACATGAGACCGGTTCCATCGACAGACATGTGACTTTTGTTGCATAAGATGGCTGGCGGGTGTCTGTCTCTCCTATCTTAGTTGAATCGGAATAGAACAAGGCGGTCCTTGTAGAAGGTTAAATAGCAACTTGAATATCACCGTTGTGGCTTTGCGTAGGTAAGAAGCGTTCTTGCTAGATACCCATAGCAGCCACGTAAAACATGCAACAACAAATTAGAGGACGTCTAACTTGTTTTTGCAGGGTATGTATGTGATATGATATGGCCAATGACATGATGAGATATATTTGATGTATGAGATGATCATGTTGTAATAGTTAATATCGACTTGCATGTCGATGCATACGGCAACCGGCAGGAGCCATAGGGTTGTCTTTAATTTTTGTATGACCTGCGTGTCAATCATTAAGCGCTTTGTAATGCTTTACTTTATCGCTAAACGGTAGCAATAGTAGTAAGATCATGGTGGGCGCGCGACAACCCCGATGGCGACACGATGATGGAGATCATGATGATGGAGATCATGGTGTGGCGCCGGTGACGATGGAGATCATGCCGGTGCTTTGGAGATGGAGATCAAAAGCACGAGTTGATGGCCATATCATGTCACTTATGATTTGCATGTGATGTTAATCCTTTCATGCATCTTATTTTGCTTAGGACGACGGTAGCATTATAAGATGATCCTTCACTAAAATTTCAAGATAAAAATGTGTTCCCCCCGAGTGTGCGCCGTTGCGAAGGTTCGTCGTTTCGAAGCACCACGTGATGATCGGGTGTGATAGACTCTACGTTCGCATACAACGGGTGCAAGCCAGTTTTGCACATGCAGAACACTCGGGTTAGACTTGACGAGCCTAGCATGTACAGACATGGCCTCGGAACACGGAAGACCGAAAGGTCGAGCATGAGTCATATAGTAGATATGATCAACATGTAGATGTTCACCATTGACACCACCTCATCTCACGTGATGATCGGACTTGGGTTGGTGAATTTGGATCATGTCACGCTTGAATGACCAGAGGGATGTCAATTTGAGTGGGAGTTATAAATAATTTGATTAGGTAGTAACTCACTTATCATGAACAATAGTCTAAAATGTCTTTGCAAATCTTTTTTTGTAGATGGCTCGCGCAGTAGCTCCCCTGAATTTTAATGCGTTCCTAGAGAAAGCTAAACTGAAAGATGATGGGAGCAACTTTGTGGACTGGCTCCGCAATCTGAGGATCATCCTCACAGCTGCCCAAAAGGTTTATGTCCTAAATGCACCGCTAGGTGACCCCCCCGCTCCTACAGCCACTGCAGACGTTTTGAACGCCTGGCAGTCGCGTTCGGATGACTATTCGATAGTGTAGTGTGCCATGTTGTACGGCTTGGAAGGAGGACTTCAAAGGCGTTTTGAACGTCATGGTGCATATGAGATGTACCAGGAGTTGAAGTTCATCTTTGAAAAGAATGCTAAGATCGAGAGGTATGAGACCACCGATAAATTCTTTGCTTGCAAGATGGAGGAGAATTCGTCTGTCAGTGAACACTTACTGAAGATGTCTGGGTACTATACCCGCATAGCTGATCTGGGACTTGTGTTCCCGGATGAGGCTATCATTGACAGAATTCTCCAGTCACTCCCGCCAAGCTACAAGAGCTTCGTGCAGCAATACAACATGCAAGGGATGAATAAAACCATCGCCGAGCTGTTTTCAATGCTGAAAGTTGCTGAGGCAGACATCCAGAAGGAGTATCAAGTGTTGATGGTCAATAAAACCACCAGTTTCAAGAAGAATGGCAAGGGCAAGAAGGGTAACTCTAAGAAGGGTGGCAAAGCAGTTGCTAATCCAGTGAAGAAACCCAAGGCTGGGCCCAAGCCAGAGACTGAGTGTTTCTATTGCAAGGGGAACGGCCACTGGAAGCGGAACTGCCCCAAGTATCTGGCGGACAAGAAGGGGGCCAACAGCAACAAAGGTATATGTGATATACATGTTATTGATGTGTACCTTACCAACTCTCGTTGTAGTGCCTGGGTATTTGATACCGGTTCGGTTGCTCACATTTGCAACTCTAAACAGGAACTGCGGAATAAACGGAGGCTGGCGAAGGACGAAGTGACGATGCGCGTGGGAAATGGTTCCAAGGTTGATGTGATCGCCGTCGGCAGCTCGCTCTTCGATTACCAACAGGATTAGTTATGAACCTGAATAATTGTTATTTAGTGCCTGCGTTAAGCATGAACATTATATCTGGATCTTGTTTATTGCGAGACGGTTACTCATTTAAATCAGAGAATAATGGTTGTTCTATTTATATGAGTAATATCTTTTATGGTCATGCACCCGAAGTTAGGGGTTTATTCTTATTGAATCTCGATAGTGATGATACACATGTTCATAACATTGATGCTAAAAGATGTAGAGTTGATAATGATAATACCACTTTCTTGTGGCACTGCCGTCTGGGTCATATCGGCGTGAAACGCATGAGGAAACTCCATGCTGATGGACTTTTGGAGTCTCTTGATTTTGAATCACTTGACACGTGCGAGCCGTGCCTCATGGGCAAGATGACAAGGACCCCGTTTTCAGGGACAATGGAACGGGCAAGTGACTTATTGGAAATCATACATACTGATGTGTGCGGTCCGATGAGTGTAACGGCGCGCGGTGGATATCGTTATTTTCTCACCTTCACTGACGACTTAAGTAGATATGGGTATATTTACTTGATGAAGCATAAGTCTGAAACTTTTGAAAAGTTCAAGCAATTTCAGAGTGAAGTTGAAAATCATCGTAACAAGAAGATCAAGTTCCTACGATCTGATCGAGGGGGAGAATATCTGAGTTATGAGTTTGGTGATCACTTAAGAAAATGTGGAATTGTTTCACAGTTGACGCCACCTGGAACACCACAGCGTAATGGTGTGTCCGAACGTCGTAATCGAACCCTATTAGATATGGTACGTTCTATGATGTCTCTTGCCGATTTGCCACTATCGTTTTGGGGATATGCGTTAGAGACAGCTGCATTCACTTTAAATAGGGCTCCATCTAAGTCCGTTGCGACAACACCGTATGAACTGTGGTTTGGTAAGAAACCTAAGTTGTCTTTTCTCAAGGTTTGGGGTTGCGATGCTTATGTCAAAAGGCTTCAGCCAGAAAAGCTCGAACCCAAAGCGGACAAATGTGTCTTCATAGGATACCCAAAAGAAACAGTTGGGTACACCTTCTATCTCAGATCCGAGGGCAAAGTGTTTGTCGCTAAGAACGGGTCCTTTCTCGAGAAAGAGTTTCTCTCGAAAGAATTGAGTGGGAGGAAGGTAGAACTTGATGAGGTTATTGAACCTCTGCTTCAACCAGAGAGTAGCGCAGCACAGAAAGATGTTTTTGTGGAGCCTGCAGAGGTTGAAGAGGAAGCCAATGATGATGATCAAGGAGCTTCTGATCAAGTTACTACCGAACCTCGTAGGTCGACAAGGGTACGCACTGCACCTGAGTGGTATGGTAACCCTGTCTTGGAGGTCATGTTGTTAGACAACGGTGAACCTACGAGCTATGGAGAAGCGATGGTGGGCCCGGATTCCGACAAATGGTTAGAGGTCATGAAATCCGAGATGGGATCCATGTATGAAAACAAAGTATGGACTTTGGAAGTATTACCTGAAGGGCGGAAGGCCATTCAGAATAAATGGATTTTTAAGAGGAAGACGGACGCTGACGGTAATGTCACCGTGTATAAAGCTCGACTTGTGGCAAAGGGTTTTTCACAAGTTCAAGGGATTGACTACGATGAGGCTTTCTCACCCGTAGCGATGCTTAAATCCGTCCGAATCATGTTAGCAATAGCTGCATATTTCGATTATGAAATTTGGCAGATGGATGTCAAAACAGCGTTCCTTAACTGTTTTCTTAAGGAAGAGTTGTATATGATGCAACCGGAAGGTTTTGTCGATCCAGAGAATGCTGACAAAGTATGCAGGCTCCAGCGTTTCATTTATGGGCTGGTGCAAGCATCTCGGAGTTGGAATCTTCGCTTTGATGAGGTGATCAAAGCGTTTGGGTTTGTACAAGTTTACAATGAAGCTTGTATTTACAAGAAAGTGAGTGGGAGCTCTATAGCGTTTCTAATATTATATGTGGATGACATATTGCTGATTGGAAACAATATAGAATTTTTGGATAGCGTGAAGGGGTATTTGAACAAGAGTTTTTCGATGAAGGATCTCGGTGAAGCTGCTTTCATATTGGGCATCAAGATCTATAGAGATAGATCAAGACGCTTGATAGGACTTTCACAAAGTACATACCTTGATAAAGTTTTGAAGAAGTTCAAAATGGATCAATCCAAGAAGGGGTTCTTGCCGGTATTGCAAGGTACAAAGTTGAGTAAGACTCAATGCCCAGTGACTGCGGAAGATAGAGAAAAGATGAGTGTCGCCCCCTATGCTTCAGCCATAGGCTCTATCATGTATGCAATGCTGTGCACAAGACCAGATGTCAGCCTTGCCATAAGTATGGCCGGAAGGTTTCAAAGTAATCCTGGTATGGATCACTGGACAGCGGTCAAGAATATCCTAAAGTACCTGAAAAGGACTAAGGATATGTTTCTCGTTTATGGAGGTGATCAAGAGCTCGTCGTAAAGGGTTACGTCAATGCAAGCTTTGACACTGATCCGGATGACTCTAAGTCTCAAACCGGATACGTGTATATTCTCAACGGGGGAGCGGTAAGCTGGTGCAGTTCCAAGCAGAGCGTGGTAGCTGATTCTACATGTGAAGCGGAGTATATAGCTGCCTCGGAGGCGGCAAAGGAAGGTGTCTGGATGAAGGAGTTCATGACAGATCTTGGAGTTGTGCCTAGTGCACTGAACCCAATGACTCTGTTCTGTGACAACACTGGTGCCATTGCTCTAGCCAAGGAACCAAGGTTTCACAAGAGGACCAGACACATAAAGCGACGCTTCAATTCCATCCGCGATTCGGTCAAGGAGGAGGACATAAGTATTTGCAAAGTACACACAGATTTGAATGTTGCAGATCCGTTGACTAAGCCTCTTCCACGGGCTAAGCATGATCAACACCAAGACTCTATGGGTGTTAGATTCATTACCTTGTAATGCTAGATTATTGACTCTAGTGCAAGTGGGAGACTGTTGGAAATATGCCCTAGAGGCAATAATAAAAGAGTTATTATTATATTTCCTTGTTCATGATAATCGTTTATTATCCATGCTATAACTGTATTGATTGGAAACTCAAATACATGTGTAGATGAATAGACAGACTTTGTGTCCCTAGTGAGCCTCTACAGGACTAGCTCGTTGATCAAAGATGACCGCGGTTTCCAGGTCATAGACATGAGTTGTCATTTGATAACGGGATCACATCATTAGGAGAATGATGTGATGGACGAGACCCAAACGTTAAACATAGCTTTTGATCGTGTCAGTTATCGCTATAGTTTTCTGCATGTCAAGTATAAGTTCCTATGACCATGAGGTCATGTAACTCACTGACACCGTAGGAGTGCTTTGTGTGTGCCAAACGTCACAACGTAACTGGGTGACTATAAAGGTACTCTACAGGTATCTCCGAGGGTGTCTGTTGAGTTGACATGGATCGAGACTGGGATTTGTCACTCCGTGTGACGGAGAGGTATCTCCGGGCCCACTCGGTAATACGTCATCTCAATGAGCTCAAAGTGACTAAGTAGTTAGTCACGGGATTATGTATTACGGTAACGAGTAAAGAGACTTGCCGGTAACGAGATTGAACTAGGTATAGAGATACCGACGATCGAATCTCGGGCAAGTAACATACCAACGAGACAAAGGGAACTGTATACGGGATTGCCTGAATCCTTGACATCGTGGTTCATCCGATGAGATCATCGAGAAACATGTGGGAACCAATATGGGTATCCAGATCCCGCTATTGGTTATTGACCTGGGAGTGTCTCGGTCATGTCTACATGGTTTCCGAACCCGCAGGGTCTACACACTTAAGGTTCGGTGACGCTAGGGTTGTTAGTGAGAACAGTGCATGGTTACCGAAGGTTGTTCGGAGTCCCGGATGAGATCCCGGACGTGACGAGGGTCTCCGGAATGATCCGGGGACGAAGATTGATATATAGGATGAAAGGTTTCGGAGTCCGGAAGTGTTCCGGGGAGCATCGGGAAATCGGCGGATTACCGAAAAGGGTTTCGGGGGTCCCGGAAGTGGTTCTGGGCCTAATGGGCCACAAAGGGGGGACACCACAGCCCTCATAGGGCTGTGCGCCCCCCCTGGGCCCTCTCCTATGGCGCATGGGGGGCTGGCCCCTCCTAGGGCAGCCGCACCCCCTGGCTTGGGGGGCAAGGCACCTAGGGGGGGGGGGAAACCCTAGGGCCTGCGCAGCCCTTGGCCCCCGCCCCCCCACTGCCCTGGCCGCCGGCCCCCTAGGGGAAACCCTAGGGCGCCCCCCTCCCATCTATTCCCCCTATATATAGAGGGGCAGAGGGAGGGCAGCGAACACACGTTTGTGCCTCGGTGCTGCCCTCCCTCTCCCACAACATATTCGTCTTCCCGCGGTGCTTAGGCGAAGCCCTGCTGGAATCCTCCTCCACCATCACCACCACGCCATCGTGCTGCCGGTCTCTCCATCAACCTCTCCTCCACCCCTTGCTGGATCAAGAAGGAGGAGACGTCCCCGAGCCGTACGTGTGAAGAACGCGGAGGCACCGTTGCTTCGGTGCTAGGATCTTCGGCGATCTGAATCGCGGCGAGTACGACTCCATCAACCGCGTTCTTAACGCTTCCGCTTAGCGATCTACAAGGGTACGTGGATCCAACTCTCCTCTCGTAGTAGCATCTCCTAGATTGATCTTGGTGAACGTAGGAAAAATTTTTGTTTCCCATGCAACGTTCCCCATCAGCTCCAGCGATCCATCTATGGACTGGTGCAAGCATCTCAGAGTTGGAATATATGCTTTGATGAAGTGATCAAAGCATATGGTTTTATACAGACTTTCAGAGAAGCCTGTATTTACAAGAAAGTGAGTGGGAGCTGTGTAGCATTTCTGATATTATATGTGGATGACATATTATTGACCGGAAATGATGTAGAATTTCTGGATAGCATAAAAGGATATTTGAATAAGAATTTTTCAATGAAAGACCTCTGTGAAGCTGCTTATATATTGGGCATCAAGATCTATAGAGATAGATCAAGACGCTTGATAGGACTTTCACAAAGCACATATCTTGATAAAGTTTTGAAGAAGTTCAAAATGGATTAGTCAAAGAAAGGGTTCTTTCCTGTATTACAAGGTGTGAAGTTGAGTAAGACTGAATGCCCGACCACTGCAGAAGATAGAGAGAAAATGAAAGTCATTCCCTATGCCTCAACCATAGGTTCTATCATGTATGCTATGCTGTGTACCAGACCTAATGTGTGCCTTGCCATAAGTCTGACAGGGAGGTACCAATGTAATCCAGGAGTGGATCACTGGACAATGGTCAAGAACATCCTGAAGTACTTGAAAAGGACCAATGATATGTTTCTCGTTTATGGAGGTGACTAAGAGCTTGTCATAAATGGTTACGTTGATGATAGCTTTGACACTGATTCAGATGACTCTAAGTCACAAACCGGATACATATTTTTAATGAATGGTGGAGGTGTCAGTTGGTGCAGTTCCAAGGAGAGCATCGCGACGGGATCTACGTGTGAATCGGAGGACATAGCTGCTTCAGAAGCAGCATATGAAGGAGTCTAGATGAAGGAATTCATATCCGATCTAGGTGTAATACCTAGTGCATCAGGTCGAATGAAAATGTTTTGTGACAACACTGGAGCAATTGCCTTGGCAAAGGAATCCAAGTTTCACAAGAGAACCCAACACATCAAGAGACGCTTCAACTCCATCCATGATCAAGTCAAGGAGGGAGACATATAGATTTGCAAAATCCATACAGATCTGAATGTAGCAGACCCATTGATTAAGCCTCTTCCACGAGCAAAACATGATCAACACCAAGACTCCATGGGTGTTAGAATCATTACAATGTAATCTAGATTATTGACTCTAGTGCAAGTGGGAGACTGAAGGAAATATGCCCTAGAGGTACTAAAGTTGTTATTTTATATTTCCTTATTCATGATAAATGTTTTTTCTTCATGCTAGAATTGTATTGATCGGAAACCTTGATACATGTGTGAATACATAGACAAACACTATGTCCCTAGTGAGCCTCTACTTGACTAGCTCGTTAATCAAAGATGGTTAAGGTTTCCTAACCATGGCCATGAGTTGTCATTTGATAATGGGATCACATCATTAGGAGAATGATGTGATGGACATGACCCATTCGTTATCCTAGCATAATGACCGTTCAATTTATTGCTATTACTTTCTTCATGTAAAATACATATTCCTTCGACTATGAGATTATGCAACTCCCGGACACTGGAGGAATGCCTTATGTACTATCAAACGTCACGACGTAACTGGGTGATTGTAAAGATGCTCCATAGGTATCTTCGAGGGTGTTTGTTGAGTTGGCATAGATCGAAATTAGGATTTGTCACTCCGAGTATCGGAGAGGTATCTCTGGGCCCTCTCCGTAATGCACATCATATGAAGCCTTGCAAGCAAAGTGACTTTTGAGTTAGTTATAGGACGATGTATTATGGAACGAGTAAAAAGACTTGCCAGTAACGAGATTGAACTAGGTATAAAGATACCGACGATCGAATCTCGGGCAAGTAACATACCGATGGACAAAGGGAATAACGTATGTTGTCGTAACGGTTCAACCGATAAAGATCTTCATAGAATATGTAGGAGCCAATATGAGCATCCAGGTTCCGTTGTTGGTTATTGATCAGAGAGGTGTCTCGATCATGTCTACATAGTTCTCGAACCTGTAGGGTCCGCACGCATAACCTTCGAGGACGATATTGTATTATATGAGTTATGTGATTTGGTGACCGAATGTTGTTTGGAGTCCCGGATGAGATCGCGGACATGACGAGGAGTCTCTAAATGGTTGAGAGATAAAGATTGATATATAGGATGATAGTATTCAGACACCGGAAGTGTTCCGAAGTGTATCGAGTAATTATCGGAGTACCGGGGGGGGGGTTACCGGAACCCCCGGGGGAGGTATATGGGCCATATGAGCCATAAGAGGGGAGCACACCAGCCCACAAGGGGTGGCACGTGATGTCTGCTAGAACTACGTCGGTATTTCCCCAAAGAGGAAGGGATGATGCAGTATAGCAGCGGTAGGTATTTCCCTCAGTGACGAGACCAAGGTTATCGAACCAGTAGGAGAACCAAGCAACACAACGTAAATAGCACTTGCACACAAATAACGAATACTCGCAACCCGACGTGTAAAAGGGGTTGTCGACCCCTTTCGGGTAACTGACGTGATAGAGTTGTAAATATTTATTGATTGAATGATAAATACGATAAACTACAGCAAGGTATTTTTGGGTTTTTGGTTTAGTAGATATGAAAATAAAAGCAAAGGAAAATAGATCGCAAAGGCAAATAATATGAGAAAGAGACCCGGGGGCCGTAGATTTCACTAGTGGCTTCTCTCGAGAAAATAGCTAACAGTGGGTAAACAATTAATGTCGGGCAATTGATAGAACTTAAAATAATCATGACGATATCCAGGCAATGATCATTATATAGGCATCACGTCCAAGATTAGTAGACCGACTCCTGCCTGCATCTACTACTATTACTCCACACATCGACCGCTATCCAGCATGCATCTAGTGTATTAAGTTCATGGAGAAATGGAGTAATGCAATAAGAACAATGACATGTTGTATACATGATCTATTTATGTAGAAATATACCACATTGTTTTATCCTTCGTAGCAATGATACTTACGTGTCGGTTCCCCTTTTGTCACTGGGATCAAGCGCCGTAAGATCGAACCCACTACAAAGCACCTCTTCCCATTGCAAGATAAATAGATCAAGTTGGCCAAACAAAACCCATATATCGGAGAAGAAATATGAGGCTATAGGCAATCATGCATATAAGATATCAAAAGAAGACTCAAATAACTTTCATGTATGTAAAAAGATAGATCTGATCATAAACTCAAAGTTCATCGGATCCCATCAAACACACGGCAAAAGAGTTACATCATATTGATCTCCAAGAGACCATTGTATTGATAATCAAAAGAGAGAGAGGAAACCATCTAGCTACTGACTACGGACCCATAGGTCTACAAGGAACTACTCACACATCATTGGAGAGGCACCAATGGAGATGGTGAACCCCTCCGTGATGGTGTCTAGATTGGATCTGGTGGTTCTGGACTTTGCAGGGGCTGGATCAAAATTCCGTCAACTCCCCTAGGGTTTTTCGAATATTGGGGTATTTATAGAGCAAAGAGGCGGTCCGGGGGGCACCCGAGGTGGGCACAACCCATCAGGGCGCTCCTGGGCCCCAGGCGCGCCCTGGTGGGTTGTGCTCCCCTCGGAGCTCCACCCAGGTGCAGCCCTGTCCCATTGGATGTCTTCTAGTCCAAAAAAATACACAAAAAGTTTTCTGCGTTTGGACTCCGTTTGATATTGATTCCCTACGATGTAAAGAACATGCATAAAACAACAACTAACACTATGTCAATAGGTTAGTACCAAAAAATGATATAAAATGACTATAAAATGATTGTAAAACATCGAAGAATGATAATATAACAACATGGAACAATAAAAAGTTATAGATACGTTGGATACGTATCAGCATCCCCAAGCTTAATTCCTGCTCGTCCTCGAGTAGGTAAATGATAAAAACAGAATTTTTGATGTGGAGTGCTGCCTATCATGTCATATCATATTCTTTTCTTTATGGCATGTACATTTGGACTTTTATATGGTTCAAAGAAATAGTCTAGTTTTGACATGAGATTTAAATACTCAAACATATCAACAAGCAACCATGTCTTTCAAAATATCAATGCTAAAATAAGTTATCCCTAGCCCATCATGCTCAACCATTGATCAATTCACGAAACACATTCGCAGATTAGTTACACCCAATGCTCAAGTACGATCATAGTGTGTCCTAGTTGGTGCTTTTAAGAGAAGATGGAGACTCAAATTCAAAATAAAAATTGCATAAGTAAAAGAAAGGCCCTTCGCTGAGGGAAGTAGGGATTTGTAGAGGTGCCAGAGCTCAAAGCTTAAATTGAGAGATAAAATTATTTTGGGAGGTGTACTTTTCCCACCAACATAAATGACTTGAGGTTCCGAATACTTTCCATGCTAAATATATCATAGGCAGTTCCCAAACATAAAATAAAGTTTATTCCTTCTCCACCAAACTTTCACAAGCCATGGCTAGCCGAATCCACGGTTGCCTTCCATACCAACACTTCCCAAGGAATTTATTATTTGACAACATAAAGTAAATTTGTTTTTCATTCGGGACTGGGCATCCCTAATACCTTTGCCTTACTTTCGTGCAATGGCAAGTGAATAAACACTCATCGTGAGAATAACACATCTAGCATGGAAAATATTGGCCACCCCTCACCGCCTCGCGAGCGGTACGGGCACACAAAAGGGAAATTTATTTTGAAAATTAGAGATGGCACATAGAAATTTGCTCAGAACGGCAAGGGAATACCACATATAGGTAGGTATAGTGGACTCATGTGGCAAAACTGGGATAAAGGATTTTGGATGCACAAGTAGTGATCATACTTAGTACAAAATGAAGGCTAGCAAAAGATTGGGAAGTGACCAACCATGAAACAAATAATCTCATAAGCGAACATTGAGCATAAATAACACCGAATAATGCACCACAAGTAGGATGTAATTTCATTGCATCATTATTGACTTTCGTGCTTGCATAAGGAATCGCAAACTTTAACACTAATATTCTTACTAAAGCATAATTACTCATTAACATGACTCACACATCACATCTTCATGTCTCAAAACTATTACAAGGAATCAAGTTTATTTTGTCCAATGATCTTCATGATTTTTTTTATTATATCCATCTTGGATATCTATCACTTTGGGACTAATTTTCATGTGTTGCTTTTAATAAGCTCAAACAAGTATAAGTGAAGATCATAAGCATAATTTTTCTTTTTCTCTCAAAATAATTTAAGTGAAGCAAGAGAGAATTTCTTAAAAATTTACTAACTCCCAAATAAATCTAAGTGAAGCAAGAGAGTATTTCTTCAAAAATACTAAATCACACCGTGCTCAAAAAGATATAAGTGAAGCACTAGAGAAAATAGCTCATAAAAATTTAAGTGAAGCATAGAGAGCTATTTTAACAAGTCATGGCATAATTTTGGCTCTCTCAAATAGATATGTACAACAAGGATTGATGACTTAAAAAGCAAAACAAAATAAGCAAAGACTCATATCATACAAGATGCTCCAAGCAAAACACATATCATGTGACGAATAAAAATATAGTTTCGAGTAAAATACCGATGGTCGTTAGAAGAAAGAGGGGATGCCACTCAGGGGCATACCCAAACTTAGTTGCTTGCTTCTCTTTTAGATAATGGCTTGGGATGCCAGGTCATCCCCAAGCTTAGGCTTTGCTTACTCCTTATTCTTTCATCCATCGTAAGTTAACCCAGAACTTGAAAACTTCAATCACACAAAACTCAATAAAACCTTCGTGAGATCCGTTAGTATAAGAAAGCAAATCACTACTATAAGTTCTGTAGTCAACCAATTCATATTTTGTATTTGTATAATATCTACGGTATTCCAACTTTTGTATGGCAAAAACTCATCAAAGAAAACCATAGAACCATCAAAATAAGCACATAACACAATAAAAACAGAATCTGTCAAAAACAAAACAGTTTGTAGTAATCAGGAAGTTTTGAATACTTCTGTAACTCTAAAAATCTTGAAAAAATAGGGAGACATGGGCAATTTGTATATTAATCTTCTGCAAAACGAATCAACTTAATAGCACTCTTCTGTTAAAAATGAGAATTTTCCTCGTGAGCGCAAAAGTTTCTGTTTTTTAGCAAGATCAAACCTACTAACACCTAACATGATCCTAAGGCTTTGCTTGGCACAAACCTTTATTCAAACCACAAAAACACATCTAATCAGAGGTATTAAAGGGTATTTTATTGAAAACATCAAGGAAATCAAAAAGCCAAAATATACAAGTTGGGTTGCCTCCCAACAAGCGCTATCGTTTTACGCCCTGAGCTAGGCATAGAGCAAGGATCTAAGTTTTCTCATCCGTTGTTTTGGCAACCTTTGCGAGGGTTTTCTCAAACCCGAGAGGCTCTTTGTGCTTCCCTAAATTCTCAGGATAAGATACCATCTTGAGATCCAAAATATCCAATCGCTTATTGCAAAGAGTAATCAAAGTATTCATGCGATTGATACTACCATTAAGATGCTTGAGGGGTCCATTATACTTTAGTAACTCAACCATATGTTTGTGTAAATCACCAAGTTTGTCCAACATTTGAACTCTCTCAGGGGTAAAAGAAAGCCCCTTCTTTAAAGGTGGAACACCCAAAATTCCTTCTAGTAACTCATACGCAACATTAGCATCAAGCTCAATAAAATTCCCTTTAGTGGCAAAATCTAAGAGTTGTCTATGATGCAAAGCCAATCCTATGTAAAAATTACGAAGCAAGATCCTAGCACCCCCCTTTAAATAGCAAATACGATAGGATTCCATAAGCCTATACCAAGCATCTTTCAAATTTTCTCCTTGTCTTTGCTTGAAGTATAAAACTTCAAAATCTGGTGACAAAGGAGGGGTAGGCGCTCTAGCCATCAGGACTAGGAAACAAGAAAACGACGAAAGAAAAAGATGGCGAATAAATACGGAAAATGTTTGTGAAGTGGGGAGATGAAAACGAGAGGCAAATGGAATATAATGTAAATTGTGAGGAGATTAGATTTGTGATTAGGAACCTGGTATATGTTGAAGGTGCTCCCCACCAACGGCGCCAGAAATTCCTTTTGATGTCTGCTAGAACTTTGTCGGTGTTTCCCCAAAGAGGAAGGGATGATGCAGTATAGCAGCGGTAGGTATTTCCCTTAGTGATGAGACCAAGGTTATCGAACCAGTAGGAGAACCAAGCAACACAATGTAAACATCACCTGCACACAAGTAACGAATACTCGCAACCCGACGTGTAAAAGGGGTTGTCAATCCCTTTCGGGTAACGGACGTGATAGAGTTGTAAATATTGATAGATTGAATGATAAATAAGATAAATTGCAGCAAAGTATTTTTGGGTTTTTGGTTTAGTAGATTTGAAAATAAAAGCATAGGAAAATAGATCGCAAAGGCAAATAATATGAGAAAGAGACCCGAGGGACGTAGATTTCACTAGTGGCTTCTCTCGAGAAAATAGCAAACGGTGGGAAAACAATCACTCTTGGGAAATTGATAGAACTTCAAATAATCATGACGATAGGTGTAACATCCAAAATTTTCAATTTGGAATGTTATACATAGATCATATTGCATAGCATATTTTATTTCATTTGTGTGCTTGCGATCCTCGAAAATTCTAAGCAACTCAAGGACCCACGGAGAGAGTTGGGTGTTTTACCGTTTTCGTATTTGAGTTTTCTCAAATACCGGTACGGGGATCACTTTGGTTTTAATTGTTTTTCTCTCTTAAAAATATTTCTTAGTAAAGTATATGAGCGGAGATAATATGACTTCTCCAAAATAAAAGAAATATTGGAGGAAAAATGTTAAAATCAACTTCAGTATTTTATTCGGATTTATTTGCGATTTATTTGCATAGGAAAAATGCGCGTTTTTCAAAATTTCATTTAGGTCCGAGAAAAATGTTCACTTTGTCCTAATTATTCTTAGAGAACGGTGAAAATTTATTTGGGAATTTTTGGAGTCCGTTTAGTATTTTTTCGCCTGTTTTAGTACGTCAGGACTATTAAGAAAAAAAAAGTCAACCGACTTATCGGGCCGTGTCCGGCTAGGACACTGCACCCGGGGCCTCTTTAAAAGCCCAGCCGCCGCCACCCCTGCCCAACCCATTGCCCGCCCCGCCTGCCCTAGCGCCACTGCCGCTGCTAGCTCCGCCGCCGCCACACCGCCGCTCCTCGCCGCCGGCGCCGCCGGCCGCCGTCGCCGCCGAACCCGCCGGACGCCGCCGCCTCGCCGGAGCCGCCGCCGCCGATCCCGCCGCCGCCATCGGTTTTCTCGAAAAACCGATCGATTTTATTCGAAACCCTAGATCTATTTTTTTATAGATCGGTTCGTTTTTTTTCTTCCGATTTAGATAAATAGCAGACGTTCGTCCGTACATTCGTTTTAACGAACGTTGTTTGCCCGTTAGTCACACACATTGAACGTTCGTCCATTTTTCTTTTTCAGGGCTTTTCCGCGATTATTTTCGATCGCAATTTCTGCCCTAACCTTGTTTTTAGTTTTATTTTCGCTCGAAAGTCGGAATCAGGCGATTCAAGCGCCCAGATCTTCGTCTCGAATCCCTCTTTCCGTTTAACCAACTTGAACAAGGTTTTGCTACTGTAAAATTTGAATTTATATCAAACTAGTAATCGGATCTTGTTTCTTTCTCAGTTTGAGTTTCGTTGCTCCGTTTGATTTGATTCTTTTTGCAAATCGGAGTTCTTAAGTTGAACTTTCTGGTTAGATCTTCTTATTTGGAGTTTTATCTATGCATCCTTGCTTGATTGCTTATGTATGCTATTATTTGCTTGCGATAGAATTCCTGGAGTATGAAGCGTGCTACTACGAGTCCCTAGGTTTTGCGAATCATCAGCAACGCAAGTAACACTTTGATCATACCCTTTATTACCTAGTTTTTATGCATTAGATCAAACCCTCACACATTGCATGAGTAGGATCTCTTAACTTGTGTGTCTGGGAAGTAGATTGAGGTAGAACCTATTACCTGCATTATTTTCAAACCCTGGGAGTTACTTCTACGTTATGCTTAGGTTGCCATGCTATGCTCGTAGACGTGGATTGGGTTTGAGAGTATCCATGACAAATATGAGATGTTAATTAATGGTTCAACTTAAGGTGGCTACTTTAATACACATCTGGGTGGATTGGTTGCAGGGCACCTGGAGAATCCAGTGTTGTCCTAGGAAATCCCGAAGGAACCGTGTGATTATCCTATGGAATGCCACCCAGGCTCAAAGGGATCATAAAACTATTTATGCTAGAAACTTATGTGTGCAGCCACAATGCCATTATGGGCTCTGGCATAGTATGAGTAAGTTGTGTGAGCTCTTTCAGTGGTGGACTAGCAGATGTAGGGGAAAGTAGGTGTACGGGTCCACCCGGAGTAAAGAGTAAATGCTTCTGAAAGACTATGTCTCGGTCATCCGTTTCTCAAACACCATGCAGTGCGAGAAATCCAACGGAGAAGATCGAGTCTTGTGGGGAAAAGTGCGCAAACCTTTGTAGAGTGTACAAACTAATCATGATTAGCCGTGTCC
The DNA here is from genome assembly GCA_902687465.1 of Secale cereale. Lineage (NCBI taxonomy): Eukaryota > Viridiplantae > Streptophyta > Magnoliopsida > Poales > Poaceae > Secale > Secale cereale. The sequence continues at coordinate 565,696,925 of LR738710.1, read as the reverse complement.
CCGCTTATGGACATCTTGAGTATCTGGTACTTGAATTATTGGTTGATCTCATCACTCTAAAATTAATTTGTTTTGTTAATGATGACTACTTTAATTGGGATTGAGTTGGAGGAACCTTCTCAATGATGTGTCAACTACCATGATAGTTAAAATAAAAGTTATTCCTTTGTTGTAGGAAAAAAATGGCTTTATGCAAAAACTTTAACCTTAGAGCCTCCACCAGCCAAATATGCATATAGTGTTAGCCTTTATTCTGTTACTTGCTCTACTGTGTTATCTTGCCAGCATATTCCATGTGCTGACCCGTTTCGGGCTGCAACATCTTACGTTACAGACTTTTCAGAAGAATAGTAAGGTGCGCTAGGTCATTTGTCATGCACTCAGCTATGCCATTGGAGTTGATGGACTCACTTATCTTCCAAGCCTTCTGCTATTATCGTGTTAGATGGTCTTATGCTATATACTTTTGTAATAAGTTCTCTTTTGAGACATTCGATGTAATAAGTGTGTGATTGCCACTCTGTTATAAATCCTTCAAGTACTATGTGTGGCAGCAATACCGATCCAGGGATGACACAGAACACAGAGACTTCGGTCCATTCGGTTCGTGGTCGCTACAAGATGGTATTAGAGCACACGCTGAATGTAGGACACGACCACTAAGATAAACCCTAGGTCACTCTTCTGTACTCATTTCTGACTCCTCTCCATTTTCTACTCTTTAGGATGGTGGACCCAAGGAACAAGTTCACTCAACCAGATGAAGACGCACCTTTTGGACGACACTTGAAGGACGTCACTAGGTACCTGAACATCGGAATGCCAAGCTTCATCGGAACCTACACCGCCACTTTACCAGAAGAGGAGCGATGGAATATTCAAGTTCAAATTCCCGAGAGGACATTCGCACCATCCACTGAGCCCATAGAGTTTTCTTTTGATGCACCAACCTGGAGCCTAGGCAAGAGTATGGCAGCCCGCATTACGATGGGATGAATTGGAGAAGTCTACAAGCAGGAGCTGAAGGACACTATCTACCAGATATGTGGACGCCGAGATGAGCAATGGGGGCATGATCAGTACCCAGAAGGATAGGTCCATTGCAGCGTTCATCCCGGAGTTAAACCAGCACATTCGTCGACACGAGCACCAGATGTGCGCAGGGATGATAGAGTTGAAGAAGGCGCTAACCAGGAACTTGGAGCTAGAAGAGGAAATCAAGTCTACACGTGACGGATACGAGGAGGAGATGACAATACTTGTGGAGAAGAATGATGGCTTGACAAGGAAGCTAGGAGTATTCATGGGAGATCCAACACCAGGAGGAGGAGGAGAAGAAGAAGAACCTAAGGAGATTTGTTCTAAGGACTACATCATCATCGACAACACCGACTCGGACCCCGATAATAGTGATGATGACTATGAAGATGAAGCTGGAGCAGATATCATGGAATCTTCCGCCGATCAAAATTTCTAGATGACCACCTTATGACTAGTAGTTTTCCCCTCACAAAGTAGAATTTAGAGCACTTTGTAACGTTAGTTAGATCTTTTGTATGACCTTGCTTGAAATTGATTGGTGTGATATGATTTTATTTGTCTCATGTGCATATGGGTAGTGAATTTTCCCTTAGACCTATTTTCTATTCTAATCTCTTCCCTCTACACCATCAGATGCCTCCGAGACGTGAGCCCGGATTTCAGTTTCCCCTAGAGCTCACTCAGTTGATCCAGCAGCAGAACACTGATACGTCTCCAACGTACCTACTTTGCCAAACACTTTTGCCCTTGTTTTGGACTCTAACTTGCATGATTTGAATGGAACTAACCCGGACTGACGCTGTTTCCAGCAGAACTGCCATGGTGTTGTTTTTGTGCAGAAATAAAAAGTTCTCGGAATCGCCAGAAAATCAAGGGAGAATATTTCAGAAAATATAAAAAATACCTGCAAGAAGATCCACACCGGGGGGCCCACGGCCTGTCCTCGAGGGTGGGGGGCGCGCCCCCTTCCCAGGGCGCTCCCCCTGCCTCGAGGCCCCCCGATGCTCCACCGACGTATCCCCAGGTCCTATATATTCCGTTTCGTGGAGAAAAAAATCAGGGAGAAAGAATTATCGCGTTTCATGAGACGAGCCGCCGCCAAGCCCTAATCTCTCTTGGGAGGGCTGATCTGGAGTCCGTTCTGGGCTCCGGAGAATGGAGATCGTCGCCATCGTCATCATCAACCTTCCTCCATCACCAATTCCATGATGCTCACAGCTGTGTGTGAGTAATTCCATCGTAGGCTTGCTGGACGGTGATGGGTTGGATGGGATTGATGGCTTCTCGCCCCTCATTGGTTACCCCAAGTGGAAGGTTTGAGATGTAGCGTAGCGACAAATTTCCCTTGGCAAAGATACCAAGGATCGAATCCCGTGAGACTCCGAGGGTCGACAAGAAGGTGTCAATGGCGCCAGAAACTTTTGCTTGACAGGACCTGCACACAGATACAAATAACTTTGCTCCCAACGAGTACAGAGAGGTTGTCAATCCCTCCGGCCTTGTCGTTTACGAAGGATCAAACACAAGAGATAATAGTGATAGGTATGACTGCAACTAGGAAATAAGAACAGGCAGTAAATAGCGGGTGTGATCAGTGATGGTAATATGGACCGGGGTCCCATGATGTTCACTAGTGATGTCTCTCTCCCAAAAGACGATAAAACAGCTAAGCGAGGTAAACAAATTACAGCTGGGCAATTGACAGGATTATGTGCGCAAACCAATGCTAACTATGCTGTAAAGAAAGGTAGAGGCTCAAAAGCATGGGCGGTACGCCAAGGCAAGTAGACCGAAATCCATCTGCGTCTACTACTAATCATCCACCTTGAGATATCTATCCAGAACATCTCGCTGGTATTAAGTTGCGAGTCCCACCCAAAGTGTAAACTCAAAGCAACAGACAACTGCATTAAAAGAACTTTGCGTAAAGTAAACAATCCTTGCACCCGCAAGTACAAGCACCGTTGTTTTCCCCCTTGTGGCAACAACACATCCCCTAGACTCATGTTTCTGTCACTCAAGCTAGTCATCGAGGGGCATGAACCCACAATCAAGCATAACGTTCCCTCTTGGAGTTACTACCTACTACTCGGCCAAAGCAATAAACAGCAACGAAGAACATGCAAGAATTACTCAAGAACATAAATATAAAAGCGGTGAATCAAATATATTACTCACACACAATCTGAACATAATCTCATAATCCATCGGATCCCAGCAAACTCAGCAGAGCAACAACATAAAGATTACATATGTGCTTCGATCATGTAGGGCAGCTCACGAGGTCTAATCCATGAAGAACAAAGAGGGGAGGAGAACATCACATAGCTACTGGTCATGGACCCATGGTCCAAGGGGGACTACTCACAACTCATCCGGGAAGCGTCCATGGTGGTGGAGAAGCTCCCGGTGGTGGTTCTCCCCTCCGGCAGGGTGCCGGGAAGAGTTCTCCTGGTGCTCCTGATCTTGGAAGCGCGGCGGTGGCGGAACAGAGATGAGATCGCGAAAAAGGGTTCCGTCCTCGAGGGTTTCGGGACGCGAGCAATATATATGCAAAAGGGGGTCACCAGAGGCGGAGGTGGGGCCCCAGGCGCCCCCCTGGCGCGGCCAGGGGTGGGGCCGTGCCGGGTGGCCGCCTGGGCCACCCCAGGCTCCCCTCTGGCCCTGCCTTGGTTTTTTTGGAAGCTCCCGATATGCTGATTTTTCCTGTATTTTTCCCGGAATTTTTAGGGCACTTTTAATATGGGGGAAACCTGAAATAGAAAAAACAGCAGAAAACAGGAACTGGCACTGTGGTGCACTGAGTTAATAGGTTAGTCCAAATATGATCAAAAGTGTATGGAAGTGCATAAATATCATAGCAATATCACACAAAAGAGGCATGGAGCAAGCAGAAATTATAGATACGTTTTGGACGTATCAGGGATCTATCATGTAATCGAGTTAGTTTTGTTAGGGTTTGATCCCTAGTATCCACTATGTTCTAAGATTGATGTTGCTATGACTTTGCTATGCTTAATGCTTGTCACTAGGGCCCGAGTGCCATGATTTCAGATCTGAACCTATTATGTTTTCATGAATATATGTGTGTTCTTGATCCTATCTTGCAAGTCTATAGTCACCTACCATGTGTTATGATCCGGCAACCCCGAAGTGACAATAATCGGGACCACTCCCGGTGATGACCATAGTTTGAGGAGTTCATGTATTCACTATGTGTTAATGCTTTGGTCCGGTACTCTATTAAAAGGAGGCCTTAATATCCCTTAGTTTCCAATAGGACCCCGCTACCACGGGAGGGTAGGACAAAAGATGTCATGCAAGTTCTTTTCCATAAGCACGTATGACTATATTCGGAATACATGCCTACATTGCATTGATGAACTGGAGCTAGTTCTGTGTCACCCTAGGTTATAACTTCTACAAGATGAATTGCATCCGACGTAATTTCCCATCACCGATCCAATGCCTACGAGCTTTACCTATATTGCTAGTCGCTTATTTACTTTTCCGTTGCTATTATCACAAAAACACTATCTTTACTTTTATTGCTGCTACCACCACTATCATATTACTTTGCTACTAAACTATCTTGCTGCAGATACTAAGTTTCCAGGTGTGGCTGAATTGACAACTCAACTGCTAATACTTAAGAGTATTCTTTTGCTCCCCTTATGTCGAATCAACAAATTTGGGTTTAATACTTTACCCTTGAAAACTGTTGCGATCCCCTACACTTGTGGGTTATCAAACACCTTGATGCAACTTCTTGTCCAGAACAATCAGAGCAACAACAACAACCCTCCACCACCACCACCCGTGGACAACCTGACACGTTTCCTAAGGTTGCAACCACCGGTGTTTTCTATTAGCATTGAACCAATAGTTGCTGATGACTGGCTGCGCAATATTGGAAGGGAGTTGACCACCACAAATTGCACGAATGCTGAGAAGGTGCGTTTTGCCGCACATCAGTTGGCTGGACCAGCAGCAGCATGGTGGGAGAACCACACAACCACTTTCCCTATATCCAATGTCACTTGGGATCAGTTTCAGCAAGCTTTTAGCACTGCCCATGTCTCAACTGGAGCCATGAGCATGAAGAAGCGAGAGTTTCGCAACTTGCACCAAGGAAATCGTATTGTGGCTCAGTACGTAGATGAGTTTAGTACTCTATATCGTTATGCCCCTGACGATGTGGCCACGGATGCCGCGAAGCAGGAGAAGTTTTTGGAAGGGCTAAATGATGAGATGAGCATACAGTTGATGGTGGCAACCTTCAACAACTACCAGGAGTTGGTAGATAAAGCTCTTATGATTGAAGGAAAGCAACAGCAGATAGAGAGCCGCAAGAGGAAGTATGGACAAGGAAGGAATAATTCTGGAGCCCAGCAGAAGCCCCGTTTCACCCCAAACTCGGGAGGATATACCCATAACCATGGAGGCCACACCCATAATGGAGGAAGTTCTCACAACCACAATGGATCTAAAAATGGGAATGGGAATGGAGCAAACAATAATCAGAACCGCTCCACTCCATCCACACCTGCCAAGAGGGATTTAGGTCACATTACCTGTTTCAAGTGCGGGAAGAATGGACACTACGCGACGGAGTGCCCTGAAGCTAAGAATGGGAACGACAATGGAAGCACCGGGAAGAAGCCCAACCCTTTCAACAAAGGACAAGTGAACCACGTGACCGTGGAGGAGGTTGAAGAGCAACCTGATGCAGTTGTCGGTAAGTTTTTGGTTAAGTCATTTACCGCAGTAGTTCTATTCGATACTGGTGCATCGCATTCATCCATTTCAAGGGGATTCGTAAATAGACACAAGTTGCCCACCAAAGTCCTTATGACCCCCATGTTAGTAAGTTCACCCAGAGCGGAATATATGGCAAATCCAGGATGTTTTCAAGTGCCATTGACCATTGGACGCCATGTTTTCCCCTCAGACCTGATAGTTTTGGAGTCACAAGGATTGGATGTGATACTAGGTATGGATTGGCTATTGATGTATGGAGGGAACATCGATTGTGCCAGTAAGTCTATTTTACTTACCACCCCAGAGGGAAAAAGAATCAAGTATGTATCTAGGCATTCGCCTAGAAGGACAGAAGTAAATTCTCTCTCGGGAGTTGTTCAGGAGGAAGTGCCCGTAGTAAAGGATTATCCGGATTAATTTCCAGAGGAGCTACTAGGCATGCCGTCGGATAGGGATATTGAGTTTTTAATTGAGCTATTGCCAGGCATCGGACCAATATCAAAGAGACTATACCGGATGCCAGCAAATGATATGGAGGAGATCAAGAAGCAGATTAAGGAGTTATTGGAGAAAGGATTTATTCGACGAAGTTCATCACCTTGGGGAGCCCCAGTGCTTTTGGTCGAGAAGAAGGATGGATCTTTAAGAATGGTCGTTGATTATCGGGCACTGAATGAAGTGACGATTAAGAATAAGTATCCGCTGCCGATGATCAATGATTTGTTCGACCAACTTCAAGGAGCTAAAGTATTCTCCATGACCGATCTACGATCAGGATACCACCAGTTGAAGATCCGAGAGAAGGATATACCTAAGACAGCCTTCACCACAAGGTATGTGCTATATGAGTATACGGTTATGTCATTTGGATTGACTAACGCCCCTGCCTATTTCATGAGCATGATGAATAAGGTGTTCATGGAGTTCTTGGATAAGTTTGTTGTGGTATTCATTGATGATATCTTGGTGTACTTGAAGAACGAAGAGGAACACGAGGAGCATTTGTGTTTGGTTCTGGAGAAGCTCAAAGAACATCAGTTGTATGCCAAGTTTAGAAAATGTGAGTTTTGGTTAAAGGAAGTTGGATTCTTAGGACATGTTATATCAGGAGAAGGTATATTAGTGGACCCTATCAAAGTGCAGGCAGTCACTGAGTGGCTGGCACCCACTTCAGTTGGAGAGATCCGCAGTTTTCTTAGACTCGCGGAATACTACCGGATATTCATAGAGAATTTCTCCAAGATTGCAAACCCTATGACGACATTGATGAAGAAGGACACCAAGTTCCATTGGACTGAAGAGTGCGAAGAAATTTTCCAGGAGTTGAAGAAACATTTGACGATAGCCCCAGTGCTGATCTTGCCAGATATACGCAATGATTTCCAAGTGTATTGCGATGCTTTACGCTTAGGACTTGGAGGAGTACTCATGCAGGACGGAAGAGTTGTTTCATATGCATCCCGTCAACTTTGACCGCACGAGTTAAACTATGCTACGCATGATTTGGAACTAGCAGCAGTAGTGCATGCGCTCAAAACCTGGAGACATTTCCTTATTGGGAATCGTTGTGATGTGTACACGTATCACAAGAGTTTGAAGTACTTTTTCACTCAGAAGGAGCTGAACCTCAGGCAGAGGAGATGATTGGAGCTCATCAAGGATTATGATATGAAGCTTCACTATCACCCTGGCAAGGCCAATGTCGTTGCTGACGCTTTGAGCCGAAAGAGTTATGCCCATACCCTAGTAAAAGGAGGATTGCCAAAGGAGTTAGCAGAAGATCTCAGGGAGCTTCGCTTGGAGATAGTTCCTAGAGGTTTTGTTGCAACATTGGAGGTTCAGTCAACATTATTGGAAAAGATATGAGAAGCCCAGAAGGATGACAAAGAGATGGGAAAACTTTGTTTTTGCCACTCTAGTTTTTGCCAACTTCACTTATGCCACTCTAGAATTCAACATCTCACTTCTGCCACTCTTAGATTTTAACAATATATCACAAATGCCATTCTGTTAGGTCAATGGACGTTTTGACCAAACAGAGCAGGAAAAAGACCATATTGCCCTCGGTTTTTTGTTTTGCTTTTGCCACTCCCGTTTATGCCAAATATTACTTTTGCCATGAGAGCATCTCAATACACTAAGCTGATGTGTTACAAATTTGGCATGACCTATTTAAAAATATAACAATGCACATAATTACACATAAATACACTATTTGATCAGAAGTAAGCGCAATAATAACATCATGAACAGTAGCATAGTAAAGAGGTTAGGCCATTATAAATACCAACAAATTACTTCATAGGAGTACAAATCCATCATCTAATCTAAACAGCAAGGTTGGCATGCATATTGACCACCCAAAAGGCAAGCTCCACACAAGTTGAGCAGCCGTGGAGCTTGCCTTTTGGGTGGTCAATATGCATGCGAACCTTGTTGTTTAGATTAGATGATGGATTTGTACTCCTATGAAGTAATTTGTTGGTATTTATAATGGCCTAACCTCTTTATTATGCTACTGATCATGATGTTATTATTGCGCTTACTTATGATCAAATAGTGTATTTATGTGTAATTATGTGCATTGTTATATTTGTAAATAGGTCATGCCAAAATTTGTAACACATCAGCTTAGTGTATTTAGATGCTCTCATGGCAAAAGTAATATTTGGCAAAAACGGGAGTGGCAAAAGCAAAACAAAAAACCGAGGGCAATATGGTCTTTTTCCTGCTCTGTTTGGTCAAAACGTCCATTGACCTAACAAAATGGCATTTGTGATATATTGTTAAAATCTAAGAGTGGCATAAGTGAGATGTTGAATTCTAGAGTGGCATAAGTGAAGTTGGCAAAAACTAGAGTGGCAAAAACAAAGTTTTCCCCAAAGAGATTGCTGAAATCAAGAAGAGGATGAGTGAAGGAAAAGCAAAGGGTTTTCGTGGTACGAACACGACACCTTGTGGTTTGAGGACCGAATCTACGTGCCCAATGACGCCAAAATTAGGAAGTTGATATTACAGGAAGCACATGATTCACCATACTCCATACACCCTGGAAACACTAAGATGTATTTGGATTTGAACGAACGTTTCTAGTGGACGGGAATGAAGAAGGACATTGCGGAGTATGTAGCCGTATGTGATGTATGCCAGAGAGTGAAGGCAAAACATCAAAAGCCAGCAGGATTACTACAGCCTATGCCGATACCCGAATGGAACTGGTACAAGCTTGGCATGGACTTTATCATCGGATTACCCAGGACCAGATCGAGATATGACTCAATCTGGGTAGTAGTGGATTGCTTGACCAAAGTAGCCCACTTTATCCCCGTGAATACCACATATACCAGTGCGAAGTTGGCCAAGATATACATGACCAGGATCGTATGTCTGCACGGAGTTCCGAGGACCATCGTATCAGATAGAGGAACACAGTTTACATCAAAGTTTTGGCATCAGCTACACCAGACTTTGGGAACAAGGTTGGAATTCAGTACAACTTTCCACCCGCAGACTGATGGACAGACCGAGCGAGTCAATCAGATTTTGGAGGACATGTTGAGAGCTTGTGCGCTAGATTATGGATCTAGTTGGGACGATAACTTGCCCTATGCAGGGTTCTCGTACAGCAACAGTTACCAGGCCAGGTTGAAGATGGCACCGTTCGAAGCATTGTATGGGAGGAGATGCCGAACGCCGTTGATGTGGGATGAAGTCAGAGACCGTCAGTTTTTTGGACCAGATCTGATCAAAGAGTCAGAAGAGAAGGTTAAGCTGATTCGAGATAGACTGAAGGTAGCTCAGTCCAGGCAGAAGAGTTATGCAGACTCGAAGCGCAAGGAAGTAGTCTATGAAATCGGAGACATATCGTACCTAAGAGTGTCGCCTCTACGAGGAGTTAAACATTTTGGAGTTAAGGGAAAGTTAGCCCCGAGATTTGTGGGAGCGTACCGTGTTTTGGAATGCATGGGAGAGGTTGCCTACAAGTTAGAGTTACCGAAAGGATTGTCAGGAGTTCACGACGTGTTTCACGTTTCCTAGCTTAAGAAGTGCCATGCGGAGATGTCTGATATTCCTTTAAGAGACACATTGCCCATGGAGGCAATTCAGTTGGATAGTGATATGCCTTACGAGGAGAAACCCATCAAGATCCTCGAGTTTGCGAGCAGAGTCACCCGCAACAAAATTATCAAGTTTTGCAAAGTTCAGTGGAGTCACCACACCGAGGATGAAGCCACCTGGGAGCGAGGGGATGATCCACGCAAGGACCACCCACACCTATTTTCTAGCCAACCCGAATCTTGAGGGCGAGATTCATTCTAAGGGGGGTAGGTTTGTAACATCCCAAATTTTCAATTTGGAATGTTATACATAGATCATATTGCATAGCATATTTTGTTGCATTTGTGTGCTTGCGATCCTCGAAAATTCTAAGCAACTCAAGGACCCACGGAGAGAGTTGTTTTTTTTACCGTTTTCGTATTTGAGTTTTCTCAAATATCGGTACGAGGATCACTTTGGTTTTAATTGTTTTTCTCTCCTAAAAATATTTCATAGTAAAGTATATGAGCGGAGATAACATGACTTCTCCAAAATAAAAGAAATATTGCAGGAAAAATGTTAAAATCAACTTTGGTATTTTATTCGGATTTATTTGCGATTTATTTGCATAGGAAAAATGACCGTTTTTCAAAATTGCATTTATGTCCGGGCAAAATGTTCACTTTGTCCTAAATATTAGTAGAGGACGGTGAAAATTTATTTCGGAATTTTTGGAGTCCGTTTAGTATTTATTTCGCCTATTTTAGTACGTCAGGACTATTTAGAAAAAGAAGTCAACCGACTTACCGGGCCGTGTCCGGCTAGGACACTGCGCCCGGGGCCTCTTTAAAAGCTCAGCCCCCGCCACCCCAGCCCACCCCCTCGCTCGCCCCGCCTGCCCTAGCGCCACTGCCGCTGCTAGCGCCGCCACCACCGCCTTGCGCTGCCGCTCCCCGCCACCTCGCCGGAGCCGCCGCCGCCGATCCCGCCGCCGCCGCCGTCGTTTTTCTCGAAAAACCGATCGGTTTTATTCGAAACCCTAGATCTGTTTTTTATAGATCGGTTCATTTTTTCGGTTTAGTTAAATAGCGGACGTTCGTCCGTACGTTCATTTTAACGAACGTTGTTCGCCCGTTAGTCACAGACAACGAACGTTCGTTCGTTAGCCTGTTCGGCCGTTTTTCTTTTCATGGCTTTTCCGCGATTATTTTCGATCGCGATTACTGCCCTGACCTTGTTTTTAGTTTTTATTTTCGCTCGAGAGTCGGAATCAGGCAATTCAAGCACCCAGATCTTCGTCTCGAAGCCCTCTTTCCGTTTAACCAACTTGAACAAGGTTTTGCTATTGTTAAATTTGACTTTAGATCAAACTAGTAATCAGATCTTGTTTCTTTCGCAATTTGAGTTTCGTTGCTCCGTTTGATTTGATTCTTTTTGCAAACCAGAGTTTGTAAGTTGAACTTTCTGGTTAGATCTTCTTATTTGGAGTTTTATCTGTGCTTCCTTGCTTGATTGCTTATGTATGCTATTGTTTGCTTGCGATAGAATTCCTGGAGTGCGAAGCGTGCTACTACGAGTCCCTAGGTTTTGCGAATCATCAGCAAGGCAAGTAACACTTTGATCATACCCTTTATTACCCAGTTTTACGCATTAGATCAAACCCTCACACATTGCATGAGTAGGATCTCTTAACTTGTGTGTCTGGGAAGTAGATGGAGGTAGAACCTATTACCTGCATTATTTTCAAACCCTGGGAGTTACTTCTACGTTATGCTTAGGTTGCCATGCTATGCTCATAGACGTGGATTGGGTTTGAGAATATCCATGACATATGTGAGATGTTAATTAATGGTTCAACTTAAGGTAGCTACTTTAATACATATCTGGGTGGATTGGTTGCAGGGCACCTGGAGAATCCAGTGTTGTCCTAGGAAATCCCGGAGGAACCGTGTGATTATCCTATGGAATGCCACCCACGCTCAAATGGATCATAAAACTATTCATGCTAGAAACTTCCGTGTGCAGCCACAATGCCATTATGGGCACTAGCATAGTATGAGTAAGTTGTGTGAGCTCTTTCAGTGGTGGACTAGCAGATGTAGGGGAAAGTAGGTGTACGGGTCCACCCGGGGTAAAGAGTAAATGCTTCTGAAAGACTATGTCTCGGTCATCCTTTTCTCAAACACCATGCAGTGCGAGAAATCCAACAGAGGAGATCGAATCTTGTGGGGAAAAGTGCGCAAACCTCTGCAGAGTATACAAACTAATCATGATTAGCCGTGTCCCCGGTTATGGACATCTTGAGTATCTGGTACTTGAATTATTGGTTGATCTCATCACTCTAAAATTAATTTGTTGGGTTAATGATGGCTACTTTAATTGGGATTGAGTTGGAGGAACCTTCTCAATGATGTTTCTACTGCCATGATAGTTAAAATAAAAGTTATTCCTTTGTTGTAGGGAAAAATTGGCTTTATGCAAAAACTTTAAGCTTAGAGCCTCCACCAGCCAAATATGCATATAGTGTTAGACTTTATTCTGTTACTTGCTCTACTGTGTTATCTTGCCAACATATTCCATGTGCTGGCCCCTTTCGGGCCGCAACATGTTACGTTGCAGACTTTTCAGAAGAAGAGTAAGGTGCGCTAGGTCGTTTGTCATGCACTCAGCTATGCCGTTGGAGTTGATGGACTCACTTATCTTTCAAGCCTTCCGCTGTTATCGTGTTAGATGGCCTTATGCCATATACTTTTGTAATAAGTTCTCTTTTGAGACATTCGATGTAATAAGTGTGTGATTGCCACTCTGTTATAAATCCTTCAAGTACTGTGTGTGTCAGCATTACCGATCGAGGGATGACACAGAACACAGAGACTTCGGTCCATTCGGATCGTGGTCGCTACAATAGGCAATGATCAGTGTATAGGCATCACGGTGAAGATTAGTAGACCGACTCCTGCGTGGATCTACTACTATTACTCCACACATCGACCGCTATCCAGCATGCATCTAGTGTATTAAGTTCATGGAGAAACGGAGTAATGCAATAAGAATGATGACATGATGTAGACAAGATCTATTTATGTAGAAATAGACCCCCATCGTTTTATCCTTAGTAGCAACGATACTTACGTGTTGGTTCCCCTTCTGTCACTGGGATCAAGCATCGTAAGATCGAACCCACTACAAAGCACCTCTTCCCATTGCAAGATAAATAGATCAAGTTGGCCAAACAAAACCCAAATATCAGAGAAGAAACACGAGTCTATAAGCAATCATGCATATAAGAGATCAAAAGAAGACTCAAATAACTTTCATGGATATAAAAAGATAGATCTGATCATAAACTCAAAGTTCATCGGATCCCAACAAACACACCGCAAAAGAGTTACATCATATTGATCTCCAAGAGACCATTGTATTGATAATCAAAAGAGAGAGATGAGGCCATCTAGCTACTGACTACGAACCCATAGGTCTACAAGGAACTACTCACACATCATCGGAGAGGCACCAATGGAGATGGTGAACCCCTCCGTGATGGTGTCTAGATTGGATCTGGTGGTTCTGGACTTTGCGGTAGCTGGATCGAAATTCCGTTGACCCCCTAGGGTTTTTGGAATATTGGGGTATTTATAGAGCAAAGAGGCGGTCCGGGGGCGCCCAAGGTGGGCACAACCCATCAGGGCGCGCCTGGGCCCCCAGGCATGCCATGGTGGGTTGTGCTCGCCTCGGAGGTCCCCCAAGTGCAGCCCTAGTCCATTGGATGTCTTCTGGTCCAAAAAAATCCACAAAACGTTTTGCTGCGTTTGGACTCCATTTGATATTGATTTCCTGCGATGTAAAAAACATGCAGAAAACAGCAAGTGGCACTTGGCACTATGTTAATAGGTTAGTACCAAAAAATGATATAAAATGATTGTAAAACATCCAAGAATGATAATATAACATCATGGAACAGTTAAAAATAATAGATACATTGGAGACGTATCAGCGTGCCCCCTTTGGCATGTGGCCGAATTAGAGAAGGAACAAGGGGGGGGGGT